>JANUWF010001737.1:0-1207500 GCA_026120185.1 Voacanga thouarsii | reverse complement strand
GAGTATCATAAGGAAATACCTTACTAGAAGAGTATCCCATTAATCTACACAAATTTTTAAAATTGGATGGACTGAAGGATTGGGTTTGGGCATGTTGTAGATCTTCAGATTTTATAATGTCGGCCCAACTTGCTCGTGGCAATTTTGTTGGGAAGAGAGGCTCCAATATTTTGGTATGCTAGGTTACAGCTGATTGGGTTATGCTCATGGCATAATCTTTTGGGGAGGTAAATTTTGGTTTACCAGAAGAGGATGAGGATTCACTAGAATCCTTTTTTGAGGCTGATTATATAAATGGTGCTGGAAGGGCTAGAAGCTCATTAAGCTTAGGTTTTGTTTTCTTGGGAGGCATGGCTATCTTCCCCATAAAACTTTTCGAGTTAAAAAATCAGGAATAGAATTTGAAGATCCTTTGATATATTCTATATCAAAATCAAAAATTGACAAAATAGCTTGCCATGCACCTAATAAATATCTATTTAAAGGTAAGGTTTTTAATATCTTTTTGCAAGACATATGATAGGAGAAAAATTCATCTATATTTTTATAGTTATTTGAAGGTGTTTTGTAATACATTTGTTGTAGTAACTAGGAATATTCCTTCATATTTGATATTTTATCTTTGAAAAGGTGTTTTGGAATTTTATTATAGAAAATGAAAAAAAAAACATTAAACCGTAGCCATCAGAGCACGACCGGCGCAGGTCATGACCCACAAAATCGGCGCTGGCCCTAATCTAGAAACAAGAGAATTTTTGAGTGAAAAATAGAGCACGACCGGGCTGACCAAAGCACGGCCAGCCAAACGGCACTGATCTATCTAGTGTCGGCAAGCTTTCCAATTATGCCCGGATTTGGTAATTTTACCAAAAGTTTTAGTATTGTTCAATCTATACTTGGCCTAGGACTCTTTGAGAATGAATTTTAGCCTCTTAAAAACCTATTTGAACAAGAAAAACACAAGACAAATGCGTGATTTGATAGATCCAAACTAGCTACTTGTTATTAAAAGATAAAATCACTACTCAAATGAGCATTGTTCAAATGAGATTTTCAAGATAAGAAGAAGGATTTGTCTATGAGTTCTATCTTTTATCCTTTGTTTGCTTTTCTAGAATAATGATATGCTTAATGTTTTGATTATAATTGGATATTATTTTGGAAATTATGATTTTGAGTTAATTGAGATTTTTTTTATCAATCTATTGTTACCGTTAGTAATTGATTACTTATTATCATTAGTTATTGATGTGTTTTCTTCTAATTGACTTGAGAAACGATGTTAAAAGTTCATTATATTAATTTCATATTTGTTAAATCTTAATTGACTTGGGAAACGAAGTTAAGATTAAAGAACTAAAGTAATCAAAGATTGGCTGATTTCACCTAGAGAATAGGGTTATTGGCTAATTTCATATTTATAAGGTATGAGTTTAATACATCTTTTAGTTGCTTTGGTCTGATTGAAAAATCTACTAAATTAATCAATGGATAGTGATTCCATGGATCAGGAAAGAAGTAGAATCTATATAAGTTCGTTCATGACTTGAGAAACTATTGGATTTTACTTAAGATCATTCATGATGCCAAGATGACAATTGATTGTGATAAATGTTAAGTGATTCAATACTATATTTTCAAGATAATTGTTTAGTTACATAAATTTGCATCCTTGAGTTATATCTATTTTTTAATTCTATTCTTATTTTATTGGCTAAACAATAATGATTTGAGAAAAGTAAGATGAGAGCCTAAGGTTTTGTGGATTCGATTCTTGCTATTCCCTATGCTATACAATGGATATACTTGCTTGTATGTATAGTTTTAGTGGTTGGTGTTTTAATTAAAACTTGATTATTGTGTAATTTGTTAGTAATATTTTCAACACTAAAAAAACACGCATCAATATATTTTGTAGCTTTGCAATCAATGCGAAGTAAAAATTTCTGATTTAATAAATCAGCTTAAAATTTGGAAATGCATAAAACAATTGCCAAAATTTCTTAATATTAGAGGCATCATTCTCAACCATTTTTAGGGCTGATGGATCTAGAAGAGATAAACAAGGAAGTTGTTTAACTCTGAATTTGACTTGTTTGACAATTGAAGTATGGACATCTGTCCATGGAGGAGGAGGCTATTTAAGTCTGTCATGCAGAGGTTTGATGAGGTTGCTAAGTCCTAAAATAAACTCAGAAACATAATTTAAACAACCTAAAAATCTTTGAAGCTGAGTCTTATCAAGAATTTGATCAGGAAATTTATCAGCAAATTGAATAGATCTTTTGATAGGAACTATTGTTCCTTGTAGAATGTTATGTCCAAGATATCAAACATTAGTTTGAAAAAGGCTAAATTTTGATTTTAAAAGTACTAAGCCATTATGCTTAGTAGTAAAGAAGAAGGTATGAAAATGTTTAAAATGTTATTCTAAGTTTTGAGAAAAGATTAGAACATTATCAATATAAATAATAATAAATTGAGAAAAAGATTAAAAATCTCATTCATAATTCTGTGGAATTCTGAAGGAGCATTTTTTAATCCAAATGGCATAACATTCCATTCATACTGGCCGAATAGAATAGTAAAAGCAATTTTGTAACGATCTCTGGGATTAATTTGAATTTGCCAAAATACTGATTTCAAATCAAATTTTGAAAATAGTAAAGCAAAATGTAGTCTATTTAGGAAATCTTTTTTATTAGGAATAGGATACCTAATCCATCAAAGATCTAAATTGAGTGGCTTGTAATTGATTACAAGGCGAGGAAAACCATGCTCAATTTCAGCATTTTTGTTGACGTAGAATGCCACACAACTCCAGGATGAAGTGCTTGGAGAAATAATTTTCTTTTGTAAGAGATCATTGATCTCATTTTGGTAATAGACAGTAAGCTCATGATTCATTTGAATAGGACAGGCCTTGGTTGGAATTGATTTTTCATCAAAGTCAGGCTAATTAACGAGTCAGACAATATGTTGTTTTATGTTCCAAAATGCTGTAGGAAGATCAGAACAAAGTTGGGTCTGGATATGGATTTCCAATTATTTGATCCAGGCTCTAATGTGAGTCTCGATAAGTTGTTGTTGAAGACACTGGAAAGCAACTTCTTCTTTAAGAAAATTAATTTGAGATTGCTTTGACTCAAGAAGTTGGAGATCTTTTTCAATAGGAGGTCTATCAAAAGGTATAAGAATTTTTTAGTTCAGATATTCTACCTGAATACCTATTTTGAGAACCATAAAATGTATGATCTATTGAATAAATAGAGTACCTAAGATAATAGGGTTAGTGACATCTTTGGCAAGCAAGAATGAAGTTAAAAGAGATAGGGAGGAATGCTTACCTCAACATTTGAAAGTTTGAAGCTAAACCCTAGCTTCTTACCATTGGTTGAACGAAAGCTTTCCTTAGTTTTTTGAAAATATTTTGTAGGAATAAGACCATCTAGAATATAGTTGAGATTAGCTCCAACATCAAGTAGAGTTGGGACTTCAAGAGTAAAATAATTTTAAATGACAAGTATAACTCGCACATAATAGGAGTTGCAGAAGGCTTCCATTGTGACACGTGGAACCTTCCACAACTCCCATTGTGACAAGTGTCATTATCCCTTTGAGCCACGTGGCATCTTCAATTCACATGCCATGTTTCCAAAATAAAAAAAAATTAAATGGTCAATTTACTAAATTTTTTTGCTAATTCTGTTGAATACTCATTACATTTTAAAAAAATGAAAGGTCATTGATAGAGCCTAAATTTACCTATAATTTCCTAGTTATTTGAAGTTATTTTGTGATAGTTTTGATTCAATAATGAGCCAATTCCCTTCCTATTTGATATTTTTCCTATGGAAAGTCTTTTTGGTAATTTGATGTAGAAATTGATGAAATTGGAGATTAAAAGGTGGAATGCCAATGGCGACCCATTGCTGACCAAGAGAAGACAACCCGACACCGGCCTTGCTCTAGAATTTTAGGGCAAAACAAGAGAAAACGCAGAGAAATCATGGTTTTCCAGTGAAAACCCAGTGCCGACCTAGAGGAGGTGAACCAATGCTAGCCCTTATCTATTTAGAGGCGGTTTGGAAGTCCTTTTGCGAGTAGAATTAGAAATTTCCTAATAAGTCTTGTAGCTTCCAACTTGTACTCGGCCCAAACATTTTTTAGAAATCAAGAGGCCTATATAAACAAGAAGAATTGAAGTTTAACATATAGATTCAAGGATCAAAACTAAAATCATTCATTAAAAAAGGAATTCATCACTCATGGAGCATTGCTTCAAGGAAGTCTTCAAGGAAGGAAGAAGAAGGCTTGTCTATAGGTTCTTTCTAAAATCTTTGTTTTCCTTTTCTTTGAACAATGATGAGAAGATCAATGTTTTTATTATATTTAGATATTGTTTTTGGATATGTGACAATGAAGTAGTTTAGTCTTTCATTCAATTAATTACTATTCTTGGTACTTCATTACTTATTTTTAGTGATAAATTGATGAGATTGGACCATTCTTCGAATTAACTTTAGAAAGAGGTTAAGAGATAGTTTTAATTACTCAATTCTAAATTTATTTTTTTAACTAATTCGAGAGAGAGGTTAAGTTGAGAATTTTAGTAATCAAAAGCTGTTGATTTCACCTAGAGATAGGGGAATTAATGAATTTCATGCCTTTATCACCTAAAGATAGGAATAACTATCAAGAACTTATGTTCTATACATTTTTTAGTCATTTTAGTGAGACAGAAATATCCATTAAATTAACTAACAGACAGTGAAACAATAACTCGAAAGAGATTGAATTCTACATTATTCCTCCATGATGCTAAAATAAGAATTAATTGTGATATTTGCTAATGATTCATTGTAATGTCTTCAAGAGTATCCTTCTAGTTACATGTTTTTTCTCTCCTAGAGTTGTGTATATTTATATCCTTACTTTTACCTTTTTTCTTTATCACTTTATTTGGTTGGTTAAACAATGAATGAAAAGTAACTAACGGCAGTTGTTCTTTGAGGATTGATACTCATTAATTTCTCATACTATACTTAATAATGCGTATACTTGCTCATATTTGTGATTTAAGGATTAATATTTTAATTATAACCTAATTGGGAATGGACTTAAAATTGCATGATTTTTATAACACAAATCTGACGCATCAAGTTTTTGGTGCCGTTACTGGGGAACAATATCGTAAAAGCTTGGAATTCATTAATTTAGCCATGTTTATATGTGTGTGTGTGTGTGTGTGTGTGTGTGTAAATATATATATATATATATATTATATTCATTGTGCATATAGGTGTCATATCTTGTTATTTGTATATTTTTATAATTTATGATATTATATGTTAAGTATTCTGTTGTGTGTACTAATTCTACTTAATTAACCACATTATGTATTCATGAAACTAATAAGAGCATTATATGTAGATAGTATGGCAGATTAGAATTTTGAACAGAGGAACAGATGGCCCCTTACACTTCTCAAAATATAATACCTCAACTATCGAACACACATGTTCTTGAAACAGTATTGGACAAAGTTGCAACAGCTATAACCACACGCTTCCAAGAGATAGATGAAACCCTTATGAATTTTAAGGCTATACTTCAAAATATGGAAAGATAAATCTAGTATCTAACTAATTTAATAACAGAACCACAAGGGAAATCACTTTTGATCCCTACAGGGGCCAATACACAGCAAGATTCAGCAGCCATCACTTTAAGGAGTGGGTGAGTTAGCAATAGAATTAACCTAGTGCCAGTTCAAAAAGGATACTCGGCACCGGTTTGTACCTACATCAGAAAATAGAAGATAATAGGTGCTAGCCCAAGAAGCTAAACCAGCACCGATCCCTATCTTGACGATAGCCGATGCGAAAGAAAATTTTCCCATTTTTAAACCACGAGTCCCTTACCCCACCAGGGCATACAACACCAGAAAAGATGAGCAATTTGGTAAATTATTAGAAATCTTCAAACAATTGCACATCAACATCCCAGTCAATGAGGTTTTGCTATACATGTCTATTATGCAAAATTCCTTAAAAGTATGATTGTAAACGAATGGAGATTGAATGACCTATCCACCATGGCTTTTAATGAAAAATGCTCCGAGATCAAAGGAGGTTACCACCAAAAGAAAATGATTCAAGGAGTTTTTCTATTCCTTGTCTTATTGGTAGTCTTATATTTGGCAATGTATTAGCTGACTTAGGTGTTAGCATAAATCTTTTGCCATATAAAAATTTTAAAAAGCTAGGCCTAGGTGAACCTAAACCTACTAGGGTGAGCATCCAATTTGTAGATAGATCCATTAAATATCCTAGGGAAATAATAGAAGATATGCTTGTCAAAGTGGATAGATTTATATTTCTTGTGGATTTTTGTTATTCTTGCATGGATGAATATTCTAAAGTCTCTTTAATTCTAGGAAGACAGTTTCTAGCAACCGCTAAAGAATTGATTGATATTCATGGGGGAAGGTTAACACTTAGGGTTAGAGATGAAGAGATAACCATTCAAATTGAGGGATTTTGAAGGAGGGAAGAACTTAAGTTGAGGGATTTTATGAAAATTGAGAAAAGCAGTTTTGGGATAATAAAGTCCTCCATTGATGAACCATCGGAGTTAGAACTCAATAGCTTGCTTGAGCACTTAGAATATGATTTTTTTTTTTTTTTTTGCTATAAGAGAGAAATTACCAGTAATCATAGCAAAAGACCTAGCTTTGGAACAAAAGACCAAATTGATAAGCTTATTTGGAAAATACAAAAAAATTATAGCATGGAAAATCATTGATATTAATAGAGTTAGTCCTTCATTTTGCACTCATAAAATATTGCTTGAAGAAGGAACAAAACCCGTAGTGCAACCTTAACATAGGATTGACCCTAACATAAGGGATGTGGTAACAGGTAAGGTAATTAAGCTCTTAGATTCAACATCATTTACCCCATCTCAGATAGTACTTGGATAAGTCCAACATAAGTAGTACCAAAGAATAGAGGAATGATGATAGCCCCCAATGACAAAAATGAGTTAATCCCAATAAGATTGTTAACTGGTTCGAAGGTATGCATTGACTATAGAAAGTTGAATGAGACAACTAGGAAGAACCATTTCCCTCTCTCTTTATTGACTAGATATTAGAAAGACTAGCTGGATATGAGTTTCATTGTTTCTTAGATAGTTTTTCCACTTATTTCCAAATTCTCATAACACCAGAAGATCAAGAGAAAATAACTTTTACATGCCTTTTTAGTACTTTTACATATCGTCGCATACCTTTTAGTCTTTGCAATAATCCAAGGACTCTCAAAATATGCATGATGGCTATTTTTGAGAGACTTGTAAGAGATATTATAGATATATTTATAGATGATTCTTCTATTTTTGGTAGTTCTTTTGATTCATGTTTGGAAATTTTGGAAAAAGTAGTCCAAGTATATGAAAAGACTCACCTAATACTCAATTGGGAAAAGTGCCATTTTATGGTCCAAGAATGTATTATGTTAGGATACAAAATTGCAAGAAAATGTATTGAGATTGATAGGGCAAAAATTAAATCAATTGAGAAACTTTGGCCTCCTATTTTGGTGAAAGTTATTCAAAGCTTTCTTGGTCATATAGGTTTTTCTAGGGGGTTCATTTTGGAGTTTTTTCAAAAATTTCTAAACCTCTTACTTCCTTACTTGAAAAAAAAAAATGCTATTTTCAACTTTGATAACAAATGTCTCCATGCTTTTAATGTGTTAAAAAAGAAATTGATAAACTCTCCTATTTTAATTACACTAGATTGGTCTCTTCCTTTTGAATTAATGTGTAATACAAGTGATTATGCAGTAGGTGCAGTACATGGATAGAGGAGGCATAAGTATTTTCAACCTATCTACTATGCAATCAAGACTCTAACAGTAGCACAGGAAAATTACGCCACAACAAAAAAAGTTACTATAGCGTTTACCTTTGACAAATTTTGTTCTTATCTTGTTTTGTCTAAAGTTACTATGTACACTAACCATTCCATCCTTAAGTACTTTCTCACCAAGCATGATTCCAAACTAAAGTTGATTAGATGAGTTTTATTATTGTAGGAATTTGACATAGAGATTTGGGACAAGAAGGGGGCTGAAAACTTAGTTGTGGATCACTTGTTTACCCTGGAAAATCTTGACCTAAAGCCTTTAAAGGAAGAAGAGATTAATGACACCTTCCTAGATGAGCAACTCATGCTTCTTAAGGGTAACAATTCTCAACCTCCTTGGTTTGCCGACTTTGCTAAATACTTGGTTGTAGGAATTATTCCTTCAGATTTAACATCGCAACAAAAGAAGAAATTCCTCTCAGAAGGGAAGCACTATTTTTGGGAAGATCCTTATTTGCTCAAGTGTTGTGTAGAGCAAGTCATTGAAGGTGTGTAGATTCCACAAAAGGTAAGTGTATTTTACAATATTGCCATGAGGGACCTGCTGAAGGCTACTACCAAGCTAACCATACTACAAGAAAAGTACTTGTGTCTAGATTCTATTGGCTAACCATTTTTAAACACTCTCATAGGTTTATTCAAAATTGTGATAGGTTTCAACGTATTGGTAATATTTCTAAATCTAGTAAGATACCATTACAACTCTTTTAAGTTTGTGAAGTATTTGATTGTTGGGGGACATATTTCATGGGTTCTTTTCCTACTTTTTTGGGGGGAATAGATACATGTTAGTCGCAGTTAATTATGTGTCTAAATAGGTAGAGGCACAAGCTTTGCCAATAATAATGCACGGGTTGTGGTTAAATTTCTAAAAAAATGTTTTACCCTATTTGATGTATCAAAGGTACTCATTAGTGATAGAGGAACTCACTTTTATAATAATCAATTGGAAAAATTTCTTAAACACTTAGGTGTCACTCACAAGTTTTCCACCCCTTATCACCCCTAAGCAAGTGGCCATGTTGAGGTAGTCAATCGGGAACTTAAAAGAATTTTGGAAAAAATTATCACCCCTATAAGGAAATATTAGAATTTGAAATTTTATGACGCTCTTTAGGCCTATAGAATTGCCTTTAAGATTCTCATAGACACTACTCCATATAGGTTGGTTTATAGGAAATCAAGCCATTTACCGGTGAAGATGAACATAAAGCTTATTAGGTCATTAAACTTGTTAACTTTGATCTTGAGTCTGCAGGTAAACAAATATTGTTTCAATAAGATGAATTGGAGGAATGGCGTACCGTAGCCTATGATAACTCCAAGATTTACAAGGAAAAGGTGAAAATGTGGCATAACAAAAGGCTTCAACCTAGCCGTGAGTTCCACGTAGGAGATCAAGTCTTGTTGTTTAACTCCTACCTAAGACTTTTTCTAGGAAAGCTAAAATCTCATTGGTTTAGCCCATTTCTAGTCTGTAAAGTATTTCCATCTAGTGCTATTGAAGTATCCCACCCTGTGAAACGTACCTTCACTGTCAACAAAATTCGTTTGAAATGCTATTTTGGAGAGGACCTTGAAAGCTTAGATAGTATTGATTTCCCCCTCTATGGAGCTTCTCCATCATATTGTTTTGAATTTCTATATTTTTTTCTTTTATTTTACTTTTATGGTTAGTTTCTTTTTCTAGTTTTATGTGTATTTTATTTTTTTTGTTTAGGTAACTCACCATTATCATGGAAATATGCTCTTCGGATGGAACTTAACTTTTTTGTGGAAATTTAGGATTATGGAAAGTATCTTTTTTTCTAATCTTCTTCCCTTCTATTTTTTCTAATCTGTTGTGAAAAACCTTAGAGGGGGGAGTAAGGTTTTTGGCAAATTTAAATCACTTCTCAAAAATCTGTTTTTGAAATCCTCCTTTTGTATTTCAGATCGAGGTGTTTGCTAGTAATACAAAGGAGAGCTTTTAAGAAGACTAAATGAACCAACTATGATCTAAATGAGATGAGACAAGAAATATGCAATTATTACAGGAATGAAGATGGGTTGGTGAGAATCATAAAGATTTCTTTTGAATGATTATAAACATTTGAGCAAAGAAGTTCACAACCTATCAAAATTAAATGCAAAAAGAGTGAACTCAAGATTTATAGTGGGTTGATCTTCAAGGATCTACCTCTACTACCTTAAGTTCACACTTAAGGATTTTAAACCAGATTTCTTTAAACTTAGCCAACTCAGTGGTTTCTATCTACACTAATTACATAAGAGGATCACCACACTTAGTTTTACCAAAACCTCTCAATCAATAACAAATCAAGGCTCGCCCCAAATGGGTTTTACACCACAACCTTGATATTCACAAAGGATTATAAAAATGACACAAAGATAGCTCACATTTTTAAGTGAATGTGCAAAATAAATAATCACCAGCAACCTTTATCTCTTTGGAGCAATTTGATTTTACTTTGAAGCACCACTGAAAAGGGAGATTTTTATTTTCTAAAGTGTATGAGTGTTTCTGAGAAGGATAGCACAAAAATCTACTTTAAAATCGAGTTTTGAAAGCTTTTATAGAAGCAAAAAGTAAAGCTCCAACGGCTAGAAACGGCTAGTTTTTTCCTGTCAGATTTTTTAGAGTTTTGGACTTAAAGATCAGATAATGGTGGGTCCAAAAAGGTGAATCTAAAATGGCACTTTTCTAGATAGAAATATCTTGACACTGTTCACAGAGTTTTAGATGAAGGTTTTAAATGCATAGTCATCCAAACTACTCAATCTAAAATCCTGAAGACTTAATATTTTGAAATCTTTTTGCTTGTGTGCTTCAAGGTAGAAATAAATTAAATTATAAGGTAAAGAAGACCTAATAATTTACACAATATACCTTAACAAATTATTCCTAGTCCAAAGTTCTTTCACAAGGATTTCTTGATCTTGCAAACTCTTAGGTTGAAGTTCTACTTGATCAATCACCACTTGGGATTCCATTTCCTTAAGACCTACGTAGCAATCTCATTTGTATGCCTTGGAAGAATTGAGGCCAAACATGTCCTATCACATATAGATCAATCAAATTAGTTCTCATCAATGTTTGTCATAAGTTAAAACACAGGAGAATACCCTTAGGGCTAACAATCTCTCCTTTTTTTAGTAATGACATGGGATTGTGATATAAAAATAATGGTATGTACAGTATGGACATGTTAGACTAAGAGAAATAAGAATATTTTTCATTGAACTGCAATCTCTCATCATAGGACCCAAAGAGTGCTTATAAGATTAAGATAGAAAATTAAAGCATGTACTCATAAATATGACTCAATGAGCTTATGGCCCAACTTACCTCCTTATCCTCCTTCCTTCCATCACACAACTATTCCTCAAGAGAATAGACGTAAATACAAGAAAATGTATAGATATGTGCACAAGGAGGTATAGAATATAAGTTATAAGATGAAATGCTCTCCCTCAATATGTGCATATATGAGCATAGCATATGAAGCCAAAAAGTGCGTTTTGAGAGTAAGACTGGATTTAAAATTTTAGACTTCCAAAATGTGCATCCAAACTAGAAAAAATGAGACTAAGGAACTTTTGGACTTAAGGTTTTGGATGTCCAAAACATATGTCCAAACAAGGCTAAAATTAGATAGAAGCTAGCATTTTTAGAACCAATTTTTGGACTGGACTTTTGGATGGAAGAAATGTGAGTCCAAAACTCCCCCTATGTATATGTAGGGTAAAAATAAATTTTTACAGAAATAAATCAGAGATTCTTTACCCAACCTAGTTTTCATAAGAAATTTTCTGAGCAACAATCAAAAAGGAATATTTGTAATAAAGTGCATATCACAACCACAGTCAAAACACATCATTCAACAAACCAAATCACAATTTAGACTTATACACACACTTCAAAATCCTTTGTCAACAAAATCTTAGCCTAGTTTTTATTAAATCACTCAAATCTTCTCAAATCGTAGGAAACTATGATCATAAACAATCATAATCACAGTTCATAATAAACAGAGTATTTCATAGACCAATATACAACCAGTACATAATCATAATTCACAATCCATATTTATAAGGGCAAAGAAAAAAAAAAATGCACAGCATACTTGTTTGAGCAACCCAAATCCCAACATGTATTTTATAATGTGCTTTATAGAATTTTAAGGAATATTGGGATTCTACATACAAGCACGTCACAGACTATACCACATTAACCATATTCTATATTCCATAACACAATAACCATATTCAATTCACTCATCATCAGTCCATAGCACAGTCGTGGAAATTATAAAAGATGATTGTTCAAAGACTAAGGCAGAACTTATAAAATCTATTGTCAATAGAAAAGCAATGAAGAGTGTGTATGAAGAAGAGGTCTTGGAAGTTGTCCGGAGAAATGGTCACTTAGGAAATATGGATGGTTGCTGACTTAGTCCCGACACCCTTTTTGGAGTGCAGGCCAGTAACTCGGTAGATTTTCTCTTTACCGCCATATGCTTCTGCCTCTTTCCAGATGAGACAGGGCCTTCAGTAAGGGTGGGTGGTGCTGATTCTTCCTTATGCACGGGTGTCTGCCTTCCTTGTTCAATGGCTGTCATTTCTTCATCCTTCTTCTCCTTCATAGCGTCTTGTGCATTATTATTTTCTTCCTCTTGAAATGGTGCTGATGTATCAGGCATTGTTTCATCCTTTTTATCCTTCCCTTTCACAGCAGTTAGTCTATTCCCAAGGTTCTAAATTTCTAAACTGAGGTTGTCTACTTTAACAGCTAATAAATTGATTACTTCCAAAATTCTCTGACTGATGCTTGTGTCCTGAATTTTCTGTTTTCCTTTACTAGAGGACTTGGCTTGAGTTTCTGTTTTAGCCTTTCTCTTAGTTCTTGCAGATTGAGCAATTCCTTTTTCTTCCTCCTTGATTTTTAGCACCTTTTCTTTCTCTTCATCCTTTAGATCTCTGAGCAAAACCCATTCCCGATTCACTTGAACAAAGCCCATTCTTTTAAATAACTCCATGTCATACACATTTCTCTTCGTCTAACTAGGCTCAAACTTATCTAAATCCACATTGAAGTATCTGAATACTTTAGTTAAAAGATTACCATTTGGAAGTGCCTTATGTTAAGTGTTTTTTGACTACATCACTAATTTACTGCCAAAAATCCAAAGCTAATTTTTCGTCCCTCAGAAAGAGCCAGCATTAGTATCATTTACATGATACTTATTGAAGTTTTATGCCCAAAACTTGGGGCAACAATGGTCGACACCATATGGTGTAAGATTCTTCTAGGACCATTCAGCCATTTTGTGTTTCTATCACCTGAGTTTTTGAAACTTTTCCCACCGGAGGATCTTTCCTCAATTTACCCAAATCAAAAATATATATCCCTTCAGGAAACTTGTTCATCTTGAAGAATTGAATACCCCCATCCCTCACCCCAAAAATCAAGTTTAGCAATCAATGATCAAATTCTAAATTCACACATCCTACTCTAGTGCTATGCCATTGCACCATGAACCCTCCTCCAGTCTCCTCAAGTCGCCCCTTTTTCAAATTAGCATAAAACTCCCAAACTAACGGGATGTATAACTTCTTATCAACTGTCAGTAACGCTCCGTAACCCAAATTTTCGAATATATTCAAAATATCGGAGAAATTTAAGAATCCCCCAGCCTCAACCCGATATCCCAAAATCATAGTTCAATTCCTAGATAGCCAGTCATTGAAATCAGCCTTGCATTTTTTATCAAAAAAGTGGGTACCTGGGTCTTAGAACTTTTTGGTGCAGTATGCTCTGCAGATGAGTTGAATCATGAGGCTTCCTTGGCAATTTTCTTTTCTTTCAGCTTGGTACCAGCGGTGTAGCAACTTTTGTCTTGGTCACTGTTTTCCCCATCTTGGTCTTTTTTATGGCTTCTTGACATATTTTGCTATTTTTGTCATAGCAGAAATGAGGAGAAGGTAAAGGATTTTTGGTGTTTTAGAGAAAATGAAGTTGAGAGTGACAGAGAGCAATGTCAGTTTCTGATTTCCAAAAGAGAGAGTGAAAGCCCTTTCTTTTTAGATTTCCTAGGTTCTGGATAGGATAAGTACAATCAAGTACTTTACAACAAAAATTTTTCAAAGGTATTGATTTTTTTAAAAAAGTACGAATATTTGAAAATTTGAAAAGCCATTTCTGGGCTTACGTTTTCTTTCACCGATAACAAAAATATTTGGCTTTTCATAAATTTTAAGCTGGTGATATTTTGGACTTTGAATAGGTCCAAAATCGTTCGTCCAAAAGGTGGAATAAAAACAGTTCAACTAAGGAGATTTTGGAGTCATGTTTTCCAAATAGTACGTCCAAATATTGTGTCATTAGTGGTTTTGCAAACTGATAGGGGCTAAAATTACCATTATTTTCCTAGTTATTTAAGGTTGTTTTGAGATATATTTGTTCTAATAACTAGACATATTCCTTTCTATTTGACATTTTACTTGTAAAAAGTATTTTTGACAAATATGTATAGATTTGAGTACATTTCGAGCAAAAAGTGCACAATTCTAGAATGCACTTGGCGCCAGGCCCAGCCAATAGACCAGGCGCAGGGTCCATTCTATTTTAGCAGAAGAATTTGAGCCAACATTCAAGGGAAAAACAGAACAAGCCTAGTGCCAGATCTAGCAAGTGTACCTCACACTGTGTCCATTCTGTCTGCCAAAGATAAAAGATGGAAAACAAAGTAAAAACAGGGAAAGAACAGAGTGCACCTGGCGCCAGGTGGGTCGAAGGTACCTAGCACCAGGTACGCTCTGGAGGCGAATATTTTGTGCACGAAATTAGAGATTTTCAAACTATTTGAGTATTTTCCTACTCTTACTCGGCCAAGACTTCCTAAGCCACGAATTCAGCATCCAAGAGGCCTATAAAAGCACAAGAAAATACAAGGATTGAGAGATATACCAAGAGATACCTAGATATACAATAGAGAGAGATTGGTTCAAGGGCAAATATTCCTAATCTCTCATTAAATGAGGAATTCACCCAATCAAGAAGAATTGTTCAAGAGTGTCTTCAAGGAAGAAGAAAGAGGCTTGTCTATAAGTGTTTTCTTTTCTCTTTGTTTTCTTGTTCTTTAACAATTATATATTCAATGTTTTCATTGTAATTTGGTAATATTTTGGGATTCATGATTTATGTATCGATTTGACTCCTCGAACAATTTTCTATCATTCTTGGTGTTTCTTTACTTGTGATCATGGACGAATTGATGAGGTTAGATTTGCTTCTAATTGACTTGGGAAACGACTGTAGGAGTTGATTTAATTTAATTTATTTCATATGTGTTATTGCTTAACGACCTTGGGAAACGAAATTAAGACTAAAGAACTTAAATAATCAAAGGTTGGTTAATTTTGCCTAGAGTTTATAGTCGTTGACTAATTTTATGTCTATAAGGAATTATGTTCAATGCACCTGTTGGTTATATTAGTTTGATTAGAAAATCTGCTATTTTTAATCAAATGGTAGTGATTTCATGGATTGGAAAAGAAGCTATGTGAGTGAATTTATGACTTGGAAAATGATTGAACTTTACTTTATATTCCTTCATGATGTCAAGATGATGATGAATTGAGATAGCTGTTAAATGGAACATCGTTATGTTTTCTAGGGTAGTTGTTTAAATTGCATAAATCTACATCCTTGAGTTGTACATACTTCTTCAATTTTTCTTTTTATTATTTTCTCACTTTATTTGGTCGGTTAAATAATGAATGAAAAGTGATTAATATGTACTTGTTCCTTTGAGGATCGATACTCGTTAATTCCCTATACTATACTTGCGATGAGTATATTTGCTCATATATCTATTTTGGGATTAATATTTTAATTAAAACTTGACTAAGGGATGGATTTAAAATTGATGATTTGTATGCACCCAAAATTTATGCATCAAGTTTTTTGCACCATTTTCGGGGAACAATATCATGAAAGCTTGGATTTTGTTGATTTAACCATGTTTATATGTTTATATGTCCATATATCTATATGTAAATATGTATATATGTTATTTGTGTAAATTGGTGTTATATCTTGTTGTTTGTAATAATGTGTGACTTAATTGACTAGCATACTTCATGTTGTACTATAAATACCACTAACTTTTGTATTTAAATAGTTTGTGAATGCGTGTGTTTTTCTTTTCTTTTTCTTTTTTTGTTATTTTTATTTTCGATTTGATTTTGGTTTTTCTTTGAGCGTAAGATTGACATCATCATTGACAACTACTTTTGGGCACAAGATCAAAGGAACTACAATTATGAAAATTTGGCGAAGTTGCAATCTTGGATCGATGCTTTTTGTGAGACGTCACTTGAAGCCTCAATGCATTCTTTTGTCGCCAATTCAAATTCCTCTATTAAGTGGCATAAAAAAGCATCCCAATGTATGAGCCATCAAAGAACATAACTAGTCAAGTTTGTTAAGGATGCCATAAAGGCCCATATGCTTGAACAAGAGAATCCCCAAGGAGAGGAGAGAGGATATGCGAAACAAGTGCACAATGTGGCAAGAGAGGTATTTAATTCTACTCTATGTGTTAATAATTCTGATTTTTCTTTGTCACATGATTTCTTAGATTCTTCTCACCTCTTGGAGAATAAAGATCCCAATGATGATGTGTTGAGTTTACCACATTTCAAGGAGTTGAATCTATCAATACTACATCATAAGAAGTCCTTGGAGAATGGTGGTAATTTCTACCCTTCACCCCATCCAAATGGAGGTAACTTAGTTTTTGTAGCCATGTATTGAAAAGTAAGAATTTCTTTATCCCATCTTTGAAAACTCAAATACTAAGTTTTAAGGGGAATTTTAATTGTGACAAATCTTTTAAAGAGTTAAAAGGTGATTTCAAGTTTGATGCATTCTTTAGAAACCATGTGCACTTATATGTTGACAAAAATATTTGTGTGTCTAAAGGAATGTTAGAGAAAGAGGTTTATATGTTTTGCTTTAGTGAAAAAAAATTGTTTTCATACCTTCTATTTTTTTAAAAAACTCTCTTCTTTCTGTATTCATCATGCCTATCTTTTATTTTTTAGCTTTAATTTCTTTTCAAAATGTTTGATGAGGAAACATGATGAGTGGAAAGAGTTTTTGTTTTGTTTTTTATTTATTTATTTTTTTGTTAAGTAGTTTGTTTTTCCTCTCTCAAATAATGAAAATATTTTCCATCTTAAGTGTGGGGGAGTGAGTCGTGTCTTTATTTTCTTTCTTATAATTTTTTACTATTCTTCTTTAGTTTGTTTTCTTTTATTTAGTTGTCTTTAGTTTATTATTATTTTCTTTGTGTTTTTATTTGTGTTTGGTTTTGATAGATAGGAATAAAGTCCTTTTGAAAAAGCCCTTCTCTCTATTTCTAGTTTTGCTATCTATTGGCACTTTATTGTACTTGGGGAGTACTGCTTAAATTTTTCACCCCTTTATTATTTTTGGTCCCTTTGAAGATGCTTTATTCTGTTAATTTTTTGCCAATGAAGACATTGTCCAGTTTAAGTATGGGGGGTGGTTTAGTAATATTCTTTGTCCAAATTTTTATCAATTATCTTGGTGTTTTCTTGGTATCAAACAATTGTTGGAAATTTTGAAATTTTAAAATTTTGAGAATTTAGAAATTTTGGAGCTAAATTGAGCTTATTTGTTGATAATGGAGTTGTGAAGTTCTTTTTAACTTGATATATGGATTTCTCATTCATTATGATTTGATTTTTATTTAAAAATTAAACTTGTGTATTAAGTTGGATTTTGCTAAGCCTTGAGAATTTAAGTTAACCTTGGTTATATTGGATATTTGAGTTTTATTTCATTCTTTGAGTTTGAATGTGGATGATATGATGAAATATGGGAAGAGTTGTTGGTTAATTCTTGTATTATAGATTTAAAGTTTGCTTGACTTTGAGTTGGGAATAAGGAATGTGAGGGAAAAAAATTTTGAGTGAAAAGGAAAGAATGTGAGTTGAAAAAAAAAAAAAAATTGCTTTCATTTGTTGAAAAGAAAAGAAAGAGACCTTTTGCTGAAAATGGGGCCAATACGGTAAGTGGAAGAGAAAAGACAAAGAAGCATCACACTCTCTTGAGGCTATCTCGAATGCAAGAAGGTATGGAAAGAAAAAAGGTAAGAAAGAGAAAAGAGAGGAAAAAAATGTTAAAAAAAATAATGATTATACGGGGGCCAATATGGTGCGTGAAGAGAAATCTATTCACTTGAGACTATCAATTCCTAAAGTAATAAAAGAAAAAGAAGAGTGGACTAGTTTCCTTGTTTCACTAACTTTAGTTGTGTGAATTTAAGTTTATAATTCTAGAATTGGTTAAATGGCTTGACTTATATGATTTATGTTATCTATATTTTTGCTTGAGGAGTAGGATGATTTTCTCGTACTAGATATAAGTTTGTTTAACTTAACTTTGATAGCCTTGGGATTGTTTGATTTTATACATGAGTTTACAAGGTTTTGAAAGGGTTGGGTGAATGAAAAATTGGTGTTTGAGGTTGGAACAAGATTATTCCTTTATTATAGATGAATTTGCTAAGGATAAGTTGAAAATTTATTTTGTCTTAAGCCATATGTTTAGGGTCTAATTCGTGTTTGCTTGAGGACAAGCAAATGTTCAAGTCTGGAGGTATGTGATAGGGGCCAAAATCACCATTATTTTCCTAGTTATTTGAGATTGTTTTGAGATACATTTGTTCTAATAACTAGGCATATTCCTTCCTATTTGACATTTTGCTTGTAAAAAATATTTTTGACAAATACGTATAGATTTGAGTACATTTCGAGCAAAAAGTGAACAATTCCAGAATGCACCTGGTGCCAGGCCCAGCCAATGGACCAGGCGCAGGGTCCATTTTGTTTTAGCAGAAGAATTTGAGCCAACATTTAGGGGAAAAGTAGAACAAGCCTAACGCCAGTTCTGGCAAGTGTACCTGGCACTGGGTCCATTCTGTCTGCCAAGGAGAAAAGACGGAAAACAAAGCAAAAATAGGGAAAGAACAAAGTACACCTAGCGCCAGATGGGTCAAAGGTACTCGACACTAGGTACGCTCTAGAGGCAAATATTCTGCGCACGAAATTAGATATTTTCCAATGATTTTGATATTTTCCTATTCTTACTTGGCCAAGACTTCCTAAGCCACGAATTCAGCATCTAAGAAGCCTATAAAAGCACAAGAAAACACAATAATTGAGAGATATACCTAGAGATAACTAGATATACAATAGAAAGAAGTGGATTCAAGGGCAAAAATTCTCAAACTCTCATTGAATGAGGAATTCACTCAATCAAGGAGGATTATTCAAGAGAGTCTTAAAGAAAGAAGAAAGAGGTTTATCTATGAGTGCTTTCTTTTCTCTTTGTTTTCTTGTTCTTTAACAATTATATATTCAATATTTTCAATGTAATTTGGTAATATTTTGGGATTCATGATTTATGTATCCATTTGAATACTTGATCAATTTTCTATCATTCTAGGTGTTTGATTACTTGTGATCATAGAGGAATTGATGAGGTTAGATTTACTTCTAATTGACTTAGAAAACGATGTTAGGAGTTGATTTAATTTAATTGATTTCATATGTGTTATTGCTTAACGGACTTGGGAAACGAAGTTAAGACTAAAGAACTTAAGTAATTAAAGGTTAGTTAATTTCACCTAGAGTATAAGGTTGTTGGCTAATTTCATGTCTATTTGGAATTATGTTTAATGCATCTTTTGGTTATGTTGATTTGATTGGGAAAATCTGCTAATTTTAATCAAAGGGCAGTGATTCTATGGATTGGGAAAGAAGTGGAGTCTATGTAAGTGAATTCATGACTTGGGAAATGATTGAACTTTACTTTATATTCCTTATTGATGTCAAGATGATGATGAATTGAGATAGCTGTTAAGTGGATCATTGTTATGTTTTCTAGGGTAGTTGTTTAAATTGCATAAATCTACATCCTTAAGTTGTACATATTTCTTTAAATTTTCTTTTTATTATTTTTTCACTTTATTTGGCCGGTTAAAAAATGAATGAAAAGTGATTAGTGTGTACTTGTTTCTTTGAGGATCAATACTCTCGTTAATTTCCTATATTATGCTTGCGATAAGTATACTTGATTGTATGTATATTTTGGGATTAATGTTTTAATTAAAACTTAACTAAGGGATGGATTGAAAATTGATGATTTTTATGCACCCAAAATTTACGTATCACAAACAAAAACAACAAATATTTGGCAAAGAAATGACAGTTACATGATATTGGTAATTCCTAAAACTCTTCTCAGATGATTAGACCTTTCTTCGGCTAGAGGTTTTGTAAAAATATTTGCAAGCTAATCATCGGTTGGGATATATTCAACACATACATCTCCATTAAGAACATGATCTCTAATGAAATGATGCTTAATCTCAATATGCTTAGTTCTAGAATGTTGAACAGGATTTTTTGTTTTATTAATTGCACTCATATTATTACATAGTATGGGAATGCAATCGAAATTAAGACAAAAAACAAGCAATGTATTTTTCATCTATAAGATTCAGCATCAGTTGTGGATAAAGATACACAAGCTTGTTTCTTGGTGTGCCATGACACTAGAGAATGTCCGAGGAATTGACAGTGCCTGCTAGTGCTTTTCCGTTCAACTTTGCATCCTGCATAATCTGCATCAGTGTAACCTATAACATTAAAGGTGTTAGTGGGGAGATACGATAAACCATAGTTATGTGTTCCAACTAAATATCTAAGGATACATTTCATGGCACATTAGTGAGATTCCTTTGGACACGATTGAAATATGGCACAAAGACAAACTGAAAACATAATATCTAGTCGACTAGCCATAAGATATAATAAACTTTCAATCATACCTCTGTATTTTGATTCATCCACTTTCTTACCATTTTCATCTTTGTTAAGCTTTAGAGAAGTGCTCATAGGTACACTGATTTCGTTAGCTTCATTCATACTGAATCTTTTGAGCAGTTCCTTAGTGTATTTAACTTGATTTAGAAAAATTCCATAATTGATTTGTTTAATTTGCAATCCGAGGAAGAAGTTGAGTTCTTCATCATGCTCATCTCGAATTCTTACTGCATTGTCTTGGCAAAAATCTTACACAATGATTCATTAGTAGCACCAAAAATGATATCATTAACATAAATTTGGATAATGAGAAGTTTATCAAAATTTTCTGACTTAATAAATAGTGTAGTATCAATCAGGCCTCTTGAAAAACCTTTTGAGAGTAAGAAACTGCTGGAATGTATGCTCTCTTAGACTAGGTTTCTGATGTAATTTTGACTTATATTAATAAAAGTATTTTTCTCAAAATTTGTTTGTGAAAGCTTCTTTATATTTGTGCACGATTGTATTGGAAAAGATCCATTATGTTTAAGTTAATGGTTCATGTGAATGAAGGTCTTTCACAGTAAGGTATAGACCATGGGATACTTAACACATAAACTATTGTTCTTAACCGGATGATGAGAATAGGAATCTCTCATCATTGCAAGGTTATTATGTTATGAATTCTAAATTGGGAATAGCTTGCCTTTAACCAATGAGTAGTCTTCTCATTTTATAACACAAGCGTATTTTGAATACGTAGAACAGGACCTGTAGTAGTAGTTTCTAAAAGTACTATGTGATAGAAATCCAGACTACTACTGCTACAGCATGGACTTGTACTCTACAACTTGAGTATAAGTTGGTGGTCTGACAAAGTTGGAAATGTATGCTTTGATATACTATAGTTGAGGTTCTTGAGAAGGACCGATATACTTGTATGTTGGGTATATGTGACTAGTTAGTCAAGACAGGCTTATACAAGATAGTGTCTACACTATATCGGCCCTTGTGATTGTCCGAATGATCTAATTATCCAGAGCTTTGAGGAACATGACTTGGATATTGGCTTTAGGGTAGCTCCCTTGGAAAACGAAAATATTCTAAGAAGTCGTGGATCATTGCACTAAAAGCTTAAGGAACGCAGTATTGTCCTTGGGATAAATATTTCCTTATAGTGATATTAGAAAATATTTAAAATGTAAAATACAGCTATTTATATAACGAGGGTATTTTGGTCATTTTAGTAGCCAAGGCGATGTGTCTTTTTGGTCCTCGAAATAGCCCGTAAGTCCTAATTATTTTAAGTCAATAAAATGGTCACAATAAAAAGGATTTTATTTTATTCAGGAAGTCTAATTTATTTTTTGGACTAGAATAAAATAAAAGAATGAGAGAAATTAATTATATTATCTAGTTTAATTGGTTAATTAATTATTCAGGGTCTAAACCTAGATTAAATAATTAGAAAAATTAACCTAGGCTTAAACTAGTTAATAAAAGACTTAATAATTATTTTAGTTCATTTGGGCTCATTAATTATTTATTGAGTTATTTTAATAGGTCCAGAAAATAAATAATTAATGGTTATTATTTTTGGGCTTATTGGGTCCAAAGAGAAATAATAAATTATTTTGGACTTAGTAGCCTAGACTAAAGGGTTATTTTTATTCACAGAATAGAAGAGTTAATGCTTAACCAAACCTCTTCTGTTGAAAACCTCCGGATGTTTTGAAATATCAAAACGCCGATGTTTTGGTTATCTGGTGAAGTGAAATGCCATGGATTGTGAATAGTCGGGGCTTTCTCTCCTTCACAGCAAACACACGACATAGAGGGAAAAGAACCAGTGCTTGTTCTCTCTATTATTCTATCTCTCCCTCGTTCATCCTTTTCTTTTTGTAACTTTCTTGATTTTGCTAATCAATAGCAAAGGTTCAAGAAAAGTCTTTCCTCGCTTGGTTGTTTCACCAACACAAATTGGGGCAGAGGAATATTCTGAGAAATAAAAAGCTTTGCGTTCATTACACAGAAGAGTAGAAGATTGGCGGGTCATCAACCAGAGACGTCTTCTAGAGTTGAAGCCATTTCGGTGGTTCGCACGACATCTACTTCACAGCCAAATAAACCAACACAGTCCAGAGGTATTAAATTTTTTTTCCTCTTCCATTGCGCGCTTCCTATGTTGTTCTTGGTTTCGTTTATGTCGCATGCATGGCTTCCTCTATTTTCACTGTCTTCAGAAACCACTAAGCCTTTCATACCAAACTCGTGGGGCTATTTTAAACCATAGAGAAAGATTTTGAGAGTTTGAAAATGTGATTTGGAAAGTGCTCATGAATAAAGCCCAGAGGTTGTTCTACATATACCTCCTCTTCAATAAAAACATTCAAAAATGCACTTTTAACATCCATTTGATAAAGCATAAAATTTTTGAAAGATGCAAAGGCAAGTAGCATTCTTATGGACTCTAATCTAGCAACGGGAGCAAATATCTCGTCATAGTCAATGCCCTCTTCTTGATTGAATCCTTGGGCAACAAGTCTAGCTTTATTTCTAATCACTACTCCATGTTTATTAAGTTTGTTTCTGAAAACCCACTTGGTATCAATAATCGGAAGATCAGGTGGTCTAGGGACGAGTTTTCAAACTTGATTTCTCTCAAATTGGTTCAGCTCTTCTTGCCAGCTAGTATCCAAAAATCATCATACAAGGTCACATCAATACAATTAGGTTCAATACTAAAACGTAAGGCAAAATTATCAACAAAATACCGTCTAGTTTTGACCCCACAGCTAGTATCACTAATAATTTGCTCTTTTAGATTACCAGTTTTGTACTTCCAATCTTTTGGTAGCCCTTGATCAGTGATCTCTTCAGTTTCTTTCTTGCTTTATTCTTCTTGTTACTCTTCTAATTATTCTTCTTTGGCATGAATGTCCAGCGATAGTGCTTTGTACTATTCTTTGCCTTTTTCTTTTGAAATTCCTATATCATCATCATCTTTTCTTGATGTGTAAAAGTTAGATTCATCAAAGAAAACATGTACAGATTCTTCCACACATAGAGTTACCTTATTGTACACTCTATATGCCTTCTAATTTGAAGAGTACTCAAGGAATATAGCCTCATTAGATTTGCTATTAAATTTTCCAAGTTTGTCTTGGGTATTAAGAACAAAACATTTGCAGCCAGATAATTTAAAATAGGAAATTGATGGAGTTTTGTCAAATATAAGCTCAAAGGGTGTTTTTCTTAGAAAATGTCTTAACATGAATCGGTTAACAATATAACATATTGTATTGACAGCTTTAGCCCAAAAGTATTTTAGAAGAGAGTTTTCACAAATCATGGATCTAGCCATTTCCTATAAGGTTCTATTTTTCCTTTCAACGACACCATTTTGTTGAGGGGTTTTAGCAACTGAAAAGCTATGAAAAACTCCATTTTCATCCCAAAAATGTGTAAACTCATTGTTGCAAAATTCTCTACCATTGCCACTCCTAATAAAAATCAATTTGCATCTAATAGAATTTTGGACACGCTAGAATAATCTAGAGAATTCAGAAAATGCCTCATCTTTTTGTCTGAGAAACAAAGTCCAAGTAAATATTGAGAAATCATCTACTAGAACATAAGCATACCTCTTACCACTAAAACAGTGGTCCTCATAGATCCAAACAAATCCATATGTATTAATTCAAGGGGCTTTGATGTGAAAATCATTTTCTTGGGCTTAAAAGAGGTTTTGATCTATTTTTCAAATTGGCATGCATCACATATTCTGCTTTCATCAAACTTCATTTTGGGAAGCCCCCTAACAAGCTCTTTTGAAGACAATTTGTTTAGCAAATCATATGATACATGACCTAGTCTTCTATACCAAATATAGCCATCATTATCATGTACAAAGATGTATCTAATATCATAAGCCATAAGATCATCAAGAGAAAATACATATACATTTCCAATACGATTAGTAACAAAAAATTATTTCATTACTTGAGATATGCATAATAGAGCAAGAATTTTTTTCAAAAATAACTTTGCAACCATTGTCACATAATTGACTAATGCTAAGCAAGTTGTATTTTAGCTCATCAATCAATAAAATTTGTTTGATAATGGATGAAGATCCTTTACTAATGTTACCTATACTAAGTATCTTTCCTTTCTTTTTGTCTCCAAGGGTAACAAACCCATCATTTATAGGTTGAACATCTTCTAATAGGGCTACATTTCTGGTCATGTGTTTTGAATATCCACTATCCAAGAACCACTTTGTGAAGCTTATATTCTCCAGTAAATGTACCTATACATGAGATGGGATAGTGATTTTTGGTACCTATATCTTTTTGGGTCCATTAGGGCTAGTAATGCTTCTTTTGATTCTCCAATCAGTTTTCATTACTAATCTAATGCTTTTCCTAATATGATACCTAGATGCATTGTGTCCATTCTTACCACAATAAGTTGTAACAGCCTACTACCTAGGCCCGACAGGACCGGGGATGTCACCCCGTCCAAAGGACAAGGAGTCTTTATAACTTGGTCACACATTCAAAATAATGGAATAAAACAATACTTAAAACTTAAAACTTATACAATCCAAGAATTCAAAAACAAATCCAGAAGTAAAATTATTCACTCTCAGCTCCCAAAGCATTACATAAAAATAAATAATAAAATCTCTTCCAAGGCGGACAACACTAGCTACTCATCCCCACAGCAGGATCGACCTAAAATCATGGTAAAAAGGGTGATGAAATAAAAATATCAGTAAGTTCGTGCTTGCTTTGAGTGTCCAGTGAAAACAGTTCATGGATGCAAAGTATAAATTCTTCATAAGAGAAATACTGGCAAGCAATAAACAACAGTCAAACTCAAAAATGGTGTTTTGACTTTTCCAACCATACATGTACAATAAAATCAACCACTCAAAAAGATGGTCATGGGTTACCACACGTTGGGCCCCATAACCATACAACAGTCAGAATGCCACACTTTGTGCAGACTGACAAAAGGTAGGTGATCGGCCTACCGGGCAAGATACTCCTCTTTCTCTATACCCAAACAAAACCGGTTGTCCATTCCGGCAACACACAATCCACTTGACTGGAAACTGCTAGCTTGGACCGGCACGACCTACTGGACTGACATCTTATCCGGGAAGGATTCACCCCTCAGAGGTGACCACCTACTGAGAGACTTACCATAACCCTTCAAAGACTAGTCCTAGCAATCTACCCTTATTGAGTACTCAACGTAATTAATCCCACTTGGGGGGGAAATGAACAAAACATAGTTCCACTTGAAAATGGCAATTAAGGATTTCCAAAGTCTTTGTCAAAATTAGTTTTAGAAAAAGTTTTAGGATTTGAGTAAATCTGTTCATTGATTTTTCAAATAATTTGTTTGACTAAAATGGGGAAAGAGTACAATCCTCAATTGCCTTTACAGAAATGAGTGTCCATACACTCTACATTTGGCTTGCCATAATAATCATTTTGCATCAAACGGTTTTTATGCAGGAGCTTACCATATCCTTGCTCAAAGTAAAAGTCTCCAACAGCTGACCTAACCTCGCCTAGGTTAAACATGAGCCATAATTAGACCCAAGCCAAAGATTCACTTTCACAAATAAAACTACCATCATGTCCCTAGTGTCCCAAACTTTAAGGCTAGATAACAAATAAAAGGGGTTTATAAAATAAATCTAGCTTGATATTAAAATAATTAGGGTTTGGAAAATAGGTACTATAAGTTGAAAGTTTAAATCTTACTAAAAGTAAATTAGGGTTTATTTGATGAAGGGTCCTAGTACCTAGAGTAATTATTTAAAATAATAATCTATTGATAATTAATTGTTAGAAAATAATTGGTAACTAAAATTAGTTGTAAGTAAATTTTAATAGGTTTTGATTAAAAGATAAAAAATAAATTTTAATAGTATTTATAAATATAAGACTTACAGAATTAATATTTCACTTATTATGATTACTTATATAAAAGGCTTTATTTGATATTATTATTTTATATAATATCTATATATTTTATTTCTTTAATAAAAGCTATCATTTATTTGACTAAAATATCACTATTTTATATATAAGACCAAATGCACATTTTCCTAGGGTTTTTGAAATTTACTAGAAGAAGTCATAGTATTAATCATTTTATTGATGAAATAAAATTAGATTAGGAACAACAAGGTCATGATCATATTTCCACTTGCTAACCACAATCATATACTCCACTCCAATTCATCAAACCATCCAAATCATGAATAAAGGCATAAATCTAAATTTACCAAGACATGATCCAAACTCTACAAAAATAAACATATTCATGGCTTTAACAATCATACATGAACATAAATCCTATTTACCAAATGTGACATAATCTCTAACATGCTTGATTACATATACTACTCATGACATGGAGACATGCATTAAACCCTAAAAATGCCATACAATCAACCAGACAATCAACTCATGCACCAATCTCATCTCCATCATATACACACATTTATTCATACTTCAATCACAACTCATCACAACAACACATGCTCAAACCCTAATCATAATCCATCTCCTTCCAATATTATCCTAGAGACATGAATTTAGAATTTAAAGAAAGGGTTGAAGAGGCTTACTTGATTGATGGCTACCTTGGAGTAGTTTCGAAGGGATCTAACTCCTAGGAGACTTGATCCGACTAAGAGAGATGAAGGAACCATGGCCATGGTTGAAGAAACCATTTGGCCAAGAGAGAGAGAGAGCATTTCTCTTGGCCAAAAGAGAGAGAGAGAGAGAGAAAAGAGGGAAATAGAGTCTATTAGCATGTTTATAAATATATATATTCATTAGAAGTTGAAAATGAGAGAAGGTGGTGTGATTGATCATGCTTATCTGGAAGACGTTCTTGAGCCTTCACAAAAATACTGGTTTTTCGATCTAAAAGAGAGAGTTGGATTTTGGTATTTGATGTTAAAAATTGTACAAGTGATTTCAAGGGGTGAAGTAGGTGTGATTTGGAGTTTTTGGAGAAGATTGGAGTGGTTTAGAGTAGTATTAGACGTATGGATGCTAGTAGGTGTTCTTGGTGTTCTAGGTATTCTTGAAGGTTGAAAAGAATGGAGAGGATTTTGGTTAAAGCTAGCTGAAATTCTGAGGGAAGGAGTGGCCGAATTGTTTGAGGGAGTTTTGGCAATTGAATTTTCTGGGTTGAGAGGCAAAAGGAAGGCTGATTATTTGGAATCCAAAAAGAATATTTTAGGGAATCAATTTTGGAAACAAAATATGGTAAGAATATCTTCAATGGAGGAGAGCTTTTGGAAGCTCTAATGGCCGACTGGATGGTTAGGGATTCTGCTGGAATGAAAGCTGTTTGAAGGGGCTTAATGGTGGCCGAAAAGAGGGAGTACAATGGTGAAGGAATGTCTGGTTGTTTAAGGGATGTTTTATGGAAGTTTACTAAATATATTTGCTGGAATTTTGGTCTTCAATCAATGGCTTGATTGGAGTGATTGTTGGAGATATTTTAGGGGCAGCCATGGGCAGTTTTTTCGAGCAGAAGGTTGGAGAAGATGATGGAGCTCAGTTCATGGCTGTTCAAGAGAAGTTTGTACAGAAAAATAAGGAAGATTTCGGACAAGACTGAAGATGGAGCAAGGCTGAAAAAATTCCTATACAGATTTTCGCTAGTTGCTGGAATTTTCTGGGCAGCTTTTGCTGCCATTTTTCAGTCAGTTTGCAGAGGATTTGAAGGAGCATTCAGAGATCTTTCAAGGCTAGTTTCCAACCTTCTTTATAGAGGAAAAACGTGGCTAAGGTGCTGGATGAAAACTGGAAGAAAACAACTTAGTTTAGGATCACCAAAGCTGCGAATTTGCCCAGAAAATTTTCTAGTTTGCACAGCATTTGTGCAGTCCGGTTTTGGCCTCACAATTTCAGAATTCAAGCTAGTCAAGAGGGCTATTTTCCTGGCAGCATTTGGGAGGGAATGATGGCTGAGAATTTTGACACTTGGACTGAACAAGAAGCTGAAAAAATTCCAAATTACTTCATGAAGAAAATGAACATAGCTAGGGTGGAGTTTTGAAGGTTCAACCATAGAGATTAATCTCTTGGGAACCTTCCACAACTCCTACCCAATTTCGGCCCACAAGATGTCTTACTCTTAGACATTTTTGAACCTTCAAAGCCACAACACTTTGCTGGAATTTTTTGGAATGAAGTTGGCTTGAATAAATTGAACACTCTAATAAATTGAGAAGTAAGAAAACTAAGGATCAAAAAGGGTATGAATTCCTTTGGAAATTTTTGTAGGGCACAAGAGTAGGATTAGGATACTCCTATCATGTCTTCCCTAGGACAACACCTCTACTCTTCCCTAAAGCACACAAGGCCAAAAATATAGCCTTCCCAAACAAAAATGAAATTTAATCATGCTAAAGCTCCAATGATGGGATTTGAACCTAAGACCTCAAGAATTAATTCCAAAGCTCTAACCACTAAACCACAACAACTTTTTTTCTTATTTTCTCTCCTAAATATTTTTTCTATTTAATCCTCAAGCTATCTCCTTATTTTCACCTCAAGCAAAAGTTACCATTTTGCCCTTCTTACTCAATAACCATAATTAAGCCTTCCAGGCTACAAATCACAAATCCAAAGCACATAAAATCATATAAAATATATTTAAACATGTAATAAAATATGATATACATTCCAACCCCCTTACTCTAAGGTTGGTTTCGACTGGGGGTTTCACATAAGTACAACAGGTGTAATTTCTATTTGAGAAGCTTGCTTTCACAAGATAAGACTTGTGTCTTCCTGTTTTGTGTATATTACCGTAGCCAAAGCCATTTCTATTTTTAGCCATCTTTTGAACTCCAAGAAGTTTATTCAGGTTACTTCGGCAATCAGTGAATTTTTTAATACAAGTAGTGAGATTATCAACTTTTATTTTCATATTATCAAATTCACAAATCATGACTTCAAGAGATGAGACTTTATCATACAAGCCTTGATTCTCAAAAGTAGAATGGTTCAAGAAAGTGGAAATGATTTATTTTTCAACATTTAAGCAGCACATGAATTCAAGAAGAGTTTTGTTCTCACATATCAGATTGTCATTTTCATTTGATAAGGAATCAATTTTCACCTTCATTTCCATGTTCCTTTTTGATAATATTTTTAGTTCACAGAACATATCAAAAAGAAGTGAATTTGGATCATCAACATTATCACAAGTAGAATCATGCAATTCAGCTACAAAGTTAGATAAGGAGGAGTTTACCTTATCCTCCACTGCCATGAAGCATATGTTAGCAACTTTATTTTTAGAATCTTCATTTTCCTCAGATTTGAACTCATTTTAATCCCAAGTTCCCATCAATCCTTTCCCTTTCTTTATTTTTAGATCCTTCCTTTTCTTTTTGAGCATTTTGGATTCTTTCTCTTTAGCTATTGGGCATTCAGCAATGAAGTGTTTGGTACTCTTGCATTCATAGCATTAAGGCTTGAAGGATGAAGTTGTCCCTTCCTTTTTACAAACTTCTTACCTCTTTTGAAGTTTCCCTTCTTGAATATCTTTCTGAATTTCTTTGCAATAATGGCCAATTCTTCGGTGTCCACTTCAGTTCTATTGTCATTATCAAATTGGCTACTGTTAGCATCCTTATCAAAAGCTTTCAGTGCTATTCCTCTTTTGCCTTTGTCATTATCATCAAATGCTTGAAATCTTTTGAGCTTCATTTCATGAGTTAAGAGAGAGTCAATTAGCTCTTCAGTAGGTAGTGTTTTCAAATCTTTTGATTCCTCCACAGCCAGAACTTTAGGTTGCTAACTCTTTGGCAAAGCATCTAGAATTTTTCTATTTTGTTCACCAAGGGAATAGCTTTTCCCATAAGCCTTAAGAGCATTTGCAATGTTTGTGAATCTAGTAAATATGTCGATTATGCTCTCATTTGGCTTCATGGTAAATAATTCATAATTATGAATCAAAAGTCCTAACTTTGACCCTTTTACTTGATTTGTCCCCTTATGGGTGACTTTAAATAATCTCCATATGTTATGAGCTGAATCATAGCTGCTTACTCCGTTATATTCAATGGCATCAAAGGCAAAACATAGAATGTTCATAACTTGAAATTTCAATATCATTTTGGCGTTATCTTCAGCATCATATTCATCACTCTATTTTGGAACCAATCAACTTTCAATATTTCTAGAAGGAATATATGGTCCTTTTTTAATTAAATTTCATAACTCAAAATTAATCGAGCAAACATAGGTTTTCATGCGATTTTTCCAGAATGTATAATTACTCCCATTGAACAAAGGAGGTCTATTTGTCGAAAATCCCTTAATATAAGGTAGAAAGGAAATATTTTCCATAAGGATCTTTTCTACAAAGTTGTTTAGCAAAAGAGGAATAGACCAAATCTCTGATACCAAATGAAAAACCTTAGAGGGAGTGAATAAGATTTTTGGAGAATTTAAATCATTCTAAAAATTTTGTTTTTGAAATCCTCTTTTTATATTTCAAATCAGGGTGTTTGCTAGTGATACAAATGAGAGCTTTTAAGTAGACTTAATGACCAACTATGATCTGAATGAGATGAGACAAGAGATATGTAATTAATACAGGAATGAAGATGGGTTAGTGAGAATCATAGAGATTTCTTTTGAATGATTGAAAACATTTGAGCAAGGAAGCTCACAACCTATCAAAATTAAATGCAAATAGAGTGAATATGAGATTTATAGTGGTTCGATCTGTAAGGATCTACCTCCACTACCTTAAGCTCATACTTAAGGATTTTAAACCAAATTTCTTTAAACTCTGCCAACTCAATGGTGTCTATCTACACCAATTACCTAAAAGGATCACCACATTTAGTTTTACCAAAACTTCTCAATCAACAACAAATTAAGGTTCACTCTATATGGGTTTTACACCATAACGTTGATATTCACAAAGGATTATAGAGATGACACAGAGATAGCTCACACCTTTAAGTGAATTTGCAAAACAAATAAGCACCAACAATCTTTACCTCTTTAGAGCAACTTGATTTCACTTTGAAGCACCATTGAAAAGGGAGATTTTTATTTTCTAAAGTGTAAGAGTGTTTTTGAGAATGATAGCACAAAAATCTACTTTAAAATCGAGTTTTGAAAACTTTCATAGAAGCAAAAAGTAAAGCTCCAATGGCTAGAAATGGCTAGTTTCTCCCTGTCATATTTTTTAGAGTTTTGGACTCAAGGATTGGATGAGTGTATGTCCAAAAAGTGAATCCAAAATGGCACTTTTCTAGGTAGAAACATTTTAACACTGTTCACAGAGTTTTGGATTAAGCTTTTAGATGCAAAGTCATTCAAACTACTCAATCCAAAATTTTGAAGACTTAATACTTTGAAATATTTTTGCTTGTGTGCTTCAAGAAATAAATTTAATCACAAGGTAAAGAAGACATAAGAATTTACACAATATACCTTAACAAACGATTTCTAGTCTAATGTTCTTTCACAAGGGCTTCTTTGATCTTGCAAACTCTTAGGTTGAAGTTGTGCTTAATCAATCACCACTTTAGATTCCATTTCCTTAAGAGCTGCTTAGTAATCTCATTTGTACGCCTTGGAAGAACTGAGGCCAAATATGTCCTATCACATATAGATCACATAAATTAGTCCTTGTCAATGTTTGTCATAAGTCAAAACACAAGAGAATGCCCTTAGGACTAACATTTTGGTTAGGCTTTACTGCTATATTTTAGGTCATTGAGGACAATATCCAATTTAAATACGGGGAAGGAGGTCAATGCTTTCATTAAGTGCATTTTGAAACTTCTTGAAAATTTGAAGCTATTTGGGATAATTTTTTCGATTTTTGAATGAAATTAGTTTGGTTTGCATATGATGAGGTTATGATTTCTTTTTAGCTTTGGGTAGAGATTTTTCATGCAATTGGTTGGATTTTGTTGAAGTAAACCTGTGTATTGAGCTGAATATTGCTATGTCTTGAAATTTTAAGTTAACCTTGGTCATGTTTTAGTATTTGAATTTTATGTTGTCCCTTAAGTTTAAGTATGGATGATATGATAAAATATGGGAAAAGTTGTTGATTAATTCTTGTTTCATGGTGTTTAAATTTGCTTTAACTTTGAGTTGTGAATAACAATAGTGAGGTCCAAGAATGCAAAGTGCATGTCCTCTGGCAAAAAAATAACGTGTGAAAATGGAAAAATGAGTGAAGAAAAAAAATGTTGTTATCTTTGAAAAAACAAGAAGAAAGTTCTCTGCTAAAAAGGGGGTTAATATGGAGAGAAGTAGCAAGTATTGCTTGGTGCACTCTCTTGAGGCTATCTCGAAGGCAAAGGCGAAGAAAAAAAGAGAGAGAGAAAAGGAATAACTATAAAGGGGCTAATACAATAAATGAAGAGAAAGCCAGCCACTTGAAGCTATCAATTCCCTAAGTGTTCATGGAAAAAAAATGGAGTACTTCCTTATTTTGCTACTTGAGGTTGTGCAAATTTGATTCTATGATGCTTAAAATTGGTTAAACGACTTGACTTGTATGATTTATGTTATCTATGTTTTAGTTTAGAAGACGGAGTAATTTTCTTGTACTGAGTATAAGCATGTTTAACTTAACTTTGAGGGCCTTGGAGATATTCGATTTAATACAGGAGTTTGTAACGTTTTTCTTAAAGGGTTAAATGAATGACGAGGCTTTGTTCACGGTAGAAGGAAAACTATGGCTTTATTATTGATGGACTTATGTTGAGATAGTTATTTTATTTTTCCATGTCTTAAGTGTTTACTTGAGGACAAGAAAAGGCTTAAGTATGGGGGGGGGAATGTGATAGGGCTTAAATTTACCTATATTTTTCTAGTTATTTGAGGTTATTTTGTAATACTTTTGATTCCATAATGAGCCAATACCCTTCCTATTTAATATTTTGCTCGTGACAAGTGTTTTTGGTGTTTTAATACAAAAATTAATGAAATTGGAGATTTAAAGGCGGAATTCCAGTGATGACCCGTCATCGAGCCAGAGAAGTCGACCTAATGTTGGCCTTGCTTTGGAATTTCAAGACAAAATAAGGGGAAATGTAGAGAAATCATGGTTTTCCAATAAAGACCCGACACCAACCCAGAGGAGATGAACTGGCACTGGCCTTGTCTATTCAAAGGCAGTTTGGAAGTCCTTTTGCGAGTAGAATTAGAAATTTCCTAAGAAGTCATGTAGCTTCCAACCTTTACCCGGCCCAGACATTTTTTAGCAACCAAGAGGCCTATATAAATAAGAAGAGTTGAAGTTTGACATATAGATTCAAGAATCTAAGCTGAAATCATTCATTAAAAGAGGAATTTATCACTCAAGGGGCATTGTTTCAAGGAAGCCTTCAAGGGAGGAAGATAAGGACTTGTCTATGAGTTCTTTCTAAAACTATGTTTTCTTTTTCCCTGAGCAATGATGAGATCAATGTTTTTATTGTATTTGGATATTATTTTTAGATTTGTGATGATGTATTAGTTTAGTCTTTTGTTCAATTAATTACTATTCTTGGTATTTCATTACTTATTTTTAGTGATAAATTGATGAGATTGGACCATTCTTCTAATTAACTTGAGAAAGAGGCTAGGAAATAGTTTTAATTACTCAATTCTAACTTTATTTTTTTAACTAACTTGAGAGAGAGGTCAAGTTAAGAATTTCAGTAATCAATGGTTGTTGATTTCACCTAGAGATAGGGGAATTAATGAATTCCATGCCTTTATCACCTAGAGATAGGGATAACAATCAAAGGCTTGTGTTCTATGCATTTTTTAGTTGATCTAGTGAGACAAAGATGTGCATTAAATTAACTAAGAAACAGTGAAATCATAACTCGAGGGAGTGTGGATTCTATATTATTTCTCCATGATGCCAATATAATAATTAATTATGATATTTGCTAATAATTCATTGCCATGTCTTCAAGAGTATCTGTCTAGTTACATATGTTTTCTCTCCTAGAGCTGTGTATATTTTTATCTTTACGTTTACCTTTATTCTTTATCACTTTATTTGATCGGTTAAACAATGAATGAAAAGTAACTAACGGTAGTTGTTCCTTAAGAATCGATACTCGTTCATTCCTTATATTATACTTAATGATGAGTATACTTGCTCATATATGTGATTTGAGGATTAATGTTTTAATTAGAACTTGATTGGGAATGGACTTAAAATTGCATGATTTTTATAACCTAAATCTGACACATTAAGTTTTTGGCTCCGTTGTCAGGGAACAATATCGTGAAAGCTTGGAATTCATTAATTTAGCCATGTTTATATTTGTGTGTGTGTGTGTGTGTATGCATATATATATATACATATATATATATATATATATGTATGTATGTATGTTCATTGTGTATATAGGTGTCATATCCTGTTGTTTGTATATTTTTATAATTTGTGATTTTATATGTTAAGTATTGTGTCGTGGGTACTAATTGTACTTAATTGACCACAATGTATTCATGAAACTAATAAGAGCATTATATGTAGATAATATAGATAATTGGAATTTGGAATGGAGGAACAGATGGTTGACCCCTTACACTTCCCAAAAGATGATAGATGAAACCCTTAAGAATTTTAAGGCTACGCTACGAAATATGGAAAGACAAATTTTGTAACACCTTACTACCTAGGCCCAACAGGGCCGGGGATGTCGCCCCGTCCGTAGGACAGGAAGTCTTTATAACTTGGTAATATAAAATAAAATAAAAGGAATACTTTAAAATTAAACTTATTACATCCCAAAATACATGAACAAATCCAAAATAAATTGTTCACAACAATCTCTCAAAACATCACATAAGGAAAATAACAAAGAGTCTTCAGAATCATAGGCAACAATCTAGCTAATGACCTCTACAGCAGGACCATCATGAAAATATGGCATAAAAGGTGATGAGATAAAAATCTCAGTAAGCTCGTGTGCTTTGAGTGTTTCAGGAAAAACAGTTCATGTATGCAAGTTGTAAGAATTTCATAAAAGAAAGTGCTGGCAAGTATTAAATAAATGTTAAAATAAAGAGTGGTGTTTTACTTTTCAAACCATACATGTGGACAATAAATACAACTACTCGAAGAGGTAGCCATGGGTTACCACACATTAGGTCCCATGACCATATAACGGTCAGAATGCCACACGTTGAGCATGCTGACAAAAGGTAGGTATACGATCTACCGGGTGAGATACTCCTCCATCTCTACACCCAAACTTACCGGTTGTCCACTCTGGAAACACACAGTCTGTGAAACCCTAGTTGAAACCAACCTTAGAGTAAGGGGGTTGGGATGCATATCATACTTTATTGCATGCATAAATATATTTTCATATAATTTTATGTGCTTTGAATTTGTGATTTGTAGCCTAGATGGCTTATTTGTGCTTGTTGAGTAAGAAGGGCAAAATGTTAATTTTTGCTTGAGGTGAAAATAGGGAGATAGCTTGAGGATTAAGTGGGAAAAATATTTGGGAGAGAAAATAAGAACAACAGTTGTTGTGGTTTAGTGGTTTAGTGGTTGGAGCTTTGGAATGAATTAATTCTTGAGGTCTTGAGTTCAAATTCCATCATTGGAGTTATAGCATGATTAAACTTTATTTTTGTTTGGGAAGGCTATGTTTCGGCCTTTGCATGATTTAGGGGAGGTTAGAAGTGTTGTCCTAGGGGAGACATGATAGGAATGTCCTAATCCTACTCTTATGCCCTACAAAAATTTCCAAGGGAATTCACACCATTCTTGATCCTTAGTTTTTCTTACTTCTCAATTTATTTAGTTATTCAATTTATTCAAGCCAACTTTATTCCAGAAAAATTCCAGCAAGGTTCTGTGGGGCTTAGGTTTTGAATATGGCTATGAATGAGTTATCTTGTTGGCCAAAAATGGAGAGGAGTTGTGGAAGGTTCCCAAGAGAATTAATCTCCATGATTGAACCATCAAACTCCAACCTAAAGGTATTCATTTTGTTCATGTAGTAATCTGGAATTTTTCCAGCTTCTGGTTCAGTCCAAGTGTCAAAATTTTTAGCCATCATTCCCTTCCAAATACTGCCAGAAAAATAGCTCTCTTGACCAGCTTGAAGTCTGAAATTATAAGGCCAAAACCAGACTGCACAAATGCTGTGCAAACTAGGAAATTTTCCTAGACAATTTCGCAGCATTGGTGAGCCTAAACCAAGCTAATTCTTCCAGTTTTTCACCCAGAATCTTAGCCATGTTTTTTCTCCATAAAGAAGGTTGGAAACCAGCCTTGAAAGACCTCTGAAAACTCTTTCAAATCTTCTGCAAGCTGACTGGAAAATGGCAGTAAAATCTGCCCAAGAAAATTCCAGCATCTTGCGAAATCTGTCCAGAATTTTTCCAGCCTTACTTCTTCTTCAGCCTTGTCCAAAACCTCCACCATTTTTCTATACAAACTTCCCTTAAATAGCCCTGAACTGAGCTTCATCATCTTACCCAACATTCTACTCGAAAATCAGTCTATGGCTACTCCTAAAAACTTTCTATCAATCACTCCAATCAAACTATTGATTGAAGTCCAAAATTTCAACAATCTATTTTAGCAACCTTCCATGAATTAAACCTCCAACAACCAGAAAATCCCTCCACCTTTGAACATCATATTTTCGGCCACCATTAAGCTCCTTCAACCAGCTTTCATTCCAGTAAAATCCCTAGCCAGCCAACCGGCCATTACAGCTTCCAAAAGCTCTCCTCCATCAAAGATCTTCTTACCATATTTATTTCCAAAATTGATTCCCTAAAATATTCTTTTAGGATTTCAAACAACCAGCTTTCCTTTTCCTCTAAAATCAGAAAATTCAACTTCCTAAACCCTCCAAATCAGTCGGCCACTCCTTCCAACATAGAATTTTGGCTAGCCCTCTCCCTATTCTCTCCATGCTCTCCAAACCAAAAACACCTACTAACCCTCTCACGCCTAAGACCACTCCAAACCACTCCAATCTTCTCCGAAAACTCCAGATTACACCTACTCAACCCCTTGAATCCACTTCTGCAATTTTTAACATCAAACACAAAAATTGAAGTCTTACTTTTGGATCAAAAATCAAAATTTTCTTGAAGGCTCAAGAACACCTTCAAGTCTTCCATCTTCGACCTTGATGAGTATATGCTAATGAACTCTCTCTCTCTCTCTCTCTCTCTCTCTCTCTCTCTCGGCCGAATGGTTACTTCAACAATGGCCATGTTTCTTTCTTTCTCCATTGGACGGATCAAGTCTCCTAGCGAGAGGATTCTCTAGAAACGTCCCCAAGGTAGTCATCATTCAAGTAAGTTTCTTCCATCTTCTCTTTAAACCCTAGAATCATGTCTCTTAGATGTAGTTGGATGAGGATGGAATATATTTGGAGATTGAGTATGTGTTTATATGATAGAGTTGAGATTGAAGCATGAATGAATATGTTTATATGATGGAGTTGGGATTGATGCATGATGATGATTGGTCTTAGTTAGATTATATGATGTTTTAGGGTTTGTTGCATGCCTTATGTCGTGAGTAGTATGATTAATCAAGCATATTAGAGATTATGTCACCTTTGGTGAATAGGGTTTATGTTCTTGTATTCTTGTTGAGGCCATGCATATGATTATGTTTAGTGGAGTTGAGATCATATATTGGTAAATTTAGATCTATGCCTTTATTAATGATTTGGATGATTTGATGATTGGTGTAGAGTCTATGTTCATGATTATGGTTAGCAATAGAAATTATGATTATGACCTTGTTGTCCCTAAGCTAATTAAGTGAGCCAATTTTATTTCATCAATAAATATGATTTATGCTATAATTTCTCCTAGTGATTTCAAAAATCCTAGGAAAATATGGTTCTAAACGATTATATAAAATAGTAATATTTTAGTCAAATAAATGATAGCTTTTTTAAAAGAAATAAAATATATAGATATTATATATAATAATATCATTTAATCAAGCCTTTTATATAAATAATCATAATAGGTAAAATGTTAATTTTGTAAGTCATATATTCATAAATACTAATAAATTTTATTTATTATCTTTTAATCAAAACATAATAAAATCTACTTATTACTAATTTTATTTACCAATTATTTTCTAACCACTAGTTATTATAAATCATTATTTTAAATAATACCATCTAGGACCTAGGACCCTTCATCAAATAAACCCCAATTTATTTAAAGTAAGATTTAAACCTTCAACTTGTTAGTAGCTATTTCACAAACCCTAGTTATTTTAATAACAAGCTAGATTTATTTTATAAACCCTTTTTATTTATTATCTGGCCTTAAAGCTTGGGACATTAGGGTCATGATTGTAGTAAGTTGAGCTAGGTTTATTTGTGAAAGTAAATTATGGCTTGAGTTTAATTATGACTTATGTTTACCCTAAGTGGGGTTAAGTCAACTTTCGGGATCTCTAATTTATCTCGAGCAAAGGATTAGGTAAGCTCCTGCATAAAAATTGTTTGATTCAAAATGATTATTATGGCAAGCCAAATGTAAAGTGTATGGACACTCACTTCTGTAAAAGCAATTGAGGATTGTCCTCTTTCCTATTTCAATCAAATAAATTATTTGAAAAATCAATGAACAGATTTACTCAAACCCTAAAACTCTTTCTAAAATTGATTTTGACAAAGACTTTGGAAATCCTTAATTGCCATTTTCAAGTGGAACTATGTTTTGTTTATTTTCCCCCAAGTGGGATCAATTACATTGAGTACTCAATAAGGGTGGACTGCTAGGACTAGTCTTTGAAGGGTTAGGGTAAGTCTCTCAGTAAGTGGCCACCTCTGAGGGGTGAGTCCTTCCCGGATATGATGTCAGTCCAGTAGGTCGTGTCGGTCCGAGCTAGAAATTTTCAGTCAAGTGGACTGTGTGTTGCCGGAATGGACAACCAACTTTGTTTGGGTATAGAGAAGAAGGAGTATCTTATCCAGTAGGCCGATCACCTACCTTTTGTCAGTCTGCACAAAGTGTGGCATTCTGACCGTTGTATGGTTATGGGGCCCAACGTATGGTAACCCATGACCACCTTTTTGAGTAGTTGATTTTATTGTACATTTACGGTTGGAAAAGCCAAAACACCACTCTTGATTTTGACTGTTGTTTATTGCTTGCCAGTATTTCTTTTATGAAGATTTTATACTTTGCATCCACGAACTGTTTTCACTTGACACTCAAAGCACAAACGGACTTATTGAGATTTTTATCTCATCACCCTTTTTACCATGATTTCAGGTCGATCCTGCTATGGGGATGAGTAGCTAGTGTTGTCCGCCTTGGAAGAGATTTTATTATTTATTTTTATATAATGCTTTGGGAGTTGAGAGTGAATAATTTTGTTTCTGAATTTGTTTTTGAATTATTGGATTGTATAAGTTTTAAGTATTGTTTTATTCCATTATTTTGAATGTGTGACCTAGTTATAAAGACCCCTTGTCCTTTGGACGGGGCGACATCCTTAGCCTTGTCGGGCCTAGGTAGTGGGGTGTTACACAGTCCACATGACTGAAACTTGCTAGCTCGGACCGGCATGACCTACTGGACTGGCATCCTATCTGGGAAGGACTCACTCCTCAGAGGTGGCCACCTACTGAAAGACTTACCCTAACCTTTCAAAGACTAGTCCTAGTAATCTACCCTTATTGAGTTCTCAACGTTGATTGTCCCACTTGGAAGAAAATTGATCACACATTGATTTACTTGGAAAGAGCAATTAAGGGTTTCTAAAATTCTTGTCAAGGTTAGGTTTTAGAAAAAGTTTAGCATTTTGTATAAAACTGCTTGTTTAATTTTTCAAATGATTTGCTTGACTAAAATAAAAAGGAAAAACAGTCCTTAATTGCCTTTACAAAATGAATATCCATACACATCGCATTTGGCTTGCTACAATAATTGTAGTCTTCAAATGACTCCATGCAGGAGCTTACATGATCCTTTGCTTGCTTGAACTCAAAAATCCTCCAAGGCTGACCTAACCCCGCCTAGGGTAAACACAAGGCATAAGGTTATACTCGAGCTATACTTGTCTTACATAAATAATCCCTAATTCAACTAGTTACAACCATGACCTTAATGTCCTAAGCTTTAAGGCTAGATGATAAAGAATTTTATAAAATAAATCTAGCTTGATAACTTAAAATAACTAGGGGTTGTAAAATAATTACTAATAAGTTATAGGTTCAAATAATAAATCTTGAGTATTATTATTAATAAATAAACTAGTGTTTGACTATTGAATAATACTAAGTCCTAAATAATATTAATAAATGGTAATTTTTAAATAGTATTATTATAAATTAATTAATTAATTAATACTTAATAGATAATAAATAATTAGTAATAAATAAAATTAACAATAAATAAATTATATTAAATTTTTTATTAATAGATAACAAATAAATTTTAATAGAAATAATATTTATGAATATAGGTAAAAGTTTTAACTATGGTCTACAAGGTCTTTAATATTTTATTTATTATTATTATCTATATAGGATATCTTATTTATTTTTATACATATATATATATAATAAAATAAATTATTTATTTGACTAATAAAATATCAATATTTCATTTAATATTCCAATTCCAAAACTTTCTAGGAATTTTGAAATCTTTAGAGAAAAAAACATAGTAATAATTTTAATTAAGGTAATAAAATTTGTTACTAAAAATAACCTATGATTAACAAGAAAATAATCATTACTTTCCTATTGCTAAACAAGATTCATTCCCCAATATCAAATAATAAACTAGTCCATTCATGAATATATGCTTAAATCAACATATACTATCACATGGCCAAATCCCTACTAGGCATATTCATCAATCATGGCTTCAATAGAAATAAGAACATAAAAATCCTATTCACCATAGGTGTCATAACATCTAACATACTTTAAACATTCATAATTCTCCTAAGACATGATGAACATACATTGATTCTCAAAAAAATCCATATAGCTTAATCATGTACAACCATTCTCATGTCCAAATCCCAATCCCTTCATTCACATGCATACACTCAATCCCCATTCATATTCTATTCTTCCTATCAACATCTAGGAGACATGAATGCAGAATTAAAAAGGAGGATTAAGGAGAAATACTTGATTGATGATTACTTCGACAAAGACTTAAGAAGGTCCACGCGATTGAGAGTCTTGAATTGTCCAAGAGAACAAAAAAAAAACAGCTATGGTTGTTGATTAAACAATTCGGCCGAGAGAGAGAGAGAGATCATTAATATGGTACATTGAAGGTTGAATGGAAGAGGAAGAATGAAGGAGTGGTTCTTGATTACCTTGATGATGTTCTTGAGACCTTCAAGAAAAAATTGATTTTTTATTCGAATGCAATTTCTTGTTTGCAAGATTTTGTGTTATAAATACCAGAAATGAACACTAGGGAGTATGTAGGAGTAATCTGGAGTATTTGAGAGGGATTGGAGGTTATTAGGGTGGATTTTGGCTTGAAAAAATGTAGTGTGTGTTCTTGGTGTTCTTGGTTAAAATTGAGAGAGTTTGAGAAAAGTGTGCACGAAATCTGGGAGAGTGTTGGCCGAATGGTTTAGGGAGTTTAGGAGTTTCGGCTTTCAGCTTAGAAAGGAAGAGAATAATTTGATTTTTTTGAAATTCAAATGGAGGGAATTGAGAAGTGGTTTGAGGTATAGGATATGTTAATAGTGTTTGATTGATGGAGATTTCTTTGAGCTTCAATGGAGCCGGCTGGACTGGTTTGTTTTGTTGAAATAGGTGAAAACTGATAAGGCTTTAAGGCTGGATAAAATTTAGAGCTTAATGGCAAAGGAATTTCTGGTTGTGTAGCTTAATACAAGGGTGTTTTCATGGAGCAAAATTCTGGAAATTTTTCAAGTTCAAATGTAGTTTGAATGGAGTGATCTTAGGAGATATTTGAGGTATGATTATGGAGTCCAAGTGTTCAAGGTAAATGGAGAGGTTAATGGTGTTCAGTTCATGGCTGTACAAGTTTCATTTTAAGGAGGTTTGAGGGTGGTTTTTCAGCCAAGGCTTTGAGAAACAAAACTGGAATTTTTCTGGTTTCGAGGTGTTCTAAGGTTCGAATGGTTTGCTGAATTTTCTGTGCAGTATTTTTGCAATTCTTCAGCTCAGTTTGCAGAGAACTTTGAGGGGTGTTTGAGGGTCTTTTAAGGCTAGTTTCAAGCCTTCTTTCTGGAGAAAAAGTAGAGGAGTTTTGCTAGATTGAAGACAGAAAAAACAGCACCATTTTCTAGTTGCTGTGCAGCGAAACTGCCCAGAATTTTTTTCTGGTTTTGAGCAGTTTTGTACAGTCCGAATTTCCACTGAAATTTCCATCTTCAAGCTATACGAATTGGTCATTTTTCTGGCAACAAATGAGCAAGGAACTTGGCTGAGTTTTTCGGAATCTAGGCTGCTCAAAAATCTAGAAAATTTCCAGGTTTCCTTCATCAAGAACATGAACACTATGAATATGAGTTTGAAGGTTTAACCATGGTGATTGATTTCCCTTGGGAACCCTTCCTAACTCCTCTCCTATTTTCAGTCAACCCTCCAACTTCCAAGATCAATTTTCAAAATTCAAAGCCAAGAAATCCTCAAAGAATTTTCTGGAATTAAAAGATGAATTTTGATGAATTTTGAACAATTTAATTGTGAAGATGTTAGGACAAGCTAGAGGTAATAAAAGGACAAGAATTCCTCTAGAATTCTTTTTAGGACATGACGATAGGATTAAGACATTCTCTTCATGTTTCCCCTAGGACAACATTCCTATCTTTAAGGAATGTAAGAAAACAAAATTTTCAAACTTAACTAAGATAATCATGAATAATACTTAAATGATGGGATTTGAACTCATGACCTTAGAGATTAATTCCAAAGCTATAACCACTAAACCACAACAACTCTTGTTCTTATTTTCTCACCTAAATATTCTTCTTATTTAATCCTCAAGCTATCTTCCTATTTTGACCTCAAGCAAAATTACCATTTTACCCTTCCTACTCAATAAGAATAACTAAGCCTTTTAACCTATAAATCATAATTCTAAAGCATATAAAATCATTCAATATATATATATATATATATATTCATGCAAAATAATATGATATGCATCCCGACCCTCTTACTCTAGGGTTGGCTTTAGGTGGGGTTTCACAAATTTGGTGTCTAACTAATTTGATAATAGAACTACAAGGAAAATCACTTTTGATCCCTACAGGGGCTAATACATAGGAAGATTCAGCAGCCACCACTTTGAGGAGTGGATGAGTTAGCAATAGAATTGACCCAGTGCCAGTTCAAAAAGGATACCCGATGCCGACTTGTACCTACACCAAAAACAGAAAAGAACTGGCGCCAGCCCAAGAAGCTAAACCAACACTAGTTCCCATCTGGATAGCAGCTAATGTGAAAGAAAAATCCATAATTTTAAACCACGAGTCCCTTACCCCACCAGGGCATACAATGCCAAGAAAGATGAGATTAGAAGAGTAGGTACATTGTTTTCTGTGAATCCATCTTCCATTTTAAACTTTGTTAGACTCTTTGTGGCTGATTTCTGGGTTTTTTAAAAATTGGGCTACTTTAGGGGAGTGGTTTAAATAGTAAAATGTTTGTCGCCGCTTTCCACGTTTTTTGGAGGGTAGTTAGCATCATATGTACAAAGTTTCACATTTGTTGATTTGGATTTTTGGGTTGTCAAATTGGATAAAGTAATTTTTACACTTTTTTATTAAAAAACCCTCTTATTTGGATTTCAAGATTGTTAAATGAGATACATTTTTTTTTCCTACTTTTGAAAACCTAAATGCTGCATTTTTCTCCGTTTGGTCAAAACCATGGGGTCTTAGTAGGTTAAAAACATTAGTGGATTAAATGATTGCCTTTAACATCTACTACATACTTTGACTCTTTAGGGATACGAATTTGTCTTGTAATGGGTACTACAAATGGTATAGTACAGTATCATACTCTTTTGGATGAATTAATTTGTTGTTGTTTCTCTATAGAAGTTTTTTGTATATAAGTTGGGCAATTCTAAAGAAAGGTATAAATACTGAAACGAAAATGAAAACACAAGACTATCAATCCTTCTTTACCATTATTTGAAAGATTACTACTTTTTTGAACCACTATTGTAACACCCCACTACCTACGTACCTAGATAGGAGCGGGATGTCGCCCCATCCAAAAGATCAGGGGACTTTATAACGAGGTACAAAATAATAAATAATTAAAAAACTAACTAAATAAAATAATAAAATACTCTTATTACATCCAAGAGAAATACTTATACAAGTTCAAGAGATAAACTAACAAATATCTCTTGAAAAAAATATAAACCAAAATAAAACAAACAAATGGACGATCATCACTTAATTCTTCAACCTGCTCAATATAAGCACTCCCCTGAAATCATAATATAAAAAAGTGTGAGATTGGCATCTCAGTAAGTCCCGTGTGTGCAAGTGACAAATATAACCATTTCATGCATGCAAGTTTATCAAAATCACAAAATTATATTTACAAGTCAATTTCATCAATAATAATTAAACAAAGGAGCCTTGCTCAAAGAATCCAAAATAGTTCACAATAAATCATCATTTCATCACATTCATAATTCATTAGGTAGGAATTAGCAATGATTCAAACAGTAGTATCATAATCAATATCTTCGCTACCATCGTGATAGCATCCCAATGTATTCTTTCAATAATGGGCAATGAAGGATCCTCCCACTAGGGTGAGATACTCCTCCATCTCTACACCCAACACTTTGGCTGTCCAACCCGGATAAACAATGTCCACATGGACAAATATGCTAGCTCGAACAGCCTAACTAAGTAGTACTATTACCTCTCCAAGTTGAGTTCATCTTCTAGAGACGGCCTCCTGCCAGAAGACTCACGCTTACTCTTCAAGACTAGTACTACTAGCCTACCCCTACTGAGTACTCAACGCTTCCCATTTCGGGGTAGAATCATTTTTCCTTTTTTGAAATTCTTTGATTAGCTTGACTGCAAAACATGATTTTTCATAACAGATTTCCAAATCATTTAGTGATAGAGTAAGAAATCATTTTTCAGTTTGAGCAGTTGAAATTTGACAAACTTATTTAGAAAGTAAAACATCCACATTTCCAACCTAAGTATCAAAACATCACAGTATAACTCATCATGTTTAACCAACATTTCAATCCTCTTGTCAAAACATCATATTGACATCAATTTCAAATAACATTATGAAAATTGCTTGCAAACATATAACATTTATCAAAACGGTTATGCAGTGACTTACTTGGATAAATCAACCGCTAGACCCAATTCAATTGATTGCCCTTACTTCCACTCTTTCCTTATCTAGAATAAATGATTCCATAATTAGAATCCAAATATTACGTCCACTATTTCATGCAACATGAATTCTCATGATCTTATTAATCCCCTAATTCATCCATGGTATCTAAATGATTTATTTCATTAGATCATATATACAACTCATGCTATTGATCATCATCGAGCATTCATCCAAATCAAACCACAATATGACAACTACTATATCCAATTAACATAAAACCATCATAATCAACCCCATAAACATTAAAATATCTCATCTTTGCCAGCCTAGCATAGATCTAGATTTATCATGACAAGATGCATCAATATCCTATCTCCTACATTCTTTGTCTATGTCCTACATTAACATATTTATCATTCATGCTTTCATACTAGACTCTATAAGCATTCATAAGTTAATACTTTAAAAATCAAAGCCATTTAAATCATTAAATATAGGATATTGATTACCTCTTAGCGAACTAGACTTAAGAACACGACACTCCTTAATGACTAGCTTGAGTTCGAGGGATAGTTGAAGAGCTTGGTCCGCCTAGGTGTTCTTGATCGAGATTCACCAAGAAAGGGAGAAAATTAGTCCCTTATGGACGTGATTTAAGAGAGAAAAGAGAGAAAAAATGGAGTAAGAGATGGATAGCAGTATTGGAAGATTGTTTACCTTATAGGTTATTTCGATTTTGGTTTTGTTCTTGGAGTATGTTGGCCGAAATTTTGAGCAGGCAGAATGCTCTTTGTTTCATAAGTTTGAGAAGCTAAGAGAGTGGGAATTTTATGGTTTGCTAGATAGAAAAGATTAGGTTTTGGTGTTTGGGTGTTTAGAGATGTCCTACCTTGTTATGGATTCTTTATCACGAGAACAAGTTAGACAGCTTTGGTCCTTCTTTGGGTTATAGAAACTGGGCAGTAGTTTAGGGGTAGTTGCTGCTATGTTTTTGGTGCTTATAATGACCAAAAATCTGGATAGAAATAAGGAAGAGATCAGGCTAGTTTCAGTCTCTATGGTGGTGAGAATGAGAGAAGAAATGTGAGTCTTCGTGTAGCTGTGTTTTTGCTCAATGACTACAGAGAATTTGTGCAGGTTTTTTGCAGGAATTTTCTTGTAGATTGGTGCTAATTGTGGCTGAAAATCTGAAGGAATGGAAGGGAAAATTCTGGTTTGGCTAAAATAAAGTCCTAATTGGTTAAGGTTTTCTTGGATAATTTTACCTAGGGTTTGAAGAGTTTAAGTTGAGCTCCAATTGCTCTTAAGGTGGCGGCTGCTTTGAGGAATTTTCCAGAAAAATACATGAAGGAATTAGGTTTTTGGTTTAAGAAATAATTTAATTAATTTCCTATATTAATTTGAGTAAAATTTAAATAGCTATTAAATAATTATTTTACAATATAAAATTCTGGTTTTCTTTTTCTTGAAGCTAACCAAAATTCCTTTCCCTTTTCCTCCAAAATTTCGAAAACACACATTCTAAAAGATAAGTGCTTCATTTAAAATCGAGCATTTATCCTTTCATTTCCTTTTAAAATTATTTGAAGAAAATTAAAATATAGAGACTTATCTCCTTAAGAAGTGGCGGCTATTTTGAAGAAAATAAACTATATTTTTATATTTTTTATTTCCTAATAATTTACTAAGATATAGCTTTCAAAATCCAGATTAGTAATATTTAAAATTCTCTAAAAGATTATGATAAGATATTAGAAATAAGAATTTAATTTATTTTCAAATTTTTTATAAAAGAATTCCCAAGATAAATCACACTCCTAAATTTTAGGAATTAGCCTCCAAGGTGGCGCCTACCCTAGGAGAATTTCAGCCAAGGCTTAGAAAAATTAGGGAAAATATAATAAAAGGAAAGGATTTACAATAGTTAGGATTCGAACTCAAACCCATCAAGAATTAAACACTAAGCATATCCACTAAACCACAACAACATTTGTGTGAATATTCCCCTAACAAATTCCCTTAACTCATATTCACTTGCTTCATCTCTTTCTAATAAATCCTCCTCAATAAAACAAAAGCTCAACTAACTCAAATAACACAACCACATCAGAACAAATTAATTCATGGAGCAGCAAACTTATGAACCTCATATTTTCATGAAAATAATTCAATTTACCAAATTCAATATCAAAATGCTATGACATATATGACTTTCCCCACATAATAAAGGTTACTTAATACGGGGTCCCCCTTAAGAAAATTTCACCCCGAAATTCAGGGTGCTATCCCTCTAAAGCAAACTCGGATACTTCCTCCTCACCCAAGCTTCCATCTCCCACATCGCATCCTGTGAACCATGATGATCCCATAAAATCTTTGCCATCGGTATCTGCTTATTCCTCAACATCTTGGCATTGCGATCTAGAACTTTAATTGGTTTCTCCACATAGCTTAGGTCAGGCGGGAGAATCAATCACTCCTCATTCAATACATGCTCCGAATCAAGGGGGTACTTCTTTAATTGGGACACATGGAACATATCATGAATTCCTACTAACCCTTTTAGCAGCTCCAATCGATATACTACGGGTCCGATCCTTTCAATCATTGGAAAATGTCCTATATATCTAGGACTCAACTTCCATCCTTTAAGATGCTTCAGAATTCCTCTGTTAGGCGTTATCTTTAGAAAATTCCGATCTCCCACTGCAAATTCCAACTCTCTTCTTCTATTGTCGGCATGATTTTTCTGTCGGCTTTCAGGCTCTCTCTTATCACCTTCACTTTGTCGGCCATTTCTTTAATATTCACTTCCCTTGACTTGCTAATTTTACCATCCTCTGTCCAACCCCAATACAACGGTACTTAACATTTCCGCCCATAGAACATTTCATATGGTGCCATTCCAATTGATACCTGATGGCTGTTGTTGCAAGCCTACTCGGCATAAGGTATGCAATCCAACCATTTGTCTACAAAATCTAACACACAAGCCCTGAGCATATCCTCCAATATCTGAATGACTCTTTCGAATTGTCCATCTGCTTGCAGATGGACAGAAGTATTGAGCTTCAGAGTCATTCACATTGACTCTTGAAATTTGGTCAAAAATCTTGAGGTAAATCTGGGAACCCTATCGAATACAATACTTGACGATACACCATACAATCTAACCACTTCCTAAATATAAGTCCTAGCTAGTTTTTTCTATAAAGTCCTTCATATTTATCGAGATAAAATGAGCAGTCTTGGTCAACCTATCAACCACAACCCATACAACATCCTTCATAGTCTTCGACATCGATAACCCGGTGACAAAATCCATCGTCACTTCTTGTCACCTCCACTCAGGAATAGGCAACGGTTGCAGCAATTCGACTGCCTTCTTATTCTCCGCTTTTACCTTCTAACACATCAGGTAAGTAAAGACGTATTGCACCACATCCTTTTTCATTCCCGGCCACCAGTAGGCCTTTTTCAAATCTTAGTACATCTTTACCTCACCAAGATGAATAGTCTACCTACTCTTGTGAGCCTTATCCATTATCTTTCTCTTCAATACTGGGTCGTCTGGTACACATAGCCGTTCTCAAAAATACAACACCCCTGCTTCATCTACTTGAAATTCCTTGTTTCATTTCTTAACTTCTTTTGCCTTGAAAGTTTGAAATTCTTGGTTATTATGCTGCACCTCACCAATCTCTTGCCTCAGCTCAGACTCCAACTTCAGGTTGCTCAAGCTAATTTTCCCTTTCCCCACTTCTGCCTTTTGCCCCAAGAATTCTTGTACTATTTAAACTTCTTACACCCTTAAGCTAGCCATCCTCACCTTCCGAATCAGCGCATCAGCTACCACATTAGCTTTTCCCAGGTGGTAGTTAATTGGATACTTGTATTCCTCCAAGAACTCCATCCACCTCCCCTGCCTTAAGTTCAAGTCCTTTTGCGTGAATATGTACTTCAAGCTCTTATGATCCGTGAAGACTTCATATTCTGCTCCATACAAATAGTGCCGCCATTTCTTCAACGCAAACACTATCACAGCCAACTCTAAGTCGTGCGTCAGATAGTTCACCTCGTGCGGCTTCAACTTCCTCAATGCATAGGCTATAACTTTTCTGTCTTGTATCAGCACCACCCCTAAATCTTCCTTAGAAGCATCTGTATATAGGGAATAGGCCTTACTTTCTTTACGTAAGCTCAACACTGGTGTTGTTATCAATCCCTTCTTAAGCTCTTGGAATCTCTTCTCGTACTTATCATTCCAGACGTACAGCATGTTCTTCCTCAGCAATTGGGTCATTGGCGTCACCAGCGTGGAGAAGTTCTTGATAAATTGACGATAATATCCTGCGAATCCAAAAAAACTCCTGATCTCGGTTACGCTCTCCGGTTACTTCCAATTTGAGACAACCTTGACTTTTGATGGGTCCACATTGATTCCATCTCTAGATATCACATGACCAAGAAATGCTACTGAATCTAACTAAAACTCACATTTGCTAAACTTAGTATAGAGTTTATGCTCTCTCAATTTCTCCAATACCAACTTCAGATGCTCCGCATGCTCCGTAAGACTTTTTGACTAGATCAAAATATCGTCGATAAACACTACCACGAACTTATCTAAGTACGGATGGAAAACCCTGTGCATAAGATCCATGAAAATGGTAGATGCATTAGTTACTCCAAATAACATCACTACGAACTCGTAGTGCCCATATCTTATGTTGAAAGCTGTCTTGGGAATATCCTCCTCTTTGATTCACACCTAATAATAATCTTGCTAAAGATCCAACTTGGAGAAGTAATAAGAGCCTTGCAACTGATCAAACAACTCGTCAATCAAGGGTAAGGGATACTTGTTCTTCATCGTGAGGTTATTCAACCCTCTATAGTCTATGCACAGCCTCAGTATCCCATCCTTCTTCTTAACAAATAATACCGGGGCTCCCCATGGCGATGTACTAGGTCTTATGTACCCTTACTTAACCAATTCTTCTAACTGCTCCTTCAATTCTTTCAATTCTGTGGGTGCCATCCAATAAGGAGTCTTTGATACCGCATCAACTCCAGGAACTAGATCGATGGTGAACTCGACTTCTCGGGAATGTGGAAGAGACGTGAGTTTGGCCAGAAACACATCTGCGAAGTCCTTCACCTCCTCAGTGCTTTCCAAAGTAGACTGATCCTTGGGCTTATTGATTAGGTAAACTAGACACTCTACACAACCCTTCTTCAACATCTTTCGAGCTTTTGCTCCTGCTATTAGAAACTTCAACTTCCTCACCTTCTTCCCACTAAACTCTAACACATCACATCCGGGTCTAACAAACTGCACCGTCTTGACCTTATAATCCATTCTTGCTCCATGCTTCACTAACTAATCTATACCCAGAATCAGATCGTAGTCATCAATGGGTAGGATTATGAGGTCCACCTTCAAAATCTCTTTCCCAACCATAATATCACACTCTTGCACCACCTTACTCATGTCTCTCTGCCTCCCTAAAGGTGTACTTACTAACATGGTATAAGGGAATTCTACCCCGTCCTAACCCAATTAGCATGCACATTTATCGTTCATATATGAATGAGTCAATCTGGGGTCTATCAGAACAGAAATAGAGACCTTGCATAGCAATTCTACGCCTTGGTGCCATCTACTTGCACCCAATATAAGCCTTATTAAGGGAAAGTTTATGACATGCAATTGATCAACTTATAGATTTGAAATAACTTACAATGCAATCGAAAAATAAATTTTGCAAATAATGCTCCAAATAGGATAAAGAAATCAAATAAATCATATTTTTATTAACTAATTCCAAATTAGCACAAAATAAGGGAGTTCCCACTAGGTACCCCTTTTTATTCCTGCTAAATAAAAATTGAAATAAGGAACAAATTTTGAATTAAATGAATAAACAAACGTCTCTTTATAAAATAAAGAATAAGCACTAAAGGTCCTAAAACTCTAAGCATCACTAGAGTCGCTGGAATCCTCGGAAGTCTCTGAAGGAGGTTCTACTAGACATCCCGCACTGCTATTGGCATGATCTATGTCACAATCTACTTCGCAATCTCTTGCAAAACCAAAGAATCTATGCTTATGAACTCTCTAGTGTCTCTACTCTCTACTCCTCAGCTTGGCTCTCAACTCCGCATCCCACATTTTCTCCATAGCCAGCATCAATGCACTCTTAGGCCTCCCAGACTCCAACTCATAAGACTCACTTCCCAGCAATGTTGGGTTTCCTTTTTCTATCGATAGGGTCGCGGGTGTATCTACTCTATCCTCCTCCTCAATCATCTCTGCCTCGAGCTCTCCTATTTCTCCCTCAACCCCAAGTCCTCCCAACTCATCCTCACTCACATCATCAAGTGCTCCTCCACTTCTGATCTCCCCCTTATCATCACCCTTATCCTCTGCCAAGCCTTCATTCCACTTAAGTGCAAGTATCTTAGGTGCTGGATCTTCGGGTCCTTTCTCTGTCCCTAAGTCTTCCATCATGGGTGGCTCATTGTCGACCTTATCCTCACTTGAGATTCATCCACCATCACGTTCTGTCTCTGACTCAGATGACGACAAATCTGGTATAGGTATAGGGCAAGATGAACTACCACTCATGCGTCCGCACATAAATGGCCAGTCTCGGGTCACAACTGCGGATCTTCTAGTCATCTTACAAAAGAAACATAAGGAAATTAGAACTAAATCTCAATCCCTAGAGTTCAAATACTATTCAATAAAACTCAATTCCTAGGGTTTAGGTACTACTCAATAATATCATTTGCCTAAACCTAGGCTCTGATACCACTTGTAACATTCCACTACCTACACACCCAGATAAAGTGGGATGTCACCCCATCTAGAAGACCAAGGGTCTTTATAACAAGGTACAAAATAAAAAATTATATAAAAAAAGTAACTAAATAAAATAATAAAATATACTTATTACATACGAGAGAAATACTTATACATGTCTGAGAAATCAACTAACAAACATCTCTTGAAAGAAATATAAACCAAAATAAAATAAACAAATGGACGATCATCGCTTAATTCTTCAACCTGCTCAATATAACCACTCCCCTGAAATCATAATATAAAAAGGTGTGAGATTGGTATCTTAGTAAGTCTCGTGTGTGCAAGTGACAAATATAACCATTTTGTGCATGCAGATTTATCAAAATCACAAAATCATGTTTGCAAATCAATTTAATCAATAATAGTTATACAAAGGAGACTTGCTCAAAGAATCCAAAATAGTTCACAATAAATCATCGTTTCATCATATTCATAATTCATTAGGTAAGGATTAGCAACGATTCAAATAATAGTATCATAATCCATATCATGGCTACCATCATGATAGCGTCCTAATTATTCTTTCAACAATGGGCAGTGGGGGATCCTCCCACTAGGGTGAGATACTCCTCCATCTCTACACCCAACACTCCCATTGTCCAACCAGGATAAATAATGTCCACATAGACCAATATGCTAGCTCAGACGGCCTGACTAACTAGTACTGTCGCCTCTCCAAGTTGAGTTCATCTTCTGGAGGTGACCTCCTACCAGAAGACTCACTCTTACTCTTCAAGACTAGTACCACTAGCCTACCCCCGCTGAGTACTCAACGCTCCCCATTTAGGGGTAGAATCATTTTCCTTTTTTTGAAATTCTTTGATTAGCTTAACTGCAAAACGTGATTTTTCATAACAGATTTCCAAATCATTTAGTGATAGAGTAAGAAATCATTTTTCAATTTGAGCAGTTGAAATTTGATAAACTCATTTAAAAAGTAAAACATCCACGTTTCTGACCCAAGTATCAAAACATCACAGTATAACTCATCATGTTTAACCAACGTTTCAATCCTCTTGTCAAAACATCATATTGACATCAATTTCAAATAACATTGTGAAAATTGCTTGCAAACATATAGCATTTATCAAAACGATTATGCAGGGACTTACTTGAATAAATCAACTGCTAGACCCAACTTAATTGATTGCCCTTTCTTCCACTCATTCCTTATCTAGAATAAATGATTCGATAATTAGAATCTAAATATTACATCCACTATTTCATGCAACATGAATTTTCATGATCTTATTAATCACTTAATTCATCCATGGTGTCTAGATGATTTATTTCATTAGATCATATATACAACTTATGCTATTGATCATCATCGAGCATTCATCTAAATCAAACCATAATATGACAACCCCTATATTCAATTAACATCAAATCATCATAATCAGCCCCATAAACATTAAAAGATCTTATCTTTGCCAACCTAGCATAGATCTAGATTTATCATGACAAGATGCATCAATGTCCTATCTCCTACATGCTTTGTCTATGTCCCACATCAACATATTTATCATTCTAGTCCATTTATGCTTTCATACTAGACTCCATAAGCATTCATAAGTTAATACTTTAAAGATCAAAGCAATTTAAATTAGTAAAGATAGGATCTTGATTACCTCTTAGCAAAATAAACTTAAGAACACGGCACTCCTTGATAACTAGCTTGAGTTCGAGGGATAGTTTAAGAGGTTGGTCCGCCTGGGTGTTCTTGATTGAGATTCATCAAGAAAGGAAGAAAATCAGTCCCCTATGGACGTGATTTAAGAGAGAAAAGAGATAAAATTTGAGTAAGAGATGGGTAGAAGTATTGGAAGATTGTTTACCTTGTAGGTTATTTCGGTTTTGGTTTTGTTCTTGGAATATGCTGGCCAAAATTTTGAGCAAGCATAATGCTGTTTATTTTGTGAGTTTGAGAGAGTGAGAATTTCGTGGTTTTCTAGATAGAAAAGATTAGGTTTTGGTGTTTGGGTGTTTGGAGATGTCCTACCTTATTATGGATTCTTGGTCACAAGAACAAGTTAGACAGCTTTGGTCCTTCTTTGGGTTACCGATACTGGGTAGTAGTTTGGGGGTAGTTGCTACTGTGTTTTTGGTGCTTATGATGACCAAAAATCTGGACAGAAAGAAGGAAGAGATCAGGCTGGTTTCGGTCTCTATAGTGGCGAGAATGAGATAAGAAAAGTGAGTCTTTGTGTAGCAATGTTTTTGCTCAATGACTACAGAGAATTTGTGTAGGTTTTTGGCTGGAATTTTCTTGTAGATTGGTGCTGATTGTGGCCCAAAGTCTGAAGGAATGGAAGGAAAAATTATGGTATTTTTTTTGCTAAAACAAAGTCCTAATTGGTTAAGGTCTTCTTGGATAACTTTACCTAGGGTTTGAAGAGTTTAAGTTGAGCTCCAATTACTCTAAAGGTGGCAGCTGCTTTGGGGAATTTTCCAGAAAAATACATGAAGGAATTAGGTTATTTGTTTAAGAAATAATTTAATTAATTCCCTATATTAATTTGAGTAAAATTTAAATAGCTATTAAATAATTATTTTTCTATATAAATTTCTGGTTTTCTTTTTCTTGAGGCTAACCAAAATTCCTTTCCCTTTTCCTCCAAAATTTCAAAAACACACATTCTAAAAGATAAGTGCTTCATTTAAAATCGAGCATTTATCCTTTCATTTCCTTTTAAAAATATTTGAAGAAAATTAAAATGTGGAGACTTATCTCCTTAAGAAGTGGCGGCTACTTTGAAGAAAATAAGCTATATTTTTATATTTTTTATTTCTTTATAATTTACTAAGATATAGCTTTCAAAATCCAGATTAGTAATATTTAAAAGATTATGATAAGATATTAGAAATAGAATTTAATTTATTTTCAAATGCTTTATAAAATAATTCCCAAGATAAATCACACTCCTAAATTTTAGGAATTAGCCTCCAAGGTGGCGGCTAACCTAGGAGAATTTTGGCCAAAGCTTAGAAAAATTAGGGAAAAAAAATAAAATGAAAGGATTTGCAATAGCTAGGGTTCGAACTCAAACCCACCAAGAATTAAACACCAAGCATTATCCACTAAACCACAACAACATTTGTGTAAATATTCCCCTAACAAACTCCCTTAACTCCTATTCACTTGCTTCATCTCTTTCTAATAAATCCTCCTCAATAAAACAAAAGCTCAACTAACTCAAATAACACAACCACATCAGAACAAATTAATTCATGGAACAGCAAACTCATGAAACTCATATTTTCATGAAAATAATTCAATTTACCAAACGCAATATAAAAATGCTATGACATGCATGACTTTCCCCACATAATAAAGGTGGCTTAATACGGGGTATTACAACTATGTTGGATGTTTAGTTTCCTGATTGATGGAAGTTTTTTACCGCTAAATTCATGAAATGTAAATTAATGATACATACGCTGAGGGATGTAGATTAGTTATATGGGGACTTTTGGATGAGTTGTATTGGTAGTTAATGCATGAGTTTAGATTTTTCAGATGATAGTTTAGTCCACTGTTTGAGAATTATTCATTTTTTTTACTAGGAAGACAGAAGCATCTGACATCATTTCATATTTTGCTCAACCTAATCCTGGAACATCATTGATGGTTCAAATTTGTTGAAGATGCTTTTTTCTGAAATATGTTGCACAATAGATTTGTTCATATTTATGTTTGTACTTGATTTAGACTATAGCAGTGATGTGTATATTTTGACTATGCCTTCTTATTCCTTATAAATGGATTGACGGAATCTATGCATGGTTTCTATCTATAGAAGATGATTTTGTTCCTCCAATTTGTTGTAGCATGCATTTTATCATTTTGAATCCTAATATGATGAATTATTGTATTTAACTCATCAATTTTGGCAAATTTTAGGATATGAGTAATAGTTTAGTGCATTTTATTCATGTCTTAACTGTGTTAGTTGCTTTCCCAATACATGAACTTGCAATTGGTTTTGTGATATTTTGCTGGCCAGACATTCTTGTTGAATATTCCTTGCAAATTCAACCCTAATAACTATCAATTTCCATATACAATTATTGGTCAAAGAATAATATTAATCGCAGCATAACAAGAATATTCTAATGATTTTTTATTTTAATTACTTGGTTTCCCAATACAGAAACCTTGAGTTGGTTTGTTGAGATTTTTCTTCACAAGCATTTTCTATTACATTACAAGCATATTCAATCATTTTACCTATCAATATCTATATGCACTTATTTGGCGATGAAAAATCTTAATACTATCATATCAATAATATGCCTATTATTGCTTATGTTAAATAGTTAAGGATTAATTTCACTGTTGCATATGAATTCACAAATATCATTGGGATGATAACAATAATTTCAAATGTTAAGAGAGAAATAGAATGAGCCATCATGTAAACTTACAATTAGTTGCTATCAAAGACCACAGGTAAAGCAACCACATGGCTAATAATTTAATCATACTTTATCTAATCTTTACTAGTGAAAGTCAAATTACTGTTTGGATAAGTGGAAGATAGTTATAGGTGACCTTATGGGAAGCAGTGACGAATGTCATTCAGAGGAACAATATCATAAATAGTGAGCATATGCAAGTTACTATTTTCACATCTATGATTATCAAATATGAAAATGGATTCATCGCATTATTAAATAGCAGTGCGATAAAGACTTCTGTCAATTTGTAGATAACTAAAATAGAAAACTTTTAAAAAAAAATGTAAGGCAAATGCAATTTTATGAATGCACTTTTGAAAAAAATTTGCATAGATCAATAACTTCTTAGCTACTTCACTAGGTGTGAATCAATGAAGATAGTACAACATCCAACTAAAATCAAGCTTCCATCTGTTATATTGACAAGGAAGAATTATGAAGAAAATAGGCGAAGATTAGGTCAACTTAGGGACATGATTCGTGGCAGAGAGGACTTGGTAAGATCAATTAACAAATACACATGCACTTCTATTTAGTTATGAAACTCTACACTAAATTAGTTGCATTATATGAAATAACATGCTAAACTATATTACTCCAACATTATTGTGCTTGACACTAACACATAAAATCGTTGGAGATATAGTTCATACAATAAATATAGTAAAAAATTAAAAGTACTAGGCAAATAGTTGGGATGTGAAGTAAGTGGTAGAATAAAGAAATATTTAGAAATATGGTAATGCTACTTCTAAATTCTTAGATATGTGTATAGTAAAGAATATTAATATCTTCCATATATATTGTCAAATAGATATCGTGTTAAAGTAATAATTGGTGACAGTACAGGACAAGGACGCTTTATGTTCTTTGATAGAGAAGTTGATGTGCACATACAAGCTGAACAATTGGCACAAAAAATAGTAGAAGTAAGTTACAAGGTCATTAATAACAATAGCAGAATTAATGCCTTAATATCATTAACTTAGTTTCATATTGTATTTAATTATTAGGAAGTTATAGATGATGTAGTTCCTGCATCTCAAAAAATGTTAATGAGAAAATAATATGTTTGTCAAGTGAAATTCAATGAACCAAGTCGAGGAACTCCTAGAGAATGTTTTACAATTTTCCAAACCTATCAAGCATCAGATGTCGTTGATACAAATCAAGAAGAACCAAAGGTATAGTGCATTGTTGTCATAATTTTATTACTCTTAAGATTAAAATGAAAGGAAAATGTTATATATGCTTATTTAAATAGTTATCTACAAAATTACAGGACATACACAATAAGGAGGACTTAGTGCAATCAAAAAATCCAAATCAAATTAAAACTCCTGCACAAGATAAGAAGAAGACAAAATGGCAGTTGCAGAAAGTATATTCGAAAATCTAAAATTCTTCTATCTGATGAACACTTCAAAACTGAGAACATCTCTTTTGCTTTTACAAATCAGGATTTACTGATGCAGATCAAGAAATGCTTGGTGTGTGTGTGTGTGTGTTTGATGTTTTTGCTAGTGCTATGTTTTAGAAAATAGATCTAATACTCAACCAAGTTTTAAAATAAAATATCAATTTAACTCACATAGACACGCATTTAGGCAAGAGTGCCCATCATATAGTATATGGTATAGTTGGTAAGTATCGAAGATCCTCAGTAATAGGATCAATTACTCCTACTTCCACTTGAATTTTACTATTCAATCAATCAAAATAAGAAGTAAAACAACTAATTATGTGAAAACCCCGGACAAAACCAACCTTAGAGTAAGGGGGTTGGGATGCATATCATACTTTATTTCATAATTAAATATATTTTCATATGATTTCTATGTGCTGTGGACTTGATTTTTATTGTCTTGAAGTCTTGATGGTGAGTATTGTGTGAGAGGGGCAAAATGGTAATTTTTTCCGAGGTGAAAATAGGGAGATAGATTGTGGATTGAATAGAAAATAATATTTCTAGTGGAAATAGCAACAAGAGTTGCAGTGGTGTAGTGGATAGAGCTTTAGAATTAATTACTGAAGTCTATAGTTCAAATTCCATCAGAGAAGCTTTAACTAGATTAAATTTTATTTTTGCTTGGGGGAGTTGGTTTCGGCCTTAAGAGCCTAGAATAAGGTGGTGGTAATGTCCTAGGAGAGACATGTTAGGAGAATTCTCATTTCACTCTTTACTCTACTCGAAATTCTTGAAGGGAAATTCATTCTTCCTTGTTCTTTAATTTTTCTCAATGCTCAACTCATTAGTTTGATCAAGGTGTTCTAGTCTTTTTCTTTCCAGAAAATTTAGTAAAGTGCTGAGGTTTAGGATTAAAATGTCTTGGTAAAAGACTAACTATGGTCTGAAAAAAATATGGAAGAGTTGTGAGGAATTCCATGAGGAAAATATCTCTAGTGAGCTTGTTGAAATTTCACTTCAAATTAGTTCCTCTTCCTTCATGGCATGAGCTAAAACTTTCCAGCTTGTTGTACCTTCGAATTGTCGAACTCCTTAGCTAACATTCCCTTCCAAATGCTGCCAGAAAAATGGCCTTAAGATCAGCTTAAAACATGAATTATTTCTGCCATTTTCGGACTGCACAAAAGCAGTGCAAAACCAGAAAAAAAAAATTCTGGGCAAATCGCTGCTTTAAGGGTCCAAAACCAAGCTGTTTTCTTCCAGATTTTGTGCAGCACCTTAGCTATGTTTTTCCTCCATGAAGAAGGCTGGAAACCAGCCTTGAATACCCCTGAAACCCCCCTCCCAACTCGCTACAAAATGGCTGGAAGTGGCAGACGAAAATCTGCCCAGAAAAACTACTGTGCAGCGAAATTTCTGTGCAGAAAATTTTCCAGCTTGTTTCCTATTGTTCTTCCAACCGAAACACCAACCTACTTCTACAAAAACCTTCCTTGAACCTCCATCAACAAAGCTCCATTGATCCCCTTAAACTTCTGCACGAAATTCCATCAATGGCTGTCCGAAAATCTCTCCAATAAATCCCTGCAATTTAACTTGATTACTTTCCCAAAATTCCAGCCATCTTGTTTGACAACCTTCCATAATCTCTTACTCAATTGACAAGGCTTCTTCTTCACCATTAAGCACCCTACTTTCGGCCACCATAAGCCTCCATAAACCAGCACTAATCCCATGAAATTCTGCTCAATTCAGTCAGCCATGGCAGACTTCAAAGCTGTCCAAACAATCAAGATATTCTTAGGATATTTACTTTCCAAATTCTCTTCCTAAAAATATTCTTCAAGGATTGTAACAACTAACATTTTATTTCCCTTCCAAATCAAAGAAATCACTCCCTAAACCCTACAGAATTTCGGCAGCCCCAATCCCACAGAAAATCGGCAGCTTCTTCTTCTCTCTCTCTCGATTTTCTCTAGCTACCAAGAACACACACACTACACCAAGAACACCTACTACCTTCTTACACCTAATACCCCTCCAAACCATCTCAAATCCACTCGAAAACTTCCAGATTTGATCTACACATTGCTGTGAATCCATCAACACCATTCTTAACATCAAACTCCACAAATCATCTTGCTACTTTGGATAAAAAACCAGGAAATTTTGTGAAGGCCAAGAACATCTTCAAGGTAAACTTATTCTAACAACTTCATCTTCTTAGGATATTTACTTTCCAAATTCTCTTCCTAAAAATATTCTTCAAGGATTGTAACAACTAACATTTTATTTCCCTTCCAAATCAAAGAAATCACTCCCTAAACCCTACAGAATTTCGGCAGGAGCAATTGTATGATTGTGAAGGAGATGGGATTTATGCATGAAAGGTTCATCTTGGATGATTGTATGATGATTTGAGGGTTGATGCATGTTATAGGTAGTATTTTTGAAGAAGCATGCTAGAAATTATATCACCTTTTGGTGAATAAGAGTTTATGCATGATTAGATTATTGAAGCCATGTTCATGTTTATGCTAGTAATGGTTGAATCATGTCTTAATAAATTTGGATCTATGCCTAGATGCAAGATTTGGATGATTTGATGAATCGAATGATTGTGTATGTTATTGATTGTGGTTGGCCATAGAATCTTGATCATGATCTAGTTGCTCCTAAGCTAATTTTAGTTCATGAATAAAGTATCCAATACTAATTTTGCTAGTAAATTTCGAAAAACCCTAGGAAGGGTAGATTTGGAATTATTATGCATATAAATGACATTTTAGCCAAATAAATAATGATTTTTGCTAGAGAGTAAAATAAATAAATATTATTAAAAATAAAGAAATTAATTTAAGCCTTTATGGAAAATATTTTTAATTAGTAAAATAATTATTAAATCAAAACCCCTTAAGGATTTAATTATTATTTTCCAAACAAGACTCATTAAATTTAATCTTCACTAGTTCTAGCTATCAACTATTTTCTAACAACTAGACTATCATTAAATCACTATTTTACCTAGTACCACCTATGACTCTTGATCAAATAAACTCTAAATTTTCCTTAACAAGATTTAAACTTTCAACTTATTAGAATTTATTTCCCAAACCATTAATTATTTTAAATAACAAATTAAACTTAGCTTATAAACCTGCTTATTTATTATTTTACCCTAAAGCTTGGGACACTAGGATCATGGTAGTGGTGAAACGAGTTGATTTAAAATTGAGGAAGTGGATTGTAGCTTGAATCTGATTAGGATTTGTATTTACCCATGTGGGGTTAGGTCAACTGTTCGAGACCTTGTTGTTGTGAGCAAGAATCAGGTAAGCTCCTGCATAAAACCTATCGATGTGAAATGTTTTTCTTATGGCAAACTAAATATGGAGTGCATGGACACTCGTTTATTTGAAGGCAACTGAGGGTTGAATTTGTTCGTACTTCCAACATTTAAATTATTTAAACGTTACTGAGCAGATTTCCCAAACTTAAAACTCTTTCTAAAACTGATTGTTCCTAAAACTTCGGAAACCCTCAAATTACTAGTTTCATGAAGAGCAATGCTTTGTTCATTTCATCCCAAGTGGGAAACGTCGTTGAGTACTCAATAAGGGTGGACTACTAGGACTAGTCTTTGAAGGGTTAGGGTAAGTCTCTCAGCAAGTGGCCACCTCTGAGGGGTGAGTCCTTCCCGGATAAGATGTTAGTCCAGTGAGTCGTGCCGGTCCGAGCTAGCAGTTTGTTTTCAGTCAAGTGACTGTGTTTTGCCGGAATGGACACCCGGTTGTTGTTTGGGTATAGAGAATGAGGAGTATCTTGCCCAGTAGGCCGATCACCTACTTTTGTCAGTCTGCATAAAGTGTCGGAATTCTGACCGATTATGGGGCCCAACATGTGGTAACCCATATCCCTTTCTTTCGAGTGGTTGATTTCATTACTTGTGTATGGCTAGATAAGCCAAAACGCCACTCTTACGTTTGACTGATGCTTGATGCTTGCCAATGTTTCTCTTATAAAAGTTTCACACTCTGCATTCATGAACTGATTTCACTAAACACCCAAAGCACACATGGACTTGCTGAGATTTCTGTCTCATCACCTTTCTATCATGATTTCAGGATGATCCTGCTGTGGAGTTGAGTGGCTAGTAATATCTGCTTGGGAAGAGAATGTGTCTTTTGATTTTATGTATTGCTTTGGAGAGGCAAGAGTGAATAATTTTATTTATGGTTTTTGTTTTGGAATTCATGGATTTATTCTTGAAGTTTTCTTTGGGTTGTAATAACTTTTTAAGTTAAATATTATTTTTATTCCGCAATTTGTTTGTGTGACCTAGTTATAAAGACCCATTGTCCTTTAGACGGGGCGACATCCCCGGCCCTGGCGGGCCTAGGCTTCGGGGGGTGTTACAAATTACTACTATTAAGAATAAGAGAGCACCACACGAATGCATAAACCCAACTCTCAAGATAAAGACTAAAAGATTACAAAACAAGATTCAAGTAAGGAAAAGAGATTGGACACCTAATGAAACTCGAATTCTCTCAAAAATACTCAATAATAAACATCACTCAATCAATTGATATCAAATCCAAGCATTGGCTAGATGTCCAAAATAAAGTAAAATTCACTGTCTCTCGAGTAATGAATCCTTTATCCTAGGACCCAACCCATAAATATCTCTATCATACAAATAAACCTAAGGATACATAAAATCAAGAAAATTTAATTACAAGCCAAAAGGTCCTAGAATCCCTATCTCTAGGTGACCCTAAAACCTCATCTATCTCTAAGTTCTAAATTCCCCAAATCATTTCTCGAGTTCATTAAGGGAAAACAAATCTATTAAATTAATATAAAAGAAACTCATCTCATGAATCCTTTCTCAAGCTTAACATAAGAAAATTACCCAATCAACTAATTCAATCAATCAAATTCAAGTGATAAATTGCTCAAAATAGACATCAATTAATCAAATAAACATCCAATACAAGAGTAAATTAGGATACAACCACTTATTACAACTCAAATCAAATAAATCCCACAACCACAAAATCAAATCACAAAAGGGGAAAGAGAAACTCATAGACAAAGTTTCTCTTCTACTTTGCAATCTTCTTTTAGTGTTGTCCTTCTTCTTCAAATCTTTCTTGATATTTTCTTCTTTTCTCTTCTTTGTGTTCTAAGGGGTCTCTCAGATGGTTTTCCTAAGTAGCTTTCTCTTAAACTCTCAGAAAATGGGGTATTTATAGGTTCCCTCTCACATCCCTAAAATTCTATAGAGCGAGGGGCAACCTACGATATTGCATGGTGCCATGTATGCTTTGATCCTCTAATTCTAGCTTTAAACGACATCATGGGATTAATTATTGCCATGTGCTAGAATGATGCATGGCGATGTGGACAATGATTGGCATGGCGCCTAGAGCTCCAGATGTTCTGCATTTATTACATCCTAATGGCACACAGTGACGTGCAAGGTGTTGGGCACGGCGTCGTCAACTCCTAGAATGTTGACTTTTGAAATTCGGAAGCTATACGATTGCATGTAGTATGAGGGGCATGGTGCTATGGCTCTTCATTTTAGCTCTTTTTAGTCTTTTTTTTTCTCCTTGAATTCTTATCTAATCTTAACTTTTTCATCTTACATAAAACAAGGAGAAAATGGGGGATTAAGTAGCAATTTAGAATATATTTTTTCACAATTTAAGCACAAATGATGGATAAAATATATGTACAATAGATATTCATCACTCCCCCACACTTAAGATTTTGCTTGTCCTCAAGCAAAATATCAAAATTAAAAGCACACCAAGCAAAAAGTATAAAAATCAAAAGTAGAATTTTGAAATAATGACTGCTAATGGAAAATATATTTATTTTTTATTGAGATGAGAATTTAGTTCAAGATCATTCAACAAGGCTAAACTCATGTAAATATGTATATTTGAATAGATAAAACTATAGCCATCAAAGTTGGATTAAACAAGTTTATTTCTATTCAACAAGTGTCATCCCATTTTTTAAGTCAAGAATACGAATCAAGTGATTCATACAAGTAGGGAATAATGAGTTACTTAAGTTCTCTAACTTCCAAAATCTACTGCAGTCCAATAAACAGAGGATTAGTCTATATACTCAGTTTTGCAAGGTAATGTAATAGCCTAATTGAGATAAAATGAAAGATTTTCAACTTTTACATTATCCTCTAATCTTATTTTCTTTTTATGGAAAGGTAATGCAATTGTCTAATAAATTTATAGTGAATGATTTTCAGCAATTATATTACTTTACTTATTTCTCTAGTGTTTTTGCCCCCAATCCACATACTTAAACTCAGAACAAGGACTAGCTAGAAAATCATAGAATATAAATAAGTCAGGATTCCTTACTTAAATTTCATCACTAGTTTCTCATCCTTTCTAAGAAATAAAATTTCACCATGTTTACCAAAACATAAACAAGGTTAAACTAAATTTCCAAGATCTAATCCATATCACATCAAATATACATTGTTACCTAAGAATATCTAGTTAAAATAAACTTATTCCAAATTCTTGTGTCAAGAAAAAAAGAATTGCAATTCCAAAAAGCATTCAAAATAAGCCAAAAATTGAAAAAAAAAAATTAGCTTAAATTTTCAAAAATCAATTTCATCCCTATAAATAAACCCACAAATAATCTTACAAAGAATACATTTTAATCTCTCCCCCACACTTAAAATGGACAGTGTCCTCATTGGCCAACAACATAATATGGAATATAAATGTATGCAATGGGACTAAAAATAATAAAGAGGAAAGAATAAAAGTAATACTCCCCAAATGAATAAAATCTCAAATTGTTTATTGGAAGAGAAGAGAATCAAGATTTCATCATAGTCTGCTAACCTACAAAATGAAAAGAAAATATAATAATTCAAAGGATAAGATTTAAAACAACATATAACAATTAAAATTTATTAAATAAGAAAGAAAAAAGAAAGAAAAGCAGACTAATAAGTGAAGTCCTCTAACACATATTGTTGGAATGTATGCCTAAAGTGGACAATATATTTTGGTATTTTAGAAATTAATAAAATACTTCATTCATTAATGTTTGTTTATTTATATATATGTGCACATTAAGGTCTAAATGTAAAAATAAGTAATCAATGTGATTGAGTCATACTTTCACAGTAAATTGTAGATTATAGGCTACTAATATATAAGCGAAAAAATTATGCTTGTTCGATTGATAAAGTTGGGTACTTTATCAAGGTTTAGATTATTACAGTATGGTTTCTAAATGGGGAATGGTTTACCTTTAACCAGTGAGTAGTCCACTCACGCTAATAGTATAAGCATATTTAGAATATCTAAAACTTGATCACACGATAATAATCTTTATAAAACTACTATAATAAATAAAAATTAGTTTATCATTGCTACTACGTAGACAAGTACCTTTAGACTTTAGTATAAGTTGGTGGTCTGGCAAAACTAGACTTGTGCACTTTGATATATGATGGGCGAAGTCTTAACGTAAGGCCAATAACCTTGTACGTTAGGTGCATAACTCTAGTTAATTAAGATGGACTTATACAATAAAGTTTCTATTCTTCACTTAGTGAAGATATTACCTCCTTATGATTGTTCAGGATAATCTAAAGAAACCAAGGCCCTAGGAAACGTGTCTTAGTATATATGCATTTAGGTAGCTTTCGGAAATAAGTTAGTACATACTAGAAGTCATGGATTATCGGACTAGTTATTAAATGATGGTAGATGTCATTGAGGAAGATGTACATTTTTCCTGTCTCAATGATGGGTGTTACATAGAAGAGTATCTTCATCATTACACATGTAGGTCAAGAACATCGAGCTTGCAATATTATTCTTGGGGTCAATATTTTCATATGGTGATAAATAGAATATTTAAAATGATAAAATACGGCTATTTGATAGTAAGGGTATTTTGATCATTTTAGCAGCCAAGAATATTATGTCTTTTGTGTTAGTGTTGTGCCCTAGAGGCAATTACTTGTACATTGTATATGACATATTTTATTTTAATAAAAGGCATTATTTATCTTAGAGTTTCTTTTGTTTACTTTAAGTAATATAACTGTTCGATAAAGTCCCTAGTACAACACTATGTTAAGGAAATCATGATAGAGATCATGATATGAGATTCCTACTACACTGTATGGTGTTAGTACTTAAATAGCCCCTAGTCATAGTATTAATGAGACAGGACATCATTAATGTGTTAAGACTAGCATGTGTTAGACTTCCTGATTTGATCAGGCGGTGGTTCTCATATCCGTGAGTATTGAGATACTCGAAGTTAACACATGGATGCTTGTTAATGGAACAAGTTCATTGGATGACCTAGCTTTGATCACATAGATAACTATTTAGTGCCAATGATATAATCTCAATATAGCAAACGTGCAAGTATCCTTAGACTTGAGATCTCTAACGTACTTTGTTTGCTGAGCATTGTACTTTGATTCCAATCTTTGGAGCTCGATCGAGGGCCACCTATGGGATGGATATTAGGTACATTGTAAGGTAAACGAAAGTAGTTGAAATGGTCAATAAAGGATTCACCACTCCTAATAGTAGGAGCGAATATCTCACGCTCACTTGTAGGAATTACTACTCAAGAAGTCCTTGGCCAAGGCAATTGTGTATTGAAAATAGTTCCAATTGATACACATCTAGAGTAGGGGTTCCTGGTACAAGTACTATTGTATTCGGGCCAAAATTATTTCTAGAGGGAGTTGGCACTAATTCCGTACTCCAAACCAAATGAGATATTGTATGGTGAAAGGAATTAATTGCACCGAAGTTTGTTATTGAAGGGTTCATGTCAAGCCACTTGACTTCCTAGACTCTTGTGTGGTTATGATGTGTTGCTAGATACCGCTCATGATATGGGAATATGGGTTTATTAATTGATGAATTAATAAACCAATCCTGATTAGAATTAATAGGATTAATTCTAATTAATTATAGATTATTAATCTCAAAGATGTTTGGATTAATTCATGTTCTCTACCAATTGACTGGGAAACCTAATAGGTCACACATAATAGAGGATTATATACGCAAGATGTTATTGATAACATAGTGGGGTTGATTGAGAGAAAGAAAAGTTGTTATGGATAAATTATAATTAGTTACAATTTGTGGTTTAAGTTGTAATTGAGGGGCAGAAAACAAAGGAAGCATGCACTAACAAAAAAAAAACCTGAGGAAAAAAAAACGCAAGCCTTAAAGGCCACACGGAAGTGTAAAGATCATACATTTGCGCACTCTAAGCCTACTAGGTTGAGTAGGAGTGGCTTGAACGACAGGAATCGCTTCGCCTTGCCCACTTGAAGAAGCTTCCGATTGAAAATCCGCTAACCTCCTACTTCGCCTTGTTTGCATGAACGCCAAGCCTTTCAGCTCTCAGAATATACCACAACCCAACCTCTAGTGGGCGAATACAACGGTGAAGAGGAACGATCTCAAATCTCCTTGGTTCTCTTGCTATTGATTAGCAAAGCTCCAAAAAGAAGACACAGAGAATGAAGGAGACGTCTGAGAGAGAGAGCTACGTGAGTTTTACTTAGGCGAGGGAGAGAAGGGTTTTTTTCTTTTTCCAGAGACTTGTTTATTGGTCAACCAAAACTAGGTCTCTTATTATCTGATAAACATATCCTTGGGATATCATATTTCAAACACCCGGATGTTATCCTGAGAATAAGTTTGGCTTAACCTTAAACTCTTCTTAACCATATCTGGAAAAAACCCTACGGTCCAAGCTTTTGGGCCGAAATAATATTTATTATTTCTCTTGGACCCAAAAGGCTCAAAATAATAAACATTAATTATTTATTTCCTGGGCTTATATAAATAATCCAATAAATAATTAATGAGCCCAAATGAACCAAAATAATTAATCTTTAATTATTTATTTATTGGGCTTATATAAATAACCCAATAAATAATTAAGCATTAATTATTTTCCCTAGTTTAAGCCCAGGTTAATTTTCTAATTATTCTTACTGGACCTAAGCCCGGAATAATTAATTAACCAATTAAACCAGATAATTAATTTCTCTCAACTCATATTTTTATTTTATTTATTTATTTTATTCCAATCTAATAATAAATTAGACAACCTGAATAAAACAAAATTAAATAAAATCCTCTTGAACTGAGACCAATTCCTCAACCCGAATTAGTTAGGACTTACGGACTATTCCGAAGACCAAAAAGACACATCGCCTTGGCTGCTAAAATGACCAAAATACACCTGCTATATAAATAGTTGTATTTTGCATTTTAAATATTTTCTAATATCACCATAAGGAAATATTAACCCCAAGGACAATGCTGCACTAGCAAAGTCTCTGACCTACAGGTGAAATGACTAAAATACCCCTCTACATATCGCCGTACATTTAGAGAGGAAGAAGTGTACTAACACCCCTCTAAATGACATCTACCATCCTTAGGCTTCTAGTCCAATGATCCACAACTTCCTGGAGTGTTTCCGCTTTCCAAAGGAGCTACCCTAAAACAAACATCCGAGTCATGTTTCCCAGGGCCCTGGACATTTTAGACCTTTCGGATAACCACAAGGGGCGATATAGTGCAGAAACTATCTTGTACAAGTCTATCTTAACTAACTAGTTACATATACCCAATACACAAGTATATTGGTTCTATTATAGAACCTCAACTATAGCATATCAAAGCATATGCTTCCAGCTTCGTCAAACCATCAACTCATACTCAAGTCGTAGAGTACTAGTCCACGCTGTAGCGGTAGTAGTCTAGATTTCAATCATATAGTACTTTTAGAAACCACTACTACAGGTCCTGTCCTACGTATTCGAAAAACGCTTATGTCATGAAGTGAGTGGACTACTCACTGGCTAAAGGTAAGCCATTCCCTATTTGGAATTCATAACATAATAATCTAAACATGATGAGATTCCCAGTCTCATCAATAGGTTAAGAACAAATGTTTATGTGTTAAATAACCCGTGATCCATACCTTACTGTGAAAGACCACCATTCACATGGATCACTTATTTAAACAAAATAGGTCTGTTCCAAATGAAAATTGTGCACAAACAAAAAGTAAATTCACAAAAAAATTCTGAAAATAAATTCTTTTATTAAAATATTCGATTTTACAACAGAAACCTAGTCTAAGAGGGCATACAATCCAACAGTAATTGTGAGAACTTCATGTTTCCAATTACAATTAGAGAATTCTAATAGAATTAGAACTCTCAGTTTTGGGGGGAATTTCATGTAATATATAGTAGATATAAAACATGAAAACCCTAGCTGAAACACACACGAAAAACCAAGTGCCACGAAACAACAGCTTCCTCTCTTATATCTCTCGATTTGATCTTGATCAAAGAACCCTAGCCACCATCTTTTTTCTGCTAGCACAGGAAATTTTGGTGCTTGAGTGTATCCTCTGTGTGGATCACTATTAGAGATAATCACACACTGTGATTATAGTGGTTAGACGTTCAACTCACGTGGAGGTTGATCACAAGGATTTTTGGATCGCGCCTCAACTTGAAGAAGAAATTTTTTTTTTTATTATTCTTCGGACGATCACCCAAAGGTAAAAGCTGTTACCTTTACTCTCTTTATGTCTTGTTTTCTACACATGGACGGGTCTTGGGAAGGTATCTCGTTTTATTTTCTGCTGCGCCGTATATGATACGAGCTTGAGAGACCCAACAGTGGTATCAAAGCCATGCTATGTGTGGTCTACGGACATTGTTTTGGCATGAAACACTGTTTTTGTGTTTGTCTTTATTTACTGTGAAAATCATTTTCACTCGAGTCGAAATCGTTTCGATCATTATGGATTGGGTCCGTAGCACAATATGATTATGTAAAAGTCATAGCATATTTTGAAAAGATGCTTTCTTTGGTGATGAAAATTTCTGTAGGAAAAACGTTTTCTTGCAACATGGATATTACCCTCCGTTTCATCTTAATTTTTCGTTTTAATTTTGTTTAAACTAACAAATTGGTTGTTGTTTAGAGCTTCAAAATAGAAAATACTGCTGAGAATTGTTCTTACTGAAAATTTGCATAAGAAGAAAGCACCAAAAATTGTTTCTGGATTTTTTGAAAAATCGCCGCCATTGTTTCAGAACATAGACAGCGCCGGCTCCGACCTCCAAGCCGACGCTGGTTCCATTCTATTTGCGATGTCCAGAAATTGATTTTGGAAAGGAAAAATTTTTTAAAACTAGAACAGAGCCGGCGCCGGCTCCCGTTTCCAAACCGACTCCAGTTCTGCTCTGTTTGTGACTTCCAGGTATTTAAATATATATATATATATATATATATATTCTTGGAACAGAATTTTGAAAGGGAAAATTCTCATTTGATGAGAAACGGGACCCAAATTGAGACAAACAATTTTATTTTTCAAAATAATGATTTTGAAAATCTAAAATTAGTGTATCTTTCTAAAATGGTGATTTTAGAATTTGTTTTGCCTTTCCAAAATACTGATTTTGGAATGATAAAAGTATATGATTATTTTGTTTAAGCATAGTCAATGGCATGGTGGATGGTAATGAACTAAAACCAATTATATCTGTTCATGCATTTTACAGTTCTAGTTTTTATGAAATAGGGTCTGTGTGTCCTGCCTTCTCTAGAATTCTTATATAATTCTCTTCTCATCTAACTCCCCTCAAATGTAACTCAAGATTTTCTCTCTTTAGGAAATTATGTAATTAATTTACATAGGTTAGATAGGAGTAGAATTATTCTATTCTGGAGATGGCGACCAAAACAATGTGAGAATGTAAGACCTTCTACTTAAATCATACATGAACATATGGGGTTAACTATATTAATTTCTTTTATTGCTCAAAGAAATTAATTTAGGAAAAGTCCATAATCATACCACGTAATCGCTTTATTACCATGATTATCAATTATGTAATTTATTGATTTTTATGCATGTCATTCAACAAAATCACTAAAAGGAACAAATCCCTCAATTAATATTAAACCTAATTCCTTCCGTTAATATAGTAAGAACGAGAGTCCTTTTTCGAGACCAGGTTGTTGGGCAAACCTAAGCCTACTTAACATTGGGCATATTCAAGCTATGGAATTAAATTCCTGATTAATGGGTCGGGTTTAACTAAATTCTTTATCCCGATTAGGCAAACTCAAGCATAAAGAAATTTAGAGGAAAAGTTAGGGTAGCCCAAAAGGCTTTAAGATTAAAAGTTGTTAATCACCCAATAATCCGGTAGTTACATACGATGTAATTAGTATTGGATACCTACCAATGAACTCAAGGGTGGCTTGTTAGGCAAACCCAAGGTTATTCTTGAGGAATTTGGATACCAGTCCACTAGGAAATCTTCCAACGGGCTTTTTCGAATCAGTAGTGGGGGCTATTGATTTGAGTAAAATAGTGAAATAAAAACGCACTTAATTAAAGTCCTAATTATTTGCATATCATGTGCATATACAAGTAGTTAATACTCTCCATCTTTACATCTAGGTCACTTGCATCATGTCAACAAACCTAAACTTACGTAGCATCTTGGAAACCAACAAGTTAACTGAACTATCTCGACTAGTATAGAAACTTGAGAATAATTCTCAAATCGAAAAAGTTGCTCTACGTGCTACATGCTCCTATTCCACCACCACTAGCCTAAGATGCACATGCTAATGAGCATGCTGTCCACAAGAGGCACAAGGAGGATAGTGATATAGCATTATGTATTATGCTGGCATCCATAACTCTCGAGTTGCAAGAACAGCACGAGCATATGGATGCTCAATAGATTATACTACATCTTCGAGAGCTGTTTGATGCCCAAGCCAGAACTGAGAGATATGAGATCTCGAAGCAACTATTTCGTTGCAAAATGGCAGAGGGTTCTTCTGTGGCTACTCATAGGCTGAAGATGCTGGGCTTGATCGAGAAGCTTGGATCTCTCGGGTTTGCAATGGATCATGACTTAAGTGTTAACTTAATTCTACAATCTTTACCTAATAATTTCTCACAATTTGTGATTAACTATCAGATGAATAAGATTGAGTCCATCATTCCTGAGTTGATCAATCTTCTCAAAACTGCGGAGTCTTTCATGAAGAAGGATTCCAATGCAGTTTTAATGGTAGAATCTTCCTCTTCTAAGAAGAAAGTTCAAATGAAGAAGAAGAAGGTTCCCATGAAGCCCAAATGTGGTGTGAACAAGAAGGACACAACTACCAAGGGCCCATGCTATCATTGTGGGAAGATAGGCTACTAGAGGTGCAACTACAAAGCCTACTTGGAGACCATTAAGGACAAGAAGCAGAAGGAGAAGTTTACAAGCACTTCTACTTCTTCTCCAGGTATGTTTATGATTGAGATAAATACTGCCTTTAGAAATGAGATATGGATATTAGATACCGGATATGGATCTCATTTGTGCAATAACTTGTAGGAACTAAAGAGCAGTAGAAGGCTAGAGAAAGGTGACGTGGACCTATGTACTGCAAATGGGGCAAAGGTTGCTACACTTGTTGTGGGGACATATGAGCTGAACCTGCCTTCAGGATTAATTCTAGAACTACAAAACTGTTATTATGTACCAATTTTAATGAAAAACATTATCTCAGTTGCATGTTTAGACTTATGTGGATTTCATTTAATATTTAAGAATAAATGTTGTTCTTTTTCTTTGAATGATATTCACTATGGTTCAGCAACTTTGGTTAATGGTTTATATGTTCTAAACTTGGATAATTCAGTTCTCAATAAAAATAATAAGAAACCTAAAATGAATAACTCTAACACCTCTTACTTATGGCATTATCGTTTAGGCCATGTAAACCAAAATTGTATTTCTAAGTTACACAAGCTTGGTGACATAGGGTCATTTGATTATAAATCATATGGCACATGCAAATCTTGTTTACTAGGCAAAATGACTAAAAATCCTTTTCCAGGAAAAGGAGAACAAGCCAATGAGTTATTAGAACTCATACATTTTGATGTATGTGGCCCAATATCAATACAAGTAAGAGGAGGTTACAACTATTTCATAACATTTATCGATGACTTCTCACAATACAGGTATTTGTATTTAATGACATATAAATCTGAGGCATTTGAAAGGTTTAAAGACTTCAAGAATGAAATAGAGAAACAACTTAGCAAAAGTATAAAGACTTTAAGATCTGATCAAGGAGGAGAATATTTGAGCCAAAAGTTTCTGAGTTATCTTAAAGATAATGGGATATTATCTCAATGGACTCCACCACATACACCTCAGCATAACGGTGTATCTGAGAGAATGAATCGAACCCTTCTGGACATGGTACGGAGCATGATAGCTTCTGCAAACCTACCAAAATCGTTTTAGGGGTATGCACTAGAAACTTCTGTTTATATACTAAATAGAGTTCAGACAAAATCGGTTGATACTACCCCATTTGAGATGTTCTTTGGTAAGAGACCAAAGTTATCTCACTTGCGAGTATGGGGTTGTCCTGCCTTTGTTAAAAGGTCACAGTCAGACAAACTTGAGAGTAAGTCTGAAAAATGTTTGTTTATGGGATATTCGAAAGAATCTTTCGGATATTACTTCTATTTACCCTTCGAAAACAAATTGTTTGTTTCGAAGCATGTCGTCTTCTTAGAGAATGAGCACATGCTCAAAGGGGACAGTGAGAGTAAGATTGAACTTAGTGAAGTTCATGAAGATCAAACAAACGAGAATCAACCGTCTAACCCCACATCTATTGAGAGAATAGATGAACCTTCTAATACACAAGAACCTCGTAGATCTAGTAGGATACGTGTGATACCTGAGAGATATGGATTTCTTATCAGTGACCACAATGACGTATTGCTCATAGATGAAGATAAGCCTACTACCTACAAGGATGTTCTGAACAGTTCAGAATCTGGCAAATAGCTTGAGGCCATGAAGTCATGGATGGATTACATGTACAACAACCAAGTATGGACTTTGATTGATCCACCCAAAGGAAATAAACCTATTGGGTGCAAGTGGGTTTTCAAGAAGAAAATAGACATGGATGGTAACTTAGTTACCTATAAAGCACAGCTAGTGGCGAAGGGTTATCGTCAATAACATGGTATTGACTATGATGAAACCTTCTCGCTAGTAGCCATGTTAAAATCCATCAGGATATTCCTAGCCATTGTTGCTCATTATGATTATGAAATTTAGCAAATGGATGTGAAAATAGCTTTCCTAAATGGAAATCTGACTGAGGAAGTATATATAACACAACCTGAGAGTTTCACATCCAATGATAACACAAAGGTGTGTAAGCTGCAAAGGTCTATTTATGGACTTAAGTAAGCTTCTAGAAGTTGGAATATCCATTTTGATGAAACAATCAAAGAATTTGGTTTCATTCAAAACATGGATGAGCCTTGTGCATACAAGAAGGTTAGTGGGAGTGCAATCATTTTCTTACTGCTTTATGTAGATGATATATTGCTAATAGGAAACGATATACCTGTCTTGCAAACGGTTAAAGTTTGGTTGTCTAAACAATTCGCCATGAAAGATCTTGGAGAAGCAACCTATATTCTTGGAATAAGGATCTATAGAGATAGATCCAAAAGGTTGCTTAGTCTTTCACAGTCTACATACATAAGTAAAATGCTAAAGAAATTTAGCATGGATTAATCCAAAAAGGGATTCTTACCCATGTCACATGGTGTAAGCCTTTTAAAGTCGATGTCTCTCAAGACACAAGTTGAACGGGATCACATGAGTAACATTTCATATGCCTCGGCAGTTGGATCTATCATGTATGCTATGATATATACTAGGCTTGATGTATCATGTGCTCTTAGTTTGACGAGCAGATACCAATCTGACCCTAGTAAGGGTCATTAGGCAACTGTAAACAATATTCTTAAGTGCTTACAAATGACTAAGGATATGTTCTTAGTATATGGAGAAGGTGATTTGAAAATAAACAGGTATATTGATGCTAGTTTTCAATCTAACAAAGATTATTTCAAATCACAATCTGGCTACTTGTTTACATTGTGTGGAAGGGCAATAAGTTGGAAAAGTTCCAAACAATGGACTATTACCAACTCTACGACATAAGCTGAGTACATAGCCGCTTCTAAAGCAGCTAAGGAAATAAAGATAGAAAGAGTTCCCACGGATGAGAACATAGCTGACCCGCTTACGAAAGCACTATCCCAAAAGAAACATGATTATCATGTTGAGCCAATCGGTATTAGATACATGAATGATTGGCTCTAGTGTAAGTGGGAGTTTGTTAGTGTTGTGCCCTAGAGGCAATCACTTGTACATTGTATATGACACATTTTATTTTAATAAAAGGCATTATTTATCTTACAGTTTCTTTCGTTTACTTTAAGTAATATAACTATTCGATAAAGTCCCTAGTACAACACTGTGTTAAGGAAATCATGATAGAGATCATGATATGAGATTCCTACTACACTGTATGGTGTTAGTACTTAAATAATCCCTAGTCATAGTATTAATGAGACAGGACATCATTAATGCATTAAGCTAGCATGTGTTAGACTTCCTGATTTGATCAAACGGTGGTTCTCATATCCGTGAGTATTGAGATACTCAAAGTTAATACATGGATGCTTGTTAATGGAACAAGTTCATTGGATGACCTAGCTTTGAGATAATCACATGGATAACTATTTAGTGCCAGTGATATAATCTCAATATACCAAACGTGTAAGCATCTTTAGACTTGAGATCTCCAAGGTACTTTGTTTGCTGAGCATTGTACTTTGATTCCAATCTCCGGAACTCGATCGAGGGCCGCCTATGGGATGGATATGGGGTACATTGTGAGGTAAACGAAAGTAGTTGAAAGGGTCAATAAATGATTCACCACTCCTAATAGTAGGGGCAAATATCTCACGCCCACTTGTAGGAATTACTACTCGAGAAGTCCTTGGCCAAAGCAATTATGTATTGAAAATAGTTTCAATTGATACATATCTAGAGTAGTGAGGGAACCGAAAATAGAGAGCATGCACTGTACGTTAAAAATTTCACAGAGAAAAATAACCAAGCCTTAGAGGCCACACGGAAGCGTGAAGATCATACATTTGCGCTCCTTAACCCTTCTAAGTTGAGTAGGAGTGGATTGAACGACTGGAATCGCCTCGCTTTGTCCACTTGAAGAAGCTTCCGGTTGAACACTCGCTAGCCTTCTACTTCGCCTTGTTTGCATCAACGCTAAGCTTTCCGGCTCTCGGAATATTCCTCAGCCTAACCTCTAGTCGGTGAACACTATGGTGAAGAGGAACGGTCTCAATTCTCCTTGGTTCACTTGCTATTGGTTAGCAAAGAACAAGGAGTAAACCCAGAGGAAGGAGAGAGACGTTGAGAGAGAGAGACTCACGTAAGGCTCTGATAAGCTTAGGAGGATTAGGGTTTTCTTTTCCCAGATACTTGTTTATTAGTTAGCCAAAAAACTGAGTCTCTCATTATCTGATAAACATATCCCCAAGATTTCAAAACACCCGGATGTTATCCTGAGAATAAATTTTGCCTAACCCTAAACTCTTCTTAACCGTATCTGGAAAAAACCATAAAGTCCAAGCTATTGGGCCAGAAAAATATTTATTATTTTTCTTGGACCCAAAAGGCCCAAAATAATAAACATTAATTATTTATTTCCTGGGCTTATATAAATAACCCAATAAATAATTAATGAGCCCAAATGAACCAAAATAATTAATCTTTAATTATTTATTTCTTGAACCTATATAAATAACCCAATAAATAATTAAACATTAATTATTTCCCCTAGTTTAAGCCAAGGTTAATTTCCTAATTATTCATACGGGCCTAGGCCCTGAATAATTAATTAACCAATTAAACTAGATAATTAATTCCTCTCAACTCCTATTTTAATTTATTTATTTATTTTATTCCAGTCCAATAATAAATTAGACTTCCTGAATAAAATAAAATAAAATAAAATCCTCTTCAACTGAGACCAATTCCTCAACCCAAAAGCAGTTAGGACTTACGGGCTATTCCGAGGACCAAAAAGACACATCGCCTTGGCTGCTAAAATGACCAAAATACCCCTGCTATATAAATAGCTGTATTTTGCATTTTAAATATTTCCTAATATCACCATAAGCAAATATTGACCCCAAGGACAATGCTGCATTAACAAAGTCTCCGACCTACAGGTGAAATGACTAAAATACCCCTCTACACATCGCCGTACATTTAGCGAGGAAAAAGTGTACTAACACTCCTCTAAATGACATCTACCATCCTTAGGCTTCTAGTCCAATGATCCACGACTTCCTGGAGTGTTTCTGCTTTCTAAGGGAGCTACCCTAAAGCAAACATCCAAGTCATGTTTCCCAGGGCCCTGAACATTTTAGACCATTCGGACAACTACAAGGGGCGATATAGTGCAGAAACTATCTTGACCAAGTCTGTCTTAACTAACTAGTCACACATACCCAACATGCAAGTATATTGGCCCTACGATAGAACCTCAACTATAGCAAATCAAAGTATATGCTTCCAGCTTCGCCAGACCACCAACTCATACTCAAGTCGTAGAATACTAGTCCACGCTATAGTGGTAGTAGTCTAGGTTTCACCATATAGTACTTTGAGAAACCACTACTACAGGTCTTGTTCTACGTATTCGAAATACGCTTATGTCATGAAGTGAGTGGACTACCCACTGGCTAAAGGTAAGCCATTCCCCATTTGGAATTCAAAACATAATAACCTAAACATGATGAGATTCCCAGTCTCATCAAAAGGTTAAGAATAAAAGTTTATGTGTTAAATAACCCGTGATCCATACCTTACTGTGAAAGACCACCATTCATATGGATCACTTATTTAAACACAATGGGTCTGTTCCAAATGAAAATCATGCACAAACAAAAAGTAAATTCACAAATAATTTTTGAAAATAAATTCTTTTATTAAAATATTCGATTTTACATCAGAAACCTAGTCTAAGAGGGCATACAATCCAACAAGTAGTAGGTTCCTGGTACAAGTACTATTTTATTCAGGCCAGAATTATTTCTGGAGGGAGTTGGCACTAATTCCGTACTCCAAACTGAATGAGATATTGTATGGTAAAATGAGTTAATTGCACCGAAGTTTGTTATTGAAGGGTTCATGTCAAGCCACTTGACTTCTTGGACTCTTGAGTGGTCATGATGTGTTGCTAGATACCGCTCATGATCTGGGAATATAGGTTTATTAACTGATCAATTAATAAATCAATCCTGATTAGAATTAATAGGATTCATTCTAATTAATTATGGATTTTTAATCTCAAAGACGTTTAGATTAATTCATGTTCTCTACCAATTGACTGGGAAACCTAATAGGTCACAACCAATAGAGGATTATATACTCAAGATGTTATTTGATAACATAGTGTGGTTGATTGAGAGAAAGAGAAGTTGTTGTGGACAAATTATAATTAGTTATAATTTGTGGTCTAAGTTGTAATTGTGAGAACTTCATGTTTCCAATTACAATTAGGGAATTCTAATAGGATTAGAACTCTCAGTTTTGGAGGGGGGGAATTTCGTATAATATATAGTAGATATAAAACACAAAAACCCTAGCTGAAACACACACGAAAAACCAAGGGCCACGAAACAACAGCTTCCTCTCTTATCTCTCTCGATTTGATCTTGATCAAAGAACCCTAGCCGCCATCTTTTTCTACTAGCATAGGAAGTTTTGGTGCTTGAGTGTATCCTCTATGTGGATCACTATTTAGAGATAATCACACATTGTAATTATAGTGGTTAGACGTTCAACTCACGTGGATGTTGATCACGAGGATTGCTGGATTGCGCCTCAACTTGAAGAAGAATTTTTTTTTTTTTTTTTTTTTGTTCTTCGGACGATCACCCAAAGATAAAATTTATTACCTTTACTCTCTTTATGTCTTGTTTTCCACACATAGACGGGTCCTAGGAGGGTATCTCATTTTATTTTCTGCTGCGCCATATACGATACGAGCCTGAAATACCCAACATTTTGGTCACCAGAGTAGCTCTAGTAACCTTAGTAAATTTATTTAGTATATGAGCTTATTGGGTGAATTAATAATAGAAGAATTGTTCTAGGAATCTAATTAATTATTTATTTGGGCTGAAATAATTTATTCAACTAATTTAATTACATTAGTTTATTGATTAATTATCTTAGGTAATTTTATATTGGGCCTAAGTGAATTGATTAATAAGAAAGCTATTTAATTAGTTTTACACTAATTTAAATAAATTACTTTATTAATTAATTATCTTAGATAATTTTATATTGGGCTCAAATAGATTAATTAATCAATTAGGGAGTTAGTTAATTAGTCTTGGGCTAATTAAGAAAAACTATAGTCTACTAAGGTTGTGAGTGATGGCTTTTGTTATTTTGGAAACAAAGGACAGTCGTCACAAGTAAAAGGAAAAAAATAAAAATAAAGGAAATAAAAAATTGTGTGTGTGTGTGTGTGAAGCTTCGATTTTCATTTATGCTAAGTGCACGAATTTTGAAAGTTCCAAATTCCTGCTAAGTGCACAAAATTTGAAAGTTCCATACATGAAATTGAAAGTTCTAAATTGGAATTGAACTTTCAATTGTGTAAGGATATATATTTTTTTTAAGAAGACCACCATTTTTCTTCACGTGATTTTTTTTTTTTCTTTCTTTAGCTTTTTCCTTGGTTAAAATTAGCTCTTCTCAATATTCTCTAAGAAAATTATTCTTTCACCTATTATTCTACTTTCACCGGTACATAGCCTATAGGAGGTTTGAGAATACTTTGGAAGATTGAAAATTAGCAATTGTTGGTGCACGTGTTTGATGCGAAGGAGTCTATGTTTGGCCGATATTCCTACGGAACAAATAGTGGTGACAAACTAAGGCATTCCATCAAATCCAAATCCTCCAACTATTCAATCTAAGTGACCTAAAAGTAATTATCCTTAGACTTTGACTAGGAAAACAATTTAAAATTGCTATTTTTATTTGCGTTTTTATTTTTTCGCAATCCTTCACATATAAAATGGCAGAAGCCCTTTCCATATCTCTAAAATCCCCGCACCCCCCCCCCCACCCCCAAATATAGCTTCAACTGGTTTCCATTTACTTTAAATGTCCCCTTCTCTGGATGAGAGATTCTATAGTAGGAAAACCTTGTGCACCACAAATGGTCCTGACCATCTAGTCTTGAGATTCATAGGAAACAATCTAAGTCGTGAATTGTACATAAGCACTCTATCACCTTTCTTAAATTCCTTGCTAGAGGAAATATGTTGATCATGCCATTTCTTCACCTTGTCTTCATAAATTCTCAAATTTTCATATGCCTCATTTCTCCAACCTCCAGTTCATTTAATTGTAACAGCCTTTTATTCCCTATAGCATTCAAATCAAAGTTTATCAGTTTAATGGCCCACAAAGCTTTGTACTCAATCTCTACTGGTAGATGACAAGATTTTCCATAAACTAAGTTATAAGGGGTAGTACCAGTAGGAGTCTTATAAGCTATCATATATGCCCAAAGTGTCTCATCCAACTTTTCACTCCAATCTTTTCTTATATGACTCACCACTTTTTCTAAAACCCTCTTGATCTCTCTATTGGTTACCTTAACCTGACCACTAGTTTGGGGATGATATAGGGTAGCAAGCTTATAAGAGATACTAAACTTTTAAGTACCTTTTCCAATTGGCTATTGCAAAAGTGTGTCCCTCTATCACTCAAAACTCTAGGGACTTCAAACCTAGGAAAAAACTTCTTAAGAAATTTTATCACCACTCTATCTTCGGTTGTTAGTAAATCTTGTACCTTAACCCATTTGGAAACATAATCCACTGCAATCAAAATATACTTGTTCCCAAATGAATTAGGAAAGGGTCCTATAAAGTCAATCCCCTAATAATAAAAAATCTCACATGCTTGAAAAATTGTAAAAGGTATCTCATGAGCCTTAGAGATGTTTCCTATGGGTAGACACCTATCACAATTCTTCACAATCCTGTGTGCATCCTTGAATATTGATGGCCAGAAGAATCTACATTTTTGCACCTTCATTGCAGTTTTGTTAGCTTGATAGTAGTCCCCAACAGGTCCTTCATGGCAATGTCTTAGAATATCCTCAGCTTCAGCAAGATCAACACATCTCCTTATCACCTGGTCTGCACATCTTCTAAAAAAAAGGGGTTCCTCCCAAAAATAGTACTTAATGTCAGAAAAGAACTTTTTTTGCTGTTAGGATGTAAAGGTCTTTGGGGCAATCCATGCTGCCAAGAAGTTAGCAAAATCAGCAAACCAAGAAGTAGATATTGTCTTACTTTCAACCCAGTAATTGCTCATCCGGGAATGTATCATGAGTTTCTTTCTTCTCAAGTGGTTCTAAATAAGGGCACTCGAGTCTTGACATGTGGTCTGTAGCTAACTTTTCACTGCCTTCTTGTACTTGATCTCCAAATCAAATTCCTACAACAACAAAACTCAGCGAATTAGCTGAAGTTTAGAATCATGTTTAGAAATGAGGTACTTTAGTGCAGAATGGTCAGTGTAACAATGGCTATGAGCAAAATTTATCAAAAGTAAAGACAATGGCAAGCAGCTCATTCTTAGTGGTGGTGTAATTTGTTTGTGCTACTATAAGAGTCTTACTTGCATAATAAATAGGCTAAAAATTCCTCCCATATCTTTGCCCAAGTATTACTCCAACTGCAAAATCACTAGCATCATACGTCAACTCGACAGGAAGTGACCAATAGGTGACATCAAAACAGGTGAATTAATGAGTTTTTGCTTCAAAAGATTAAATGCAACTAAACATTTGTCATCAAAATTGATTTGGGTGTCTTTCTCTAGTAGGGAAGTCAAAGGCTTTGAGGTTTTTGAAAAACCCAACATGAATCTTCTGTAGAAACTTGCATGCCCCAAGAAACTTCAAATGGCTTTCACAGAAGTTGGTGGATGGAGCTTCTCGATCAATTCAATCTTGGCTCTATCAACCTCAATCCTTTGTTATGAAATCTTATGTCCCAAGACAGTGCCCTTTTTTACCATACAATGGCATTTTTCTCAATTTAGCATAAGGTTTGTTTCCTTACATTACTAGAGAACTCAATCCAAATTTTTCAGACACAACTCAAAGGAATCCCCAAACACTAAAAAATCATTTATGAAAACCTCCATTATCTCTCCCCCTGATCCTTGAAAAATTGTCATCATGCATTTTTGAAAAGTCCCAAGCCCATTGCAGAATCCAAATGGCATACGTCAGTAGGCAAAAGTACCAAAGAGGCAAGTAAAATTAGCTTTGTCCTGATTCTCAAGAGCTATAGGAATCTATAAGTAGATAGAAAATCCATTAAGGAAGTAATAATACATATGCCCAACTAACCTTTCCAGTATCTGATCAATAAAAATAAGGAGAAAATGATCATTTTGTTGGAATGTAAGTCCAAAATACACTATATATTTCTGTATTTTGAAAATGAATAAAATATTTTATTCATTAATAGTTATTTATTTACATATAAGTGCATATTAAGGTTAAAGTGTGTCAATAAATAATCTACGTGATTGAGTCGTGCTTTTACAGTAAAGTGTAGATTATGGGCTATTAACACATAAGCGAAAAATGTTCTTAATCGATTGATGAAGTAGAACATTTCATCAAAGTTTAGATCATTACACTTTAATTTTTAAGTGGAAAATTGTTTACTTTTAACCAGTAAGTAATCCACTTACACCAATAGTATAATCATATTTGGAATATGTAAAACTAGACCATGTGATAGTAACTTTATAAAAGTACTAAAAGAAATAAAGATTGGTTTATCGTTACTACAGCATGGATGAGTGCCCTAAGACTTAAGTATAAGTTCGTAGTCTGAAGAAGCTAGAATTGTACACTTTGATATATAATAGGTGAGGTCTTAACACAAGGCCAATAACCTTGTACGTTACGTATATGACTCTAATTAATTAAGACAAACTTATACAATAGAGTTTCTATACTTCACTTAGTAAAAACATCACCCCTTTGTGATTGTTAGGGATAATCTAAATAATCCAGAGTCCTGGAAAACATGACTAAGTATGTATGCTTTTGGGTAACTCCCTGAGATAAGTGAGTACATATTGGAAGTCGTGGATAATCGGACTAGTTATCAAAAGATGGTAGATGTCATTGAGAAACATGTCAGTAAAATTTTCCTATCTCAATAATAGGTGTTACGTAGAGGAATATTTTCATCATTACACCTATAAATCGAAGACACTGCACTTGAAATATTATTCTTGGGTTAATATTTCTATATGATGATAAATGAAATATTTAAAATGATAAAATATGGCTATTTATTAACCAGGGTATTTTGGTGATTTTAGTAGCCAAGAATAATATGTCTTTTGGTCCTCAAAGTAGTTCAAGTAACCTTAGTAATTTGATTTACTATGGGCTTATGGGTGAAATTAATATTGAAAGAATTATTCTAGGAGTCCAAAAATTATTTATTTGGGTTAGAATAATTTATTAGGCCAATTCAATTAAATTAATTTATTAATTAATTATCTTAAGTAATTTTATATTGGGTCTAAGTAGATCAATTAATTAATAAAAGAGCTATTTAATATAAGTATTAGGCTTATCACATAGTGGGACAAAATATTGGCCTATTGGAAACTAAGGAGATGACTACAAGGTTTGTAAACCATGGATGTAGCCGCTTTTGAGAAATAAAAAGGAAAGAAAGGTGCAAGTTGTGGGGTAATAGAATTAGGAAGTTGTTGTTTAAAGGCTACATGAGTGTGTGCATGTTTGGTGACACGATTCACATTATGCAATTAGTTCAATAGCTTGTTCTCCGTAAAAAAATCCACTGTTGTCTCTATTTCCATGATTTGGTGAAGATAACTCTGTCAATCCCTTCTAATTAATTCATCCTTTATTCTACTTTCACTGGTAGTAGTCCATACTATAGGATCACGGAAAAACATCAGAGAAAAACACAGCAGAAAATTTTTAGTTTTTCTGAGCCACATCTAGGAGAGAGTATTTACTTTTTTCTTATTGGTCGCGAATTAACCAACTTAGGGACAGGTTGCACTGGAACTTCTTGCGTTAGAAAGGAAGAAGGGGGCATCTACTGTTCAACTGGAATTCCCGCCAATATTCTACCCCTACGCATCAAGTGTTTTCCCTTCCTCTTCCGAAGTCTGGCTCTATCTTATTCTTGGGTTAGCTTGGTGAAAGGTCCTTCTTTGGATAAAAAACCCTCTACCAGAGAAAAGAAAGAGAAAGAACATGAAAGAGAAGAAATAAAAGACATCACACTCTAATCAATTCAATTGCACAACGCTTATTTTTATTATTATTTTTTTCATATATGTTTCGGCCAGCCTTAGGGCTTCCAAAGACCTAATGGCCGAAAATCACCAAGCCCAATTGGGATAGATGTTGTGCTAAAAAAACAACGCAAGACAGGTCCAATCCTCTTAATTAATTAATTATCTTTTCTGGACCTCACTATATACCCAAGACTAATTAATTAATTCTAATTAGACTCTTAATATATGTCAACATATATCAACTCAATTAATTAATTTATTCTAACCTAATTCTCTTAATTAATTAATTAATTAATTAATTAATTATCTTTTTTGGGCCTCATTAAAACCCAAGACTAATTAAATAATTCTAATTGGACTCTTAGAATAAATTTTATTTTTCTTCTAAATAATTGTCCATTAAGCCCAGATTGTATCTAAATAACATCAAAATAACTTGAGCTACTCCGGGGACCAAAAGACATATTATTCATAACTACTAAAATGACTAAAATGCCCTTACTATTAAATAACCGCATTTTATCATTTTAAATATTTTTATTTATCACTATATGGAAATATTGACCCCAAGAATAATATTGCTAAAGCAATGCCTTCGACCTACAGGTAAAATGATGGAAATACCCCTCTATGTAACACCTATCAATGAGTTAGGATAAATGTACTAACACCCATCTCAAAGACAGTCATTCTTAGATCTCTAGTTTGATAATCCATAACTCACTTAAATGTACTTGCTTATCATTGGAAGTTACCCAAAAGCACACATTTTAGAGTAACGTTCCTAGGGCACTGAATCATTAGATTATCCTGGACAATCACAAAGGGGTGATTTATCCTTACTAAGTGAAGCATATAAACTTTGTTGCATGAGTCCATCTTAACTAACTAGAGTAATACACCCGACATATAAGGATATTGATCTTACAAAAGAAATCTCACCCAATATACATCAAAGTATAAACCCCTAACTTCGCCAAACCACCAACTCACACTCAAGTATAAAGGTATCCATCCACGCTATAGCAGTAATAGTCCAGTCTCTATAATTATAATACTTTAAGAGAGACCACTACTACAGGTCTAGTTTTACGTATTCGAAATATACTTATACCTATGATGTGAGTGAACTACTCACTAATACAAGGTAAACCATTCCTCATTGAAAATCATAACACAACGGTCTTACCTTGATGAAATGCCCAGTTCCATCAAATGACTAAGAACTCAATTTTACTTGTATGACAAGTACACATGGTCTATACCTTACTGTGAAAAACGACCCAATACATAAACCATTACTTGTCATACTTGAAACTTTAAATATGCAATAATATAAGTAACAAACTAAATTAAATAAATAAATATTTTATTGCAATATGCTTACATAAAATACATAGTCTTTGAGGGTATACTTTTCAACAATCTCCCACTTGCACTACAAAGACTAAGAAAGTCCATAAGTGCCTACCCTTATGACTTCTATGTGTCTACAAAACACATTTTCTATCAAAGGCATAGTAAAGGGATCCGCCAGATTATTGACAGAGAAAATCTAATCAACCTAAATCTCCCGTTTCTAGATGAACTCCCGGATGAGGTGATACTTCCTCTCTATGTGCTTGCCTTTCCTATGGTTTCGAGGTTCATTGTATTGTGACACTGCTTCAGAGTTGTCACAATAAATGGTAATAGGCCTATCCATGTATGGTACTACTCCAGGTTCTATGAGGAACTTTTGAAGCCACACAACTTCTTTAGAAGCTTCTGAAGTAGCAACGTACTCAGCTTCCATGGTAGAATCAGCAATGCAAGATTGTTTGATTCTTCTCCATGAAATAGCTCTTCCAGACAAAATGAAGATATATCCACTAGTGGATTTTCTTTCATCATTATCTGTCTGAAAGTTTGAGTCGTGTAACCAGTAGAAATCAAATAATTAGCACGATATAAAAGCATATAATATCTCGTTTCTTTGAGATATTTGAGTATATGCTTTACGATTTGCCAGTGAGCTTCCCCTGGGTTTAATTGATATTTACTAACCATGCCTACTGCATATTTAAAGTTGAAATATAAGGGATCCTGCTCATTTTCTACTTATCTTCCTATACCTGAGGACACTACTTGGAAGATAAGGATAATCTATGTCTAAAGGGCATAATAGCCCCTTACATTGATCCATGTTGTACTTGATCAATATCTTGTTAGTATAAGCAGACTGAGATAAGTCTAACATTCTTTACTTCCTATCTATAAGAAGCTTAATGCCTAGAATATAGCTAGCTTCTCTCATGTCATTCATGCTAAATTAACTAGATAGCTAAACCTTAACGAATGACAATGTCCCTACATCATTTTCAATTAGTAGAATGTCATTCACATAAAATACCAAGAAAATCACTTTGGCACTATCTGATTTCCTATACACACATAGTTCATCTACGTTCTGAATGAAACCATAAGCTTTTACGGTTTCATCAAAACGTATGTTCCATACTTGTGACATGTGCTTAAGTCCATAAATGGACTTATTAAGCTTACAGACCATTTGTTCTTAACCTCTAACAACAAACCCTTCTAGCTGGGACATATAGACATCTTCGCTAAGACAGCTATTTAAGAAGGCCATCTTGACATTCATCTGCCATATCTCGTAATCATAATAACATGCGATGGCTAAAAGAATTTGAATAGACTTAAGCATGGCTATCGATGAAAAGATTTCCTCATAATCGATCCCTTCTTTCTGAGTATAACCTATACCAACTAACCTTGTTTTATAGGTTTCAACCTTTCCATTCGCATCTCTCTTCCTCTTATATGCCCACTTACACCCAATAGGTTTTATCCCATTAGGTGCAGTGATAAGATCTCAAACCTGATTGAGGAACATGGACTCAATCTCGGCATTCAAAGCTAGCTACCATTTGTCTGCATCAATATCAACAACGGCCTCCTTGTATCTAGTGGAATCTTATTTCTGATTATCAGAAACTAGATCATAGATCTCTTTGGTCCACCTTTCTAGAACTCTTGTGATCATCCCACTACGATAAGGCTCAGTTTGTATAGGAACATTCGGTTGCATTTCTCTTAGTTCCTTGATCGTGGTGTTAGAACTACCTAAAATTGAATTAACGAACAACTTCTCTTCTAACTCTATTCTGCTTGAACCTGTGGTGGAAGTAACTTGTTCATCCTCGAAATATCTACCATTAGTACTAACAAGTAATTTATGCTCTTGAGGATGATAGAAATATCCATCTCTCGTTCCTTTTGGATACCCAATGAAGTAGCATAACTCTAATATTAGTTATAGCTTACTTCCTTTTATCAGCACATAAGTTGGACAACCTCATATCTTGAGATGGTTTAGACTAGGCTTTTGTCCAGTCTATATCTCATAGGGTGTCCTAAATACTAATTTAGAATGTACTAAGTTCAAAATATATGCCGTTGTTTCTAAAGCATATCTCCAAAAAGAAATAAGAAGAGATGCATAACTCATCATGTTTCTGACCATTTTCATCAAAGTTCTATTTCTTCTCTTAACTACTCAGTTCTATTGGGAAGTTCCAAGCGCAGTTAACTGAGATACTATAATATGATGTACCAAGTAATCCTTAAACTCATCGATGAAGTACTCTCCACTATGATTCGATCTCAAAGTTTTAATTAGTTTACCTGTTTGACACTCCACATCAGTCCTAAACTCCTTGAATTTATCAAAAGAGTCAGATTTGTGCCTCATCAGATAAATATAACCAAAACGAGTGTGATCATCTGTGAAAGTGATGAAGTATTCATAGCCTCCTCTAGCTGGTATAGCCATCGGACCACAAACATCCGTATGAAGTAATGATAGTATTTCTATGGCTCTATCCGCCTTTTTGGTAAAAGACCTTTTGGTCATTTTACTTTTAAGACAAGATTCACACTAAGGCCATTCTTCCAGACTTAATGAACCTAAAGGCCCATCATAGATTAGCCTCTGAATCTGATTGGGATTTATAGACATGGTCAGTGGCTCCAAAATTAACTATCCAAGAGGATGTTGATCCAACCATCAAAATTAACTCTAGGTATAGAGCAATACCTAAAGTAGACTTGGCTAAAAAGTCCGAACAATCTTTCTTCTAATGCCCCTTCTTGCCACACTTGAAACATTTGCCTTTGAGCTTCTCGTTGAGCTTGGCCTAACCAGATATTATGGGTTGGGCCCTTGCGTTGTTCTGGACCTTCTTCTTCTTGAATTTCTTAGGCTTTGTCTTAATTCTAGAAAAAGAAGTAGAACGAGAGACCAAAACCTTTGGCACGGGCTTCATGATCTTCTCTGGTGCCTAGAGCTCTTTCATAAACTCTGAGAAATTCATATCCAACTTTTTCATGTTGTAGTTCAACTTGAACTATAAATATAAGTCAGTCAGAGTTTCAAGAACCATATTAATTTGGCTCTTGAGATCTATCATTGCATCTAGATGATAGAGCCTAAATTAGTCATATATTTTCTAATTATTTGAGGCTATTTTGTGATATATTTTGTTCAATAATTGGTCATATTCCTTCATATTTTAGATTTTACCCTTGGAAAGGTATTTTGTACATTATTTCAGATTTTAGGTGTAAAATAAGACAAAAATATTGCTAAACAAAGCAGAGGTGGTGTCGGCCAGGACAGGGGAACCGGCGCCGGTCACGTGCTGTTGGCACGCACTTTAAAGCAATAAAAATTGGTGAAACAGAGCAGAACCGAATCGAACTGGCGCTGACTAGGAGGCTAGAGGCGGCGCCAGCTGCACTCTGGAAGGGTTGGAGCGAAAATCAAGAAAAAATCGACGAACGAACAAAAGAACAGACCACAACCGGTGCCGGCCCTAGGCAGGACAGGCGGCACCGGCTATGCCCTGGTTCTGAGGTAGTGCCTTGATTTTCACACGCATTTTTTGGCAATTTGCAGAGGTTCAGTATTTTCCTACTTCTAGTTGGCCAAAAACCTTAGAGGAATGATTTTAGGCACTTCTAAAGCCTATAAATAGAGGAAAAACACATGACAGAAGGGGGAATTCGCATATCAAAACAAAAAATTACTCAAATTAAAGGAGGAATTCTTCAAATCAAAGAGGGTTGTACAAGAGGGTCTACAAAGGAAGAAGAATGAGGGTTGTCTATGAGTGCTTTCTTTTAACTTTGTTTTCTTTTCTTTTTTTAACAATGATGTATTAATTGTTTTATTATAATTTGACATTGTTCTAGGTATTCATGATTCTTAGAGTTATATTGATCTTTTGATTAATTGATTGTTATTCTTGGTATTTAATTACTTATGTTGATTACGAACTTAGTTGGTTGTTTCTTTCCATTAACTTGCTTGACCAAAGGGGTTAATGGTGGTCTCAATTCATTAATTTCATATTTGTTGTCTCTTAATTTGCTTGACCAAGAAGGTTAATTGCTAAGAATTGGGTAATTAAAAACTAATTGATGTCTGCCAGACCATGGATTCATTGATTAGTTTCATGTTTTAAGTTTACCATACCATGAAAATTTAATCAAGGATTGTGTTTAATGTATCTTTTGGGTGATTTAGTTGAGACAGGCCATGCGATGCTCATTTATCTAGAAGATAGTGATTTTATGGATTGAACAAAGAAGTAAATCTATATTAATCCTTTATGATGCCAAGAGAATAATTAGTTATGATAATGATTGGGTACTTTAAGGTCATGTTTGTCAAAATAATGGTTTAAGTTACATAATTCTCCATCATTGACATGTATATATTCTTTTATTTTATTTTATTTTATTTTATTTTATTTATTCTTTCTCACCTTATTGAGTCGATTAAACAATGAAAGAAAAGTGATTAAGGCATACTTGTTCCTGGAGGATCGACACTCGTTTTAAACCATATGCTATGCTTAATGATGAGTACGCTTACTCATATGTGTAATTTGGGGTTAACGTTTAATTTAAACTTGATTAGGAATGTACTTATTTTTATATGATTTATATACCCAAATTCAAACACATCACTAGGACCTTGGCCTCCTCGAAGTAAGCAATCATCTTGAGCAGATGCTCTCGAACCGCTGCCCCCTCAACCATCCTAGTGTTCATGATTGCCCTAAAAGCTTTCTGTCTTGCGAGCTGGCTCTTGTCAGCAAACATGGTACGCAATAACAAATCTATATCGTATGTAATGACCATGTGCTCATACTTAGATTGGAGCACACTAGATATGAAAGCCAATATGCAGCATTTAGTCATCTCATCGACTTTCTTCTATGCCTTCTCAGTCTCTCACTCCTAATCAGTGGATTCTTACCCAATCTCAGGATAGAGATCCATAAGAATATATTTGTACTCTTCGGCAATAAGTACTATATTCATGTTTCTCTTCCAGTCCACATAATTTGGGCCAATTAACTTATTCTCCTTGAGAATGATTGACAATGGACTGAAACCAAACATTTCTGAAATATTGCAAAAAACATTCATTTAGTTTGCAAAAAATAAAAATGCACATTCTTTATATTATTTTTTTGATAATAGATAACTACCATTATCAATAATATAAATAGTTTAGCTCTTAGAAAAGCTAACAGAGCTTCGTAGAAGATTAATAGTATCCTAAGTTAAGTATATAACCATCACGAATCAAAACTTCCTAAAATAGGTAATGGTCTAGAAAAAGTTCCACCGATAGGATGGACACTAATTCACACCACCTATGGGCAATCCAATGCTAAAAACATCCAACATAGGTTGGTCGATCCTACAAAATACCCTAGGCTTTTAATTTTACTCTTCCATTAGTTCTATATACTTGCAAAAATCCATCCTATAGGGGGTCATGCTCAGAATGACATGAGAAATTCCACTATCTCTAATGAGAGTTGTGATGGAAACTATAGTGTCATTGGAACCCTTCTCCCACTTAATCTTTTATTGAAAATAGAGTTTTCAGCCCAAAAACGTTTTCTATAATCTTATGGTTTCATTAACTTTAGCAAAAATCTAAAATTCAATATTATTCTCTATGTCAAGGATTAAATCATTTGAGAGAATAAACTATGAATTTATTTTACTATTCTAAGTTAATAACCAAAATAAACTTTATTGAATAACCTTAAGTTCAACATTATTCTCTATGTCAAGGACTATATCCTTTAAGAAAATAAACCATGAACTCTTTTATTTTTAAAGTTTCTTAGATTAAAACGCTTTATCAAAAACCGTCCTATCTACTGAGACTTTGGTCTCACAAGAACTCGTGTATTTGATCATAAAAACAAAATAAGTATGATAACAAAAGTAAAATTTTTCATGCTCAAACTATTCATTTATTCCTAAGTGATCAAATAATGGATTAAATATCATGAATTAAAAATTAATGATCTTGTTTAATCCTAAGGTGGTTCCATCCTTTACTATTCATTTTTATGCAAATTATTCATGTTAGGGATATGCCCTAGAGTCAATTTGTACTAATACTATTGTCGTTATTTATTATGTAATAATACGAGGCATTTCTTTCTATGAATAGTGCATTTAGTTTTGTGGTCATCAAGCATGTGACTTGATAGTAAAACCCTACAATCAATACAATTACTATTCTTAAACTGTCCCTAATAGATTATTATTAGTGGAACAATAATAAATTAAGATTAGTATGTTTGTGACTTGATGGCTATGTTTTAGTGGTTATGGATATATGTGATATCAAGTCAAAACATAAATAAATGTTAAAGAACATTATATTGGACATGACCCACTATGAGAGCACTTCATGGAACATGTCATAAGTACTTTTTAGCTATAATGATATTAAAAGTTCTTCAACCTAAATTCATCATAATTTCCTACTTAATAAATTCTATATTTTGACGTTGTCTAAAGTTGTCTTTAACCAGATAATAAATTAGACTACTGTTAGATATAAAATAAATCAAGGAGAGGAATATGATTGATAGTGAAGGAATTTGTCTCTCTCAATTATGGGAAAGATATCCATGGGCCCCTTGATAAGTTAGACTGTTAAAATACATGACCGTGCTCAAATATATCAATCTAAGATATTGATATCATTTGTTTGAACAGTCTACTATGAGATCAAGAAATAATTGATTAAGCTTAATAAGGATGACATGCTCCGTACCTTATGCTTAATCTGGATATCGTGTGATAAAATGACTAAATATAAAATTATGGTTTTGTTCAAAGAGATCACTGATCTTCATTTGAATTTGGATAGTTATAATGTTTTGCTAGAAACCGCTTATAACTTGTAGGCCATTTAAATATGATTTGGGCACACTGCCAGTGTTAAATGAACCTATATGGTTACACAATAAGCGAACTTGTTAGGTTATTTTTCTGGCAACCAGGTTCGATAAATCTAGAAATATGTCTAAGTTAATCGAACCTAGAAAATTTACCAGATACAATGAATTTGGAAATATATCCACATTCGATGTATTTGGATGATGTCTAGATTATAAGAATCTGACTCGATAAATTAATTAGTTAAATTACCGCGATAATGGCAGAATCTTATCATATCAATTTTAATTTAATTTGAATTTAAAATAAAAAATGATAAGATATTATCAGAGTTGGATAGGTTTTAAAAAAACCCTAGTCGTCTTCTCAAGGGAGCCGTTCTGTTAAAAATATTCGTGCCTCCATTCACCAGAAAAATAAGCCTCTCAAACCCTAGGTGCTAGCACTCTCGGGGTAATGAGTTAGTTAGTTCACCGTGTGTATCCAATAGAGGGCTTTCGTACACTACAGTGTCTGGTAATCGTTTGGTTGCTCGAACGACAACACAATCAGAATCGAAGGATCTTGATTACGCTAAACAGAGGTAATTCTGTAATCATTAGATCTTCTTAATCATTTACTTGGGTCCTCGGAAGGGATTCATGGATGTTTTTCGCATTTAGGAATCCACAAATCCTAACAATTCATCCCTAGATAAATAAAACTATTATAGAAAATTAACCTCATACAATGGTTTCAAAATATGATTACATTAAGGAAAACTGAGGAACAAAACTTCAACAGTGCTCTCCCTTCTCGTCCAAAATTGCGTGCAACGCCTCTGGGCAAAATGGACCTAGCACCAGGTCCAATCTATTTTTTCAAAAATTCTAACTGGGCAAAGTGGACCTGGCGACTGGTCCATTCGGCCCACCTAGTGCCAAGTCAGCTCTGGAGTTTGCCGATTTCTAAAAAAAAATCCAACTTTTCAGCCATTTTTTGCCCCTAAAAAATTTTAGCAATCACGTTCTTCAGTCCCCAAAATTTACAGGTTAAAAGAATACAAAGAAACACAAAACTAGGCATAAAAAATATGCCTTTACAAGCGCTTATGCCTCTAACCACAAGACGTACATCGAATCTATTTAAAACCAGAAAAATAATGGGAAAACTATTAAAATACATACCCTATGCCTCCACCGCAAGATGTACAAAAACTCTAGAAACTAATGTAAGAGGGATCACATGAAATCACAAAAGATTCATTTTAAATAGTAAAAAACTACCTTTTTCCAGTTTTAACCCTACTACATGCTCCTAAATGAAAACCGTATCTCTGATACCACTTAAAGTATCATGGAAAAACACTAGAGAAAAACGCAACGAAAAATTTTCAGTTTTTCTGAGACACATCTAGGAGAGAGTACTTACTTTTTCTTATTGGTCACGGATTAACCAACGTGGGGACGAGTTGCACTGGAACTTCTTGCGTTGGAAGGGGAGAAGGAGGCGCCTGCTGTTCAACTGATATTCCCGCTAATCTGCTACTCCTACGCATCAAGTGTTTTCTCTTCATCTTCCGGAGTATGGCTCTACCTTATTCTTAGGTTAGCTTGGTAAAAGCTCATTCTTTGGATAAAAAACCCTCTACCAAGGAGAATGGAGAGAAAGAACGTGAAAAAGAAGAAAGAGGAGGCGGCACACTTTGATCAATTCAATTGCACAACGCTTATTTTGTTTTTCATATATGTTTCGGCCAGCCTTAGGGCTTCCAAAGACCTAATGGCCGAAAATCACCAAGCCCAATTGGGATAGATGTTGTGCTAAAAAAACAACGCAAGACAGGTCCAATCCTCTTAATTAATTAATTATCTTTTCTGGACCTCACTATATACCCAAGACTAATTAATTAATTCTAATTAGACTCTTAATATATGTCAACATATATCAACCCAATTAATTAATTTATTCTAACCTAATTCTCTTAACTAATTAATTAATTAATTAATTAATTATCTTTTCTGGGCCTCATTAAAACCCAAGACTAATTAAATAATTCTAATTGGACTCTTAGAATAAATTTTATTTTTCTTCTAAATAATTGTCCATTAAGCCCAGATTGTATCTAAATAACTTCAAAATAACTTGAGCTACTCCGGGGACCAAGAGACATATTATTCATAACTACTAAAATGACTAAAATGCCCTTACTATTAAATAATCGCATTTTATCATTTTAAATATTTATATATATCACCATATAAAAATATTAACCCCAAGAATAATATTGCTAAAGCAATATCTCCGACCTACAGGTGAAATGATGAAAATACCCCTCTATGTAACACCTATCAATGAGATAAGATAAATGTACTAACACCTATTTCAAATATATCTACCATTCTTAGATCTCTAGTCTGATGATTTATGACTCACTTGAATATGCTTGCTTATCATTGGAAGCTACCTAAAAGCACACATTCTAGAGCCACATTCCCAGGGCCCTGGATCATTAGATTATCCTGGACAATCACAAGGGGTGACTTAACCTCACTAAGTGAAGCATAAAAACTCTGTTGCATGAGTCCGTCTTAACTAACTAGAGTAATATACCCAACATACAAGAATATTGATCTCACAAAAGAAATCTCACCCAACATATATCAATGTATAAAACCCTAACTTTACCAGACTCCCAACTCATACTCAAGTATGAAGGTATCCGTCTATACTGTAGCAGTAATAGTCTGGTCTCTATAATTATAGTACTTTAAAAGAGCCCACTACTATAGGTTCAGTTCTACGTATTCGAAATATACTTATGCCTATAATGTGAGTGAACTACTCACTAATTCAAGATAAACCATTCTTTATTGAAAATCATGGCATAATAGTCTTACCTTGATGAAATGCTCAGTTCCATTAAATGACTAAGAACTCAATTTTACTTGTATGACAAGTACCCATAGTTTATACATTACTGTGAAGAACGACCCAACACATAGACCATTACTTGTCATACTTGGACCTTTAAATGTGCAATAATATAAATAACAAACTAAATTGAATGAATAAAAATTTTAATACAATATGTTTACACAGAATACATAGTCTATGAGAGCATCTTTTCCAACACATAGGAGGTTCAATAATATTCTGAAATGTCAAGAGCTAGCAAACGCAGTATGTGTTAAATGCAAAAGAGCCGATAGTTAGCTGGTATTCCAGCGAAATAAGTAGATGTTCCAATCCAAGAAGCTTCATCAAATTCGAATCTGACACTGGTTATTCAATTTAAGCATTCCAAAAATAAGTATTCATAAACTTTGACTTGGAAAAATTTTTAATTTGCATACTTTCGCTAAATTTTTATTTTCCCGCGATCCTTCACTTTTCTTATAGCTTCATTCAATTTCCTGTAATCAATGTACATCCTCCATCCTATGACAAGCCTTATAGGAATTAGTTCATTTTTCTCATTAGGCGCCATAGTCATGCCTCCTTCCTTAGGTACTCTCTGTGTAGGGCTCACCCACATGCTGTTTGAAATAGGGTATACAATACTTGCATCCAATAGTTTAATTACTTCACCCTTTACTACTTCTTTCATGTTTGGATTTAGCTTGTGTTGGGATTGGACCACAAGTTTTGCACCTTCCTCTAATAAGATCTTGTGGGTGCAAAAAGAAAGATTAATCATTTTTATATCTGTGAGCTTCCATGCTATTGCCTTCTTATGCTTTAGCAAAACTTAAATCAATTACAGTTTTTTATCTTCCTTTAAATCTTTGGCAATGACCATTGGAAATTTGTTTCCTTGTGCCAAAAATGCAATTCCAAATGGCTAGGTAGCTCTTTTAATTCCAACTCTGGAGGGTCCCCTATAGATGGTCTCATCTTTCCAATGCTTAATTTCTCAATAGATTTAAAATTTTCTAATTCAGGCTTATCCTTACAGCTTTTTACTTGTGCTAACAACTCTTGTCTCAATTGATGTTTTGTTTCTACTTCATCATCCTCTATCCACTGTGCAATCCATGATCTTTCAACAAAGTGCTTGCATACAAAATCAGCAAAGCACTTCTCAAACATTTCAGCCATAAAACAAGAATCATCTTGCATAGAAGAATGTTTTATACCCTTAGAAATGCTAATGATGACTTCTTCATCCTCTACTCTTAATGTCAACTTTCCTCCATGAACATCTATAAGGGCTCTAGCAGTAGCAAGAAATAGGCATCCCAAAATTAAAGAAACTTTAGAATCTTCAACCATATCAAGGATAACAAAGTCTACCAGAAAAATAAATTTATCTACTTTGACAAGTACATCTTCAACAATACCTTTAGGATATTTTATTGATTTATCTGCAAATTGAATACTCATCCTAGTAGGTGTCGGTCCACCTAAGCCTAACTTTTTTAAAGTAGCATATGGTAACAACTTTATACTAGCACCTAGATTGGCCAATGTAGCTTCAAAAGTAATATTTCCAATCATACAAGGGATAGAAAATTTTCTTGGATCCTTTAATTTTTTTGGTAATGCCTCCATATGATGCAATATGACAGAGCAACCCTTATTTAAAGTCACAAGAGATTACTCTTTAAGTTTTCTGTTGTTTAGCAAGATATCCTTGAAGAACTTAGCAGACTTGGGTATTTGGGCTAGACTTCAACCAATGGAAGATTTACATGCATTTGCTTAACTAATTCCAAAAATTTATGAAACTATTGATCAGCCTTCTCTTGTCTCAATCTTCTTGGATATGGAACAGGAGGAGTGAATGTTGACACTTTTGAATTAACTTTCTCAATCTTTGGATAGTAGCACAATACTATCGGATCTCTGAATGTCCTATTCTTATCTACATCAGACTGCTTCTCCTCTATTGTGCAGGCTCCACTACATTTTCTAATTGCTTTCCACTTTGAAATGAGAATGTTTGGGCATGTTCATTTTTTACTTTACCTCATTGTCCTTCTTGAATTTTCTTTGCCAATTGTCCAAGTTGAAGATCCAATTTTACAAGTAAAACTCCTTATTTCATAAGAAACTCATCCATTATTTGTACATGCTCATTTGTTGTAATGACAAAGTCCACAAACTGCTCTTCAATAGATGAATTTATCTTATACTCCCTATATTCTTCAAAATGATACACTCGATCTTTTTGATGAAAATCCCAAGACATTTGTATCAATTCTCTTCAAAATATACCCCTCAAAATGAAACAAATGGAAAGAGTAATCAAAACTCAATCAAAATTCCTCAAAACTAAAAAAGAAGGATCGCAATAAAATTATCAATTCTATTCAAAATATACCCATGCCTTTTCATTTTCTTGATGAAAATCCCTTGTTCAAAGTTTTATATCAAACTCTCCCAAAAAGCTTGGGCAGAGATCCAAGTAAATGTTACTTTGGCAGGAGGGCCATTGAAGGATTCTAAAGTATGCTTGCACATATTTGCTCACTGCAAATCCTACATTAATGTGGATCCATGACCATACTTCTTATTTATTTTTTTATTAATGGATTTATAATTTTAAGTTGTGAACATTTGTGACCTAACATCTTTTCTAAAGACACAATATGTTTCTTTTGAATATTCCACTAGGATCTTCCATGATCCCTCTTCAGCAAAGTATACCATTATGTAGTATAGAGTGTAATTAGTAAGTATCAAAGACCCTCAAAAATAGGATCAAGTAATCCTGCTTCCACTTAAATTCTATTGTTCAATCAATCAAAACAAGAAGTAAAATGATTAATTACTACTGTTAAAGACAAGAGAGTACCACATGAATATACCAACCCCATTCTCAATGTAAAGATCAAAAGATCACAGACAAGATTCAAGTAAGAAAATGAGATTAGCCATGTAATTAAACAAGAATTCCCTAAGAATACTCAAACGATTAAACATCACTCACTGAATTGATATCAAATCTAAGCATTGGCAAGATTTTCAAAGTAAAGTATAATCCACTCTCTCTGGAGTAATGAATCTTTTACCCTAGGATCCAACCATACATATCTCTATCATACAAATCAAACCCAATGATACATAAAATCAAGAAAATCTAATTACAAGCCAAAAAGCGCTAGAATCCCTATCTCTAGGTGACCCCAAAATCTCATCTATCATCAAGTTCTAAATCTCCCAAATCGTTTTTCAAGTTTATCAAGGGGAAAAATCTATTGAATTAATATAAAGGGAACCCATCTTATGAATCCCTTCTCAAGCTCAACAAAAAAGAATTACCAAATTAACTAATTCAATTAATCAAATCCAAGTGATAAATTGCTCAAAATAGATATCAATTAATTAAATAAACATCCAATACAAGAGTAAATTAGAGTACAAACTTTTAATTACAACTCAAATCAAATAAATCCCACAACCACAAAATAAAATCACAAAAGGGGAAAGGAAAAACTCATAGACAAGGTTTCTCTACTCCTTTGCAATCTTCTTTAGAGTTGCTCATTCTTTCTCAAATCTTTCTTGATCATTTCTTCTCTTCTCTTCATTGTGTTCCAAGGGATTTCTCAAATGGTTTTTGTGAGTGGCTCTCTCTTAAACTCTCAGAAAATGTGGTATTTAAAGATTCCCTCTCGAATCCCTAAAATTCTATAGAACAGAGGGTAATTTGCAATATTACATAGTGTTGTATATGCTTTGATCCTCTAATTCTAGCTTTAAACGATATCATGAGATTAACTATTGCTATGTGCTAGAATGATGCACGGCAACATGGACAATGATTGGCATGGTATAGTGGAGCTCTAGATGTTTTGCATTTTCTGCATATTGATGATGCATGATGATGTGCAAAGTGATGGGTACGGTACTGTCGACTCCCAGAACGTTGAGTTCTGAAATTTTGAAGCTGCACGACTGCATATAGTTAAGGGGCATGACGTTGTGGCTCTTCCTTTTAGCTCTTTTTAGTCATTTTTCTCCTTAAATCCTTATCTAATCTCAAGTTTTTCATTCTACATAAAACAAGGAGACAATAAGGGATTAAGTAGTAATTTAGAGTATATTTTTTAAAATTTAAGCATAAATAATGTATAAAATATGTGTGCTATAGACACTCATCACTTCGTATGGTGAAGAAAGGAAATGTGAACAGAAAGAAGGCTTTGTTTGAAAATAAAAACAAGTACAATAAAAGAGATGACAAAGAATGATAGCTAGACAAATGTATATAGATATTTGTCTATAACATAGTCATTTGCCTTATCAATAGTGTAATCTTTCATTGTGTTTATGTCTATAACAGAATGTCAGACCCTCTGGATATCTTGGGATATAGCTAATGACTTTTATTTGTGCGATATGTTTTTTTATCAGTATAAGATATAGTCATTTGGCTTATGAATAGTTTGATCATGTGTTAGTTGCTATTAGAATAGCAACAAATGAACCTAACAATTGGACAGAGGAAGTAGTTTGTTCTGTCTATTTATGCGGCAGGTGGGACAATATGTTCTTGGGCAAAACGTACCACCCCTTCTTTAAACTACCAAAAAGATTCAAGAGGATATAATGATCACAATGCAATCTAAAAAAGTGATCTAAATAATAGAATATCGGATATTAGTAGTGTATGAATATCATTTGATTTCAGAAAGAAAAAAATCACATTTGAAGGCCTATTAAAGTTGTAAGTGTTTTCATAGAGAGAAAAAATCAATAGAGCAAGACCTATTTCTGGGTGTCACCAAAAAGTAGAGAAGTACAAAAAACTGCACTATGTGGCTGATTTCTGAAAGCAAATGCCAGCAACATCACTATTAATACTATTTGTACTCTGTGGCTGATTTTCCAAAAATATTGTCTAATTCTTTTCACAATAAACAGATCATTTGGCTTTAAAAAAAAAAAACTCACAACAAGCAAAACTACACTGATGAGAAAAGCATAGAACTTAGCATATAAAGAATGAAGCCAAATACTGTGGACGCTGATTAGTAGCCACGGCAAAAATAGAAGCAACAACCTAAAGATTACTTGGCCTTTTCTTGCCTTTTATATTTTCATTGTTCATTATCAAATTTTTACAATTCATATCACCAATTGCATCCAGTGTAAAAAGAAAAAAAAAATGGATACAATAGGTGGGTGATAAAAGAATGCAACAGATCCATTTAATAACCTCATGCTATACAATTTGTGCCTATTTGTTTGTGCATATCTGCCGGTGGATTTGATTCCAATTGATTAATGGAAGAGTTGAAGAGGTATATAGGAAATGAATACTGTTTGGGTCATTTAATGCTTCAGCATAATTTTCAGGAAAACAAAAATACTTGAAGTTATCATACTTATAAAACCAAGGAATGAAATTATGCTACTTTATTTGCACAGGAAAAAAAAAAGCAACAATAAGTCTCCTAAAACTACAAAAATAACAATTTTGAACTTCATTTTCATACTACTGACATTCCTGAACAACTCTTTATGAACACTTCTACCATGATGTGATTCCACCACCACCATAATGTCAGGATCATAAAAATTTACAAAAGAATCCATTTTCCTCATTTAATCACCCACAACAAGAAAATCTTCACTAATAAAAATAATACTTAATGGAAATTCTTTACGTCCAACCTTAAACACCCAATTATGTGTCTTTTCCTACCAGTTCGTACAAAATCAGCATCCAAACCCGTACGATTTGAAGGAGGAACAAGCACCTCAAAATACAATAGAAATTCTTTATCGCCTTCATATAATATAATGCGCATAGTATCAGCCATTTTACCTGGAATCAGATATTGCACTCTATCACTCTATAGATCAACATAATTCAGAACAAACGCCTCAGAAATAGAAGGATATATCTTTGGCTTCCTTACAAGCTGATACTTCACTCGAATTATACAAATTCATTTCTAATAATCAACTCCTTAACACAAAAACACCAATCTATAAAGAAGTACTGCAAATATAACAAAATAATAAGCCACACACACACACACACACACACACACACACACACGCATGCATGCACGCACAATTGAATAAACCTAACATTAAAAATAATTACAAGAACCTAAAAGCATACCATATCAAAAGCTAATACAAATCAAATTCTTCATTGTAATAAGCCACATTAAAAAAGGGGGGCATGTTCATTGAATATGTAAAGAAAGCCATTCTAATAACTATGCAAATACATAAATCCATTCACCTACTCAAAACATTATTAGGAAAAAAACATTGATACTTAGATTCATTCACAAAAACACAAAAAATGTATCCTATATGAAAAACTCAACAAAATTAAGATGCACATGCATCTATTTAAAAAACTCTAACAAATACTTCGAATACTTTCATTCATAATGCATTTAAATTCGATGTATAAATCAACATTGTTGAAAATTTATAATATTCATACTACATACATACCACTACAATAATGCAACCAGCAAAGCAATCCAATCTAACATTATGACCATTGAATTTTTAACTAAAAAAAAAAAACTTACAATATATAGTTTCATGTAAAAACATTTCCAAAAAAAAAAAAAAAAAGACTTAACACAATTTATACCTTTGTGTAACGTATAGACATCACCCTAATATAATAATAATAAATAATTTTATATTTATTTTCTTTAAATCTGAACTAAAATAGGACGACTCTCTGTTGATGTCAATGTTTTTAGAATCGGACTGGATATTGAATCGAAAAATTTATTGGTTCACAATTAGACCACAATTGAATAGTGATTTAATTGGTAATATTAGAATTTAAAAATTAAAAATATTATTATTTTAAAGAAAATTTTATCAATAATAGTGTAGTTCAGGTCTATAAAGGCATAAATAACGAAATTGGAAGAAAATTATAATATTTTTTGTATTACTATAGACTGTTTAATCTCTGTGTAACTTATTTTTTTCTAATGAATATATTATCTTATCGAGCCAAAAGAGAGAGAGTGCAAAAGAATAGTTCAAATCAATTAGATTGGCCAGTCCAAAATAGTTTAAAGGAAATAGAATGGTTTTGAAAAAAAAAATGAGTTAAAATAAAGAATCGAATCGATTTGAAGACTGGCTCACAGTTCAATCGTTCAATCCGATCCGATCCAGTTCAAAAAAAACTATGGTTGAGGTCGTGAAAGTACAACTCATCTGTGAAACCCCACCTAAAGCCAATCCTAGAGTAGGGGGGTCAGGATGCATATCATATTATTTTGCATGAATATATATGTTTTTGAATGATTTTATGTGCTTTAGAGTTGTGGATTACAGGTTAAAATGCTTAGTTATGCTTATCGAATAGGAGGGGTAAAATGGTAATTTTGCTTGAGGTCAAATTAGAAAGATAGCTTGAGAATTAAATAAGAAGAATATGTGGGTGAGAAAATAAGAACAAGAGTTAGTGTGGTTAAGTGGTTAGAATCTTGGAATTAATTTCTAAGGTCATGAGTTTGAATCCCATCATTTAAGCTTTTGTCATGATTATCTTAAATGAGTTTGAATTTTTGTTTTCTTGCATTTCATGAAAATAGGAATGTTGTCTTAGGGGAGACATGAAGAAAATGTCCTAATCTTATCCTCATGTCCTAAAAAGAATTTTAGAGGAATTCTTGTCCTTTTATTACCTCTAGCTTGTCCTAACATCTTTATAATTTAAAACCATTAAATCCTTTCTTTTAAATTCCAAAAAAAATCTGTGATAATCCCTCCACCTTGAATTTCAAAAATCAGCTTTGGAGGATGGGAAGTTGGCCGAAAATAGGAGGAGAAATAGGAAGGGTTTCCAAGAGAAAATCAATCACCATGATAGCACCTTCAAACTTACCTTCATGTTGTTCATCTTCTAGTAAAGGAAAATCTGGAAATTTTCCAGAAAAACCCACTCATTTTCTGCCAGAAAAATGGTCATTTTATGTGGCTTGAAGGCTGAAAAATCTATGCAATTTTCAGACTGCACAAACTGCACAAAACCAGGAAAAATTCTGGTCATTTTCGCAACTTTCAACCAAGTAAATGAAGTTGTTTTGATTCATCTTCAAGCCAGCAAAACTCCTCTATATTTCTCCAGGAAGAAGGCTGGAAAACCACCTTAGAAAGACCTTCAAACTCCCTCAAGAGTCAGCTGCAAATCGGGTTGAAGGTGTGCAGAAATTCTGCACAGCCCTTCGAAACTCTTGAACCATGAAACCAGAATTTTTTCCAGCTTTGCTTCTTTCAAGCCTAGGCCGAAAATCACCCTTCAACTTCTGTAGAATTGGTCCTTGATCAGCCATAAACTGAACACCATTAACCCCACACTTACCTTGAGCATATGACTCCATAGCCACACCTCAAAACACTCCTAGAATCACTCCATTCAAACTCTTTTTGAAACTTGAAATAATTCCAGCATTTTACTCCATTAAAACACTCTTGAATTAAGCAAAAAAACCAGAATTTCCTCTACCATTTAAGACTAAATTTCGGCCAGCCTTGGAGCAACATTAACCTTCAATCATTTCAGCAAGACCACCTTGTTCAGCCGGCACCATTGGAGAGCTTAGAAACCTTCATTGAACAAACACCATTAGCTAATCTCTTACCTTAAACATCTCTACCATTTCCTCCATTTAAATTTCAAATAAAATCTGAACATTCTCTCTCCTTCTTGCTGAAAACCGAAACTCTCATTCACTCTAGACCATTCGGCCAGCCCTCTACCAGAATTTGTGCAGCATTTTCTCAAACTCTCTCCATTTTCACCTAGAACACCAAGAACACACACTAACCTTCTTCAAGCCTAACCCTACTCTAAACACCTCCAATCACTCTCAAATACTCCAAATCACTTCCATTTAGTCTCTAAACTTCATCTCTGGTATTTATAACACAAAACCTCGCAAACAAGAATTTTCGAGCGGATCAAAATTAACTTTTCTTTGAAGGTCTCAAGAACATCAACAAGGTAAGTCAAGAACAACCTTCTTGTTCATCTTCTTCCATTCGATTGTACTGTTCTAATGCTCTCTCTCTCTCTCTCTCTCTCTCTCTCTCTCTCTCTCTCTCTCTCTCTCTCTCTCTCTCTCTCTCTTCCAACCGAAATGGTTGATCAACCATCAACCATGGCCGTTTTTCTGTTGGATCACTCAAGGCTCTCAATCGCGTGGACCTTCCTAATTCTTCATCGAAGTGTTCATCGAATCAAGTATTTTCCTTTAATCCTTCTTTTAATTCAGCATTCATGTCTCTTAGATATTGATAGGAAGCATGAAATATGGATAAGGGATTGAGTGTATGCATGTGGATTAAGGGAATGGAGTTAAGGCATGATGATGGTTGTATGGGACTAAGTTGTATGAATTTTCTTTTGAATGAATGTATGTTCTTCGGGCTTAATGAATTTTATGGATGTTTGAAGCATGTTAGAGACCATGACACCAAAGGTGATTAGGTTTTTATGTTCTTATTTTTCATTGAAGCCATGATTGATGATTATGCCTAGGAGGAAGATAGCCTTGTGATAGTATGTGATAAGTCAAGCATGTGTACTTGAATGGATTGGTTTATTATTTGGTGTTGGAGAATGTGTTCATGAATCCTTTCTAGCAATAGGAAGATTATGGTGAAAGAGTATTTTCTTGTTAAGTCTAGGTTATTTTTATTAACAAATTTTATTACCTTAAGTAGAATTACTACTATATTTTTGCTCTATAAAATTCGAAACTTTAGAAAGATTTGGAGGGGTTTATTAATTAAAATATTAATATTTTATTTATCAAATAAATGAGATCTTTTATTAAAAATAATATATATAGTAATAAATCCTTTATAGTAAATAAAATATTATTTATATTACAATCTATTTTTTATTTACTAATTAAAATTTAAAATAATTCATTCATTATTAATTTTATTTATTACTAACTATTTATTATCTATCTAAAAATTAATTAAAGGTTATTTGTAATTTATTATTTATCTATAATAAAGCTATTTTTAAATCACCATTTATTAATATTATTTAGAACTTAATATTCAAACCTTACTTTATTTATTAAAAATAACGCTCAAGAATTATTAATTGAGTCTATAATTTAGTAGCAATTATTTTAGAACCCCAAGTTATTTTAACTTATCAACTAAAACTTATTTTATAAAAGTCTTTACCACCTAGCCTTAAAGCTTAGGACATTAGGGTCATGGCTAGTCATGGTTGTAACTAGTTGAGCTAAGAAATTATTTATGTAAGGCAAGTATAGCTCGAATGTAACCTTATGTTTTGTGTTTACCCCAGGTGGGGTTAGGTCAGCCTTGGAAGACGTTTGAGTTGAGCAAGTAAAGAATCAGGTAAGCTCCAGCATGGAGTTTTGTGAAGACCAAAAAGTTGTTGTGGCAAGCCAAACACGATGTAGATGGACATTTATTTTGTAAAGGCAATTAAGAACTATTTTTCCTTTTTATTTCAGTCAAGCAAATCATTTGAAAGTTAAACAAGCAGTTTTACACAAAATGCTAAATTTTTTCTAAAACCCAACTTTGACAAGACTTTTAGAAATCCTTAATTGCTATTTCCAAATAAAGCAAAGTATGGTCAATTTTCTCCCAAGTGGAGCAATCAACGTTGAGTACTCAATAAGGGTAGACCACCAGGACTAGTCTTTGAAGGGTTAGGGTAAGTCTCTCAGTAGGTGGCCACCTCTGAGGGGTGAGTCCTTCCTGGATAAGATGCCAATCCGGTAGGTCATACCGGTCCGAGCTAGCAAGTTTCAGTCTTGTGAACTGTGTGTTCCGGAATGGACAACCAGTAAGTTTGGGTGTAGAGATGGAGGAGTATCTCACCCGGTAGGCTGTACACCTACCTTTTGTCAGCTTGCACAAAGTGTGGCATTCTGACTGTTATTTAGTCATGGGGCCCAATGTGTGGTAACCCATGGCTAACCATTTGAGTGGTTTTATTTATAGTGCACATGTATGGTTTGAAAAGTGAAACGTCACTCTTTATTTTCAACACTTATTTATTGCTTGCTAGCACATTTTTCTTATGAAACTTTTACAACTTGCATGCATGAATTATTTTACCTGAAACACTTAAAACACACACGGGCTTACTGAGATTCTTATCTCACCACCTTTTACGCCATGTTTTCAGGAAGATCCTGCTGTGGAGGTCATTAGCTAGATTGTCGCCTATGCTTTGAAGACTCATATTATTTACTTTATGTGATATTTTGAGAGATTGTTGCAGTTTATTTGGACTTGTTCCAGTACTTATCTTTTGGGTTGTAATAAGTTTAATTTTAAAATTTTATTTTTATTTTATTTTTATATAACCTAGTTATAAAGACCCCTTGTCCTCTAAATGGGACGACATCTTCGGTCCTAATGGGCCTAGGTAGTGAGGTGTTACATCATCTTTATAAAAGGGTTAGCATTTCAAAAAAGAAAAGGAAAAAAAAAAACTATCCGAGTGTAAGAATTCAAATTTTGCATTACTTTCTGTCCTACGCCCGCACCCCGCCCAAATCCCCTCCCACCGCCCCCCCCCCTCCCCCGAACAGTCAAAAGGCTGAGGATAACTTTAAATTACGTGTACCCACGTTCCACGCAATTGAATTCATCGAAAAGGATAAAATCCCCATACTGAACCATTTAGATTCCCACACGTATTCTCATAGACCATCGTCTTCCTTTGCCTTCGATTTCCAACCCTCCCCTATCGCGTTCAATCTCTGTGCAAAATTTCACTTCAATCACGAAGAAAATGGTGAAAGAATCCACCCCCACCGTCCCCCCTGGCAGCGGCGAGCAATCCTTCGATGAAGCAACAAGTTTCAACCTTGTGGGTTTCAAGAATTTCATCCGAACCAACCCAAAATCTGATCTTTTCGCTGTAAAGCGTTTCCACCATGTGGAGTTTTGGTGTGGTGATGCCACCAACACCGCTCGTCGCTTTTCTTGGGGTCTTGGAATGCCGATCGTTGCAAAATCGGATTTGTCGACTGGAAATTCAATGCATGCTTCTTATCTGCTTCGTTCTGGGGACCTGAATTTTTTGTTTACTGCTCCTTATTCTTGTGCTATTTCTACCTCTTCTTCAGCTGCCATTCCGTCTTTCTTTGTTGCTGACCACCGGTCTTTTACTGCCTCACATGGACTGGCCGTCCGGGCTATTGCAATAGAGGTGGCGGATGCCAATGCTGCCTTTTCTGTTGCTGTATCTCGTGGAGCTAAGCCTGTGTTTTCCCCTGTTTTACTTGACGATTCAACGATTCTTGCGGAAATTCATCTCTATGGGGAGGTGGTTTTGCGTTTGATTAGTTATAATAAGTGTGAGAATTTTACTGGGAATTTCCGATTTTTACCAGGGTTTGAATTGGTGGAGGAAAAAAACGTGTCGTATTTGGAATTGGATTATGGGATTCGGAGGCTGGACCATGCTGTTGGTAATGTGCCTGAGCTGGGGCCTGCTGTGGATTATGTGAAGAAGTTTACTGGGTTTCATGAATTTGCTGAATTTACTGCAGAGGATGTGGGGACTAATGAGAGTGGGTTGAATTCGGTCGTTTTGGCTAACAACGATGAAAATGTTTTGCTTCCAATCAATGAACCAGTTTATGGGACTAAGAGAAAGAGTCAAATACAGACTTATTTGGAACATAATGAGGGAGCAGGGTTACAACATTTAGCATTGGTTAGTGAGGATATATTTAGAACATTAAGGGAGATGAGAAAGAGGAGTGGGGTTGGGGGTTTTGAATTTATGCCTTCACCGCCTCCGACTTATTATAAGAACTTGAAGAGTAGGGCTGGAGATGTGTTGAGTGATGAGCAGATTAAGGAATGTGAGGAATTAGGGATTTTGGTGGATAGGGATGATCAGGGGACTTTGCTTCAGATATTTACCAAACCTATTGGAGACAGGTACTTCCTGATAATCTTTCTTTTGGAATCAATGGTTTTTCATATTTTGGATTTAAAATGGCTAGGTTAGAATAGCTAGCACAAAAGATTATAATTTGGATGAATTATTTGCTTAGTCAATTGGTTTCGGGAAGTGTCTGAAGTTCAATGAAATGTGGGATATAAATATAAGTAAAGTTTTTCATTAAAAATTATATCTTTATGAAAACTTTGTGTATATTGGTGCTGCAACTGTTAACTTATGTTTAAGTTCATTGGCTTAGTAAATTTTAAAGGCAAGGCTGTTTGTCTAGGAAAAAGAGACTCAATAAAAGATTTTTGTTACAGTTAGCATGGCTGATATAGTCGAGTTTCTGTTGCATATAATGATGCTAGTCCTCTAGGTGCTTGATTATGTTTACAAAAATATTGTATTGGGAGTTGGACACTTATCAGTGAACTGAGAGGTGGATACTTTCATTTCATCTGCTAGGGAAACTTTTTTTTCTTTTTTTCCTGCAGCCTGTAACTGTTAGGATGCTTTTGATATCTTCTTTTGTGATTCCTTTTTGGGAAAATCACCACTTCATTTTAAATTTGGATCTTTAAGGACTTCCAAATTTAATACTTTCCTTCCTCTTTTGAGCGTTGGGTAACATGATAGTTGCCTAACCAGATACTGTAATAGATGATCCAGAAAGATACAGATGCGCTGTATCGTATCTATGATATTAAAAGAATATTGTGTTGAAATAATTCAGTTACCATCTTGTTGTAAATAAGTGATAAATAGTGCCAATTGGTTGTGGAATCATAGAACTTTCATTTGCAACCACAGTTTGTTGCCTTTGATTCATCATATGAACAACTCCTTCTTCCCTATTACTGTGCAATGCTTGAATAGTTTGGTAAGGTATTGAGTTCCACACATTTGTATTAATGTACACAAATTTTTGGTCATCATTATGATGAGAAAGATTTTTCCCTATGATCAATAGGTCTTTTTCCCTTCTTCACCTAAACCCTAAAAATAAATTTGGTACATATCTTTTTAGGGGTGAAATTTAATCATTAACAAATATTAATTAGAAAAAGAGGAGAATCGGAATTAAAATGAAAATATTGAAAGTAATTCTTCAATAGGTAGTAGCTATTGACAAATCTAATTTGTTTGTCCTTTGAGAGTTGTTTTGGGGTACATTGGCATTCTAAAGTAGTACTTGTATCTGGTTTTGTTTTCTTTTTCCTTCAAATAATTTTATAACTTCATGTTTGCCAGATCTTTGTCTGAGTATCTTAAGTTTCTCGGTTGATGGCATTGATACCTATTCTACCTGTAAAACCAATCACGATTGATACACATGTTCATAACTTAAGTGACAAGTAGCCATAATGATCCATTCAGTGAGCAATACCCTGTTTCTTTGTACTCTTTCTAGTCTAATATTTTGTGATTTCCTTTGTCTGCGAAAATCTGCATCTAATTTCTCTAGATGCTGTATAAATTTGTCCATAGGAAATTTATTTTAGGATGAATTTTGTATTCTTGATCACTTCAAATCTGTTATTTGGATGTTTTAACTTTTTTTACCTTCTAAAATATATCTCACTACTATTGATGTCTAAAATGTTTCTTCATGTACTTTGAAGAATTCATTCTTACGTTTCTCACAAAGGAATGGTAATTTTCTAGTATGGTTTTTTTATTTTTCTATCGTTGGATTCTTCATGTTCGAGTGGCCATTTTCCTTTTTGCCAGGATGTGAAGGTGCTATTCAAATGATTAGCAGTTACATGCAACAGTTGTAATTTATGTTCTTGTATGTTACTATTAGTATTCATGTGCATGTTTATTTATTTATTTATTTTCCTTACTAAGAAGAAAATTTTGCCAAATGCCTATTCAACATTAGCGTAGCAGTTGTAGGGGCTGATAAGCATTGCCTGACTGCTAGCAAGGTTTGTTATATGCTAAAAAGCAGATCCAGGAAGAATTTATCCTTTTCTGTTCATTAGTTTTGTATATCTAGATCTTTTACAGCAGATATTATTATCCATGTAATGAACCCATTTCACACTCTAATTCTATGTAGTGTAAAACTTAATATAGTGTAATTTCCTTACTGCTGTTCTTTATATCTGGAAGACATTGTGCTCATTGAGGGAGATTTGTTAGCTGATGGAGCTATCATGTTAGTGTATTAATTCTTTGGCCCACCCTAATGTGCATGTACACATGTGACCTGTTGTTTTCTTTGTTTACTTTTACCAAAATTTGTTTGTCCCGTCTGTTTCTTTAGAGAAGCTCTGGTGCGAAGTTTAGTACAAATTTTTTAAGTAAATGAAGCTGTTAAGACTTCTGGCGTCTTGGTATGCTGATCCTGACTCCCTGAGGAAAGAATAACTTGTAATTTTAGGGCAGTGGTTGTCTCTTTCTAACGGCAAGTTTCAATATTTTATGGAGAAACAATTTCTTAGATCTAAATGATAAAAGAATGTAGTTCTTCTTTCTGACATTAGCATTGTTCTTGTTTCATTCTTGGCAGACCTACAATTTTTGTCGAGATAATTCAAAGAATTGGATGCATGGTCAAAGACGAGGAGGGAAAAGTGTACCAGAAAGGTGGATGTGGAGGATTCGGAAAGGGAAATTTTTCTGAGCTCTTTAAATCCATTGAAGAATACGAGAAAACGCTGGAAGCAAAACAAGTTCTTCAAAGTGCTGCTGCATGAAGTGCAAAGTTCTTTACAGCTTCTCATTTGCAGGTTGAGTTGTGCTGAGAGAGATGACAATCTAATAGTAGTAAATATACCATAAAATCAAGAACTGGTAGAATTCTAGGTGGGTTATTGCTATTCTAGTTTCTAGAATAAGTTTACTCTGTTTGGTGATTCATCTGATGTATATATGCAAACTGCATCAACATAAGTTAAGTATCACGACCAAATGAAAGTTTAAATTAAAGTACTCATTTAAAAAAAGAGAGAAAAAGCAAAGATAATTGAAGGGCAACCCTTAGTACTGTAATTGGGGTTGCCTTTGCTTCTTTTGAGTGCAAAGCTAATATTAATGGTGGTAATATGTGTATTCATTTTTTATTTAGATACAATTAAATGGAATGCAATCTATTGATATTCAGTTTATCTAGATCTATTTTAAATGGATTTTGGGTGCTCATTTATTCATTAACCCAGATAGTACGCATAGTTTTAACAGCAAACATGAACATTAGTTAGATTTATTTCTTCCCTTAAAATACAGAAAATGTTAGAATCATATTTTTCCTTAAAAGATATGTACAAATTTCACAAAATAGTTGATAATTGGAGGGTAAATCTCGTACATAAAACGATATAATTTGTAGTGTTTATGGTTGTTAGGTTCAATATAGGAGATATAATTTAACTCTGACCAAGTCTTTTGTGTCAATATATATATTTATTGGTAAATATTTTTCTTTATAATATAATATTAACGAGTCTCCTATATTCAAAAATTCAACCTTTCAACATCGAAAAGGATTTTCCGGTGGAGAAGCAGCTTTAAATTACCAATTTGAGTGACCCTTTCAAACTTTAGGTTCACATTTTAATGCAAACGTTGAAAAGAACCTCTCGATTTCTTGCCGAGGAATGACAGTTTTTTGGTCTCTGATAGCAATTTGACAAAGGGACAATTTAAGGGTAACAGGCATAAACTCCATTTTCCAAATTTCAATGCAACAGATTCGTGGTAATCATAATAAACTTATTATAGAAGAAAGGACGGATTAGAATTAAAAGAGAAACATATATATATAAAATAGGAGTTGCGGAAGTCTCCTATAATGACACATAGTACTCTCCTGCACTGATGCCTTACACCGTGAATTTATATTTTTTAAGAATTTTTTTTATTGGTGAAGAAATTGTAAGAGTTTTTTTTTTTAAATATTAAGGTTATCTGAATTGAATGAATTCAAATAAGATAGAACTAATCAGAGTGAATTCAGATAAGATAGAATTATCTGAATTCAGATTTCTAAGACTTCTTTTCTTATTTAAGAAGACATCAAAATCACAAACGTTTCACTCAATAAACAAGCTCTTCTGCACAAACTGCAATGAATTTTGGTGGCAAGGATTTTTGTTGGTGGTAATTATCTCCAGATCGTTTGCTGCTTTTTTGGTTCCTTCAAGTGTTTCTTGATTTGATATTCACCTTGAAATAGCATTAGAGCCCAAATGCATCTAATTTATATGTCTTTTCACTTGGGTTTGTTGTTGCTTTCTAGAAAGGAGAAGCATAGGGTGCTAACGATAACATTTATAGGTTTCTTATTTTAGTCTTTTCGTTTATTCTTGATTTTCATTAGTCTTTGTACTATACAAGTTTGGAGACTTGAGTTTGGAAAATTTTTTAGTTTACCATTATGTGCAAGAACATTAGTCCTTCGGTTCCAATAAGATGTTTGAATTTCAGATTTTGGATTGGCAAGGACTTTTGGTGGCAACCAAGATGAAGCTGGCACAAGAAGGATAGTAGGAACATAGTAAGTACAAAACTGCTCTTCTGCTATTTTATTCAATCATAGACAATTCTAAATACTTTTCTTTTTGGTCTTTTTTTCCTAAGTCCTAACGCCATCAATGAACATTATATAACTTCATAGGTTTCTTTTTTGCTCTAATGATGTGATGCAGTGGCTATATGTCCCCGGAGTATTCAATGGAAGGGGTATTCTCAAAAAAAAAAAAAATTAGATGTGATTGGAGTACACAATTTAGGGTTAATTTTCAACAACCTCCATATGATAAATTGGGCATCATAAATTGCGACGATAAATACGCCGTGCAGATCATACGCCAAAGCGTATTGATCATAAATTGGGTCGAGATTATGTGTATCAATTTGTTCATATTCAATTCTATTAACATATGATGCACATACTCTCATAATTGTGGAGGAAGAATATATGTGGCTTCAGTTTATTGTTTTCATGGAAGGGATAAGCATCATGCCATGATTGAGATTTCTGAGACTTCTTTTCTTATTTAAGAAAATATCAAAATCACAAACGTTTCACTCAAGAAACAAGCTCTTCTGCACAAACTGCAATGAATTTTGGTAGCAAGGATTTTTGTTGGTGGTAATTATCTCTAGGTCATTTGCTGCTTTTTTGGTTCCTTCAAGTTTTTCTTGATTTGATATTCACCTTGAAATAGCATTAGAGCCCAAATGCATCTAATTTATATGTCTTTTCACTTGGGTTTGTTGTTCCTTTCTAGAAAGGAGAAGCATAGGGTGCTAACGATAACATTTATAGGTTTCTTATTTTAGTCTTTTCGTTTATTCTTGATTTTCATTAGTCCTTGTACTATACAAGTTTGGAGACTTGAGTTTGGAAAATTTTTTAGTTTACCATTCTGTGCAAGAACATTAGTCCTTCGGTTCCAATAAGATGTTTGAATTTCAGATTTTGGATTGGCAAGGATTTTTGGTGGCAACCAAGATGAAGCTGGCACAAGAAGGATAGTAGAAACATAGTAAGCACAAATTGCTCTTCTACTATTTTATTCAATCATAGACAATTCTAAATATTTTTCTTTTTGCTCTTCTTTCCTAAGTCCTAACGCCATCAATGAATATTATATAACTTCATAGGTTTCTTTTTTGCTCTAATGATGTGATGCAGTGGCTAAATGTCCTCGAAGTATGCAAAGGAAGGGATATTCTCAAAAAAATTAGACGTGATTGGAGTACACAATTTAGATTTAATTTTCAACAACCTCCATATGATAAATTGTGCATCATAAATTGTGATGATAAATACGCCGTGCAAATCATACGTCAAAGCGTATTGATCATAAATTGGGTGGAGATTATGTGCATTAATTTGTTCATATTCAATTCTATTAACGTATGATGCGCATACTTTCAGAGTTGTGGTAGGAAGAATATATGTGGCTTTAGTTTATTGTTTTCATGGAAGAGATAAGCATCATGCCATGATTGAATTGTGGAAGGAATATTTTCAGAATTATTTTTGAATATAAAAAAATTGAGAACATTATTGAAATTATCCTGTATAACGCACGAGCACCAACTTAGTCTCAATAACAAATGTTCCAAAAGCATAATAAGGGAAAAACCAAGAAATAATCCTTAACTTTACCTCTTCAAACCTCTAAACTCCGTTATTATCAAAATTTTTGGGATTTTTTAAAAACTAACATATGTAAAATAGTAAGTGTGTATATATGTTTTGTGTGTGTATATATATATGTGTATATGTACATATGTATTGTGTATATATATATCAATATATATATATTTATATATACATATTTATATGTATATATATCTACATATATATATATGTAGATATTTATATATATATGTATATACATATATATATATATATGCTTTATATGTATATATGTGTGTATATATGTGTTAAAAAATATACATGTATAAGTCTTTTTTTTTCCTAATCGATCTATATGTATAAATCATTTAATAAAAATAATGAAATAACTAACAATAAATAAACTTTTAAAATTATAGAAATATATCAAATAATTTATTATTTTGAATAATGAGTATCGATAGTAAGTTTAATATGATTATATATGTTTTATAAATATAAATATATACATATATGTTGTATATGTGTGTGTGTGTGTGTGTGTGTGTATATGTTAAGTATATATATATCTATATATTTATGTGTATATGTTGTATGTATGTATATAAATATATATGTTGTTTCTATGCATGTGTGTGTGTGTGTGTATATATATATTTATATATATATATATATCTATATCTATATATATATATATTTATTTATATGTATACAACATATATACAAAACATACATACATATATATATATATATATATATATATGTATATACATATATTTATGTGTTATATTTGTGCGTGTATATATACATATAACACATAACACATAACACATAAATATATATAGATATATATGTGGGTGTCTCTGTGTGTGTGTGTGTGTGTGTGTGTAGGTATGTGTTGTGTATATATGTATCTGTATGGATGCAATTATAAAATATGAGAGAGAGAGAGAGAGAGATGAATTTTCTATCTCCTAATCAACTAGTGGATATTTCTACCTCGTTAGATGAACAAAAATATGCCTTAAATATAATCCCCGAGCAAAGAAAATAAATACCCATATCTTTAGGCAATATCAATTTCTTTTGATATGGAAGAAATAAATATCCTATCTCTAGGAAATATCAATCTCTTTTTGATTATTAAGTTCTTATTCCCCAACCTATCTCTAGAGTTAATTGGTAAACAACAGATATGAAATTAATTGAATTGAAATTCAACTCCTAAACTCTCTCTCTCTCTCTCTCTCTCTCTCTCTCTCTCTCTCTCTCTCTCTCTCTCTCGTTAATTCGAAGGAAGCAACGAACAATTAGTTAAATCAATCAAATCAAATAATTAAACACTAGTCATGGAATAAACTGATTAAAATAGAAAAATTATACAAAGTAATCATCCTTAACAGTCAAATATCCAAAATACAACAAAATATTAAACATATCATTGCTAAATGAAAAGTACATAAAATATTAGAAGACTCATAGACAAGTTTGATTTTTCTCTTCTCTGGAAAATTCCTTCAAACAATACTCCTCTATTTCTTCTTGAAAATTTCCTCACGACTCCACACCTCGACTTTACCTCTGACCATACTTGTTCTAATTTCTCTAGAATATAAGAATATCTAGCACACCTCTAGGGTTCTGTTTCCTTACTTATATATGTGTTCGCCTTCCAAAAAGTGCTCAAAAACCCTTCTCCACATCAAATTCTGATAGTAGGCGATCTTGCCTAACCAACCAAGTAGCCTTGCCTGATTTATGAAATCACAATTTCACGCCACCAGAACATAGGCAGCACTACCTAACCCTCTCCAGGTGGTGCTGCTTGGTGTCTGGTTGGCCAATGTTGCTCTGTTTTCCTCTGGCTCTTCCTCTATTTTCTAGCATATAGGCGGACGTGCTTAATAGCACTCGGGTGGTGCTATCTATACCCTATTTTTGCACTATTCTTATGCAGATTTCATTGACTGTTCATCTTATTTCTCAACTTTAATCATTCCAACAAATTTGCACAAAAGAAGGTAAAATAGAGGGAATCAAGAGCCATTTGAATACAAAATTAACACAAAATACACCACAAATGACTAAAAATATACATATAATTAGCCCCTTTTCAGCTATATATATGGACTAATTCATCCACCATGTAGGCAATTTAAATACTTTATTATTTTACTTGATGCATCGACTCAATGGTCGCCTGTCTATTTATTATCACCTCGCAACCTGACGTTTGCGAGATTAATTGCCTAAGTAATTTGTTTAAGAATATAATTTTCAAATTATCTAATTAAAAGATTCATTTAGATAATACCAAGAATATTCTCCTCATGCCTTTAACGCTTTCTGCTTGTCAATTAGCATTACTATTGAACATCTAATAGCTCATTTCATACCTAAAATGGTCTAGCCGAATCATTTATTAAAATGTTACAATTAATTGTTAATCATTGCTAATGAGAACAAATATCCTTACATATGCTTGGACATTCTATTTTGCATGTTGTAGCACTTGTGCTTTTAGGGCTAATAAGTTATCATAAAATTTCTCCCTTACAATTAGCATTTAGTTCATAGCCAATTATTGCTCATTTGAGAATTTTTGGATATGTAGTATATGAACTAATAGTGCAAAATCAACGTACTAAAATGGGCCCTTAAAAAATGTTGGGGATAGACATTGAACATGATTTTGGATGTATGCTATTTTTATCACTATTTTCTATATCATATGTGCTATATTTTTGAAGAAATTGTAGTTAGATGACTCAATCTTACCTTTTTATTTTATTTTGTGTAAGATTGCTAGATGAGAAATGATTGAAGAATAAAGGTGAAAAGGATCAGAAATTGAATTTAGATGAGCCAAGCGGTGCCTTCTGGTTCATAGGAGGCAGCATTGCTTGAAGCTACCAAAAAATTAGAAGGTAACTTCTGAGAGTTGGCGGCACCACTAGTTCATAGGAAGTGGTGCTGCCTGGTTGAGGCAGTCAAACAGTGGAGAGAACCTGATAGTTGGCGGCACAAGTTAGAATGAGGGATGCGGCGCCGCCTACCATCATGACCAAGAAAATTAATAGACCAATTAGTACTAGTTGGTCTAAAAAGATGCCATGTTCAGTTTTTATTGACGATTTTTTGGGATTTAAAATATATAAAATGGGAGAGAACTGAAACCTTAGAGGTATGAAAGAGAGGGGAACACAAAAGAGAATGAGAGAAGTGAGAAACCAACAAAAAAACACTGAGAGGGAGGCACGAGAAGAATCTCGGAGAAGAAAATTAGCGTTATTCAAGAAGAATTCACAGAAAAAGAAGAAGAAGAGGATCGACTTGTGTTTCTCTACTATTTTTCTTTAATTTTATATTGATAATGTTCAATTGAATGTTTAATTATATTTGGAGGGTTGAACCCAAGATTATATTCTTTGTATTAGATTACTCTTTTGATCAATTTAATCTCAATTCTAATATTTAATTACTTGCACCTATTGAATCATATCGATTGTGTCGGTTCAATTGATTTAATAATTTGTTCTCTTTTAAGTGGCTGAAAAGATGAAATTAAGGGAAAGAACTAGTAATTAATGAGATTGTAATATCACCTAGAGATAGAGGTATTAACTTTTCCTGGGTTTACCTTTAGTGATTTATGGTTAATTAAATTTAATGCACTCTAGGATCAAATTAATGAGATAGATAAATCCATTAGTTGAACTAAGTGTAGGAAATCCATAACTTGAGGAAGAGTAGATTTCATAAGAGTAACTTATGCCGATACTAGATTGGTGATGTAATTGCCTTAAGTGTGTGTTTAATATTTGTTTGATTTTGGGGGAATCCATCCAAATACATGTTATTACTCATTTTCTAACTTCATGATATTCTTGTTGCCTATCTTGTGTAGGTTGGATTTATTCTCTATCCTAGTAGTTGTAATTTTCTTATCCTTGAATTGATAGGCTAAACAATAGAATTATATTGAGTAGTAGTACTTGCTCCTTAAGGATCGATACTTGTTAGATATCTTATACTATATCCTTGCGATGGGTACACTTGTCCTATTGTGTGTAGTGTATAATTCTAGTATTTATCATTTTATTTTAAAGCTTAAGTATTTGAGGGTTAGTTGTAATATTTCTTACAACTGAAAACATGCATTATTTCTCCTTATATAATTAGATATCTTGAACAATTGATTGGAGAAGTATTCACAATAAAATTTGATGATTGTCATTTTGATGAAACTTTTTTTGCTAAATTAGGAGGAACACATAAATAACATAAAAAAGAACTTACCTGAACACTATCGTTGAATTATTTAGATCCATAGATAAGCATGAGTGAAGCAGAAGTTCAAAATATAATTCGTTTGCAAAGACTTGCAAATCAATTTTCAAATTCTTTTGTTGACTCTACAAGGGTAACTAAAATGCATATTCTAACTATAGATACTCCTATTCAAATAGAAGTCCCAGTAGGGCAAAATATAATCCCTATTACTACTGAATTAAAAGCACACCAGAAGCGCGGACTACCCCCTGGTTCAAAAGATAAAAATCCATGGAAGAAAAGAGGGTTGAATGATAGAATGATCAAACTAAAGAATTAAAAAATAAGGACCAAGAAGGTACAAATGAAAAGATCCAAGTTTCTAAAAATAGTGAAAAGAATACTATTTGATCAAATATACTATTCTAGTAAAAGTTGGAATTGGATAAAAATAACCATTGATATTATTTTTTGCATACAATATAGCCCTTGATATTTCAAAATATAATGAGGATTTTAAACCAATATCAATTGAAGAATGTCATCATAGAAGTAATTGGCAAAAATGAAAAGATACGATTTAATCTCAGTTAAACTCACTTGTAACGTATGAGATTTTTGGATTTGTTGTTTGAACATCAGAATGTGTAAAAATAATTGATTTAAATGGGTATTGTGCAAAAACAAAATGAAAATAATAAATTATAAGATATAAAACATGACTTGTGACACAAGGCTTTTCGTAAAAATTGGGTGTTAACTACGATGAGACATATTCACCCGTAATAAATGTAATACACTTCGATACCTCATGAGTCTGGTAATACGTGAAAAGGTTGACATGCATGTAAGGGATGTAATTATTGCTTTACTTATTTATTTGAAAGCCTTGATAATGATATTTTTACGAAAATTCCAAAAGGATTTAATATGCCTAAAGTATATAATTCTGACTCTCATTAAAATTATTCTATTAATTGCTTAAAGTAATTTGAACGTATGTGATATAATCATCTTAGTAAATACTTATTTAAAATATGATATACAAATGATCCAATGTGTCTTTATCAAGAAATTTAAATATGCTTTGTGATATTCGCTATATATATTGATAATATCAACCTTATTGGAACTCCAAAAGAACGCTAAGACGCAAGAGATAGTCTGAAACAAGAATTGAAATTAAAGATTTTGAAAAAACTAAGTTTTGTCTTGGTCTGCAAATTCAACATTTGAAAGATGGTATTTTTATTCATCAATTAGCTGTAGACAAGTAATTTGGAAGAAAATATACATATTATTTGATCAAGACTAAAATTAAATTAAATACTTTAGTCTTGATTAATTAAAATAAATCCATGAATAAATCTAATTATTCTTAGGTTATCATATATGGACTATTATTGAAAGTATATTAAATCTAATATATTATGGACTTGGTTTATTAAAATTGAACTATTGTTAAGAGTCTATTTCAAATCAAATCCAATATGGTATAGATTAAATAGAATTGGGTTAGGCCAATAAAGTTAAATCTTTGTTGAGAATCTCCTAAACCTAATATGGTGAGGGTTAATATAATTAGGCTAAACTTAAATAAAGCCCAAGATTGTGTCAAGTCCAAGACCATTAAGGTATCTTGAGAGGCCTCCTAAAGTCTTATAATAACTTCAATATCTTGGTTATGCTAAAGTGAAGAGATTTTTAACCTATAAATTGGGTCTTCCTCAATGGTTCAAGACCATTTCGAAGCTCCAACAACAAGGGGCATCTCCAAACTTCAATAGCATTCAAGCTTTAATATTCAAGTTTCTTCGGTATTTAAATGTCTAAATTTTCATCAAAATTTCAAGGTTTGATAGGTGTAAATTTTGCACATATTTTGTAGGCATTTATAGTGAATTTATGCTTAATTTTTAGGTTAAATACTATTCCTTCCCTTTATTCTGTTATATTTTTGTGTAGATTGAAGATTGAGGCACATTTGCAAACACTTGCACAAAAACATGTGAAAGGAAGCAAAAAAAAAAAAAAAAAAAAAAGAAAAGAAAATAGAGATGAGCTTATAGAACCAAAACAGAATGCAAAACGGGCATGTTGCAGTTTGATGAAAAAAACAACAAGAAACTGGCTAAGAAGGGACAAACCAGAAAACTGTGGTTAGGGGAACAAGAGCCAGCTGGCCATGGTTTGCATACTAAGCCATGGATAGTTTATAACAACAAGAAAGAATCAAAGAATCATTTATTATAGCCATAGACTGCCTTAAAGAATAAAGAAAAGGCTAACATAAGCCTTGGACAGGCTAAGATACAAACCAAAGAAGCCTTGGACCGGCTAGTATAAGCCCGCGACCAGCTTCAAGCAAACACAAAGAACAACGATCTTCCAGAACGCAACCGAGTGTGGCTTGGAAGCTTGATATGCGGCCGGCTCATCTCTGTTTAATGTTAGAGGATTTTGCTAGAACGCGGATACCGAATAGATAATTCCTTTTATTGTTTTGGGGAGTTTTTAGGAAGGTAGCTTACCTATAAATTGTGATAATTAACTCAAGAAATAGGTGCACAAGAGAGAATTGAGCAAACAAAGTAAGAAAACAGTTGTAAAGAATATTAAGTTCATGAGAACTTTTGGAATTATAAACAACATTGTATGAATTCAAGAGATTAGTTAATTTTTATTAAATTATATGAAATAGTTAATTGTGACAGATAAATAGGGACGAATGGAGTAAATATTTATTTTTATCTAGAGATAAAATAGTCATTTTTTACTATAATTATATAAATTTTAATAATTTTGTAATTTCCATATTATGTATTAAATTGACATGATTTTTAAAACGAATGAAATAATTCCCAAGACCTCAAAACTAATGAGACACTCATCCTTGGCTTTCCACTTGTCTCAGCTAAAATATCATTTGGAAACAATGGTCCATTGATAAAATTAGTAAGAAGCTCATTTGTCATTCATCGTGGGAGGTGATTTGATGAGAAATGTAGATGAGCCTCTTTAAATGTGGCCTACTGAACCTTATTTTGAAAGATAAAGTTACCGTAACTCATCAGAATTAACGATCCATTTTAATATACTTTACAACCCGCCATAGTTTTGCTCTATCTTATGGGGCCTACAACACATCCCAAACCCAATCAAGTTTGAGTTCCACACCCCTCCCCCCTCCTTTTTGCTAATTAATAAACTGCGAGTTAGTTCAAAAATATTACTATATTCAAATTCAAATTAAAAAAATCACTCGGTATATATATATATATATATATATATATATATATATATATAAAATAAACGTTGCGAAAAATTCATATAATGCCAAATAATTGAATTCAACTCATAAAACATGGCAGAGTGATAGATAATTGCAAAATAAATATTTAGCCTCATGTGTCAAGTTATTGAATTCAACTCATGACACATGGCAAATTGATGAATGGTTACAAAGTAAATATTGGGTCATAATAGACTTGGAAATTAATAAAATATTTCTATTTTTTCAATCAATTCTCTTTTTTGTAAAGTTTAGATTTATTTTCTTTTTTTTCTTTTTCTCTTTATACAATATTAGTATTAAACTTAAAGTATTTCTTTTTTTTTAGTCAATCATTTTTTTTTGTTTTGTTTAGATTTACTTCCTTTTCTTCTTTTAGCCAATCATCATGTTATTATACTTAATATTAAAAATATATTTTAATAATTTGAACCAAAATCCCAACAATTGTTGTATTATCATACGTACTTTAACATTAAAAATACGTTTTGATTATTTAAACCGAAAAATTCAGTATAGAAAAAAAAAAATATACAAAAAGTAAACTTGCTTAGATAATGCAGTTGCATTAATTAAATATTCTTTATAGGTTTAAAAAATCCAATAATCATTATAGAAAATTCCTTATCATTTATAAATAATGAAACTAATAATAATTTAAACTAAAAAAAACTACTTATCCTACCTAGTATAAATTTAATTTAATATAAATCTTACTTGAGTTTTATAATTCCTTAATGTGTAAGATTATATATGTACTAGATATATCGAATTTGCAAGAGTTATATGATATGATATTTAAAACTTGATTAAGTTCTTCGCCTTCCATTGATTTTGTCACTCATCGTCATGCCTGCTTCATCTCATAAGCAAGGCAAGAGACACGTTAACGGTTGAATTTGGCATATGAGTTGAATTAAAGCCAAATTATAATCCTAATGAGCAAAGAACATGCCTGAAGTGTCCCGTTCTTGCTTTTGCGTAATGGGTTGAATTAAAGCCTACTCCTTGTTTCTACGTTCACACCATAAAAATAATGTGCTTAATATTTTATTTTTTCCTCATTAAAGGTAGGCAAATAGTCTAAATGGAAATAAAAAATTTCAATTTCAAATACCATTACTACAGAAAATTAATGTTGAATTGAAAAGGTTATTTTTGTAATATATTGTGTTAGCACCTAATACATACGCAGACATATGTATATGCAAAATTATAATTCTTTTGAAACGTATCATTATTTTAACACTTTTTTTTTTCATTTAAATACTAAACATATTCGATTAAATTTTAACCGATAAAACCAACTGAAAATTAAAGGCGATAAAGTGATAACTCATTCGATTAAAGGTAATACCTCTTATCATGCAAGTTTTATATTTGATTCATACTAATTTCTCCAATATATAAAAAAAAATGGAAAATAAAGTACTTACTTAATTATTGGATATAGAGTATTTTCTTAGAGAAATAGCATAAGTTTTATATATGAAAAAAAATTGTCAGACAACCCGAATAATACTTAATATGAAAGTCACTCTCCAAGATTGGAAAATCAATTGTCATGGCCTTGCCTACAAGGGAAATACACGTACATCAGCAAGGGTACGTATAAATATATAGATATAAGTCAACTCAATGAATAGTTTTGAAAGACCAAGAATGCCTGATTAATGTTCAACTAACAACTAATCCTATGGTAATCCTTTCCGCTTGACTTTGCTATCAACTGATACAGTCATTCTTAAATATGTTAAGAACATGATTGGCATTCCCCCTTCTATTACTCCTTCCATCCACAGAAAAAAGTGATTGCATTTGAATTTGCAAAAGATTTAATATAAAAGTTAAAATTGCAACATGAATACGAAAAATATTAGTCAGTTAAATTTAGATAGAAAAACATAATTTAATACTGGGACATCAAGTTTTTATGCATATAAAATATTAAAAAAATTTCATTTGAAGAAAAATATTAATTATTTTGAGACATTCTAAAATTATAATTGGTCACTTTTCTTGGAATAGACTGAGTATATAAAAAAAGTTGTAGGTCTTAAAAGCTATTGGTATGTTAGCACGGCTATTAGCCCTTAAGTCGTAGAGCAAAGAGGAAAAACATACATATAGTTAGGTGCTTTTATGAATCATACGTGTAAAAAATAGTACCCTTTAGGCTTGGGGATAGTTTTGCGATTCCTTTAGGCATTTTATTTTGTATTTGGCCCAGTTAAATTAACAAAATGAGAAGATCGGGTAGATCCATACATATTTGTAATTGTATATCTCTTCCTTAATGCCTTAGCAATTACAGTGATATATCTTTGGTGACCCCCCATTTTCGATCATTGTTTTATTCATGTACAATGACTTTGAAGTAAAAGTAAGGCCAATTTTATAAGGGACTTGTAGAAAATTTTAGAACTTCCAGAAAGATACTTGTAAATTATAATAATATGGTCAAATTTAGGAAAGGTCAGAATAAATTGTCCTAATATTGAGTGAGGTATCGTGCTCATATTATGTAATAAATGTGATTTACGCTCTCTCTCTTTATATATATATATATTAAAAAAATGCTCAACTAAATCAATTAATCACTGCTGCTTATTATACCATCATATCCTTATTTTAGATTTCTTGAAGGCATAAAATACATACAAATTCCGTGGAGTTCAACTATAAATAGATGTAAACGACAGATTCTCAAACAAATAAGCTGTGTGAAGACTAATTAGTATAAATGATAAATAGAAGAGAGAAGCTCTCTCCCCCAAGTTTTGCAAGATTAACAAGCAGAGGCGAGATGGGGAAAGAGGGTTTTCCTCGGAAGGGTTTTGTTCCCCTTTTAGTGGGAAACACTGAGGAGGACATGGAACGGCTCGAGATACCGATAAAGCTAATCAATCACCCCTCGCTTGTTTCTCTTCTCGATGTTTCTGTTCAAGAATTTGGATACAATCAAAAAGGAGTGCTGAGAGTTTCATGCGGTGCTGAAAGCTTCAAAGAAATGCTTAAGGCAATCTCCAGAAAGAAGTGATGTTCTCCTTGCTTTGGAATATCGATCGGGCATGTAAAGCAGCTAAATTAGGAAAGTGAGATGGAAAATTCCGGAAATGGGTTCAAGTTTTTGAAAAAATATGCACAAAATTTTATGTTATATGCATGGTGGTGACGTAAATTGTGAACCCTTCGGTTTCATATGATCAAGATTTTTTGGAATAACAGTCTCTTTATGTTTTGATACTTGTTTCTTGGATTTTGTTATGCATAATGTTCACTTCTTTTAGTTTGTAAGTATTAGTGTTATCCAAATATAGAGATCATCTCTGCCTCGCAGCTACTTCTTGTTCTTTAAAAACTTTTTTCAATCTCTTCTCATGGTTGCATGTAGAGATGGAATAGCCTTTAATTGAATTCATAGTGAAAGTATATATTTTACAAGTTACATGTTAAATAATACTTTTTATACACTACAATTTTTAATTAAATTTTTTTTTATAAATAGTAGGAGTAGTTCATTTGCTTATACTCAAGGACACAATCTTTTAAGTTTTCGTCTGAAACCTAAAATGAACATAAGTTTTTGGGGTTTCATCTCAAACCTAAAACGTTAATTGAGCTATTTAAAATCATAGCATAGCTAGAAACTTCCAACCATTGTGAGAATAAGTCACGGTTTCATGATAAGCTGATGAAAAATGGAGAATGGAACTATTAAAGTAACAATAGAATTGAATGGAACTATTAAATGCCCAGTACAAAGGCTGACTAAAGATGGCCCGACCATAGAATGGAATCAAGATGATGAGTCAAAATTGTCAGCAGCTTTGGTAAAGATGAGTTTTGACTAACGGTTACATTTAACAATTGACTTAAAACTATATTTTTGTTCCATAATATAAATTATTTTAAATTTAATTTTTTTATAATATAAATCGATTTATAACAATTTATTACTTTTTCTTAATTCTACTCCTTCTTACAATCTATCTCTTTCCACTAATTATCATCTAACTCTCTCTAATTATTAAAATAGATAAAAACTTAATTAAGAGTATTTTTAAAAATTTAATTTTAAAATTATTTAGAATTTATAAATCCTTAATTTCTATACATATAGTAATTTATAGGCTCTTTGTTTTCTTTGTTATGCCTCCATCAACACATGTTAATAGACTATTGCATATAAACAATTTAAATAGCACCTTGGGAGTGTACAGAATAATATAGAGATTCCAATATATATTTTTACAAATTCTATAAAAAAAATTTTAAACAAAGAACTAACAAGAAATTCGATACTAGCTGTAGAATGAAAGATTGATTAACTAATATATAGAAGTTGACCCAAGATTTGCTGTCTTATATTTTTTGTTCTTACTTAAAAATCCGATATATTGTATAGTAGGTCTCTCAAGAATGAGTCGTTCAAGTTTTTCTTTGTCAATTTCTTTTGTTAGTCATTGTTGTTATACATTTAATAACATGGGCGATAACTTATTCTCCACTAGATAATAATAGGATTAGCAACTTTGCATCATAGTTGAAAGGTATTTCTGTTTGAAATAATTTTCTTTGTAAGTTCCAATTTTTTTGCCACAAAAGATCTCAGAATCTCAGTGGCAGTTTCAAAGAAGAAGGTTCACATGAAGTTTACATATCTTATACGCATCAGCTATTTGGTCAGCAACTTTCTAGTCAGCTTATAATAGTAATAAGCTTTATCGCAGAAAAGTCCAGTTGCATATCAAACAATAGTTTTGAGATTTCGAACAATAATTTACGACCTACATTTCTCAATCTCTCAAACCTAATTTATGACTTAGTTTTCATATTTTACTTTATTAGCTTTTTCTTTAATACTTTTTTCCCTACGCTCCAAATTTTACTTTGTTATTTCTTTAAGTTAATTACAAGTTAAGTATAGAATTATAAACTATTATCTCAACAATATTTTTTAATACAATATATATATATATATATATATATATATATATATATATAGTAGCTGTGAAAGCACTCCACAACGACACATGACACTTCTTATGTTGACACGCGGGTACTTTGAATTGTTGAGATTTTTTTTAATACTTCTTTTTTTTATATAAATATGAAGGTTATCTATCTGAATTGAATTTAATGAATTCATTGAATCCAGATAGATTGAGAAGAAAGAATTCATTGAATCCAAATAGATTGAGATGAAAATTATCTGAATTTCAACATGTTTTTTCGTTGTTTGATAAGATTAACCATGTTCAAAGTTTGATAATCCACTATTTATTGTCAATAGCTCTTCACAATCATCACAACGGATCTCAACAATCCTGAAATACAGAGCATAATGTGATGAACTTCACAAAAGCTTCTCCTCAAGGGCTGCGAACTACTCCCTTGGCACCGTTACCGTCCAACTGCACCACGAGAATACGTCGAGCCGTACCCTCTTCCCGAAAGCTTATGGACCTCTTCTTGGAGCCCCTGCTCCCTCCGCCACCTATGGAAAAGCTTTTGCTTCTGTAACACAGAGAGAGAGAGCAAAGAAAACTATAAAGTATGGGAGGAAGCCATCTTCTTCACTTCTACAACTCCTTACATGCGTACCGTATGAAACGCCTTACAGCTTACATCCCCATGTCCATTAAGGTATGATCTCTTCTTCCTCCTCGTCCTCCTCTTCCTCTTTATCCTATAGTGTTCTACAGTAAACAAAATGTAATAAGTTTCTGTGGAAGAAGACAGCTTTAATTTCATGATTGTTTTCAGAGATACAGTGAAGGGAAGAAGAAGATTCATGACAATAAAGAACACAACCAAGAGGATATCATAGCACTCTCCACAGCTGAGGAGTTCACAAGATTAGTAGAGGTGAAAACCCACCAAGGCTTTGTTAGCCAAACCTCAGACAAAGTACAAGATGGTATTGAAGTAGCTGCTAACAGTGACTCAGATGCCAAATCTATCAAGGAAAGATTAGAGAAGCCTCCGGGAGATGGAAACCTCCACAAACTAGGCGAGGAAAGGCATCCTCGGGAGAAGAAATAGGCTCTCACTATCCTCTCCAAGAATCAAGATTCCTAGAAAGAGTAGAGATTGTAATAACGGATATTAATAAAGTAAAACATTTGTGGATGTTTCTCCTTTGGGATGGACTTTGTCTTCAGTTGTTGTTGTTTTTTTTTTTTTTCCCATGTGAGGGTTGATTAATGCCATTAATGCTATTTGATTCAAGAACTCCTTATACTTATCCTTTATCATCAATAACCATTGGCGAGAAGATATATATATATATATATATATATATATATATATATATATAAGTATTTGAACTTAGTATTTAATTAAAATTATAATTAGTTTTTTTAAGACGTAGGTATAATTTAAATTTTATATAAATTTTGCATATTCAAATATTAATATTACAATTTTATTTAAAATAAATAATGAAAATTTTAATATTAAAAAAATTTACATTGTTAGCATTTTTAAAAAAATTATATATTTATTTGTAATTTTTAAAATTATTAGTTAAAATAAATAATGGAAATTTTAATTTTTAAAAAAAATATTTACATTGATTAGTATTTTTTTAAAAAATTATATATTTATTTGTGATTTTTTAAAAATATTGTTCTACATTTTTTAACAAAAAATATAATTAATATATCTTTTAATTTTTAAAATTTTTATAAAATATTTTAAAATATAATCACTACAGGAAAAATGTCATTTTGCGACGAATTTTTTGCGACGGCTATAATACCGTCGCTAATAGCTACCATTTTGCGACGATTTTCATTTAACTCGCGAGTTGACCAACACCGTCGCAAAACCATCTCAATTTGCGATGGTTTTGCGACTGCCATAATGCTCGTTGCAATTCGTAGCAAAATCATCGCAATTTACGAGGGTTTTGCGACGGCTAATTATTTTTAAAAAATATTTAAAAAAAAATTTTGAATGTCCATCGCAAAACCCTCGCAAATTGTGAGGGTTTTGCGATGGTCGATTTTTTTAAAAAAAATATTTAAAAAAATTAAATGTCCATCACAAAGTCATCGCAATTTGTGAGGATTTTGTGACGGCTAAAGTGCCCTCGCAAATTGCGAGGGTTTTGCGACCGCCGATTGTTTTTTAGAAAAATATTTTTTAAAAATTTAAATGTCCATCGTAAAGTCGTCGCAAATTGCGAGGGTTTTGCGACAGCCTTTAAACCCTTGCAAATTACGAGGGTTTTGCGACGATAAATTATTTTTTAAAAAATATTTTTTAAAAAAATTTGAATGTCCATCGCAAACCCTCGCAATTTGCGAGGGTTTTGCGACGGCTAATTATTTTTTAAAAAAATATTTTTAAAAAATTTGAATGTCCATCGCAAAACTCTCACAATTTGCGAGGGTTTTGCGACGGCCTCTAAACCCTCACAATTTGCGAGAGTTTTGCGACGGCTGATTATTTAAAAAAATATATTTTTTTAAAAAAATTTGAATGTCCATCGCAAAACCCTCGCAATTTGCAAGGGTTTTGCGACGGTCGATTATTTTTTAAAAAAATATTTTAAAAAAATTTAAATGTCCATCACAAAGATTTGCGAGGGTTTTGCAACAGTCTATACGCCCTCGCAATTTGCGAGGGCGTATAGATCGTTGCAAAACCCTCGCAAATCTTTGTGATGGACATTTAAATTGCGAGGGCGTATAGACTGTTGCAAAGCCCTTGCAATTTGCCAGGGCTTTGCGACGGCCTCTAAGCCCTCGCAAATTGCGAGGGTTTTGCGACAGCCGATTATTTTTAAAAAAATATATTTTTTATAAAAAATTGAATGTTCATCGCAAAGCCCTTACAATTTGTGAGGATTTTTTAAAATAAAATATTTGAATAAAATTTTTTGAAAGTCCATCGCAAAACCCTCGCAAATTGCAAGGGTTTTGCGACGACTAATTATTTTAAAAAAATTTTTTGAATATCCATCGCAAAACTCTCACAATTTGCGAGGGTTTTGCGACGGTCGATTGTTTTTTTAAAAATATTTTTAAAAAATTTAAGTGTCCATCACAAAGTCCTCGCAATTTGCGAGGGTTTTGCGACGGCCTTTAAGCCCTCGCAAATTGAGAGGGTTTTGCGACGATCAATTATTTTTTAAAAAAATTTTGAACATCCATCGCAAAGCCCTCGCAATTTGCGACGGCATTTAAGCCCTCGCAAATTATGAGGGTTTTGCGATAGTCAAATATTTTTAATTAAAAAATATATAAATGAAAATTTTTTGAAAAATCTCAAAACCCTTATTCCTCGCAAATCCGTCACTAATTGCGACGAATTTGCGAGGGTTTTGCAACAAAATAGGGTTTTAATCTAAAATTTTTTAAATTTTATTTATGTATTTATGTGGTGGTGTATTTTGACAAATTTACTGAAATATTTTAAATAACATATCTCAATTTGTGCATTTTATTATAATTTTGTATATGTAATTATGTCATGTTATACACCTAATGTATTGCATAAGTAAATATATATAGTTAATTATATTATGCTATATACTTACTCTAATAAATAAGTATATGTATACAATGTATATAAGTATCTATTTAGTTTAATATATATATATATATATATATATATATATTATAACATGTAGGTATGTATATATATGTCTAATTTTTTGATCCATCACTTTGATTAAGTAGTGTATAAAGTAAAATAGATAAAGAAAAATAATTCAAATGCTGTTATTATTGTTGATATCACAAAAAATGGTGAAATTTATAATGTAGAGATCAGTTTGTAATGTTTTTCGTCTCCTACATGTTAATATATATTATACTATATAGCTATGTATATACATATGTCTAATTTTTTGATCTATTCATTTGGTCAAGTGGTGTATAAAGTAAAATATATAAAGAAAAATAATTCAAATATTGTTATTATTATTGATATCACAAAAAAATAGTGATAATTATAATGTAGAGATCGGTTTGTAATGTTCTTCGTCTCTTACATGTTAATATATATTATACCATATAGCTATGTATGATATATATATATATATATATATATATATATATATATATGTCTAATTTTTTGATCTATCCATTGGGTTAATTGGTGTATAAAGTAAAATATATAAAGAAAAATAATTCAAATACTATTATTATTATTGAGATTACTAAAAAAAATAGTGGTAATTATAATATAGAGATCGGTTTGTAATATATATAGTTAATTCTATTATGTTATATACTTACTCTAATATATAAGTATATGTATATACTTATGTAGTATACAATGTATATAAGTATTTCTTTGGTTTAATATATATATATATATATATATATATATATATTATAACATATATGTATGTGTATATATATATATATATATATATATATATGTCTAATTTTTTTTATTTATCACTTTGATTAAGTGATGTATAAAGTAAAATATATAAAAAATAATAATTCAAATACTACTATTATTGTTTAGATCACTAAAAATTTGATGAAAATTATAACGTAGAGATCAGTTTATAATGTTCTTCATCTCCTACATGTTAGAAATTAACTAGATTTAACTTTTTCGTCACAAATTGTGATGAAATAGTTAAAAAGATTTAAAAAGTTTAAAAATTTCCTCAAAATTTCCACTCCCTCCTTTTTTCCCCCCTCATTCTTCCTCACACTCTTCTTCTTCTGCTGCCCAATACCCCCGCGAGCTGCCCCCCCCCGTCCGACTCCCGCCGCCCCCCCGCCCTCCCTGCCCCCTTCTCCCTTCTCCCTTTCCTCCACCCCCTTCTCCCTTCCCCGCTGAGCCCACCCCACCGCCGCCCCCTCTCCCCTCGGCGACCCCCGCAACGCCCCCTTCTCCCTTCCCCCGCCTCCACCCCCTCCCCCTCGCCTCTTCCGCACCCTAGCCGCCCTCCACCCCGCAAGCTGCGAGCTGCCCCCCCCCGGCCGACTCCGCGGCGCCCCGCCCCCTTCTCCCTTCTCCCTTTCCCCCACCCCCTTCTCCCTTCCCCGCCGAGACCACCCCGCCTCCGCCCCCTCTCCCCTTGGCGACCCCGCAAGACCCCTCGCCCCCTTCTCCCTTCCCCCCACCTCGCCCCCTCGCCGCCCCCCTCCCCACCACGCGAGCTGCCCCCATCCCCTGGGCAAGCCTGCAATGGCTTCCGCCACTGGTGGCTTCATTTACAGAGCACCGAGAGGAAAAAGCTTTATGTTTGGGCTCGGCGTGACTGATTCGATCTTTCCGTGATTGCCACTGCTTTTTCTTGCCTGGGGGTTCTCACTCTTCAGAATTGTAAAGGTTAATTCCCTGTTTTTTAGCTTTTACAATGATTTAACATTTTGTTTAACTTCAAAGTTGCTGAGTTTGATGTGTTAATTTGGCTTTCTGATGAATGTGTTTCTATGGGCTTTGGATTTCAGTGAAATTGGGATTTTTTTGGTCAAATTTAAAATTTTAAGATTAGACTTCTGGCAGAATTAACTTAGTTTCTTACGGGAATTGATGGAGTGAATTGAAAGTCTAATATAAATAATAAATAATCAAATTCTTATCCTTCAAACTAATTTTCCTGGGATTTCTACCTGATATCGAAGTGTCCCATAAACCAAATACTTAAAAAATCTTAAAAGTTTGTATGTCACTGGCAAACTTAGGGTCAATTTTATGAATGCTACTTAAGATAGTCACAAGAACAGCTAAATCTATCATGTCATGATTCAAGATAATGGAGGAATAGAGCACCAAAGGAACAAAGATAATATTGATGAAAAGAACGGAAATTTCACTCAAACTTTAGAATTCAAAAGACAATAGAAGCAAGTATACCTAAGTGGTTAGTTGCAAATTGCAGCTCTATTCCATCTTGTGAAAGTGTGAAAGGTGGCACCATAACTCCTACATTATTACTTCCAGGAGAGGGAAAAAAGAAAAAAAAAAACAGAGGCAAATGATTCAAATTTGAGAATTAAAGATGCAGACCGGGAAAAGAAAAAGCAAAAGGGAGTATGTGGAGTATTCTTCTACACAACTAGGGATTCTATAAATAGCTATAGATAGGCAAAGAGTTTTCTGAAGAAGTTTTAACTAGTCTTCTTAATTAATATTATTAATTACAAATAATATAATCATAGCTTATTTATTACATATTTAAATATTGGGACCAAGATATCATGGAACACTGGTATAGACTAATTACTGAATTGTATAGGTATCTTACATGAGAAGGTTGAGAGGAAGACCCAAGGAATTGTATTTTGATGCAAATGTCCTTATGGACGCTACACATCTATCTCTAATACATCACGTAATCTATTGCCTTTATAATTTTGTTGGATGGTACAGGGAACAAGATTATTGGAAAAGCTTCTTGAAAATGGACTGGATGTTGACCAGGTTGACAAGGTAAACATGTGTGTTTTGGGGGCTGAAACTTTGCTCAATTTATATTATAAATACTTTGAATTTTATAGTTGAGCAGTCATCTAAACCAACTTGGTGAATAGGCCACTGCTTTACATCATGCAACTATTGGTAAAAAGAAGACTGTTATTAGTCATCTTCTACTTGAGATTAATGAATTTTGCAATATGTTTGCATGATGTGGACATCGTACTTATCATTTTTGGTTCACAGCATGGAAGAAGCAAAGAAGAACATGTATGCTTTCAGCACCATACACCGGATTTAAGGGTGAGTAGCCCTACTGTTATATATGTTTGAAGTAGAAAATTTTGGATTGGTCACAATTTCATTTCATTTATAGGGATTGGCTGGAGTTTCCATGCTCCTAACATGATTGTTGATTACATTTCATGCTTTGTAGGATTGCTTGGAGTGATAAGTATATCAATGGAGAGATAATACCGTGCCAGTACCCCACTTATCATTGTAGTGTATTTTTCATTTTTCCTCCATTTTATATAAATTGCCTTAGTGTTGAATTCATATGTTGGATTCCCCGTGAGTAATGAGTGATTACTCCTCCTGGGTAATGGGTAATTACCCCTAGTTTTCTTTTGTTTTTTTCCAACAAATGAATGATCTGTCTTTGTTGTTTGGAATCACATTTTGATTGTCAAATTTTGAGGTGGCCTCGTGCCTGGAAAATGTCCAATTATAGGGGAGATTCTGTCAAAATTTTTTCAAAATCTGCCACTATTTACTTTTGGAAATTCTTGGATTTTTTGTAGAGATCTCGGATAGATTTTCGGCTTATTTGATTAGGTGTCTCAGTGGCTGAGGCTGCAAGAACTAATTTTCATGTAAAGATTTTCTTGCTCGGATTTGTCACTCAGGTATGATTCACGTGAGCTTCTTGGTTCTGGTAAATATGCCCTTGCAACATTAGTAAATTGTGTGGAATTAAAATGATTTATTGTTTACTTTCCTGATTAATCCTTTTAATGGTTGTTTACTTTCTTTGCATGTGGCAGACTTTTGGAAAGAGACTAATATCAATCCTTATTATTATTTGTTTCATATTTCAAATTCTTTTAATTTCTTTTATTTTAGATTCCATCACATATAATTTTTTTACACTAATTTTGTCTAATTGTTAGGAATTTCAGCTCCTTCTATTTTTACAGGAATCTTTCGTTTAGACTTGCACAGGCCGGAGGAAAGGAGATAGATAAAATATAAAGTTGCTATATCTATGTCTGGTGTTATACAAATGTAATTGTTTTGGAATGATATTTGCGAGTATTGGCATTTTGTAATATATTCATACTTTGTAGTACTTTATATTATATTATGTTTCATTATTTTAATTATATTTATTCGGACTTAGTTTTAATTTTTTATATTATTTTTTGGATTATGAATATGGTTTTGGCATTTGTTTGTATGGTATTTCAAAACTGATTTACAGGGAACTAATAATTTAAAATAAAAATAAAAAAAATCTAGCAAAATTTTCGCAATTTGTGACGATTTAGTGAGGTCTAGAAAATTTCATCACAAACTGTGACGATTTTGCGACGGCGACGATAATCCTCGCAAATTGCGACGGTTTTGCGATGAATATTTTTTATCATATTTTGAAAATTTGCTACCGTTTTAAGACGAAACGTATTGTCCTTCGCAAAATCCTCGCAAATTGCGACTCTTTTGCAAGGGTCATTGCAAAATCGTCGTTAATTGTGAGGGGCAAGACCCTCGTAAATTGCGAGAAACTTGGCCCTCGCAAAACCGTGGCAAATTGCGAGGGTTTTGCAAGGGAAATATTAACCCTCCAAGTCGTGGCCCTCGCAAAACCCTCGCAATTTGTGACGATTTTGCGAGGGCCAAGTTCCTCGCAATTTGCGACGATTTTGCTAGCGTCTTGCCCCTCGCAATTAGCGACGGTTTTGCGAGGGCCTTAGCCCTCGCAATCAGCGACGATTTTGCAGTGACCCTTGAAGCTTCCTAATCATAGTAATTCCAGTTCTATCAGGATTCTATGTCTTCACAATATAATCTTCAGAATATTTTCACAAAGATCTATCCTAGATCTTCTAGAATCATTTTTCTGATCCAACGTGAATATTCCTTGCATCAAACATTGCCAATATCAGTTTTAGCATGTTTCCTGTGAGCCCACAGTCCATTTGGGGCCTTGGGGCTTTCTCTATATAATATTTGTTATGGACTTGAGCCCATGTGTTAGGGGCTTAATTAATAGAGGGAATAGTTAGGGGACTTATTAGAAACTATTACTCTTAAGATTGATTTACGTTCTGTCAGTATGTTATTTCTGACATTCACGTTGTTCACCATTCAGAGACTATTCAGGAAAAGAAGAAGGGCCAGGAGGAGGAGGTAAGGGAAAGGGGAGTGCTTGAGACTGCAGGTTTAGGTAACTTGTGTTCTCCTTATGCTTCTATCAATGTTTAATTAGTATCTATGGTTCTTGATTTTGAGATTCTGATTTGGGAGAAATTGTGAGTTTGATGATTCTAATAGGATATTGATAACTGGATTGTAGGGGAAAAAGGAATTGGAGGTGATAATAGTAGTATGTGATTCAGTGTTTCTGGTATGAGATTCTGACTTATCTGTGTTTTTTGTTCTTAATTGGTTTTCAATAAATTCTCCTCTATTCTGAAATTCTAGAAAAATTATGTTAGTATAAAATTTGAATTGAGCATGGTAAATAGTTCATTACTGTGATTGGGTTATTATGATGATAAGTATAGTTTATAGAATATTTAAATTTCTATTCTGGCACTGTTATGATTTTTTATTTCTGGTTCTATTATGTTGATGCTTGGGACTTGGAATTGGTGCGGATGATCTCATTCTATTCTGTGTACTGGCCTAAGGCTTGGGGGATATAATACCTAGCCAACCTATTATGTGTACTGGCCCTTCTCCTAACAGGATACAATAGTTAGGAGACTAATATCAGTTACCCGAAGCTTTTCCCTAAGTATGAATCATCTTCGTCAATTAAGTTATATTTAAGTATGTATATATGTATGTTTAAAGGGTTTTTGTTGCACAAAATTGATGTTTTCCTTGGTAAAAAGGAATGTTTGGATTGGTTCATGGGATTGGGGTGTTGCAGGTTAGCTTTTGGGTACTCTGTAAATCGCGTTCGCACATTCTAGAGCGCACCCGACACTATCTCCCTCGCTTATGGCCGGCGCTGCCTTCACACTGGCCAGCGCCGACTTCACACTGGCCAGCGCCCACCTTTCCCCACCTGGCGCCAAGTTCCCTTTGTTCAGTTTCGACACCAATTTTCTTCTGTATAGGCATTTATTTTTTTTTCCCTTGACTGATTTGTCATTTTTTTTATTGAATAAACAACACCGGTTCAGTATTCGGGTGTTAGTTATGCATTATTCGATTCAATATTAAGTAAAACTAAAGAATTCATTGTTCTTCTTTTCCTTCCTCTTATTTCTTGGTGTGATATTCTTAGATCTCCTTATGGTGGTACACAATCTTTCCAATTCCTTTCAGAACTCTGATTCTCTGAATTTTGATTAAGAATCCTAATGTTTTGTTGTACTAATCTCTGTTGTGAGTAAGATGTGAGTATTTCCTTGAGCTCATACTGCAACCATCTCTCTAACCATAGCAAATTACAAATTTTTGTTGAAAGACTAAGTGCTTTGCAAAACTATTAATTATATAACTTGCTCAATCCCAGTTAAGTTATGTTTTCCTTACTGAGCTAGTGAGCTCACCTCTTATCTATTATTTCATGTTCTCAATTGGAAGAGGAAGAGTTAGACGAGTGGTTCGAGAAGGACCAAGAGTGATTTTTCTGAAGAGCTTATGTAATACACTATTTATGTTAGATTCGTACTGATGGCAATTGAGGTTTTAGCGTTTGTTGGAATAGTACAAGTTTTTGGATTTTGTTTTCCATTGTGTTTTAGTGAATGACATTTGGGTTTTTTTAATTTGTTTTGTTTGTTTCTGGTTCCGGGTTCGGTATCCTATTTTAGGGTACTGCCATACCATCTATGGGATCGAGGCGTGACATTTAGTGGTATCAAAGAAATAGGTTGTGATTACCTTAAGCTTAAATTGCAAGTAAAATAAGTTTGAAAATTCTGTAAGTCTGATAGGTGAGTGAGTAGAGGTCTAAGCAATGCTTAAGTTTCTGGGTCTGTTGATTGTTGAGATTTCATCTGTTCTCTTCTTTGTTTGCTATTATGTTAGTACGTCGCAGAATTCGATATGGCACGAGGAACAAGGAGAATTAGTTTTTCGAGCTCGTTTAGATAGAGTAGATGAGTGTCACTGATTATGCACTCAGATTTGCTTCACTGAGAAAGTATGCTCCTGTAGTCACTCGGGATTCTGTCTGGAGGACCAACCGATTTATCCATAAACTCCAGGACAGGACTCGAGGAAGATTACTTGCTATTAGGCCTACTAGTTACCAAGAGGCCTATCAGAGGAGCTTGGATATTGAGGCCGAGTTTAAGAGGATCGATGCCAAGAAAGGCGTGACAGTTAGCTAGAAATCATGCCTTAGTGGATTGTCGAGAAAAGAGAGTACAGTTTGATTTGCCAGGAAAAGCAGTGTTTCGATTCCAAAGTAGAAGAAGGGAGCCTAGCAGAGGATCAATGCTAGTGATTTCAGTGGTTAAAGCTCGCAAGAGTCTATAGAAAGGATGTGAGGCATACTTGGCGTATGCGATGGATACTGAGAAGAAAGAACCGTGTATTGAAGATATAGAAGTAGTGAGGGAATTCAATGAGGTCTTTCCGTAAGATTTGCCAGGTATACCTCTGAAGAGAGAAGTGGGCTTTGAGATCAACTTGATACTAGAGGCTGAACCAATTTCAAAGGCCCCATACCGAATGGCACCAGTAGAATTGAGGGAGCTAAAAACCAAACTTCAGAATTTGCTAGACAAGAAGTTCATCCGTCCCAATGTTTCTCCATGAGGTGCACCTATCTTGTTTGTAAAGAAGAAGGGCGGCAACATGAGGATGTGCATTAATTATCGAGAATTGAACAAAATCACGGTGAAGAACAAGTACCCGTTGCCACGAATCGATGATTTATTTGATTAGCTAAATGGGGCTAAGGTGTTCTCGAAGATAGACTTGTGATCGGGATACTATCAATTGCACATCAAGCCTAAAGGCATATCGAAGAGTGCCTTTAGAATTCACTACGGGCACTATGAGTTCTTGGTCATGCTTTTTGGTTTGACTAATGCTCCTACAGCGTTCATGGAGTTGATGAATAGAGTCTTCAAGGACTAATTGGACAAGTTCGTGGTTGTGTTCATCAACGATATTTTGGTGTACTCTCCATTAGAAGAAGCTCACCGAGAGCATCTCAAGATAATGTTGCAAAGGCTTCGTGAGCAGAAACTGTATGCAAAGTTCAGTAAATGTTGGTTCTGGTTGAGGAGTGTAGCGTTTCTAGGCCATGTAATCTCGAAGGAAGGAGTTGTTGTAGATCCTAAGAAGATTGAGGCAATCCTTGATTGGCCTAGACCAACTACTGCTTCTGAGGTTAGAAGCTTCTTGAGTTTAGCAGGTTATTACCGAAAGTTTGTGGAGGATTTTTCCAAGATAACCACTCCATTGACTCAGCTTACTTAGAAAAGGGTCCAATTCAAGTAGAGTGATGCGTGCAAAAAAAGCTTCCAAGAGTTGAAAAGGTTGTTGACTTCTACACCAGTTTTGGCCTTACCCTCTGAGGCTGGGGGTTTTAACATCTACAGTGATGCCTCAAAGAATGCACTGGCTACGTGTTGATGCAAAATAGGAAAGTAATAGCTTATGCATTGCATTAGTTGAAACCCTATGAGCAGAACTATTCGACTCACAATCTAGAGTTAGCTGTAGTGGTTTTTGCATTGAAGATCTTGAGACATTACCTATATGATGAAAGTGTGAGGTCTTCACTGATCATTAGAGCCTGAAGTATTTATTCATCCAAAATGAGCTAAACATGAGACAGAGGCGATAGCTAGAATTAATTAAAGATTATGATTTGAAAATAAGCTACCATCCGGGAAAAGCAAACCATGTAGCTGATGCTCTTAGTAGGAAAGGAGTGGGAACCTTGGCAATTTGTATCACTGAGCAGGAACAATTGATTTTAGAATTTGAGAAGTTGGAGCTGAAAGTTGTGCAACTTGCATAGGGTTATTTGGCAGCTCTGATAGCCCAATCTTCTTTGGTAGAACGGATTAAGAAAGCACAACCTGGAGACGGGGAACTAGAAAAGAAGAAGGTAGTAGCTCTCAACGGAGCACAGCCAAAGTTTCAGGTTCATGAGGATGGTAGTTACGGTTCCGAGACAAACTATATGTTCCTAGTAATGAGACCTTAAGGACTGAAGTACTTAAGAAAGGTCACAATACGAAACTGTCAATTCATCCAGAAGGGACTAAGATATACCGGGATCTTAAAATGTATTTTTGGTGGAGTGGAATGAAGCGGGACATAAAGGACTTTGTATCTATGTGCTTGGTATGTCAACAGGTTAAACCAAAACACCAGAGACCTACAGGATTGTTGAAGCCTCTGGAGATTCCTATTTGGAAGTGGGAGCATATCACTATGAATTTTGTCACGGATTTACCGAGATCCAAGATTGGGAAGGATACTATTACGGTGGACCGATTGACTAAGTCAGCCTATTTTTTACCCATAAAGTTAACTGCTTCGATGGAAGAATTGGTTCAACTATATATGGATGCTATTGTTAGGTTGCACAGGATGCCAGTGAGTATTGTATCGGATAGGGATACTCAATTTATGTTTCATTTCTGGAAGAGCTTCAATGAAGTTATGGGAACCACTATCACTTTGAGCACCACTTTTCACCCTCAGACTGATGGCCAATCTAAGAGAATGATTTAGACATTGGAGAACATGCTACGAGCTTGTGTATTGGACTTCAAAGGGAATTGATTAGATAATCTGACTTTGGTCGAATTCTCCTACAACAATAGCTACCAATCCAATACCAATCCAATATTGGCCTTGATGCTTTGAAATTAAAACTGAAGCCATGCACGCAGCAAATAAAACCCAAGAACAACACTGCACAGCAGTGGAAGGAGGGAAAAAAATGAATACCTCTTCTGGACGTTACTTTGTTTGGCCGTGAGGAAGATGATAGAATGATAGTCACGTCTCCCTCACCCGTTAAAACTTCTTATTGATGACCCGCCAATCTTCTACTTCTTCATAGCATGAACGCGAAGTTTTTCGCTTCTCAGAGTATTCCACTGCCCAATCTAGTTGGTGAAACAACTTAGGTGAGGAAAAACTCTTCTTGAGCATTTGCTATTGATTAGAAAAATCAAGAAGAAGACATTAAGAAAAAGATGAACAAGAAAGAAAGCTTGGCTAAGGAAAAAAAAACCTCTGTTGTTTTTTCATGTGTCACTAGTGAAGGAGAAAACCCACAATTATTCACAACATCAGATAACCAAATACCAGGGTTTTGACATCAAAACTTCCGGAGGCTATCAACAGAAGATGTTTGGCTAAACCTTAACTCTTCTGTTCCGTGAATCTAAATAACCATTTAGTCTAGGTTATTAGGCCAAAATTAACTTATTATTTTTCCTTGGACCCAATGAGCTTAAAAATAATAATCATTAATTATTTATTTCTGAGTCTATTAAAATAACCTAATAAATAATTAATGCGTCCAAATGAACTAAAATAATTATTCAAGCCTTTTATTAACTAGTTTAAGCCCAAGTTAATTTTTCTAATTATTCAATCTGGACTAAAGCCTTGAATAATTAATTAACCAATTAAACTAGATAATAAAAATAATTTCTCTTGTTCTTTTATTTTATTCTAGTCCAAAAATAATTTAGACTTCTTGAATAAAATAAAATTCTTTTTATTGTGACCATTTCCTTGACCTAAAATAATTAGGACTTACAGGTTATTCTGATGACCAAAAAGACACATTGCTTTAGCTACCTAAATGACCAAAATACCCTTATTATATAAATAGTTATATTTTGTATTTTAAATATTTTCTAATATCACCATAAAAAAATATTGACCTTAAGGATAATGCTGTGTTAGCTATGTCTTTGACCTACAGGTGAAATGACTAAAATACCCCTATACATACTGACGTGCATTTAGAGAGGAAAAAGTGTACTAACCCTCTCTAAAAGGTATCTACCATCCTTAGGCTTTTAGTCCAATGATCCACGACTTCTTGAAATATTTTCGCTTTCCAAGGGAGCTACCCTAAAGCTAATATCCAAGTCATGTTCCCTAGGGCCCTAGATAATTAGATCATTCGGACAATCACAAAGGGCGATATAATGTAAACACTATCTTGTACAAGTATGTCTTGACTAATTAGTTACATATACCCAATATACAAGTATATTGGTCTCTCTAAAGAATCTCAACTATAGTATATCAAAGGATACGCTTCTAGTTTCATTAGATCACCAACTCAAACTCAAGCTGTAGAGTACAAGCTGATGTGTTCGAATTTGGGTATAAAAAATCATATAAAAATAAGCACATTCTTAATCAAGTTTAAATTAAAATGTTAACCCCAAATTACACATATGAGCAAGTGTACTCATCATTAAGCATATCATAGGGTTCAAACGAGTGTCGATCCTCCAAGAACAAGTATGCATTAATCACTTTTCTTTCATTGTTTAGCCGACTTAATAAAGTGGAAAAGAATAAAAATAAAATAAAATAAAATAAAAGAATATATACATGTCAAGGATGGAAAATTATGTAACTCAAACCATTATTTTGACAAACATGACCTTAAAGTACCCAATCATTATCATAACTAATCATTCTCTTGGTATCATGAAGGATTAAGATAGATTCACTTCTTTTCCAATCCATGAAATCACTATCTTCTAGACAAATTAGATCACATATCCTGTCTCAACTAATTCACCTAAAAGATGCATTAAACACAATCATTGATTAAATTTTCATATCCTGGCAAATTTAAAATATGAAATTAATCAATGAATCTATATCCTGACAGACATCAATTAACATTTAATTATCCAATTCTTAGCAATTAACCCTTTTTCCAAGCAAGTTAAGAGACAACAAATATGAAATTAATAAATTAAAACCACCATCAACCCCCTTTTCAAGCAAATTAATGGAAAGAAACAACTAATTAATCTCGTAATAAGTATAAGTGATTAAATAACAATCAATTAATCAAAAGATCAAAGTAACTCTAAAAATCATAAATACCTAAAATAATGTCAAATTATAATAAAATAATTAATGCATCATTATTCAAGAAAAAATAAATAAAGTTAAAAGAAAGCACTCATAGACAAGCCTTCTCCTTCTTCATTCGTAGACTCTCTTGCACAATCCTCCTTGAACTGAAGAATTCCTTCTTTAATTTGAGTGATTTTTTGTTTTGATCTCTGAATTCTCCCATTTTTCTTGTGTTTTTCCTCTATTTATAGGCTTTTGAAGTGTCTAAATTCGTTCCTTTAGGTTTTCTGGCCGACTAGAAGTAGGAAAATATTAAAATTCTGCAAATTGTCAAAAATCGCGTGCGAAAATTGAGGCACTGCCTCAGCATCAGGGCACAGCCGACGCCACCCCTGGCCTCCTAGCCGGTGCCGGTTATGTTCTGTTCCATTATTCGTTTGCCGTTTTTTCTTGATTTTCGCTCCAATCCTTCCAGAGTGCAGCTAGCGCCGCCTCTAGCCTTCTAGCTGACATCGCTTTAGTTTTTTTTTGCTTTGTTTCATTGGTTTTTCATCACCTCAAAGTGCGTGCCAACAGCACATGGCCGGTGCCAGTTCCCCTGTCCTTGCTGGCGCCGCCTCTAGTCTGTTTTGCAACATTTTTGTCTTATTTTACCTCTAAAATCTGAAATAATGCACAAAATATATTTTCAAAGGTAAAATCTCAAATATGAAATAATATGAGTAGTTATTGAGCAAAATGTATCACAAAATAGCCTCAAATAACTAAGAAATATATGACTAATTTAGGCCCTATCACAAGTCCACGTTGTAGCAGTAATAGTCTAGGTTTCTATTACATAGTATTTTTAGAAACCACTACTACAGGTTCTGTTCTATGTATTCCAAATATGCTTATGTTATGAAATAAGAAGACTACTCATTGGCTAAAGGTAAGTCATTCCCTATTTAAAATTCATAATACAATAACCTTGTTATAATGAGATTCCCATTCTCATCATTCGGTTATGATAAGTAGTTTACGTGTTAAGTATCTCATAATCCATACCTTACTGTGAAAGACCTCCATTCACATGAACCATTTACTTAAACACAATGGATCTTTTCTAATAAAATCGTGTAGAAATATAAAGAAGATTTCACAAATAAATTCTAAGAAAAATACTTTTATTAATACAAGCTAAAATTACATTAGAAACCTAATCTAAGAGGGCATACATTCCAACAGGCATGGCCCCATATGAAGCACTGTATGGCAGGAGATGTAGATCCCTAGTGTGTTGGGACGATATAGGTTAAAAAAGGATAGCTGGGCTAGAGTTGGTGCAAATAGCGTCAGAGAAGGAACGTATTATTCATGAGAAGTTGAAGGCAGCTCAAGACCATCAGGAGAGTTGGGTTGATAGTAAGTGAAGACCTTTGGAATTCAAATATGGGGACAAAGTGTATCTGAAGATTTTCTCAACCAAATGAGTGATGAGGTTTGGTAAGAGTGGGAAATTAAGCTCGAGATATATGGGTCCTTATGAGATTCTTGAGAGGATTAGGGATCTGGCATAGCGGTTAGCTTTGCAACCAGCTTTATCCAGGTTGCATAATGTATTACATGTATCCCAGTTAAAGAAGTATGTAGCAAAACCGAGTCATTGTTGGAAGCATCTCCATTGCGGGTTCGTGAGGACTTGACCTATGAGGAGGTGCTAATGAAGACTATCGGCCAGAAGATACAAGTTCTAAGACGAAGGTCTATACTTTATGTGAGGATGCAATGGACTAATCACTTTAACTGGGAAACTATTTAGGAGTTGGAAAAAGATGTACGACGGAAGTATCCTGCTTTATTTGAGTATTTAGGTGTATAAGTTTCAAGGATAAAACTTTTTATAAGAGGGGTGGAATGTGAGCCCCACAGTCCATTTGGGACCTTGGGACTCTCTCTTTATGATATGTATTATGGGCTTGAGACCATGTTTTAGGGGCTTAATTAATAGAGGGAGTAATTAGGGGACTTATTAGTAATTATTACTCTTAAGGCTGATTTACAATCTGTCAGTACATTATTTCTGATATTCACGTTGTTCACTATTCAAAGACTGTTTAGAAAAAGAAAAAGGACCAGGAGGAGGAGACAAAAGAAGGGAAAGTGCTTGAGACTACAGGTTTAGGTAACTTGTGTTCTCCTTATACTTCTATCAATGTTTAATTAATATATAGGGTTCTTGATTTTGAGATTCTGATTTGGGAGAAATTGTGAGTCTGATGATTCTAATAAGGTATTGATACCTGGATTGTAGGGGGAAAATGAATTGGAGGTGATAAAAGTAGTCTGTGATTCAGTATTTCTGGTAAGGAATTCTGACTTATCTACATTTTTGTTCTTAACTGGTTTTCAATAAATTCTCCTCTATTCTTAAATTCTGGAAAAATTATGTTAGTATAAAATTTGGATTGAGCATAGTAAATAGTTCATTACTGTGATTGGGTTATTATGATAATAAGTATAGTTTATAGGATATTTAAATTTCTGTTCTAGCACTATTCTGATTTTTTATTTCTGGTTCTGTTCTGTTGATGCTTGGGACTTGGAATTGGTGGGGATGATCCCATTCTATTTTGTGTACTGGCCCAAAGCTTGGGAGATACAATACCTAGCCAACCTATTCTATATACTAGCCCTTTTCCTAACAGGATACAATAGTTATGAGACTGATATTAATTAGCCAAAGTCTTTCCCCAAGCATGAATCATCTTCGTGAATTAAATTATGTTTAAGTATGTATATATGTATGTTTAAAGGGTTTTTGGTGCACAAAACTGGTGTTTTCCTTGGTAAAGGGAATGGTTGGATTGGTTCATGGGATTGGGGTGTTGCAGGTTAGCTTTTGGGTGCTCTGAAAATCGCATTTGCGCATTCTAGGGTGCACTCGATGCCTGCTCTCTCACTCATGGCTGGTGTCGGCTTCATATTGGCCGGCACCGGGCTTCCCCCACCCGGTGTTAGGTCCCCTCTATTCTGTTCTGGCACCGATTTTCTTCTGTACAGGCATTTATTTTTTCTCCTTGACTGATTTATCATTATTTTTATTGAATAAATAACACCGATTCAGTATTCAGGTGTTGGTTATGCATCATTCGATTCAATATTGAGTAAAACTAAGGAATTCATTGTTCTTCTTTTCCTTCCTCTTATTTCTTAGTGTGATATTCTTAGATCTCCTTATGGTAGTACACAACCTTTTCGATTCCTTTCAGAACTCTGATTCTCTGACTTTTAACCAAGAATCCTAATGTTTTGTTGTACTGACCTCTGTTGTGAGTAAGATGTGAGTATTTCCTTGAGCTCGGACCACAACCATCTCTCTGACCATGGCAAATTACAAAATTCAATTGAAATACTAAGTGCTTTGCAAAACTATTACTTATATAACTTGTTCAATCTTAGTTAAATCATGTTTTCCTTACTCAGCTCACTCCTTATATATTATTTCAGGTTCTCAATTGGAAGAGGAAGAGTTAGACGAGTGGTTCGAGGAGGACCTAGAGTGATTTTTCTAAAGAGCTTATGTAATACACTATTTATGTTAGATTCGTATTGATGGCAATTGAGGTTTTAGCATTTGTTGGAATAGTATAAGTTTATTGTATTTTGTTTTCCATTGTGTTTTAGTTAATGACATTTGGGTTATTTTAATTTATTTTGTCTGTTTCTAGTCCTAGGTTCGATATCCCATTTTGGGGTACTGCCATGTAATCCCCGGGATCGGGGCGTAACATTTCCAAAAATGAATCTTTAGCAGTATCAATGAATTTTGTCAATTACCTTAATAATCTCTCCCTTTGACATTGTTTGATGCACAATCCAAAATTTGCAGAATATCCTTAGTAGGAATAAATCTTCAATGCAGATATAATTCTAGCCATAATAGATTAATCTTCTAGAATTAATGCAATAAAAATTTCCAAAGTGAGTAATCCTACTTACTATTACATACCAAATATAATACATTGTTCAAATTGTCTAATTTTTCAGCCATCAAATGGTGCAAATGATAACAACCTAATTGTCTAAGACCTAGCCAATGAAACGAACCATTAAGTAGTAGCAACAACGTAATATATCCATATTTATCCATATATATATATATATATATATATATATATAATATATATAATATACACACACTATTTTAATAAATTAATTTACACACACACACATATAGCATATTATATATAAATTCTAGTTTAATAAATTAATTTATATATACATGTACATACATATATATATATATATGTTGGATATGTTTTGCTACAAAATCTAATATAATTTCTATAAAAATACCCAAAACCTAACACATTTAGAAAGATAGGTATATCAAATTAACAATCCAACTGTTAGATTTGATACAATCTCTAAAAAAATTTCCTTGATATGAAGCTGAAATAATATAAGTAATAGTTTCCTTAATATGAAGCTCCTACTGCATCAACCTGAAAATATGGTAACAATCACATATTTCTCCTTCTTCAGGGGGAAAAAAATGAGTGAGAGAGATGGATTGGAAGTGTGAACTCTCTACTGCTGCAACTGCAACCAAAACTGGCATCTTCAAGGATAAAAATAATTAATGCTTTTCTTATTTTGAAATAGAAATATTATCATTACATCTGGTTAATATACAACAAAAGCCTTTTTATTGCTATCCAACAATTTCTTTAATTCATGAAACATGTCAATGGCATTTGAATTCTTGCTAATTAGATGCTGCTGTAAAATCTACAATACTCTTTGAGTTAAACACCCTATATACTCAGCACATTAATAAACAGGTAACCTAATAGCATATCTAAATAACAAGTTAGGGCATTTAACATTGGCTCATTTTCATGAAACAACAAAGACCTTCAGAAAATGATTTTTCAGTATATTATATAAACGTTCTTTATTGTGCATCATACGTGGGCTTCTGATGGTGAACCATCGTCGCAAAACACCGATTGATTTTCCAATCATGTTTATATAGACGCCCAATATACTTAGCACATTATTAAAACAACTAAGCTAAAAGAAAATATTTTTATCACAAAATAAAACGCATGGAAAAATGCTTTTTCAATACTTTATATACACTTAATTTATTGTGCATCATACGTGGGCTTTTGATGGTAAACCATCGTCACAAAACTCCGATTGATTTCCCAATCATGTTTATATAGACACCCAATATACTTAGCACATTATTAAAACAACTAACCTAAGATACAATATTTTTATAACAAAATAAATCGCTTGAAAAAATGCTTTTTGAATACTTTAATAGTTTCAGACTGCATACTACATACTACAAACAATTTCATACTGCAATTATTCTATGCAGAATTTCAAACTATCATTATTCTGTGAATATACATTTTAAAACTCATACACTTTGCAATTTCAGAATGCAATTATTCTCTGCAGAATTTAAAACAACTATTATTCTATGCATAAAGTTTATAAAACTCATAGATTTTGTCAAACTCATTAGAATTTTAAATTGTCATTATTTTATCCACACTTGATATGAATTACCTACTTCACTATACTCTGACGAGCATAATAATGAATAAAAGAGAATCAGCATAAACCATGAACATACACAGGAACATACACATCGATAAGCACATTCTGTTTTTTTTCAAAACAAACTTCTCATCATTCACCATTTTCCAAAACAGGCTTTTTTTCAGTATAACATAAATATGAGAACAAAATATAGTACCAAAATATCCAAACAATTCACTGCATATTTCTCTTCAGTATGTCATCAATACTAAAAAGATAGAGTCCACGAAAAAAAATATCATTGATATGAAGCTCCTACTGCATCAACCTGAAAATATGGTAACAATCACATATTTCTCCTTCTTCAAGGGGAAAAAAATGAGTGAGAAAGATGGATTGGAAGTGTGGACTCTCCACTGCTGCAACTACAACCAGAAATGGCATCTTCAAGGATAGAAATAATTAATGCTTTTCTTATTTCGAAATAGAAATATCATCATTATATCTGTTTAACATACAACAAAAGCCTCTTTATTGCTATTCAACAATCTCTTTAATTCATGAAACATGTCAATGGCATTTAAATTGCTTCTACTTAGATGCTGCTATAAAATCTACAATACTTTTTGAGTTAAACACCCTATATACATAAGAAAATATTTTCATGAAACAACATTGGCTCATTTTGATGAAGTTAAGCCATTTAACATTGGCTCATTTTCATGAAACAACAAAGATCTTCAGAAAATGATTTTTCAGTATATTATATAAACTTTCTTTATTGTCCATCAAACGTGGGCTTTTGATGGTGAACCATCGTCGCAAAACACCGATTGGTTTCCCAATCATGTTTATATAGACACCCAATATACTTAGCACATTATTAAAACAACTAACCTAAAAGAAAATATTTTTATCACAAAATAAAACGCATGAAAAAAAGCTTTTTGAATACTTTATATATACTTAATTTATTATGCATCATACGTGGACTTCTGATGGTGAACCATCGTCGCAAAACACCGATTGGTTTCCCAATCATATTTATATAGACACCCAATATACTTAGCACATTATTAAAACAACTAACCTAAGACACAATATTTTTATAACAAAATAAAACGCCTGAAAAAAATGCTTTTTCAATACTTTATATACACTTAATTTATTGTGCATCATATGTGTGTTTTTTATGCTGAACCATCATCGCAAAACACCGATTGGTCTCCCAATCATATTTATATAGACACCCAATATACTTAGCACATAATTCAAATAATTAGTTTCAGACTACATACTACATACTATAAACAATAACTACATACTATAAACAATTTCAGACTGCAATTATTTTATGCAGAATTTCAAACTATCATTATTATGTGCATACACATTTAAAAACTCATACATTTTCCAATTTCAAAATGCAAGTATTTTCTGTAGAATTTAAAACAACCATTATTCTATGCATAAAGTTTTTAAAGCTCATAGATTTTGTCAAACTCATCAGAATTTTAAATTGTCATTATTTTCTCCACACTTGATATGAATTAGCTGCTTCACTATACTCTGACAAGCACAATAATGAATAAAAGAGAATCAGCATAAACCATGAACATACACAGGAACATACACATCGATAAGCACATTTTGTTTTTTTCAAAACAACCTTTTCATCATTCACCATTTTCCAAAACAAGCTTTTTTTCACTATAACATAAATATGATAACAAAATATAGTAACAAAATATCCAAACAATTCATTGCATATTTCTCTTCAGATGTCATCAATACTGAAGAGATAGAGTCCAGGGAAAAAAAAATATCATTGATATGAAGCTCCTACTGCATCAACCTGAAAATATGGTAACAATCACATATTTCTCCTTCTTTAAGGGGGAAAAAAAAGAGTGAGAGAGATGGATTGGAAGTGTCAACTCTCCACTGCTGCAACTGCAACCAGAAATGGCATCTTCAAGGATAGAAATAATTAATGGTTTTCTTATTTCAAAATAGAAATATCATCATTATATCTGTTTAATATACAACAAAAGCCTCTTTATTGTTATCCAACAATTTCTTTAGTTCATGAAACATGTCAATGGCATTTGAATTCTTGCTACTTAGATGCTGCTATAAAATCTACAATATCCTTTGAGTTAAACACCCTATATACTCAGCATATTAATAAACAGGTAACCTACTAGCATATCTAAATAAGAAGATAGGCCATTTAACATTGCCTCATTTTCATGAAACAGCAAAGACCTTCAGAAAATGATTTTTTAGTATATTATATAAACATTCTTTATTGTGCATCATACATGGGCTTCTGATGGTGAACCATCGTTGCAAAACACCGATTAGTTTCCCAATCATGTTTATATAGACACTCAATATACTTAGCACATTATTAAAACATCTAAGCTAAAAGAAAATATTTTTATCACAAAATAAAACGCATGAAAAAATATTTTTTCAATACTTTATATACACTTAATTTATTGTGCATCATACGTGGGCTTCTGATGGTAAACCATCGTTGCAAAACACCAATTGGTTTCCCAATCATGTTTATATAGATACCCAATATACTTAGCACATTATTAAAACAACTAACCTAAGACACAATATTTTTATAACAAAATAAAATGCTTGAAAAAATCCATTTTCAATACTTTATATACACTTAATTTATTGTGCATCATATGCGGATTTTTTATGATGAACCATCGTCACAAAACACCGATTGGTCTCCCAATCATGTTTATATAGATACCCAATATACTTAGCACGTAATTCAAATAATTATTTTCAGACTGCATACTACATACTATAAACAATAACTGCATACTATAAACAATTTCAGACTGCAATTATTCTATGCAGAATTTCAAACCATCATTATTCTGTGCATATACATTTTAAAACTCATACACTTTGCAATTTTAGAATGCAATTATTCTCTGCAAAATTTAAAACAACCATTATTCTATGCATAAACTTTTTAAAGCTCATAGATTTTGTCAAACTCATCAGAATTTTAAATTGTTATTATTTTCTCCACACTTGATATGAATTAGCTACTTCACTATACTCTGACAAGTATAATAATGAATAAAAGAAAATCAGCATAAACCATGAACATACACATCGATAAGCACATTCTGTTTTTTTCAAAACAACCTTTTCATCATTCACCATTTTCCAAAACAAGCTTTTTTTCAGTATAACATAAATATGATAACAAAATATAGTAACAAAATATCCAAACGATTCACTGCATATTTCTCTTCAGTATGTCATCAATACTAAAGAGATAGAGTCCACAAAAAAATATATCATTGATATGAAGCTCCAACTGCATCAACCTGAAAATATGGTAACAATCACATATTTCTCCTTCTTCAGGGGGAAAAAAATAAGTAAGAGAGATGGATTGGAAAAAATATCCAAACAACTCAATGTGCATCAACCTAATATGCACATTGATGTTGTGCATATCCATATAGATAGTCATTAACTACACGGGGGTGATTAGCAGTTGATCCATTGTTGTTTGCTAGATAGTTACATACACTGCTCCAATAATATTGTTGGTGTAAAACTATATTGGTATTCTACATATCCATGTGGATGGTGATTAACACCATGAGGGATATTAGTAGAAGATTTCTACTACTGATGTTGAAAGTGTAACATCATCAATAAAGGAAATGCTACCACAAAACAAAGATACAATACCTTCACTCCAAATCTTTGTCTAATTAAATACTAGCTACAAGCACTAACATACCACAACAAATAGTCACACTGATTCAATTTACCTTACAGTAACAAAAACACAATAATTAAGGGCAACTGAAATCCACCTCCCCATAGTGAAGAGTAACCAAAAACTTGAATCAGTTGGCTACCTCAGGTTCTCTGATTTCAATACTGAAACTAAAAATACAACTCCCCCTCAAAACGTACTTCATAACATTTAGTTTCAACTTGAAGAAGTTTTTCCAATTGATGGAAATCCTAAAATTTTTACCTAAAATTGAAAGAGAAACTGAACATTAGACATCAGTATCCACAATTCAATACTTGAACATAAAACATATCACAAAAGAAACACAACTTTACCATTCACCAACAGTTGGATTGCCAGAAAGGTCAATTCCTACAACTCCAAACTATTTAATCTGCAGCGCAAGCTTAACCTTCAGAAATTAATTTTTGCATCACCATTCACAAAAAAGAAAATCAATTGTCAACTACAACAATAAACAAAAACAATTCTCATACAAATAAAAAAAACTCGAACCATTTTTTCAAAATCAAATTTATTTTTCTTGCATTGTCACTGTTTTGTGCCAACTTTGCTTTCCAAATCTTCTTTATCATAATGGTACAAAATCATATAAATTACTCTTTTTATTACTAAACTTTCTGCTATTCAATAATCATACAAGAAAATATCATTTCTTATAAATCAAGAACATAAATCCCCATATTTTTAATTCTCTCACTTTAACCAAACAACATTACATAAATTACATGTCTATCTCATTCCCAAAATTACCAACATTAAAATCTATTATATTTAATAACTACAATTTCATCCAATATCACACTATCACACTTCCATTTACTATACAGCTATGGAAATTCCATTTTCCTTTGAAACACATAATAACCCAAAATCAGTTCTACATATACATCAAATTTCATATAAAGCTGCACCAATAAAACACAATTTAAATATAAATCCTCATAAAGTTACCCATTTTATTAACCTAATTAGTAGCAAATATATTATATTTTCAATGATCCAATTTATATAAAATACAAAAATACACTACTTCCAGTCCAAATAAAACATAAATAGCAGCCATAGTAATCATTAATGAAAATCAAATTTCACATTCATACTAACTATTACATGTTAGTCATCGTACAGTGAAACTTCACTACACAATAACTAAATTTCTAATTAAAAAACAAAATCATAAAAAAACACTACTACGAGAAAAACCATATGCATTTCTTCCCTCTAAAACAACTTCAGTTTATGCGCGAACATTCACCTTCCTCCAAACGAATCTTCTTTTTCACCTTTGCCTTATCCTTATGCATCACACTGCCACCAGATAAACGCATCACATCAACAATCGTTCTCTTTTCAACAAAACGAATATGTAGCAAAACTTTATTTGTATCATAATACAAATATATCACATTCTGACAATCCACCCCAACTTGAAGTTTATAAAACCCAAAAATTTTTTTAAACAGATCTACATATAACCCTAACTTAGAAGCAGATTCAACTACACCAACAACAAATGGCTCATAAAACTCAACAAAAGATGACATCTTCCTCTCAGTATCACCACCAGCTAAATAATCTTCACTTAAGAACATGATACTTAAAGGAAATTCCATCAAACCACGCCTTTCAACCCAACCATGTGTCTCAGCCCACAAATTCCCATATAAAGTAACACCACAACCACTAATAGTACATGCAGGTAACAGTATCTCCAAATACGCAGAAACATCACTTGAAGATTCATTCAAAATTAAACGAACAGAATCAGCTCTTTTATCTGGAATAGCATAATGGACTTTCAAAGTATGTAGATCTTCGCTGCTCAACACAACAAATTCGGACATAAAAGGATAAAAAATAGGCTTTCCAACTAACTGGTATTTGACTAAAGAATTACTATATAATTTCATTGAAACAGAAACACACTGATATTATGAAGATCCGAAATGAATAATACAAAGAACAAATTAACAACAAAGACAAAACACATATATATAACAAAAAAATAACCTTGAAAAACTTCAAATAATTTAATTCCAAAATCCATCGAAAAACACAACAATTAAAACACAGTAATATCCAATTAAAACCATCGTTCAAAATAGCATCTTAAAACACCAAATGACAAATAGAAAATAAAAAGAGAAAACGCTCCTTCCCTTGAATAAACTGCTTGCTTTGAGGATTTAGAGTCATCTGAAGAGACTTTCTCCATTTAACATCCTATTCAATGCTTTGGCAGAACCAATGAAGCTTCATTTCCATTCGAACAAGCAAAATCGACACCCAAACCCTAATGAACCCTAAAGCTCCTTCAACAAAATGCGGCGGCACAAAGACTCCTCTCAAAATACACACACAAAGAATAAGAAACCCTAATAACAAAAAGAACCTCGGCCAAATAAACTAAACGAAAACAAATATAAGCCCGAGGGCCAATTCTTTTGACTATATAAAAATCCTTTTGAATGGGCCAATTCTTTGAATGGGTCGTGGGAATTTTTGGTGCCAATCTCAACCCAGACCAATATGCTTTTAACTATATAAAATATACAACCTAATTCTTTGAATGGGTTTATTTGGGCGATGTTCTTTGTAATTTTTAATCCAAACCATTTTTTTAAATTTCATAAAATTATGTAAAAATTATTTATAATAAAACATAAATTTCATTAAAAAAATTCTCAAATTTCTTTAAAAAAATCATAACAAATATTTCTTATACAAAATTTTTTCAATTCTAATAATATAAAACTTCAATTTAAATCAACAATTTAATTACTTTTAAATTAAAATTACAACCTACATTATAAACTACATTTAAATAATAAAAATTCTCATAAAAATTAAATTAATTTTTCCATACCAAATTTACAAAATAAACTCATAAATATATATATATATATATATATATATATATATATATAATTTTAAACCGTGCGGAGTACGGGCATCCAAACTAGTATACACACACGCACACACACATATAGCATATTATATATACACTCTATTTTAATAAATTAATTTATATATACATGTACATACATACATACATACATATATATATATATATATATTGAATATGTTTTGCTACAGAATCTAATATAATTTCTATAAAAATATTCAAAACCCAACACGTTTAGAAAGATAGGTATATCAAATTAACAATCCAACCGTTAGATTTGATAAAATCTCTAAAAAAAAGTATTAGGACTAAATTTAAAGGTAATCAGATATGTTTTGCTACTTAATCTAGCACAATTTTTATAAAAATACTCAAAATCTAACTCATTTACAAAGATAAGCATATCAAATTAACGAGTCAATCGTCAAATTTGTTACAATTACTAAAAAATATATTATGAGCACATTTGAAGGTAATCGGATATATTTTGGAATAGAATCTAGCATAACCTCTATAAAAATATAGAAAACCAAACACATTTAGAAAGATAAGCATATCAAATTAACGTTCCAACTGTTAGATTTGATAATATTACTAAAAAAAGTATTAGGACCAGATTTAATGGTAATCAGATATATTTTACCATTTAATTTGGTATAATCTCTGTAAAAATGCCCAAAACCTAACACACATACGAAGATAGACACATCAAATTAACGATCCAACCGTTAGATTTGTTGAAATTGTTATGGAAAGTGTTATGACTAAATTTAAAGATAATCGGATATGTTTTGTCATATAATCTAGCACAATTACTATTAAAATACTCAAAACCTAATACGTTTACAAAGATAGGCATATCAAATTAATAATCAAATCGTTAGATTTAATAAAATCACTAAAAAAAGTTTTATGCCAAATTTTAAGGTAATCGAATATATTTTGGTATAGAATCTAGTATAATCTCTATAAAAATATAGAAAATCTAATACATTTAGAAAGATAGGCACATCAAATTAATAATCTAACCGTTAGATTTGATAAAATCACTAAAAAAGTACCATTAACAAATTTAAAGATAATATGATATGTTTTGGCACTTAATCTAGTAGAATTTCTATAAAAATACTCGAAACCTAACTCATTTACAATGATAGACATATCAAATTAATGATCCAACCGTTACATTTAATAAAATCACTTAAAAAAAATTTATAACCAAATTTTACTATTATCGAATATGTTTTGGTACAGAATCTAGCATAATCTCTATAAAAATACAGAAAACCTAATATATTTAGAAAGATATGCATATCAAATGAACAAGCCTACCATTAGATTTTATAAAATCACTAAAAAAAAAGTATTATGACCAAATTTAAAGATAATCGAATATTTTTTGCCACTTAATCTAGATAAACTCTATAAAAATGTTCGAAAGCTAACTCATTTACAAAGATAGGCATATCAAATTAACGATCTAATCGTTAGATTTATTAAAATTACTAAAAAATATATTATAACCAAATTTGAAGGCAATCGAATATGTTTTGGCAGAGAATCTTGCATAATCTTTATAAAAATACAGAAAACCTAACACATTTAGAAAGATAGACACATCAAATTAACAATCCAACCGTTAGATATGATAAATTTACTAAAAAAATGTATTATGACCAAATTTAAAAGTAATCGGCTATGTTTTACTTAATCTAGTATAAACTCTGTAAAAATACTTGAAAGCTAACTTATTTACAAGATAGATATATCAAATTAATGACACCACCTAATCTTGCACAATTTCTATTTAAATGCCCAAAATCTAATACATTTACAAAGATAGTCATATCAAATTAATGATCTCATCGTTAGATTTGATAAAATCACTAAAAAATGTTTCATGACCAAATTTAAAGGTAATCGAATTGTTTTTCTATAGAATCTAGCATAATCTCTATAAAAATACAAAATACTTTACACATTTAGAATACAATCCAACTGTTAGATTTGATAAAATCACTAAAAAAAAGTATTAGAACTAGATTTAAAGGTAATATGATATGTTTTACCATTTAATCTAGCATATCTCTATAAAAATGTTTGAAATCTAATCTATTTACAAAGATTAGCATATCAAATTAATGATCCAATCGTCAGATTTATTAAATTTTCTAAAATCAAATTATGACCAAATTTGAAGGTAATCAGATATGTTTTACCACCTAATCTTCGAAAATAATTATAAAAATACCCAAAACCTAACGCATTTACAAGGATAGACTTATCAAATTACCTATCCAACCATCAAATTTATTGAATTTACTAAAAAAATATATTATGACCAAATTTGAAAATAATCGGACATGTTTTTCCACATAATCTAGCTTAATTTATACAAATCAGTCTAAAATATAATGAATTTATAAATATTTAAAAATTTAGGGACTAATTTGTAAAAGTTTTTGGATTATATTTTAAATATTCTAAAATTTAATGACCAATTTATAAAATTTTTTGTTATCATTTATAATTTTACAAAATTTAATGAGCGATTTTTAAAATTTGGGGTCATGTTTTCTATATTTAAAAATTTAAGGACCAATTTATAAAATTTTTAAGGTTATATTATAAATATTTTAAAATTTAGGGATTAATTTACAAATTTTTGAGGTCATTTTGTTATACAAAATTTAAGAACCAATTTACAAAATTTTTAGGTTCATGTTATAAATATATAAAAATTTAAAGATAAGTATTAGCTAGGAAATATGAATTTTGTCGCTAAAAGTGTAGTTAATAATGATAAAAATTAATATTTTTAGCTAAGAAATGAATTTTTGTCACTGACTATGCATTATTAGCGAGAAAAATTTAGATAGGAAATAAATTTTCATTGTTGATGATGCATCATTAGCGAGGAAACTTAAATTTTCCTCGCTAATACACTTATTTCCTAACTAAAGTCATCACTTTTAGTTAGGAAATAAAAACTTTGTCGCCGAAGGTCTTAATCAGTAGCAACAAACAGTTTTTATCGCTGAAAAAAAAATTCTCGCTAAAAGGTACTTTTGGCGACAAAACTTTAGTTAGAAAAAAATTTTGTTGCCAATGTTATATTTTCTTGTAGTGTCCCTTAAACCATAATTTTTCCAATGTAGCTCCCCTAGGATCCCTCATTTTGTAGCAAACACTATCAAAGCCTTAATTGAATCCATAGTGGACGTTAAAAAGGGTAGCCAAATCATCCTGGATATTTGTTTGACTGTTTAAGATAGTGTTCAATTATTAATGCTGCAAATAACTAATTAGGGTGGCCATGGTAGCCATTTGCTGCAAGAAATCATCCCCCTTGACAATGAGTGCTTCAGTATTTGATGGTGTGGATGATGTAGGCGGGATTGAATTATTAGAATATTCCACCTTGGTAGGAGTAGGCAACTTTGCAGGGAATGGTTAGCCTTATATTGCACAAACATTCTAACTTGAGATCTTACTCGTGCAACTTTAGTGGTTGTGATTGATAGCTTCCTCAAAGGTGGCCAAATTTGCTTGATGCCATAGACAATTGTGTCTAACTGGACAAGCTTATAACTAGGGCAAATGGATATGTACTCTATTAAAAAGTAGAGATATTACAACATTGAAATGTTGTGAGCATGTTTCAAGTTATGCTAGAAGATCAATTTTCCTATGTTAAATCCTTGCCCTATTTGGTACAGCAAAATTGCCCCATCTTTCAATAGAATGGAAATTGTTAATAGTTAGCAACCAGTTGTGACATAAAAGTAAAGTATAAGCCTATTAGTTAGGAAGATTTAATGTAGCCTACCTCTAGCCAAGATGTCACACACCTTATGCAGATTGAAATCTAGACCAAATCCATCAACATCCTTGTAAAATAGTACTCTAAATATTTCAGCTATGATCTCAGTATTGAACTTAATATAAATTCCATGAATATATACAGAGTAACAAGATGAGTTTTGTCACCAATTATTGTTTTTAGGTTGGCATAAAATTCTTTCACCAATGTTTCATTATATACCTTAACACAAAAAACAAATTCTAGAAGCCCACTTTCTTCAAGGTTCTCTCAAGTCCAAAGTCCTTGAACTTCTCTATGTCAACTAATTGTTGTCTTTAGGTTAGCATAAAATTCTTTCACCAATGTTTCATTATATACCTCAACACAAACAACAAATTCTACCAACATACCATTGCCAAACACTATCTTGAATTGCTCCACACTTTCTTGATCACAAAACAAAGATTTCACAAATTTGGCAGCCTTTTTTTTTTTTTTTTGTAGGGGGATTTTGCTTTTCTTTAGTTGAAGCTCTAGTTTTTCTCTTTCCAGCTATAGATTTTTCCTTACAATTTCAAGTTCATCTTTCTCAATAGATTCCATAATCTTAATCTTTTTAGGTTCTTCATTTTTTTGGAAATTTCCCTATTATTGAATTGTCTAGAGATTCCAGTGTTATCTAAAACTTTGTCAATCAAATTTCTACCAGCAAACAACTTCTCTTTAGCCTCCAAAATCCCATGCACTTCCTAAGGGTTTAACATAGACAAAACAATTGGGTTTAAAAGCTCTACAATAGTTACTAATGCAAGATCTAGAGTTTGCATCAATGTTCATGTCTAAATTAGCCCAGTTTGTATTTGCCTTTTCTACTATCCCCTTTTTAGACTCGGTTTCTTTTAACATTTAGACAATAGAAGGGTCCACCAAGATACTAGGCTACGCAGATTTACCAATATTTTTCTTTATCATGCTATTCAACAAAAAATTTAGCACAAAAAATCTATAACCTTAACAAATTTCAAGATTCTTAAAGTGTATGTAACTTAACACAAATTTTCTCAAACTCCCTATAGATAACACAATGACTCGACATGAATTAACTTGCTCAATAATGGGTTAAAGAGTTTCAACAATATTATCTAACCATCATGGTGATTTCTGTTGCAAAATTCTCCAATAGACTTAGCTTTTTCGCAGTCAAATTAATCCTCTATTCTTGCAATGAGAGCACTTCGCGATCTTTTCTGTGGTTTTTCAACCATGTTTAGGGTTTTCTTTCTATGTGAGTTTTAAGTTTTGAATGAGAGAGAGAGAGAGTTATTGAGTGAAATCTCCTTTGAGAATTTTGAATCGTGTTGAATATCAAATGAGAAGATTTTGGTTTAGAGTCGTACTTCTTTGTTTTCTATATAACTGCCTTAAGTCTTCCTTTCTAAATTAAATATCGGGTTTTAGGCGATTGTGATTGGTGCACAATTTTCCAAACTGACATCCTTAAATTCAAGTCACTTCACATCATCTGCATGTTTCCAATATCATCCATGCTTTCCTTTTCCCTTTTTCTTATTTTTTCCAAAATGTTTTGAAATAACATCAACAACAAAAAAATAATTTGTTATATACAGTTTTCATATGACAAAACTTCTATGTTAAAGTGAATAAAGTCTCAATACTTTTCGCAATTATTCAAATCGTCTACCATCTAGAGGTTTTGTTATGATGTTTGCTAGCTACTTCTATTTAGAAACATATTCAATACGTAGAATCTTTTGTTTCACAAGTTCTCTAATGAAATGGTGCCTTGTGTCAATGTGATTTGTTTTACTATGTTGAACTGGATTATTTGATATGTCAATTGCACTCATATTATCATAATATACAATTAACTCCTTCTATGTATTGCCATAATCTTCCAACATCTACTTCATCTATAGCAACTGAGTGCAGCAACTTCCAATAGCAATATATTCAGCTTTTGCTATTGACAGTAAAATACAATTCTGCTTCTTGATATACCAAGATACTAGATTGTTTTCAAGATAGAAACATCCTCCTGAAGTGCTTTTCCTATTATCATAATTTCCAACCTAATTAGCATCACTAAACCCACTGAGATGAATATTTAAGCACTTACTAAAATATATTCTATACTCAAAAATATGACAAACATAACAAACATATTTGAGAATTCTTTTAATAGCCTTTAAATGCGATTCTTTGGGGCTTGATTGATATTTAGCACACATACTTCAACATTATAAGAAATATGACGATTTGCAATCCTATATAGTAGTCCTCTAAGAATGCCTCTGCAGAGATGTTGATCTACATCTTATCAATTTTCATCATTTAACAACTTCTAAATAATATTATTAGTGTTCTAGCAAACTTTAAACCTTCTGTGCTAAACTATTTAACCAAGTTATGAGCATATTTGTTCTGAGAGATAAAAATTACGTCTTTCATCTATTTGATTTGCAAACCAAGAAAGAAAATTAGTTCTCCAACCATACTCATTTCAAATTCTATTTGCTTGAGCCATGAAGTCCTTTGATATCTGTTTCGGTGTTGATCCAAATACTGTGTCATCAACATAAACTTGAGCAATCATAAAGTCTTCTCCTAATTTTTTGACAAATTTAGTTTTATCGATTCCTACTCTTTTGTAGTCTCTTTTTAATTAAAAAGTTCGTCAGCATTTCATACTATACCCTCAATGCTTGTATTAATCTGGAAAAAGATTTCTTCAGTTTGAAAACATGATCAAGAAATTCTTAACTAATAAAATATTTAAGTTGTTCAACAAAGGTGTCTTCATAGAATAATCTATTTAAGAAAGTGTTCTTCGCATCCATTTATTAAAGTGTAAATCTTTTGGTACAAACAACAGCAAGTAAGAATCTGACTAATTCTAATATTGCCACAAGAGCAAATGTTTCATTAAAACCAATGCCTTCAATTTAAGATAACATTATACTACCAACCTAGCCTTATATCTGGTAATATTTCCAAATTCAACAGTCTTGTTTTGAAACACTCATTTGGTTCCGATTGTACTCACATCTTTTGGTCTAGGCATAAGATCTCATATAGCATTTCTTTCAAATTGTCGAAGCTCTTTCTACATTGCTACGATCTGGTGCTCATTTGTCAATGCTTTTTTGATATTCTTTGATTACAGTTTTGATGTATAACAAGCACACTTTATCATATCCTTGCAATCAACCTTTGGACTTTCTCTTATTTTTCTAGATTCATCTACACTCTTAATGATCAAATCTGATGGATGGTACTACTTAATTAAATGTTCGTTTCTTCTTGTCATCGCATCAATATTAGCTACTTCTAATATATTTTGCTTATCATCAACTGAAATAAACTTCACATCATCTCTTACTATCATTGATTCTTTTTTATCAGCTAATAAGAAGTCTTCAACTATAACATTGACTGATTCTATAACTACTTAACTCTTTCTATTAAACACACGATATACTTTGCTGTTTTTGGAATATCCCAAAAAAATTCATTCATTACTTCTTGCCTCAAGTTTTTTTAGTTGTTAACTATAATATTAATTGATTCCATAACTACTTAACTCTTTTTATGAAACACACAATATACTTTGCTGTTTTTGGAATTTCCCAAACAAATTCATTTATTACTTCTTACATCAAATTTTTTTAGTTGCTATCTATTATTTAGACTGTAAAACTTGTTACCAAACACATGAAAGTAGTTCGGTTGAAGTTTTGGCCATTCCAGATCTCATATACAGTCTTGTCAATTTGAGATTTGAAATAAGTTTTGTTCATATTATAAGTAGCAGTGTTTACAACTTCTGCCCACCATCTACGAGACATTTATTTGGTGTTTAGCATTACTCTAGTCATTTTCTAAACGTTTCAATTTTTGTGTTCCGCTATACTACTCTGTTGAGGTGTTTTAGGTATTGAAAACTCCTATTTAATACCATTCTCAATACAAAAATAATCAAACTATTTATTATCAAATTTCTTTCTAGGATCACTTCTCAACTTTTTCAAATTTGCACTTTTTTTAGTTTGTAAGTTTAAACACAATTTTTGAAATGCTTCAAGTGCATCTAATTTTTATCTTAGTAAATTAACCCAATTAAATCTAGGATAGTCATCAAAACACACCAAGACATACCTCTTTCCTCTTTTGCTTTCTGTTTGTGTTGTCCTAAATAAATCCATGTGCAAAAGTTTAAGTATTATAGATGTCACTATATATTAAACTTTCTTGTGTGGAGTTTTAATCTATTTTTCACTTTGTCCTAAACAAATCCATGTGCAAAAGTTTAAGTATTATAGATGTCACTATATGTTGAACTTTCTTGTGTGGAGTTTTAATCTATCTTTCACTTTGTCATGATCCATAGATTCTTTTGATATTGTTTCCCAATTTGGGTATTTCACAAATTGTAGCTATTGAACTTAGTTCATATAACAGTTTATAATTAATATGCCCAAACTTTTGATGCCACAATTCTACTTTATCCACCTTAGCCATCATGCCGCTATAGATTTTAGTTGTGCATATCTAGTAATACTTATCTGTAGTCTAATTTCCAGAGACCACACATTTTCCTATTTTGTCAACTACAAAACACTTGTTTTTGTCAAAGTTAACATGCATATTGTCATTATATAGTTAATTTATACTTATCAAATTTGCCTTCAAACCATGAGCATGCAAGTTTTTAAGTTTAGTCATACCTTTAATATTTAACTTGTCATTTCTAATTACTTTATTTTTTTCAAGCCATAATCAAAAGTAACAGAACCACCTCTTTTGTTTTTATAATTGTCAAGGAACTCCTTTTGTCCTATTATATGCCTAGAGCAACCATTGTTAAGTTACCAAATATTTTCCATATCAGTTTTTAGAGAAATGTGTACTACATGAATTTTAAGATCATTCTTTTTTATCCACATATGTTTCACCTTCAGTACTTTATTACCTTTGTCAAACTCAAGCTTGGCAACCTTCTAACCATATTGAAGATTTTTAAATATTGTCAAATAATTTTTCACCTATAACTTGCAAGAAAATAATAGTCACAATAAATAAGTGGTTTCTTAGGCTTATGTTTAAATTTTCTCAATTGTCCCTTCTTTTCAATAATGATCAAATTCTATTTTTCAACCTTGTTGAACTCATCAGAGCCAAATCTAAATTTATCATGGGGTTGTTTTTCCAAGAAAAGAACTTTATCTAATTTTACTTTTCCATAGTTTAGCCTTTTGATAACTGCTCAATATCTTCTAACTTTTGATTATTATCTTCCAACTTCTAATTACTGACCTTCAAATTCTTTTCACTTTGTTAAGCTTGATGTTGAAGTTTTTCAATCTCTTGTTGTTGTGAGCTATTTGCTTGTTAAAGTCTTTGAACTTCCTTCTTCAACTCCTTGTTCAACTTAGCAACTTCAACTTATTTTGAGTATAGCAATTCATATTCACTAACAAGTTTCTCATGCTCTATATCCTTATTGTTAGTGACATCATCAAGATCATTGTCTCAGTTACTATCTTCATAAATTGAACTAAAGTAACATTAATTAATTGACCTTCATCATCATCATCTCCTTCAGTGCTATCAATATCAAGATATTTTTAATTCTCTTCAAAAATCACTCAAAGTCGTATTATAAGACTTATTTTTCAACTTTTTCGAAGCATTAGCGCATTCTGCCTGAATATGCCGTAACTTTTGTATTCCTTGCACATAGGACCTTTTAATCCACTTTTATTCTCTAAAGAATTTTCTTCAATATTGTTCTTTTATTGAAGTCTAGGTTTCTTGTTGAAAGGTTTTCTAAATGGCTTGTTCTTCTATTTTTGTGTCCTCAGCAGTTTATTAAATCCTTTTGTCAAAAGATCAATTTTGTTGTTTGAGGCCTTACCATCATTGAAATTATCTTCAACTTGTAAGGCTAATCCTTTTCCCTATATTTTGACCAAAAATGCTTCTCATAGGTTTGCAAAGCCTATAAGGTCATCTATCTACATCTTTGATACGTTATTACATTCTTCTATAGTAGTTATTTTGGCATCAAATTGAAATGGCAATGATCTCAATATTGTTTTACATCAATTTTTCTTCAGAATATCTTTCGCCAAGTTGAAAAATGTAGTTTGCAATATCTCTTAATATGCCACTTGATACAACAATGATTTCAGAGTCACCTATCTTTAGTTCCTCAAACTATATGTTAGCATTTGTAATTTTAACATTTTAACAATACTCGTTCCTTCATGCATAGTTTGCAATGCATCTTATGCATTTTTAGTGCATTCACATGTTGAAATCAATTTGAATTGATCAGGATCATCAGTAACAAAAACATTATTCAATACTTTAGTGTTCGCATTGTCAAGACATCATTCAACATCTTTCCATTGATCTATTGCCTTCGATTCTTCTGCTCCAATACTACTATTCATGACTATTGGGGGTCTCCAATCTTGTTCAATAACTTGCCAGGCACCATTGTCAATATTTTTTTTATGAAGATTCTCATCTTGATTTCTGGTATGCATAATTTGCACCCGACAGCAACGGGGGTCAAGTAACAAATCCTATTCTTATACTATTCTAAACATGTTGTTCTAAACCAACTTCTAAGATCTCACTTACTAAATTAATAGCAACTCTAACACGACAAACTACTCTGATACCAATTGTATGGCCTGGTTTGTCAATCTATTATATTATTGTTAAACTTTTCTATTAATGTAGCATTAATTTTAAAGATAGAAATAAAAAGTTCAACACACAACAAATAGTTAACGTAATTCAACTATAGCAAATCTAAGTCTACGTGGCTTAATCTAGTGAAAACAATCCACTAAATTTTAACAAAAGTTACAAAGAATATACTCATCTCAATTAACTAGTAATTCTTAGTGGACTCTAACAGAATACCACATCAATGTTCTTTATGTCAAACTCTCTAAAGACCTTTGTTGGACCCAACCATTGGGGCGCTTTTATTGTGGATAAAAAAGTTGTAAAATTGCTAGTTGTCCATATCCTTGACAGTCATCTAGATGGATTAATCCGAGAAGAGGCTATGCTGGACAAAGACTAAGACTAATGAGAGGAAACTAGAGACAAGCTTCTACATCCAGGCCTGGACCTAATAAACCTCAAGTGAATGCATGAGTGGTCACATTGGATAAGGTAGATTTTGATACTGTTACTATTGTAGAAGGTAAGCTACCTATTTTTTTTTATAAAAAAGCTAAAATTTTGATTAGATTTGGGTTCTAAGCATTCTTTTATTGCAAATTCTTCTTGGAGCTATAGTAGTTAATGATGAAAAAGTTCCTTATGAAATGATTGTTAGTACGCAATTTGAGAAACAAATGAGTAGTGATAAAATATATTTGGGATATAGCATTTTGGTGGGCAATGTGGTATTAGAAGGAGATTTGATATGTATGCCTATAAAGGATAATAATGCCATTTTGGGAATGGATTGATTGTCTCAACACCATGCCTGGGTTGATTGTAGAAATAAGTTAGTGCAATTTTGTAAACCAGGGAAGATTATGTTAGAATTAGTAGAAGAAATTGGGAGGAAAAGTAGTCTTCTACTATCAGGAATTAAAGCATGAAAGTTAATTCGAAAAGGATGTGTTGACTATTTAGCTTACTTATGAACAAACCAAGTGAATGAAAAAGTCAAAAGATATCCTTATGGTATGTTAGTGTTTGGATGTTTTCCCTATAAAATTGAAGGAACTACCTTTGGAGAGGGAAGTAGAATTCACCATTGATATGATACCTGTTGGATTATATGCCCTCTTAGACTAGGTTTCTGATGTAAAATCGAATATTTTAATAAAAGAATTTATTTTCAGAAATTGTTCAAGAATTTATTTTTTGTTTCTGCACAATTTTCGTTTGGAACAGACCCGTTGTGTTTAAATAAGTGATCCATGTGAATGGTGGTCTTTCACAGTAAGGTATGGATCACGGGTTATTTAACACATAAATATTTATTCTAAACCAATTGATGAGACTGAGAATCTCATCATGTTTAGGTTATTATGTTATGAATTCCAAATGGAGAATGGCTTACCTTTAGCCAGTGAGTAGTCCACTCACTTCATGACATAAGTGTATTTCGAATACGTAGGACAGGACCTGTAGTAGTGGTTCTAAAAGTACTATATGATAGAAATCTAAACTATTACCACTACAGCGTGGACTAGTACTCTACAACTTGAGTATGAGTTGGTGGTCTGACGAAACTGGAAGCATATGCTTTGATATGCTATAGTTGAGGTTCTATAGTAGAACCAATATACTTGTGTATTGGGTATATATAACTAGTTAGTTAAGACAGACTTGTACAAGATAGTTTCTGCACTATATCGCCCCTTGTGGTTGTCCGAATGGTCTAAAATATCCAGGGCCTTGGGAAACATGACTCGGATGTTTGCTTTAAGGTAGCTCCTTTGGAAAGTGGAAACACTCCAGGAAGTCATGGACCATTGAACTAGAAGCCTAAGGATGGTAGATGTCATTTAGAGGGGTGTTAGTACACTTCTTCCTCTCTAAATGTACGGCGATGTGTAGAGGGGTATTTTAGTCATTTCACCTGTAGGTCGGAGACTTTGCTAATGCAGCATTGTCCTTGAGGTCAATATTTCCTTATGGTGATATTAGGAAATATTTAAAATGCAAAATACAGCTATTTATATAACAGGGGTATTTTGGTCATTTTAGCTGCCAAGACGATGTGTCTTTTTGGTTCTCGGAATAGCCCGTAAGTCCTAACTAATTTTTGGATTGAGGAATTGGTCTCAGTTCAAGAGGATTTTATTTTATTTTATTTTATTCAGGATGTCTAATTTATTATTAGACTGGAATAAAATAAATAAATAAAATAAAATAAAAATAGGAGCTGAGAGAAATTAATTTTCTGATTTATTTAGTTAATTAATTATTCAGGGCCTAGGTCCAGTTTGAATAATTAGGAAATTAACCTGGGCTTAAACCAAGGGACTTAATTATTTATTGGGTTATTTATATAAGCCCAAGATATAAATAATTAAAGATTAATTATTTTGGTTCATTTGGGCTCATTAATTATTTATTAGGTTATTTCTATAAGCCTAGGAAATAAAAAATTAATGTTTATTATTTTGGGCTTTTTGGGTCCAAGAAAAATAATAAAATTATTTCGGCCCAATAGCTTAGGCCGTAGGGTTTTTTCCATATACGGTTCAAATGAATTTAGGGTTAAGCCAAACTTATTCTCAGGATAATATCCAGATGTTTGAAATTTGATATCCCGGGGATATATTTATCAGATATTTGAGTCCTAATTTTGGCTAACAATAAAACAAGACTCTGGTAGATAGAAAACCCTAATTTCCCTAACTTTTCTCTCTAGCCTCACGAAAGACTCCCAGAAGCCTCTCTTCTCATGAAAAGCTCTCTTTTTCGTGAGGCTCTTCATCCCCTTGTTCTTGTTTCTTTGCTAACCAATAGCAAGAGAACTAAGGAGATTTGAGACCGTTCTTCTTCACCGTTGTGTTCACCGACTAGAGGTTGGGCGGAGGTATATTCTGAGAGTTGAAAGGCTTGGCGTTCATGCAAATAAGGTGAAGTAGGAGGCTAGCAGGTTTTCAACCGGAAGCTTCTTCAAGTGGGCAAGACGAAGCGATTCCTGTCGTTCAATCCACTCCTACTCAACCTAGTAGGTTTAAAGCGCGCAAAGATGTGATCTTTAAGCTTCTGTGTGGCCTCTAAGGCTTACGATTTTTTTTCCTCTGGTTTTTTTTCCCGTTGGTTCATGTTCCTCTGTTTCTGCCAGTCAATATGGTATCAAAGCCAATAGTTCTTTGATCAACTTGGGGAGCATGGTAGTTAATAAAAATGGAGAAGATGATTGTTTGGTGATTATGCCTGTGATCCTTCGCTGTTTTGGTATGAAATAGGTGGACTTGTAAGCTTCACAGTGGAAGCATAGGCTACTGTAAATTTTTTTTTTTTGCTTTGCTAGAACATCGTGTAAACCCAATTTGAAGGGTATAGGCGAATGTGGTTTTGATTTGGATGAGTTTTTTGTAAGTAAAAATGTCCAAAGAGGCCGCAGAAAGAAGCAGCAGAAAAATGCAGAAGAGTCTGTGAAGTTTTCGCGCGGAAGAAAAAAATGAAGAAGAAGGCACTATTCCTAAGCCGTCGAGTTGGAGCCGAGCCGACACTGTGCTGTACCTGGAGCTGCTGTCCGTGAGTGTTGGAGCCGAGCCAGTACATGAGATTGAAGCAATTTGCATGCAATTGCAATTGAAATTGGGTTGCGCGCGGGTTGAACAGAAGAAATGGGCGCAATCGCGGGTCGACAGGCGCGGGTCACCGAGCGCACACGCGGGCGGAGCAGTGGGTCGGCAGTGGGCACGGGTCCGGGCAGGCTTCATGGGTTGTAGCGATGGCAATCTGGTGCAGCTGGTGCACCAGGCGCGCTATGAACCGACAGAGCAAATGGGCCCTGATCTAGTGCGGCGGGTGTACATACACCGGCAGATTTGTTTTTGCAATTTTTCTTTGTTTTTTTTTTCTGTTTTGGGTCCCATATCAGGAGAAGTCAATATTTTTGTAATATTTTATATTCTTGGAATATATTTGCATGAAAAATATTAGTAAGGGATTTTAGGATTAAACAAGATCATTAATTAATTAATTATTGTGTTTAATTTTATTATTTGGACACTTAGGTTTAAAAATAGAAAAGCATGAAAACGTTTACTATTTTCAAGCATGCTATTTTTTTTTGTGTACCTGTGTGTGCCTTTTCTCAAGGACCAAAGTCTTTGGGAATATTTTTTTACAAGAAAAATATTTTTCTTCAAAAATTAAATGGTTATTTTAATTTGTACAAAAATTAATCCTTGAATATTTTTTCAAATGATTTAATCATTGACATAGAAAATATATTGGATTTAGATATTTTTGTAAATTAAAATGGAGGGCCTTTTTGTTTTATTTTGCACTAGAAAAATTGTTTTGTCAAATAAACTTGAGACTAAAGTCTCTAGAAAGTTTTAATTGGAAAAATTTTGAAATCATTAAATTTTAACTTAAATAAAAATTAGTCCATGGAAAAATCTATCAAAGGATATAAACCTTGACATAGAGATTTTAGTGGACTTAGATATTTTATTTTTGAGTTAAGGAAAAACTTAATGAAAATTTCAAAAGGATATTTTTCAGAAAACCTTTATTTTAAAAGACTAAGTGGGAGAGGGGTTCCAACGGCCCCACGGCTTTTATCACAGTCCTCATTAGAGATCGTGGGTCCCCTCGCGTCACCCTGGGAGTGAACCCGTATAGGATGGGGATACCACAAGGATCTAGATCTAATGGAATGATATAATTAATAACCCGGGGCACGTACTATGATCAGCCAGCCCACGTTAGAGGTTATAGTGCGATGTATGTCCATAGGAAATGAGAGGAAACGGCCATCTCACGATGGAGTTATCCTCTAGATCATTACCTAGAAGGGAAATTAATTTGTGGTGGTTATTACACTTAGCTTAGGGAATTGTTAATCTTCCTAAGAAGCTATGTCAGTTTTCCTAAGAGCCAATTTATTTTCAGTGCACAAATTTTATTTTATTTTCACAAACTAAATTCTTTCTTTTATTTTTCGATTTTCAGAAATGGTGAGAGGTTCTTTTAGTCCATTAACTGTTATTCTCAGGGAGAATAAGTTAACGGGTCCAAACTATGTAGATTGGAAAAGGAACCTAGACATAATACCCACAGCTGAAGAGTATAAGTATATCCTTTACGAGACCTGCCCTGTTATCGGGGAAGGTTCCACCTCCGAAGAGCGAGAGGCTGAGAAGGCGTGGAAGAAGGCACGCTGCTATATGTTAGCCTCCATGTCTAATGTGCTCCAGTCAAAACACAAGCACATGGCTTCTGCATATGACATCAGTCAATCATTAGCTACTATGTTCGCAGACAAGAGCCGGCCCGCAAGGTAGGAAGCTCTTCGAACTATTATAAATACTAAGATGGCTGAGAGAGCATCAGTCCGAGAGCATATGCTCAAAATGATTGCTGCTTTCGAGGAGGCAGAAATCTTAGGGGTTGTCATTGACCCCGAGAGCCAAGTGGACATGGTTTTCGAATCTCTATCGGGCTCCTTCACTCAGTTCAAGTTGAACTATAACATGAACAAATTGAACATGAGTTTGACTGAACTGATGAAGGAGCTCCAGATGGCGGAGAAGGTCATGAAGCCGCAGTTAAAGGCCATGATTGCTAAGGCTTCTTCCTCAAGAACTGGGCCTAAACCCAGAAAGTTCAAGAGGAAGAAGGGGAATGCAACAGCCCAGCCCAAGACCTAGCCCAAGGACAAACAAAAGGGCAAGTGCTTCAAATGTGGGAAAAAGGGACACTGGAAAAATGAGTGTCCAGATCTTCAAGCCAAGAAAAACCCCACAGGTAATGTTTTCTATCTAGAGTCTATATTAATGGTAGGATCAACTTTCACTTGGATTGTTGATTCAGGAGCCACTGATCATATCTGTAACTCCTTGCAGGGGTTTAGAAAGATTAGAAGACTCAAGAAGGGCGAACATGGACTACGAGTGGGTAATGGAGCACAAGTCTGAGCCCTTGCAGTGGGAGAGCTGGATCTTATTTTTTATTGTAATAAGATAGCGGTTTTAAAAGATATTTTATATGTACCTGGTTTTCGTTAGAATTTGATTTCAGTTACAAAACTAATAAATTAAGGATATTCTGTATCTTTCTATTCTGGTATTTCTATCAGTAGAAATAGAGAAATTTTATGTATTGGGCACATGTATGGAAATCTATTCTTTTTAAACCCTATTAACAACCAATCAAATAACGCTCAGTCTGAACCTTTAACTAAGAAGAGAAAGACCAATATCAATGATTCATACCTTTGGCATCTAAGGTTGGGTCATATTAACTCAACCAGGATTCAGAGGCTAATCCATGATGGGCCTTTGGGCTCATTGAGATTGGAAAGTTGGCCTCAGTGTGAATCCTGTCTGATGGGAAAGATGACCAAAAGGTCATTTACACCAAAGGCAGATAGAGCCAAGGAGGTGTTAAGTCTTGTTCACACTGATGTGTGTGGTCCATTGTCTACACCAACTAGATGAGGTTTTGAATATTTCATCACTTTCACGGATGATTGTAAGAGGTATGGTTACATTTACCTGATGAGACGTAAGTCTGACTCTTTTGACATGTTCAAGGAGTTTAAGGTTGAAGAGGAGCATCAGACAGGTAAATTAATCAAAACCTTACGATCGGATCATGGTGGAGAGTACCTCCTAGGTGAATTCAAGGACTACATGGTACATCATGGCATAGTATCCCAGCTCTCCGCACCGGGAACACCCCAGCAGAACAGAGTAGCTAAGAGAAGGAACAGGACATTGATGGAAATGGTCCGGAGTATGATGTCTCATGCTACTCTTCCAGTGTCCTTTTGGGGATATGCCCTGGAGACAGCGGCATATATTCTGAATTTGATATCTTCCAAGTCAATACCTAGGACTCCCTATGAGATATGGACTGGGCGTAAGCCAAGTCTAAATCATCTCAGGATTTGGAGTTATCCAACTTATGTACTGATCAAGGGAGATAAGTTGGAACCGAGATCAGAATTATGCTATTTTATTGGCTATCCAAAAGGGACAAAGGGAGGTTACTTTTATCATCCTAAGAAGCAGAAGGTACTAGTCAGTACAAATGCTAGATACTTGGAAGATGATCAAAGTACTTCCACTAAAGGTGCAACGATGTTAGAACTTGAGGAGAAATTATCCACGGAATCAACTTCTTCTGACCCGATTGTGGAACAAGAAGAAGCACAACCTCAAGAGCCTGTGCAAATGGAGCCTCGTCGTAGTGGGAAAGTGTCTAGGGTTCCAGATAGATGGACTGGAGAAGCCTTTGAGCTGGTTTCCGACCATCAGGAATAAGACCCTACTAGATACGAGAAGGCTATTGCTGATGCCGATGTAAATCTGTGGCATGAAGCAATGAAAGCCAAGATTGAGTCTATGTACCTCAATCAGATTTGGGATCTTGTAGCTTCACCTGAAGGGATAAAACCTATTAGGTGCAAGTGGGTGTACAAGAGAAAGAGGGGAGTGGATAGGAAGGTGAAAACCTTCAAAGCTAGGCTTGTGGCAAAGGGGTATACTTAGAAAGATGGAATCGACTATGAGAAAACCTTTTCCTCGGTTGCCATGCTTAAATCCATCCGCATCCTTCTTGCCATCGCATGTCACTATGACTACGAGATATGGCAAATGGATGTCAAAACGGCATTCTTAAATGGCCATCTTAGCGAAGATATCTATATGTCCCAACCAGAAGGCTTCGTTGCTGAAGGCAAGGAACATATGGTTTGCAAGCTTAAGAAGTCTATTTATGGACTTAAGTAGGCATCGAGAGCATGGAACATTGGTTTTGATAAGACTGTAAAGTCTGATGGTTTTATTCAAAACGAAGATGAACCATGTGTGTACAAGAAACTTGAAGGCATTAATGTGGTTTTTCTTGTCCTGTATGTGGATGACATTCTACTCATTGGAAATGATGTAGCGACATTGTCATCTACAAAGATTTGGCTGTCTAGTCAATTCAGTATGAAGGACTTGAAAGAAGCTAGCTACATTCTCGGGATTAGGCTTTTTAGAAATAGGAAGTAGAGAATGTTAAAGTTATCCTAAGCAACATACATTGACAAGATGCTGGCCAAGTACAGCATAGACTCATGCAAGGGAGCTCTAATCCCTTGCAGACATGGGTTGTTATTTTCTTCAAAGGATTGTCCTAAGTCTCAAGAAAAAAATGACAGAATGAGTAGGATTCCCTACGCTTCGGCTGTGGAAAGTCTCATATACGCCATGCTGTGTACTAGGCCAGATATCTGCTTTGTCGTGGGCTTAGTTAGCAGATATCAGTCAAACCCAGGAGAGGTTCATTGGCAAGCTGTAAAGCATATTCTCAAGTACCTCAAGGGAACGAGAGATTATATGCTGGTTTACAGGGCTGATGATTTGGTTCCTACAGGATACACAGACTCAGACTTCCAGGCGGATAAGGATGAGAGAAAATCCAATAGTGGATATGTCTTCACCTTGTCTGGATGAGCAATTTCATGGAGGAGTATCAAGCAGTCTTGTATTGCTGACTGAACCATGGAAGCTGAGTATGTGGCAGCTTGGGAGGCATCCAATGAAGCATTTGGCTCTGGAAATTCCTTTTAGAACTTGGAGTCGTACCACATATGGACAGGCCGATTATGATGTATTGCGACAACACTGGAGCAGTATCGCAATCTAAGGAACCTCGGAACCACAAGAAGGGGAAACACATCGAAAGGAAGTACCACCTGATCTGGGATTTCATCCAGAGGCGGGAAGTCGTGGTGGAATATATTGCCTCAGAAAACAATCTAACAGACCCATTCACCAAGTTTTTGGCTGAGAGAGACTTCAAGAGACACTTAGACGCCATAGGGGTGGGCACCTATAGATTTACCTAGTCTTAGAGTGAAAATGGGAGATTGTTGGATTATATGCCCTCTTAGACTAGGTTTCTAATGTAAAATCGAATATTTTAATAAAAGAATTTATTTTCAGAAATTGTTCGTGAATTTATTTTTTGTTTGTGCACAATTTTCGTTTGGAACAAACCTATTGTGTTTAAATAAGTGATCCATGTGAATGGTTGTCTTTCATAGTAAGGTATGGATTACGGGTTATTTAACACATAAACATTTGTTCTTAACCTATTGATGAGACTGGGAATCTCATCATGTTTAGGTTATTATGTTATGAATTCCAAATGGGGAATGGCTTACCTTTAGCCAGTGAGTAGTCCACTCACTTCATGACATAAGCGTATTTCGAATACGTAGGACAGGACGTGTAGTAGTGGTTTCTAAAAGTACTATATGATAGAAACCTAGACTACTACCGCTACAGCGTGGACTAGTACTCTACGACTTGAGTATGAGTTGGTGGTCTGACGAAGCTGGAAGCATATGCTTTGATATACTATAGTTGAGGTAACTAGTTAGTTAAGACAGACTTGTACAAGATAGTTTCTGCACTATATCGCTTCTTGCGGTTGTCCGAATGGTCTAAAATGTCCAAGGCACTGGGAAACATGACTTGGATGTTTGCTTTAGGGTAGCTCCCTTAGAAAGCGGAAACACTCCAGGAAGTCATGAATCATTGAACTAGAAGCCTAAGGATGGTAGATGTCATTTAGAGGGGTGTTAGTACACTTCTTCTTCTCTAAATGTACGGCGATATGTAGAGGGGTATTTTAGTCATTTCACTTGTAGGTCAAAGACTTTGCTAACACAGCATTGTCCTTGGGGTCAATATTTCCTTATGGTGATATTATGAAATATTTAAAATGTAAAATACAGCTATTTATATAGCAGGGGTATGTTGGTCATTTTAGCAGCCATGGCAATGTGTCTTTTTGGTCCTCGGAATAGCACGTAAGTCCTAACTAATTTTTGAATTGAGGAATTGGTCTCAGTTCAAGAGGATTTTATTTTATTTTATTTTATTCAGGATGTCTAATTTATTATTAGACTGTAATAAAATAAATAAATAAAATAAAATAAAAATAGGAGTTGAGAAAAATTAATTTTCTGATTTATTTGGTTAATTAATAATTCAGGGCCTAGGTCTAGTTTGAATAATTAGGAAATTAACCTGGGCTTAAACCAAGGGGAAATAATTAATACTTAATTATTTATTGGGTTATTTATATAAGCCCAAGATATAAATAATTAAAGATTAATTATTTTGGTTCATTTGAGCTCATTAATTATTTATTGGGTTATTTCTATAAGCCCAGAAAATAAATAATTAATGTTTATTATTTTAGGCTTTTTGGGTCTAAGAAAAATAATAAAATTATTTCGGCCCAATAGCTTGGACCGTAGGGTTTTTTTCAGATACGGTTCAGATGAGTTTAGGGTTAAGCCAAACTTATTCTCAGGATAACATCCGGATGTTTGAAATTTGATACCCCGGGGATATGTTTATCAGATATTTGAGTCCTAGTTTTGGCTAACAATAAAACAAGACTCTGGTAGATAGAAAACCCTAATTTCCCTAACTTTTCTCTCTAGCCTCACGAAGGACTCCCAAAAGCCTCTATTCTCACAAAAAGCTCTCTTTTTCGTGAGGCTCTTCATCCCCTTGTTCTTGTTTCTTGCTAACCAATAGTAAGAGAACTAAGGAGACTTGAGACCGTTCTTCTTCACCGTTGTGTTCACCGACTAGAGGTTGGGCGGAGGTATATTCTGAGAGTTGAAAGGCTTGGCGTTCATGCAAATAAGGCGAAGTAGGAGGCTAGCGGGTTTTCAACCAGAAGCTTCTTCAAGTGGGCAAGGCGAAGCGATTCCTGTCGTTCAATCCACTCCTACTCAACCTAGTAAGTTTAAAGCGCGCAAATGTATGATCTTTACGTTTTCGTGTGGCCTCTAATGCTTGTGGTTTTTTTTTTTTTTCTCTGGTTTTTTTCCCCATTGGTTCATGTTCCTCTGTTTCTGCCTGTCAATACCAATAGCAGAACCAATCTCGAGAACCCCCTATAGAATGGCACTGACGAAATTGAAGGAACTTAAGAAGCAGTTGCAGAAATTACTGGAATAAGGATTTGTTTGGCCCAGTACATCTCCTTGGGGAGCACTTGTATTGTTTGTTAAAAAGAAGGATAGAATGTTGAGGATGTGTATAGACTAACGTGGCTTAAATACAGTGACAGTAAAAACAATATCCATTGCCTATGGATGATGAATTATTTGATCAATTACAAGGAGTATGATGTTTTTCCAAATTAGACTTAAGGCAAAAGTATTATCAGGTTTAGATTCGGGAAAAATATATTCCAAAAACCATATTTAATACGTAGTACAAGCATTTTGAGTTTGTAGTAATGCTATTTGGTGTTAAAATGCCCCTGCTATGGTTATGGATTTGATACATCGAGTATTCCAACTGTATTTGGATAGTGTTGTTGTTGTCTTTATAGATAATATCTTGGTATATTCTTCAAACCCTCAAGAGCATGAAGCCCATCTTTTAAAACTATTGGAGAAGCTGCGGTAGGGTAAACTATATGCTAAATTTAGCAAATGTGAATTTTGGTTAAATAAAGTGGCATTTTTGGGGCATGTGATATCAAAGGAAGAGATTACAGTAGATCCCGCGAAGGTTGAGGCAGTAGTAAATTGGAAAGGCTCGGAGAATCCGATAGAGATATGAAGCTTTTTGGGATTAGTTGGGTATTACAAGAGGTTCGTTGAAGGATTTTCTAAAATAGCGTCATCTTTGACCCGGTTAACTCAAAAGAAAGTTCCCCATATCTAGTTGAAAAAATGTGCAAAGAGTTTCCATGAGTTAAAACAAAGATTAAGTACTGCCCCAATTTTAACTTTACACGTGATGGACAAACCCCATAGGTTCACACTGATACTTCAAATGAAGGGTTAGGAGAAGTATTGATGCAGGACAAAAGGATGATAGCATATATCTTAAGAAAATTGAAATCTCATGAAAAGAAATATCCCACTCATGATTTGGAGTTAGCAGCAATTATGTTTGCTTTGAAGAAATGGAGACACTATCTATATAGTGTTGAATTTGAAGTTTTCATTGACCACAAGAGCTTGAAGTATATTTTCACTCAGAAAGACTTGAATATAAGATAGCATAGGTGGATAGAATTTTTAGAAGAGTTTCGATGCCCAATTAAATACCATCATGGGAGGGTAAATGCGGTCGTGGATGCATTAAGTAGAAAGGTGAAATTGTCAGCACTCTGAATGAAGCAGGCATTAGAGTTAAACATTTGTGGTTAAAAGATAAATAAGGATGAATAACATTTTGATTCACCCTACCTTTTTGCAACAATTGAAGGAAGATTAGGAAAGAGGTGAAGCATTGCAAAAAAAAATGTCAAGGAAAAGGGAGAACAAAGAGGAAAATGATTTTCAAGTAAATGATGCAGGAATTCTTCGCTTTCAAGGCCAATATTATATCTCGAGATAAGCTGCCATAAAAAAAGATATTTTAGCTGAGGCACACCGAAGCAAATACACAATTCACCCAAGAATAGTTTAGATGTATTATGACTTAAAGCAACGTTATTAGTGGATTGGAATGAAAAAGGACATTTCTCAATTTGTGACTCGATGCCTTACATGTCAACAGGCAAAGGCTGATCAGCAATGATCTAGAGGGTTATTGCAAGTATTGCCCGTGCCATCATAGAAATGGGATGACATCACTATATACTTCATAACAGGGTTGCCCTTGATGGTGGGACAAAGGGATACCATTTGGGTTGTGGTGGATCGATTGACCAAATATGCCTATTTTATCCTTATTAATTAATGGGGCTTTCTGAAGAAATTAAGTAAAATATACATGAAGTAATAATACTACATGGGGTGCCTTCTAACATTGTGTTTGATTGTGATCCAAAATTCACTTCAAGATTTTAGAGTAAATTATAGCAACTATATGGAACAACATTAAAATTTAGTACTACAAAACAACCACAAACAGATGACAAATAGAGTAAGTGATTGAATTTTGGAGGATATGTTGAAGGCATGTGTTGTATTTTGCAACCGAGTAGATTGATAATTTATCATATGCAGAGTTTGCATACAATAACAGTTATCAATCAACAATTGGAATGACTCCATTTGAAGCCCTACATGGAAGAAAATGTCAGTCACTCTTGTATTGGGAAAGCTTAGGGTGAAAACAAAATGCATAAGATACTTTGGATCTTGAAGGAGTACGGCGGACTGTAGAATTGATCAAGGTAAGATTAGAAGATGCACAAAGTCAACATAAAATTTATGCCAACCAACATAGAAAAGAACTTAAATTTGCAAAAGGAGATCGAGTGTTTTTAAAATTGACACCGAGACGTCATCTGCGAGTAAAATAGAAAGGAAGAAGTTAGTGCCTTGGTAAATTGGACCGTTTCCAATTATGGAAAAGATCGGGAAAGTGGCATATCGATTGAGTCTACCTGTAGAATTATGGGGTCTTCATGATGTGTTTCATATTTCTCAATTTTGAAAATATGTGGTTGATCCCGAATATATGTTGAATGAAGAATCCATTGAAATGACTTCAGATCTAGTTATGAATAGAAGCTGATCAAAATTCTAGAATATGTTGAAAAGAAGTTGAGATATAAGAGAATCCCACTTGTTAAAATGCTTTGGAATCACCATCCAGTCCAAGATGCGATATAGAAGACAAACAGAAATGCGAAGCAAGTACCCAGAGCTTTTTAAGGATAATTCCAATTTCGATGACGAAATCCTTTGAAGAATGTGAGATTGTAACATCCCTCTCTTATGTACTTTAACTGGTGATACTTTGTATAGAGAGAGCATTTGTATGTAAGTATGGAACAAGAAATTATCAGTTTAATGAGTTGAACATTTTAGTGTAATAAAAATTTTTGGGATATTGTTGGAATTTTTTATCGCAAAGAAAAATTGAGGAAGAATTTGATAAATTCAAAAGACACTATAAAATTCAGTGTAATGCATAGATTGCATCAAAAAAATTTTAAAAAAAAATCGATTGGGATGAATAGTGTCATTAATTATGGTTATTTTTGAAGAAATATAGTTAATTACGGTTAATAGAACACAAGTGGCATTTTGTGATTGGTTGTTGGAGACTAAGTGTCCTTATATGATTGGTTGCATGAGAATTCATGCTAGATTAGGTGGAAAGCTAGAGAATTCTAAAGTTTCTAGGATGTTCTACCAATTACTTGAAGGTTCCAAAGAATTCTACCAGTTTCCAAAGTTGCCAAGTGTCCAAGATATTTTCCATACTTTCCTATTTTGATCACATGCTGATTATTTCTATATATAGAAGAAGGAAGGCCGGTGGAGGCCATTTTGGCCACTAAAAATCAGCAAGAAAAGAGAGAAAAAGGAAACGAAAAGAAGAAGGAAGAGAAATACAGAGGAAACCGAGAGGAAGAGAGAGAGGAAGAAAAAGAAAAGCTTAGACCTTTGCTAGCCTAGAAATCATTCTACACAAGGTAAAAGGCTTTCTTCCATGAATTAAAGATGTTCTATAGCTTATGGAGATCATTTTGATGTATATCTTGCATGGAAAATAGCATGAATTATGAAATATGCTCGGTGGCAAGCACACCTAGTATAAAATAAAATACTATCTAACATAAGATTCATATTATTTTTCAATATTGTTATGATAGAATTATTATTTGTAGCATTGTCTAAAGAAGTAGAAATAATTTTATTTAGTATCCTATATTCATGATATATTTGACTAATCATTCTTACTATACTACTACCTGAATGCAAATGTTCAAATAATTTAAAATAAATAGTTCTTTTTTGTATTAGCTAATCATGATCAATCAAATGATATGTAATGCACAAATAAGGCTCACTACTAATTACACTTCAACTATCACGTATATATATGTATACACACATATATGTGTATACATATATATACACATAGGTGTGTGTGTGTGTGTGTGTGTATACATATACGTATATATGTATATACATATACATATATATATGTATGTGTTTGTGTATATATATATAAGTATATATGTATATACATATACATATATATGTATTTGTTTATGTATATATATGTATATACACATATATATGTATATATACATATATGTATATAAAATAACCGTTGGGGGGAAAATTGTAAAAAAAAAAAAAAAAAAGTTAAGACCTATTGCTGTCTAAGCCCTAGCCCAGCACAAATCGACCCGCCTATAATGCACCACGAACCAACCCATTGAAGAGGCCCACTTGCCAATGCTAGGCATGATTGCTTCGACAAATGATGATAAGAACATGTTGAACTTTCTTTCCTTCTTCAAAGCTTTCTTTTGGTTTTTAATAAGATAAGCCTCGTTTTCATTATCCTAATAGCCCTTATCAACAACACCCCTATACTTCTTTGTGCACAAAGTGTGGCTTTTATCCAGTGCCCTATAATAATAATTGAGCTTAGACTGCTTAGAGAAGCTCATTTTGCTACCATCCTAACTTTGATATTGGAAAACGCTCTAGTATGAGCGCTCCTATCACCCCTATTCTTGAGACTCTATAGAGGAGGTAAATCATGAAATATACAATGCAAAGTCAGAAATTAAACCTACAATCTAACTCTGATATTACTTTGATGGAAGAGAAAAGTGCACAAACTAAATGAGAGGAAGTCATTTCTTGTAACTAAATTTTTATATTCTAAAATAACTTGTATCAACTTGTTGAATTACATAGCTATTCATACTACTCAAAATTTAATTCAAAACCTCACATATTAATTCTAATAACCCATAGTAAGCTTAACTCTACCCATACTAGATGTATAATTCAAGAGTATATAACTTTACACAGTCCCTATTAAAATACTTTTAACTCCTTGTATAAGATTGGAGGGAATTCAAAATTTTTAACTCTTTGAAAATTAAACCAATAAGACTTTCAAATGACTAATCATTTGCCTATTTTTGTAAAATCAATTAAGATTCCAAGGTCGACTTTAACTTCCAACAATGCTCTCATATCTGATCAAGGTCTAATGTTATTATCAACCCTAAATTTGAAAATTTCTCCCCATCTTCACTTCCTTCCTTGATCTAAATTGAAAGCAAAGCTTGAACCCTAACTCCTTCGTTTAGCATTCTCTTGGAAAGCCTAGAATATCAAAATGGGACTTTATTAAACAACTCTCACAAGGTAATGTAGGATCACCAAATAATTTATCTATAGAAACCAAATTTGAGAATGACTAGACCCTTAGAAGGAAGAATGAAATTAAGAAACAATCACTTTGATTCTTTATTGATAAATCAATGAACATGGAAAGTACTTATAGAGCATTTTCATTTACATGGATATAAAGTGAATGTTAGTAAGAATGATAGTGGTATGGTAAATGTACTATTTACCATATATCTATATTCTAAAAGTGAAGAGATAACAAAATTGTCATAAAATATTATTTTGATAATATTTTATTTTTTTTCTTCCAAACTTTTAAAATTCAACAGTCTAAATTTTATCATCTCATAATAAATGGGCCAAATTTCATCAATACTTTCGAATCACTTTTTATAAGGTCCAGATTCATTTGGTCTTCATAGGTAATTTAGTCATTTTATAATATTTTTTATTTTTTCTCTTAATCTCAGTAGAAATTTTAATAGTTCAAATATGTTTAAATTTAATACGCTTGGCTCAGATTTATGAAGATTTGGTTCAATTCTTACCCATCCTTTACCTCTCTGTCTTTCTCTTCTTACGCCTCTGAATTCCCTATCCTTCGTCCCTCCAGCTTCCTTTTCCACTGCCCGTTACCTATATTTCCAGCCATATGTTCTTGAGGCTTTCAATGGTGACTCTGTAGATGGTTTCCACCTGTTCTTGAGGGTTTCAATGGTGATTGACGTTGTAAATGGTTTAAAAGCGGAAGTTTTAGAATTTGATCCCCTATCTAAAGTTTGTAGTTGTACAGTAAGCTAATTTGAATGTTTCAGATGAGTCCTGCCAATCCTTTTCCTTTTCTATTTCTTAATGATTTTTTGTGCATCGTGTAGCTACTCTCTATACACGCCCATGCTGAGAGATTTGGAATGCCTTCTCCAACTTAGATAATTGCTATAGGTGGATATCGCCAAATTATTCCATCCTGAACATTGTAGCTTCCATTTTTTGATCCAAGGTTTATGTAGTTTAGAGGCCGGGTAAGTTGGCTCTTGAGATTTATAGTTTTTCTTCTGATAGATGTTTCTGTCTTCTGCAAATTTTGGCTTCTTAAAATCCACTTATAAGCAAACTGCCATCTTTCTCTTCTTATCTTCAAAGTTTTAGAGCCTAGGTACTCTCTTATTGTTTCTCTTTCTATTAGTATAATTCAGTTGCGTGAACTTTTGGAGTGAAGAGAAAAGGTGGGCTCTTGTTTTATGATTTGAGACATTATTCCAAGGTCTACAACTTTGTTTTTTTGCGCGAAAATGTTTTCAATATTTAGTGTTTATCTCATTTTACAAATAGATAAATAGTGAAAAATATAAACTTTAGTCTTGATTGTTAAAAATGGACATTGCTACTAGCACTCTTGAAGATCCAATATGCTCAGAGTTCTTTTGTTTATCAACTTTGCTGGCAATTTTCTTATGTGTAGCATGTTCTATTTAGTGGAAATGACTATCAATGCTTAGATATTTTGTAAACAAATTTGTTAGACTAGAGTGTCTGTTTTGTACTATGTAGCTTCCAAAATATGCATAAATGCACTACTACTAGAACAAATTGTGCTTTGATTTGATGTGGAAAAGTTTGAGGATCAGAAGGACTAAAGAAGAGGTACAGAAGGATGCTAATGGTTAGGACCCAGTACATATTTAGCTACACTGAATTTAATCACCAAGCTTGGTCTTAATTCCTATTGAAGTGTTTGTGTTGCTACTAAGATAGTATAGCTTTGCTTGGAAATGATAGCATGATGAACAAACACTTCATTCCATTTTTTCTTTTTCTCCCTCCTCATTTCTTTCCTATTATGCGTTTTCCATTTTTTGCTTTTCGAGGATACTTCTGGATGTTATTTTTGCCTTTTTTTTTTTTTCCTTCACATCAACTCTGTGTGTGTGTGTTTTCTTTTTAAAACTAATGTTTTATCTTAATTTTTATCTTTCATTCTTTTTTATTTGCTCATTTTCTGTGTGAAATATAAGCATTTTTCTTTCTTCTTCAATAAATCTTACTTGAAAAGTAAGGATCTTGAGTGGTATTTTTTTTGCCTATGAGATGAAGTATGCAAGTGGTGAAAGAATGAAACGCATAACTGCATCTAGATATTGGAAAACCACAGGAAAGAAGTTCTAGGTATAAAAGGAGACTGCCTAAGCATATCTTGGGATATTTTCAGGGCTGATAATGGTTTGGTCTTCAGTGGATTGTCATGGACTGAAGGTGTTTTTAAAAGTTTGGCATTTTAATTCTACTCGAAATTTTGCATTTTATGTTGTTATAATTGAGAATAATTTCCATTTTGTTTCATGGGATGTACTTGATTTGTTCATTAATAAATGTAAGAAACGTGAAAAATATAAGAAAAGAAGAAAATCCAGTCCTTTTGTTTACCTTGTGCTATTAGTTTTTTGCAGTGTTTAATTTGATGTATTCGTGCGCATTAAAAGAATGGATGATATATATTTATTACAAGCTGGCTACTCCTAAACTTTTCAACACCAATGATAGCAACCCCCTATGGTTAAAGGAATGCTATGCTATGCTAATTCCAGTACAACAATGAGTGGATCTCTATGCTATCCTATGCTATACTATGTAGAAATGATGTTCTGTGTTCCATTTTACTTGGAAAATAATTGATCACTTCTGGCCCTAATTTCACGCTCTGTGGTCATTGCAAAATTTTATGTGACACATGTATAATTTTCACCATTTTCTTTTTTGTAGAAACTTTTTTGGTCCTTTCTGAAATAGGGGTGCTGCTATTGTCAGAAACTGCTTCTGAATTGCAATTCTATTTGATTCATTTCATACGTTTTAGAATGTCTAAGCTACATATATGATTTGGTTTTTCCTATGAATACACAGAGGCAATCAACTATTCTGGTCATTAATAAGATTGTGACTGTCTATTCTGTGTAGATCTATCAACATCTTGTAATGCTTGTCCTTTTTGCTATTCATTATTTTGGTGCATTGGCTTGCCATGAAGCATGCCTCTTGATATGTTTTTCACTCACGAACAATTTAGTTGAACTTTTTGATATTCTGGACATAAGGTGGAGTACTTTATAGCTGTATTTGGAGAACCAGGTTTCCAAGATGCAGTTAATGGTCTTTGGAAATATATGAACTATTCATGACTTTGTAACTTAAAATGACGTCTGCCTAATTACTCCCATTTGATCAAAACATTTGTGTAGTTTAAGGCAGATGATCCTTTTTGTTTTTCACTTTTTTAGTAACCTTTTTATGTTACATTTGTTTCTCTTGTCATCACTTCATTTTAATAGAATTTTGTTTGACCTCTTACACGTCTGCAGTGGCTAGCTGGAGGGTCATGGAAATTGAGCGAATGATTGCTATATGCACAGAACTCAGGAAGGTCATGTCAGTTCTTGCTACACTCATCAGTTTTGCAAGCCTTGCTTAATTTCTTTGTATATCTCTCAGTTTTCCCTATAATCATCGATGCTATTTCGTTAAAATTTTCAGTTAGGAGCAACAGTTGAAGAAGGGACAGATTATTGCATTATCACTCCACCAGAGAAATTGAATGTAACATCAATTAATACATATGATGATCACATATTGCAACATGTTCAGATGTTCCTGTCACCATTAAAGATCCTGGATGTACTCGCAAAACCTTTCATGATTATTTTGATGTCTTGCAAAGGTTCTCAAAGCATTGAATTATCTATTCACATATTCAAGTGACAACAAGTTAAGAATGATAACATTATTATGGAGCCTTAAACTAACAGAAAAGAGCTAATAGAATGCTGATTTGCGGTGTGGAACAGATCAATGTGAGCAGCCCCTTGTTCATTTTTTCCTTACAAGATGTTTGATATGTATCCAAAAATGAAGTTTAACATGAAAGTACAAGATATGGTAAATGTATTTGGTTGTCTCATAAGTCTTTAGAATGTAGTGTAATTGAGACCATTTCTTTTCCTTTTAGACAATTTTTCATTTGGCATTTCCTTTGAATTGAAGCCTTCAAAAATCATGGATTCCACATATGATTACTTTCTATTCTATGTTCTGGAATAATATCACGATTCATTTCAAATTAGATTTGATAAGATGAGCTAATTGATTTCTTTCCCAAGTAGAAAAGAACACTATTATTTAAGCTTGTACTATAATCCACCATCTTCCTTCTCCACCGCCAACTATGAGTGTTCTTCAGAACTCGTCAAGTACTGATCACATACACAAGTAACTTTTGGTGCCCAGAATCTTGTTTACACCCCCCATTAAGAAGTGGGGGTTGAAACAATCTGTGATGATTTCAGAGGCAGTAACCTTAGGGATAGGCCATGTGAGCGGGTATGAATTTCATAATTACTTAATATTAATATTTTCCAACTCTTTCAGATTTCAAATTTATTACTATAATAATTTATTTGTACAAATTTACATTAACTAAAAAGGCATAGAACATGTTGCCATGCTATAAAGAAAGAAACTGCTGAGACACTTCAGATTGTCACATGTTGCAAAAGCTGACTGCACAGCACTCCACATTTTCTTTCCTCATAGTAGTAATATTCTTCTCCCTAACAATTACAAATATTTTAACTTTTCTTGTAAAATAGGATACCGCACAGATGTAGCATCAATCCACTCCTAATATTTTGATGAACTACTCATACACTTACTTGCAATTAGTTTTTTTTTTTTTTTTTTTTTTGGCCAACTTTTTTACATATCTTAGTATGTTTTACAAATTCACATCATGGTAAGTTACCTTTAGAGTCAAATGTTACTCTTCCCGTTTCATATTGAATATCCATATTTGATTCGAAACAAAAATTAGTTGATCATATATAAATTATTATCGCACCCGTACTAATCAAGAAGTGGAATTCATGTACCTTAGTTTAATAAAGTTAATTATATAAGTTTAAATAAAAAATATATTTATTATAATAAAGTAAATGTTTATTTTGTGAAGAAACAGAGGGGATGTAGTATGTGCTAGCTAGGGAAGTTTATTTCTTGAAAATCACTCCTTTTACTTCAAAGTCACAATGAGCTTAGAGATGAAGTAACCAAGCAGTGGCTTTTATTTGTTATGAGAATAATATTGGCATACACACTCACATGATGTAAGGTCTAACTAAAATTAAGACATGAGAGAACATATAAAAGTAACTTTTGCCTTACTCAGATATAATATATAATGTTATTTTTACTCAGATATATAATTTAATTAATATAAAAATTTTATAATTTTAATTCATATACTGAACAAAATTATTAAACAGGCAAACAAACTATTAAATATGTTATTAATATATTGTAATTATTTTTCTATACTTTAAATATTATTAATATGCAATATTAATAATATGAGAGATTGGAATAGACAAACCATTTTTACATGTTATAATTTTAGTATACATGGAAAGTCGAGAGAAACGTTGCCAAAAGATGAGCCACGGCAAAGAGTCATTTTATTTTGGAAAAGATGACTGCTTTTTGGGATGTAATGCAAGAGTTTCAAAAAAATGCCCAGAAAGCCCCTATGAGATTGCATTCTAGCTATAGCTATGGCCTGTGAGCTTTACTTGACCAAAACATGATGTGATGTTATACTTTTGGATCATAAGAATGGTTTCATTAGCAAATGTCTATATTGTTATTGGGCAACAACTTGTTTAGCTCGTGCTCAATAATATATAAAGTAGATGATGTGAGAGCAATTATAAAAGCAATTTACACTGAACTGGTAAAGTCAATGGAAACTTCGCAATCAATCTCCATGGTAAAGGTTATTTGGACGTGAGTCTCCTTTTCTTTTTGGTAAGTTTCCAACAATGACAGAACCACCCCCAAAATTTTTTTAAATTTTCATGTTTGTCTTTATAAAATTATTTTTTTTAGAAATATCTTTTTTAAAATTTACTTTTCATTCTCTCAAAAAATTTTAAAAATTTATAACATTACCATCTAATATATTCTTTTATATATCTTACCCTCTTCAATTTTAAATTTCTCATTCTATCTTTGTATTCTAAAATTCTAATACAAGAATAATCTGAATGAGCCAAAGTTCATCCTAAAATGTAACATTTAATACTCATGTAACATTTTATAATCTTGCATTTACTTCCAATATTTTTTTTGTTTGTCTGGCAAGAAGCTTTAGTGTGTCTTATACTTTTATACAATCCGAATAATATCTGTATCACTGCCTAACGTTCGTGCCCTATTTTCACCACCTATATGGCAAGCAAAATAGCATTTTCTTGTAGAAAAATTAAAGGAATTTAATCCATAGAAGTGCAAGAGGAAATGAGAGAAGTTTCTTAGGAAGAATTTTATTTATCCGCCTACATACCATGGCAAGAGCTATTTATTAAAACTTATAAATACACTTGGTATAATTAATACATATTTATCAAATTTATCAAATTTTAAGCTTTTATAAAATCATATATAATTATCGGGCAAAATCTCTGCACATAGTGCAGAGTCACCCACTAGTTGTTACTATTATTGATTAAATATTACTTTACCATTACAATACAAATTATCTTTGAAACGCTTAATATCTTACTAATCTCAATTCTAATTAATTATTAAAATATTAATAATTTTTTAAAGAAATAAAATACTTAAATAGGCATTTAAATTTAAATCATACAACCCATACAATACATAACCAAACTTGTATATATTAAAATTTTGGCAATGTCAGAATAAAATCTACACACAATAAATCTTTGACTATTATTTGCATAAGAATTTCTTCAAACTTCTCTCTTTCTTTTCTCTCACAATTTTCTCTAACAATTCTCTCACAATTGGTATATTTTTCAAGTTTGGGAAAGAGCTCTATTTATAGAGCTCTTATTAGTGGAGTCTCCACTAACTCCACTAATATGTAGTAGTGGTGTTAATGGTGGACATCCATATCCACTAATGGTATTAGTGGATTCTCCACTAATGAATTCATAACACTCTTCATTGGATGTCCATTATATAAAGAATATACCTCGTTAAAACCTTATTAGATAAAAACTCAGTGGGAAAAAAAATATAGTGAAGGAAAAATAATACATTATTCTATATGCCTGCTTATTACTCCCTCTAATGAGATGATCCCTTTAAATCTTTGAACCAACGTATACCGATTTTATATCTCAACTTCTCAAATGTTACAGTCGGTAAAGTATTTGTGAAAATATCTGCCAAGTTGTCACATGACCGAATTTGTAGCACATCAATTTCACCTTTTTTCTGGAGTTCATGAGTAAAAAGGAATTTTGGTGAAATATGTTTTATCCGATCTCCTTTAATATATCCTCCTCGTAATTGAGTTATGCAAGCTGTATTGTCTTCATAAAGAGGAATTGGAATATCTTTTCTAGATTTGAAAATAGTAGAGACTCGTGCTAATAACGTGTTATAAAATTTTGGCAGTGTCAGAATAAAATCTACACATAATAAATATTTAACTATTATTTGTACAAGAATTTCTTCAAACTTATCTCTTTCTTTTCTCTAACAATTTTCTCTAACAATTCTCTCACAATTGGTATATTTTTTACTCTTATTAGTGGTGTCTCCACTAATTCCACTAATATGTATTAGTGGTGTTAATTGTGGATATACATATCCACTAATGACATTAATGGATTCTCCACTAATAAATTCATAATAGTCTACAAAAATATGAACATAAACAAACATATTTTTTATGCTCTTCCTCCGTGCGATAGAGAGCCTCTTATCAATATTTAATGACATTGATATCAGTTAATCTAAGTAAAACCAAACCATATTAGAAATTCTATCAGTTGTATAATTGATCAAATAATTAGTCATATTTTATCAACATTGGTACTTAAAAAATATAAAAATAATAAATTAAAAAAAAAACTCATCCCCAAATGTGTCAGATGGTGCTAGAAAAGAGAAGGAAAATCTTTTTTTTTGTTTTTTCCTGTCTTTTTTATTGGTCTGGTCCAATCCAGGTTGTGCCTCTGTAGGACTCTCATCCTAATCCAAACCAAATTCGGTCCAAACCAATTCTTGCACAAAACTTAAATAAAGCTCATTTTGGGCTTGGTGGATCGAAACCTAGCAAAGAGATTAGTCCAACTGAACTTCATAATGTAACACAGAGAAAGACCAAACTTCATAAATCTTTATCCTCCAATAACATTAACTTTACACATACAAAATTCTTTGCCTTTTCAAAAATAAAACCACTAATTTCATAATTTTAAAGTTATCATTTTAATCATATAGAATTTATTTTCAAAAGACATTTATTTCCTTCTTGATCTAAATTCCTAAGTAGTCTAACTAAATATAAATATTTACTACTTCATATTCTGATTAAGTTCTCTTTGAATTATATGCTAATTTCAGAATTTGTGTTAATTGTTTTTTTTTTTTGTGCTAAAAATTGAGGTAAAATATATTTGTAGGAAGTAAAAAACTTTTAGTAGTGCTTTATGAAAATGTTCTAAATTGATTTTTTCCCCTTACAAATAAAAAAAAAAAGAGAGAGAAAATTTGTACTAAAAGAGTACAATGTTGTAGTTATTCTAATAACTTGGTGCTTTAAAATTGTCAATTTTTAAGTAATTTTAGTCCTTTAAATATTAGTAAATCCAACCTTTTAAATTTTGTATTATAAGATATAGATAAATTTTAATATGTATCCTTAAAATTAGTGAGGAGAATGGAAATTTGTTAGTATTAGTGAAGAGGGCATTTTTGGTCTTTACATATGATATTTATTAGAAGTGTGTAGAATATTTTAGCATTCAGAGTGGATTTTTCCCTTGATAAACCTATAAAATGATTTTTTCAAGAGACTCTTTTATACAGCCGGCAAAAAAGGGCTTCCAGAGGAGTGTTGTACTGAGAATTTGGCTTTGTAAATAATTGCGTTTTCCTGTTGAGGGTACTAATAACACTGTTTTAATATGGGGAATATCATCATTATTTAAGATAAAAAAAGAAGCATTTCTTTTGTGAACATTTTTTCTAAAGAAGAAGATTTCTTTTTTTTTTTTCAATCCTAATATGGAAAAAAAAAATGGAGGAGCAATTTGAGAGAGGAATCAGAATCGTTTAGCCAAGCCACCATTTTTTATATAAGGAATTGAGAAGGTTTGATATCGAATTGTGCCCTTAAAAAAAGAAAAAAATATATAAAAATTATAAGGGGAAAATAACCTTTGTGAAAGAAAAATATCATGATTAGTACTCTATGCTTGAAGAATATAATATATTACCGCATCTTTTAGTTTTAAATACTCTTTATTTGTTTGTCTAAATACCCCCGGTGGCCCCCCAAACCCCCTCACCCAAAAACAAAAAAAAAAAAGGAGAATTGTGTTAAAAAATGAGAGTTATTATGATATATTGTGAATTAGTAGAAACTCCACTAATTATAAATTTTTATGGATATCCATCATTTAGTGGAGACACCACAAATTAAGATTAGTGGAAGATAATGTATTCCACTAATTAAGAGCTTTATAAATAGAGCTATTCTCTAAACTTGTAATACACCATCATTTTGTGAAAGAATTGTGAGAAAAAGAAAGAGAAAAGTTTGAAAAAATTCTTGTGTGAAAAATAATTAGAGTTTTCTTAGTGTGTAGTGTGTAGATTTTTTATTCTAACACTATCCAAATTTTATAACACGTTATCAGCACGAGTCTCTACCGTTACAAAAGCCAAAAAACTAAGCACGAGTCTCTGCCGTTACCAAAGCCAGAAGACATGTACGCATTTATTGATCTTTATGGCTAACCTCGGTAAACTCGAATTTGTAGCCCTTAATATTTCTGAAAAAAAATTATATGTCATGGGTTCTCAATGTAGAAATGCATCTAAATGCTGAAGGCCTTAGTGAAAATATTCAAGCAAATAATAGTACATTTGCACAACACAAGGCTAAAACTTTGATTTTTATTCGTCGTCGTCTCGATGAAAATTTGAAAATGGAATATCTTACCGAAAAAGATCCATATGTCTTGTGGGTAAATTTAAAAGAAAGATTTGACCACCTGAAGATGGTCGTACTACTCATTGCACGTTATGAATGGTTGCACCTGAGGTTGCAAGATTTTAAAATCGTGAATGAATATAGCTCTGCAATGTATAAGATTACATCTCAATTAAAATTATACGGAGAAAAAGTGACTGATGAAGATATGCTGGAGAAGACATTCTCCACCTTTCATGCCTCGAATATTGTCCTGCAGCAACAATATCGAGAAAAATAGTATACCAAATTTACAGATTTAATTACTGCCCTCCTCATTGCAGAAAAAAATAATGAGTTATTATTGCGAAATTATGAAGCCAGACCAACTGACTCAACAGCACTCCCAGAAGTAAATGTTATTGGCTCCAACAGAAACTATCGTTATAGTCGTAGTCGTGGCCGTAGCCGTAGCCGTAGCCATAGTCGTGGACACACTCGATATTTCCCTTATCACAATCATAATCAAGTTGTGAGAAATACTGGCCACCTGAAGTGGAACAGAAAAGATCATAAGGGAAAAGAAAAAGAAAAAGAAATGGAAGAAAAGTATGAGGATACATGTTATAGATGTAGCATGAAAGGTCATTGGTCACATAACTGTCGTACGGCCAAGTATTTAGTGGAATTATATCAAGTTTCACTGAAAAAGAGCAATAAAAATGTGAAAGCCAATTTTTCTCAACATCCAGTAAATGATGCTGAGGATGATGATATTAATCCTGAAGATCTAAATATCAATATTATCCATATGGATGTATCGGATTTTTTTTGAACACCCAAACAATAGGATAGACCATTTAATTGGTGATGGCAGTATCCAGAAGAATTAAAGCCTCACCCTAATATTTTTATATTTTCATTTTCATTATATTCTAATAATATTTACGTTTGCATATATATATTTGTATTTAAATGGCTGTTGTTAATAATGATGTATGCATTATTGATAGTGGAACTACACACACCATACTAAAAAATGAGAAAGATTTTTCTGATCTCAAAATGGAAGAAATAAATATTTATACGATAAACGGTAGTACAAATATGATTGAAGGCTCTAGAAGAGCTAGTATATTGTTGCCTAAAAGAACAACAATTATTATTGATAAGGCACTATTTTCCTCAAAATTCAGAAAAAATTTATTGAGTTTTAAAGATATCCGCAGAAATGAGTATCATGTTAAAATAAATGAGGAAAATGGGATTGAGCATCTTTTTATTACTCAAATTCATTTGGGTAAGAAATTTGTATTAGAAAAACTACCGTCTTTTTCTACTGGCCTATATTTTGCAAAAAATACGTACAATTGAAATTTGTCATCTCATAAACCAGAAATTTATTGATCCTATTATTTTTAGCATTTCGCATGACCGGTTGGGTTATTCGGGATCTACCATGATGAGAAGAATTATTGAGAATACACATTGTCATCCATTAAAAAATAAAAAGATATTGACATCAGAAAAATTCTCATGTGTTGCATGTTCCTTAGAAAAATTAATTGTTAGACCATCACTAATAAAAGTAGGAGTTGAAAGTCCTACATTTCTTAAATGGATTCACAGAGATATTTGTGGACCTATTGATCCACCATATGGACCGTTCAAATATTTTATGGTCTTAATTGATGCATCATCCCGATGGTCACATGTATGTTTATTATCTACTCGCAACCTGGCGTTGGCGAGATTACTTGCTCAAATAATTAAATTACGAGCACAATTTCCTTACCATCACATTAAAAATATCCGTTTGGATAATGCTAGTGAATTTTCATCACATGCTTTTGATGCATATTGCATGTCAATTGGGATTAATGTTGAACATCTTGTAACTCATGTTCATACACAAAATAGTCTTGCTGAATCTTTGATTAAAGGATTACAATTAATTGCTAGACCATTATTAATGAAAACAAATCTCTCAACATCTGCCTGAGGACATGCTATTTTACATGCTGCAGCACTTATACGTATAAGGCCAACTAGTTATCATAAATTCTCTCCTTTGCAATTTACTTTTAGTTCAGAACTAAATATTGCCCATTTAAAAAAATTTTGGTGTGTTGTATATGTTTCAATTGCACCAAATCAACGTATAAAGATGGATCCTCAAAGAAGAAAGGGGATATACGTTAGATATGATTCTCCCTCTATTATCAGGTATGTTGAACCTCTGACAGGAGATGTATTTACAGCAAGATTTGCTGATTGTCATTTTGATGAATCATTATTTTTTAAATTAGGGGAAGAACAAAAACAGTATAAAAAGGATCTTGCTTGGATAATATCATTAAATTATCTTGATCCGCGCACAAGCACTTGTGAACTTGAAGTTCAAAAGATAATTCATTTGCAAAGAATTGCAAATCAAATGCCAGACGCTTTTGTTGACTCCAGAAAAGTAACAAAATCGCATATTCCAACTATAAATACTCCTATTCGAATTGAAGTTCTAGCAGAACAAAAGATTATATCTATAGCTACTGAGCCAAAAGCATGTCAGAAGTATGGCCGACCTCTTTTGGTTCTAAAAATAAAAATCCTCGAAAGAAGAGAGGATGAAAGGATCCAGATGATCATATTAGAAAAGAATGATAAAGACCAAGAGAAAATTGATGACAAAAAACCAGAAGTTGATGAAAGTAATACTGAAATTTCTATCAATTATATCACTTCCGGTAGAAGTTAGAATCGGATAGAAACAATTATTGATAATATATTTGCATACAATATATCTTTTGATGTTATACAGGATAGTGATGATCCTGAACCAATATCAGTTGATGAATGTCGGTATAGAAAAGATTAGCTACAATGGAAATATGCGATTTAATCGGAGTTAAATGCACTGATAAGACGTGAAGTCTTCGAACCTGTAGTCCGAACACCAAAAGGTGTAAAATCTGCTGGTTACAAATGGATATTTATGCAAAAGCGTAATAAAAATAATGAAATCATACGCTATAAAGCACGGTTAGTAGCCCAAGGATTTTCACAAAGATCAGGTATTGATTATGATGAAACTTATTCTCCTATTGTTAATGTTATTACACTCCGATATTTTATCAGTTTGGCAGTACACAAAAAGATAGACCTGCGCATATTAGATGTTGTCACTGCTTACTTGTATGGAAATTTAGAAAATAATGTTTACATGAAAATCCCCGAAGGATTTCATATGCCTGAAGCATATAAACATTATCCTCGTAAAAATTATTCCATCAAGTTGCAGAAATCATTATATGGCCTGAAGCAACCTGAGCGCATGTGGTTCACTTATCTTAGTAAATATTTATTGAAAGTGGGATTTAAAAATAATTAGGTATGTCCATGTATTTTTATTAAGAAATCTGGTTCTAAATTTGTGATATTAGCTATATATATTGATGATATTCATCTTATTAGAACTCCTGAAGAGCTCCAAGAAACAATAGATTATTTAAAAAAAGAATTCGAAATCAAGAATTTTGGTAAAATGAAATTTTGCCTTGGTTTACAAATTGAACATCTAGAAAGTGGAACATTTATTCATTAATCAACATATACAGCAAAAGTTCTCAAAAGATTTTACATGGACAAAGCACATCCATTGAGTATTCCAATGATCGTCCGGTCATTAAATGAGAATAAAGATCCTTTCTGACCTCAAGAAGATGATGAAGAACTCTTTTGTCCTGAAGTACCATATCTCAGTGCAATTGGTGCATTGATATATCTTGCTAACAATACATGACCTGATATTGTATTTGCTGTCAATTTATGAGCAAGATTTAGTTCTTCACCAACACGACGACATTGGAATGGAATTAAACAAGTCCTTCGATATCTCCAAGCAGCTACTTCTTCAAATCATGCTGAAAGTATAGCCATTCATGAAGCAAGTAGATAATGTGTATGGTTACGATTAATGATTCATAATATCCGAAAAAGTTGTGGATTATCATCTATCAGAGATATTCCAACTCCTCTTTATGAAGACAATGCAGCTTGTATAACTCAAATACGTGGAGGATATATTAAAAGAGTTCGGACAAAACTTATTTTACTAAAATTCTTCTTTACTCATGAACTCCAGAAGAAAGGTGAAATTGATGTGCTACAAATTCGGTCATGTGACAACTTCGCAGATATTTTCACGAAAACTTTACCAACTGCAATATTTGAGAAGTTGAGATATAAAATCGGTATGCGTCGATTTAAAGATTTAAAGGAATCATCTCATCAGGGGAAGTAATAAACAGATATATAGAATAGTGTACTCTTTTTCCTTCACTAGATTTTTTTTTCCCACTGAATTTTTATCTAGTAAGATTTTAACAATGTATATTCTTTATGTAATGGAAGAATATCCAAGGGGAAATGTTATGATATATTGTGAATTAGTGGAAGCTCTACTAATTAATGGAAACTCCACTAATTATGAATTTTTATGGATGTCCATTATTTAGTAGAGACACCACTAATAAAGACTAGTGGAAGATGATGTATTCCACTAATTAAGAGTTTGATAAATAGAGTTATTCTCTAAACTTGTAATACACCATCATTTTGTGAGAAAATTGTGAGAAAAAGAAAGAGAGAAGTTTGAAGAAATTCTTGTATAAAGAATAGTTAAAGTTTTCTTAGTGTGTAGTGGGTAGATTTTTTATTCTAACAAAAGTAATATTTTTTCCCTTTTAACAAAGTTATTCTTTTTTTTTTTTTCTTTTTGAAGAACTAAAAGTTGCAACTTAAAGTAACCTTCTCAACTCTTTTTTTTTTTTTTTAAATACCATAAGAATGAAAAGCCAACAATAACACATCAAAACAACTGTATTATACTGAAAGCAAAGTTAGGAGAATTGGTATCGTAGCATTACTTTCATGTGTTCTTGCCATCTCTCTGAAAAGTGTGCTCAATAGCAAACTCTTCCTTTACCTAAAAGCATTCCACTTTTCTTGCACTTTATACTAAATACCCATTCCGTTCATAAATAATTATCATTTTTTGCAAATTTCACAATTATTTTAAAAAAAAACTCTAATATTTTTACAAAATTTTAAGAGAGTAAAATTAATTTTTTTATAAAAAATTATAAATTTAGATTTTAAAAATCGTGAATTCCTTCTCCTCTCCCTTTCCCCGCCATTGGTGCCCCCTCCCTTATAGCTACCTTTCCTCTCTTCTTTTCTTCTCGCTACCTGCAAAACATGCAGCTGCAACCACCGTCTTCATCTTCCTACCTAGGGCTGCCTCCTCCTCCCCTTCCTTCCTCTCCTAAAAATCACTCGCTAGTAATAAAGATCAATAAAGAGCATATTTTAAAATAATACATTTTTAATTTTATAAAATGATAAATAATTATAAAATAAAAAGTCTCTAAAAAATAATTATTATTTAAGAATAGAGAAAATAAAATATGAATTAAGTTTTTTTTCCATTACGATTATCTCTCATCATGTAAAGATTTTTAAGTTGGAATAGGAATGAGTCAATGGAAGGAAAAGTAATAGGATCTTTGGAAAAAGGTCACATCTCTTTTCCCCATACTTATCGGTTCCCATGGGAATGGCCCCATTTGTTCAATGGTAGGTTTTCCCAAAAAATTAGGTTTACATAGTTTTCAATTAGATTGATACTTCTTGATAAGGTATCTTTTGGAACGTGCAGATGCCTCCTTGCAATCTAATCGTTGTCATAAAGTGCATATAAAAGTACATATTTTAAAATATCTTTGCATTTGCTTGAGTTCTATATATAGCAATATTGCATTTTTTTTTTCTTGACATATATTGTCAGTATAAATCAAAGACGGAGATAGCTGGTCGAGATGGTGCCTCTTAAATTTTTTTTAAATTATATTTTTATTTTAGTAAAATTAATTTTTTTAGAAAAAAAGTTTCTTTCAATTTTATCTTTCATTTTTAAATAAAATTTAAAAATTATAATATTATTTTCCAAAATATCGTTTCATGTAATTTGACCTCCATCCCTCACATAAATTATATAGCAAATGCATAAATATTATAGTTTCGTATTAAATTCATCAAAAGAAAAACCATGTCGGTTCATATCACATTAAAGAGAAGTTTGGTGGTCAATAAATGCACGTGAGATCAGTAGGTTAAAATATTTAAAGTCTTATATGTGAAACGCTAATAAAGTTATAAAAATAATATAAAAGAAAGGAAGAAAATGATGCAAATTAAAAATGTAAACTAGCGTATCTTTGATGCACTAAAACTCATGTGAATGAGAAAATTTAACATTAGTTTATGTCATGCGAGCTTTATCGTGTGTATATAAATTATATATATATATATATATATATATATATGTGTGTGTGTGTGTGTGAGAGAGAGAGAGAGAGGGGGGTTAATAGTCAATTAATTAAAAGCAATCTTATGTAACATGCTCTTAGTTAAATTCATATCCCCCATCCTTCTCATGTATAATATATAGATACCTAAAAAAACAAATTAAACAAGAAAGTGAGATCTTTTGTAGGTTGAATTTGAGGGAAATCTTTACTGTTTAATGCGAATAGCCTAATTCTCGACTCTCAACTCATCATTCGATAAAACAAAAGCTCAACGCCCCAAGTATAAATTTCTATATTAAAAATCAGAAAAAAAAAATATTGATATTCATGGCTTAATTTTTGTAGGTTGAGCCTGAAAAAAATAATTTGTTCCCTCTCTTCCATGAAATTAAAAAAAAAAGAAAAAAGAAAACTCTTCCACTTCCAATATCTGGGAGGAAATTACTAGAAAAATTGTGTCCCAAAAAAAAAAAAAGCCTAGAAATTCCTGCCATAAAATTAGTCCCAAAGAAAAAACAAAATGCAATATGTTAAATAGCTACGTGGGTTAAGAAAAAACCAGCCAAGAAAGGATAAAGGTCATTTGTGGTATGGCCCATTATCTTTGTCCAACCCTCCAACTTTTTGCCTTTTGGAACATTTACACGTTAGGACAACAAATATCCTTTTAGCTTTTTGCAGAAAATAAATTACAAAACGTAATTAAGGAAATCTCATAAGAAAATAATATGCCTTTTAGGACTTATTAATCAATTAATTCTATAATTGAAAGTAAGAAAATAATAATCTTATGGGGCCATATTTATTTGAGAAGTTATCTTCTCACATCTTCCATAGATTTATTATATAATATGATTAACACCGGTTAAAAATTCTCTACGAATTACTAATTACTGATTGATAAGTTTGTTGTCTTACAGATACTTATACTGACTAACTAAAATACAGCAATATTAATTATTTTGCATAAATATTATCCCTCAATTTAAACCATACAAATCCAAATAATACACAACAAAATTAGTTTACAAAAACATAGAAAAACATAAAGAAGAAAAAAAAAAAGACTGAATAAACCAAACTCTATCGGAAATTCCATTAATCACATAATCAGTTGAATAAACCATTAATCAGTTATTGAAAGCAATAAAAAACAACACCGCTACAATCTCAAACTTGCCAGCATCTTAGCATGATAGGCGCAAGCAAGTGGGCATTTTCCCAATAATGTGCCAAACAACATAATGGTGTAGTGAGCTGGAACTTCATTCGATAACCTGCCTGCCACTTTGCTGTTGTAATATCCCTACATTGCAAACAGATTATCAAAGTATTTCACTCCAAAACGCAAAGAAAAGAGCCACCAAACATTTCGCTGTCAAATTTTATCTATAAAGAGATAAGCATACCCCACTTGTGTAAAAAGGATGATCACTTTTTGGCTGTCATGTAATTGCCATGAGCACCCTTTTCTTTTGAAAAGAGGAAGCTGGGGGATCAGCACAATAACCTTCCCTTTTGAGTTATACTACTATTATCTCAAGATAGTTGTACCTTATCTTACTCTGCACGACTATCCCCCCCCCCCCCCCGCCCAACAAAAAACAAAACAAGACCACACACAGAGAGAGCAGTCAGAGAAGTAATGTTTCTTGGGGATGCAAGCACCTTCGGACACATGTTTATGTTTTGATTCAAATCCAGACCTTCCTTGTGGAAATAATTCAGTGATAAGCCTTAACCAGCTAGACTGTTAATAATTTCAAATTTGGATAGAGACAAATTTGGATGTTCTTGTATCTTCTAATAATTTCAAACAATATGCACCCGTATATATCATGTATAGATTCTATACTATTCTTTTTTGGATTTTTCTTTCATTATTTAATTCACATTCCCTCTCTCTCAAAAACAACTTTATTGTGGTGTTGTTAAACTAATTTCTTGATCTAATTCTCAATTGAACCAATCCAATCAATCTTTCAACCAATTCTAATAGCATTAGCTTTGAGTTAAAAATACTAAGATGTGAATACAAGACACATCAATAATTAAAATTAAAGAGAAAGGCATAAATTAAACAAAGTCGAGACCAAAAAAAATCCCTATTTTCCCTATTTAACCCAAAATTAGGTTTATGGCATTGTCAACATGATGATGGAAATGATGGTGGGGCGGCCAATGAGCTAATCCTCAAGATATCTCTATATACATGTACAAATGCATGTAGAAAGTGATGCTTATAAAAGGGCTATGCCCCATGATTCTGTTACCACTAGGGTACTCAGACATGGCTTCAACATAGCCAGCCTTCTTTTTCCTTTACTCATTTCTTGCTGAAGCTCAAATACTCTCTCAATCCAGAACACAGTTTCCACCAAATGGCCACAGAATTGCCTAACAGTTCTGAAACTTCTACTGCATTTAATGGGCTAGAAGAACTTGAAGTAATAGAGTTCGATGAAGATACACTCAGAGAGTTGCTTGAAGAACCAGAGGAAGCAATGCAGGATAACTATTACATGACCGAATCTATGGAGACACAGATTAACCACAACATAAACATGGAAAACTTCGATCACCTTGAGAGAATCGAATCTCCCGGAGACGACTATCATTGGCTCAACACCATGGAAACAACTCCAGATATGCCATACAATGATTTAGCTCTTTGGCATACAGATGCCTGCAGTGAAGAGATGGTTATCGGAACTACTGGAATGAGAGAAGCCATAGACAGTTCCCCAATATATAATGCATTTCAAATGGATGAAGTTGCATACGCAGGCCTATGGCAGTACAACTAATGACGATACCTTGCTATATTTCTATTTCTCTGTACCCCTACCAATCAATGCATGAAAACACTGAAAAACAGTGCATAATATATTCATTCTCTCAAATAATTTCAGGATAATACCGTTATTGTTCTCTTTCAAATTCCTCTCATTTTCCAGCAAAGTAACTTACTATTAGTAAATAATTCAACCATATGTTTTCTCAAACTTTCCGCCGATGAATCCACTGATCCAAAGCAGAGCTAAACTCAATCATGATCATGTACTTTGTTTTGTCTGATTTCAGCTGCTTTGTTTGAATTCACAGGTGGCAGAGTGGAGTCACTTAAAGGCAAAGAGAACTAGGAAGTTTGCGCAAATCTATGTCACACTGCAGAGAAATTTTTTATCATCTGATCTACTAATCAATAATCATGTCTTCTGGTCAACTAATTCTATTCATCAAACTTTCATTATCTTTTACATCATATTGTTTTGAAAAATGACATGTATCAAGGTAGGGAGTATAAAGGCTATTCAAAAGGCAGAAAAGAAGAGAACTTCTTACACCACTGCCCAAAGTAAGGTTCCCTTCAAATTGAGCAAAAATTCTCAATAATGTTTGACATTTTCTTAAATGGTACAAGTAATATCAAACCAATTACAGTCACAGTGAATAAATGATCAAGACATAGCAATAAACATCATTCGAATCATTTTTAAACTAGCGAAAAAGAGCATTCAAATTTTCTGTTGAAAAAAGGAAGCACACAAACTTGCTGCTATAAACATGAATATCCTGATATCAAAAGTCATGTGCATAACAGTTTGAATTCCTTCAGAAAGTTCACCCTTTATGAGAAGTGATCACTATCCAAACAAATCATCCATGGCTGAGATCAAGAAATTACACAACCATCCACAATGACATTTCAGTGGGCAACCACCAATTTAAATTTGAAGCCAACTTTACCCATGCTTTGGGATAGAGTTTGAACCCCAAACCGAAAGGTTAGAGCTCGGGTCTTGCCAGTTGGGCAAGCCATCATAGGCAAAATCAGCATTCCCATATTTAGTTGGTAAATCTTAAAATGAGAAGGAAAAAAATAAAGAATATAAAAGAAAAGATAGGAAAATAATCCAGAGATCACTATGCGTTTTCTTTTATAACTATTCTTCCTGGATGCAGATTCTGTTTGATGTACAATAAAAGTTTCCGTCAGGTCTGTCCAGGTAAAGTATAGTACGTCAAACCACTGAAAATAGCATAATGGATTAAGTAGTAAACACTATCAGTACTACGGGCATCCACTAGGTGTTACTATTCAGTTAGCTAAATATTTTTGTCTTATCCTTCCTCATCCGAAATATCATCGATCATGTTCTGTAGGTGCATTTTATTTCGTCTTCTCCATTTAAGTATATCAAACAAAAGAAAATGCCTATGCTACTATGAATGACTTAACAGTTTCAGAAGAACATGGTAATTGTTCAAAAGGAGCAATAGTATCGATTGTTTTTACTAATACGTTTAGCTACCAACACAAGAATATAAGCTCAGAAGTAAGCAACTAAGACAGAAAGACAAATTATTAGTAACATTATGCAAAATTTATTTTATGCCCATGAAATTACAAGGGTACAATTCTTTGTTTTTCCCATCAGTAAGTGCTATTCCAGTACATTTTGAAGGATTTTTGTTCTGCGAGTCTTCAGTTTGAGTCGTTTTTGAAACTCTCTTTTGCACAACCACACCCCCAAGCTGACCCTACAAATTTTGCTCTTCCCCCATTTTAACTTTTGTCATTGTTCAAATATAATGCATCATAATTTTGCACTTATTCAGTTAACATAGTTCTTCAATCTTGCTTTTCATCTTCCTAATCCCCAAAAGTTTTGCCTGATTATGTTTACATCATACACTTCTACTTTACCTTCAAATTGTATCATTTCAAATTCATCTGCCTCTACCTTTTGTTTCTGTAGTGGGAGGAAGTTTGTATCTCTGAGGCTAGTTCTCTTATGCAGTTCTTGAGTTCCATTAGTAATTGATGCATATCTTGACTCTTTAAGCATCTCTTGCCTTTTTGGGCTCATATCTTGAATTATGGGTGTACCCCTATGGTGTCATTTTTGTGGAACTATCTTTACTTATCATATCAAAAAGGGGAGGGGGGGAAAAGGAAAAACTTTTCAAAGTTCATGGTACAAGTATGTTTGGTTTAAATATTGAAGGGGGAGATGGATGAACTTACAGAAAATTCTTTAATTTGTATTTCATATTTGATCTCCAAAAGGCTAATGTTCTTATTGGTTGTTCATTTACTAAAAGGTTATCAGATCATTTTCTCCACAAAATGATCCTTTATCAGGTTACACTGATCATGTACAACTTTCTCTTATTCCACTTTTTTGGTTAAACTTGGCAGCAGTTTGGAATGCTCCAAATACCATAACCATATTTCGTCTGTTTGGCAACCCTAGAAAGTGGAATATACTTGCACCTTTAGCAACTACTACTAAGAGACACCTCTCCCTGCCTCTGTCAAATCTTAGATGCTCCACTGCCTAAGAATATAGTTGACTACTAAAAAGAAATGTCCAATAACGTGATGGTGCTAGGCAAATGAAATCGTTAGTAAATGTACAAATCTTCATGACCCCACAAACTAGTCCATAAAGAGAAAACAAAAAGGATAAATAAAAAGAAAAGCAAGCAACTTTATATTTAATTCACTTTAATATTGCTAAGAGGTTCTGAATTCCAGATTATACATAAACTTTTGGTACTTAACATCTAAGACATCATCAATTGAAAACTTCAGGTGTCAAAGATTTACCTTTCACCCAAAAAGGCCCTCCATCCAACCACCCCAACTAGAGAAGGAAAAGAAAGCTATGACAAATTTAAATATAACTGTTGACACCAAAACATAAAATTAAAGCCTATGTTACAAAAAACAGGAGCATACTGATCCTACTCAACTGCGGCCTTATGAAACCAAGGTTGGACTTGGATTGTAATTAAGTCCTCCTGACCACCAAAATTACACAAAATTTGAGCCATGAAGAAGCATGATTCATCCAAAGATGAGCAATCTCCTGTGAGAAATCAATGTACAGCCAAAACCAGTGTAGAATGCTCTCTAGTAAAACATCAAAACAGATAAGCACTGATTCAAAACAACTTAACTTTCACCAACATGACTTACCTCACTGCCAAATAACTGAGGTTTCGAACCACAAGCAGAACAAGGACATCTAGAAGCACCCAACCAAAGCCATGTGGTAAGAATCCTGTGGACTTTTCAATGCTACTACCTGAGCAGTGATTTCTTCCTGGACCATTTCTCATTTTCTGAATCTCCTTTGTGAGAATTGCTTTGTTAACACACCTTTCCATTTTTCAGTTGTTCATTGCTATCTGAAATATGGTCTTCAGTGTGAGAAATATCCTCACATCAAATTTGAACAAGCAGAAAAGAGCTGGAATGCAATATTGGAATGCACCTATAATTCTATAAAAGAAATAAAAAATGCAGCTGCATCCAACAAAAAGAAACTAGAAGCTCAAGAAATCAAGGAATTCATAACAAAGCTGAAAGCAAAATCACATCCGAGCCTAATAATATTAATATTTTATGAATAACAAGCGATGCAATTTATAAATGTTCATTCCCATTAAAGTACATATAAAAAGTAAGGTCTCACAGCCAGCTCCAACAGTTAAAATATAAATCCTTCCTACATTTTTTTAGATTTTAAATAAAACTGTAAATAGATCATTCCATCAACATATATCTTGCACTGACAGTGTCAACTAAACTTTAAGCACAATTAAGAGAAACAAATATAATCACAATGGCAAAAGAGAGGCATAAGAGTTGACCAAACTGGTGATGCAAGCATATTGTGAAGATCACAAATGAATAATCCCCAGAAATAAAGAAGATGAGAAAACTTGAGAGCAATCTCAGCATAGAATTAAACATTCATTGTTATTCTGCAGCAAACAAAGGCTCCACACAATCACAAAAGAATGTAAATCCAACAAAAAAGACATTGATGTATCAAATTGTCAATCACTTGAAAAGACTCTGCTTATGTGTTTGGACTTACCATCAGAATAAATTTGAAGTACAATAAATCAGGAACATTTACAGGCAAATTAACAGCCAAAAGCAACTCTAAATTTACAGAAGATGTTTGAGGTTTAATGTTGCTAGTTACACACTCAAATCCTTGATAATCATCAAACGCTTTCCCAGACATGGTTTCTGGCATTCTGGATGATAACTGCTGGCATTTTTCCTCAATGCAGAACTTTGTGGGGGTACGTTACTCAGACAAGGAGAACCCCCCAACTTGAGCATTATCTCCCTACAAAATTAGCAGTTGCCTGCCTTTCCACTCGAAATAACTCCATCAAGAAACTGAACCTCTAGATCCACAAAGGCTTAGGAGTTGCATCTTCTCTCAATATTCCATGCTGACTAGCACTCAAAAGTCATCAGCCACCAGTGGAGGGACAAAAGAGCAGCCTTGAAGAGTCTGCTCAAAGATGTGCCCAATTTTAAGTAACCTTGCCTGCAATAAGACATAAACTTGTTACTATCAATTCAACCCACCACTTCCATTCCAATTTTTGAATGTTGATCATTAGAGAATAGGAGTAAAAGAAGAGATGACAAGTCCAGGTGTCATGTTTAACTGCAAGAACCCGCATCAAAAAGAAAACACACAGTTACACTTTAATGTCAATTCTTGTACACAAGCCAACTACCTCATCAAATGCTGCTCCAATCATTTGGAGACCAACAGGAAGACTATTATTTTCCCGTCCAACAAATCCACAAGGTAAAACCAATGCAGGTAGACCAGCCAAGTTGACATTAACCTACATAAAAAACTATTAATATATCAAGGAACACCACACTCAAGAGCAGTCAAGACTGTAATTAACAAACAATGAAGCATAAAGAATCATTCAAGACATGACTGGTAGCATAGATTCAATTGTACACAAGTCATGGTAATGTTAATGGATGCCAGCATGTCACAGTAATGGATGCTTATGACACGGAGACTCACAGTCATGATGTCCCCTGCATACATGGCCAGTGGATCATTTGTCTTCTCACCTGTGAATGATACAAGTTAAGACCATGAAGAGTCTAGTGTGCCCAAAGGAAAACAAAAATGTCACAACTGTTAAAAGTACTGTATAAATGAAATCGCAACATTAAATGGAATACCAATCTTATAAGCAACAGATGGTGCTGCTGGAGAAATCAGAATATCATTGTCCCCCAGAGCCGCCTTGAAGCTCTTCTGAACTAAGGTCCTAACCTAAGGGTCAATCCATCCAAATTGAACAAATTAATACATATGGCCAACCATACTTCAATGCCAAACTATTTGACTAACGACAGCAACAAATTTTATCCTCTATGCCCAATAGAATGATTCTTGGAAACAGCCACAAGAATACAACTGAAAAACTACCCAATGGTGCTGCTTTCCTCTTTCACCAGTGACTAATTAATTGGATTTTACCAGTTACCTTGTCTTATGCGTGTGTGAGTGTGTGCGCGCTTGTACATAGACATATACATACATACATACATATATATATATACATATATATTATATTAAACACATGTTTCTCCAAAGGACCAGGGGAGAATGATGTCCATGGTCACCCAATTATCAGCTTCAAAAGATTTAATCTTGCAAAATTAAATGAAATTTTGCTACGGCTGATAATGTTGCTCCTGCTTGAATAAGGACAAATGCAGTTTTGCTTTATGTCAAACAGGAAAAATCCATAAGATCCTTAAAGACATTATGGTTTCATTATGGGCATTTATATACCTTGTGTACACAATAGTTTTAGATGAATCAGTAAATGGTTTTATTTGTCAAGAAAATATATTTTGGGAATCCACGATACACCAGTTCAAGACAAGTTTGCATCAAGAGGCTATTTATCATTTCAGTTAAAAAGCAGATCCATCGTGGTACCTGTTGCGCACGCTTGTAATATGCATCATAGTAACCAGCTGAAAGTGCATATGTTCCCATGAGAATTCGCAATTTCACCTAAGCATATGTAGTTAGTCATTAGACAACAAGCTAACTCACTAACTGGCATTGGTATAAACACGTTCCACCATCGATACAAAGTTGTAGCAAAATATTCAGATATAAAACACCAATTTCTTGGGATTAACTACAGAACTGCAACACCTACTTCAGGCAAATTTAAGCGAAATGCCTACCTCAGAACCAAATCCTTTAGCACGGGAATCCCTATACAAGGAACTTAGCTCATCAGCATAAACCTGACTTCCATACCTGAAAGTTAAAAGTACATTTAAGCATGAAGTTCATCATATAGTCACCAACTTTTTACGATCATCAAACCCTACCTACTCCAAAAATCAGAAAATAAAAGAACAAATGAGGAAATATAAAGAACCTTCTCTGTTGAACTATTAAATAAAATGAATTAGATACTTCTGCTGATCCAACTGATTGGAGATGGGAGAAGAAAAAATAAGAACGGGAAATACAACATAAACAGAGAAGAAAAAATTATATATCACCTAACACCATCATATCGGGATAGGTTTGAAGATGACTCTGATGAAGCAAGAATATAGTATGCTGGCAACCCAAGGGAGAAGGATGGAAATGATACCTGCAATCATAGTTAAAAAGAAATTCTGTTACAGGTCTAAATAAAGAATTGAAGACATAATATATTCTTAAAAACACTATGATAAAACAGCACCTCGCTTACAGTGCAACCCAAGTCCTCCAAATGAGCAGCTGCAGATTGAATTGAAGAAATTACTTCTGTATCAACTCCATCCCCAACAGTTTCATGGATCACGCCTACTCTGAGGCCTTTCAAGGGTTGGGATCCCAAAAAATCTTTGTCAACAAATTGAGATGCAAAATCAGGTGTTTCCTGAAAATTAATATTGTCTTCAAGATTGTAAATATTCTCGTCCCATTATACTTGCATGAAATCATGTTCCAACAACAATCGGATCATTAACCCTTACTGGAATGTAACTAGACAGCACCCAGTTGCTACATTATCACGTTGGCCATGTCTACTATATTCTTCCTTCCCATCCTGCACCCCCCCCCCCAGCAGCGTTTTGTTGGTAGGTCAATGGCCAAGCTATATTTAAGAATTTCAAAATACACACACATGCAGAGATAGAATTCTCTTTCCTCCCTTCATTCTGCAGAGCCACCTATTATATCTTCTTTTGCTCTAGAAAAGAATTCTACTGCTTTTTTGTGGTAATAATTCTGTGCAGTATTTAAGAACTGATACTGTAAAATTTGAGGTGTATATGTACAATAATAAAAAACATTGACCTTAGAAAGGAAATTGCAGATAATAAAGAAAAGAAAACTTACTTGTTTACTGCTGGTGGCATCAAATTTATCATGACCAGAAATTGCCCCAAGAATAATTCCAGCATCAGCAACTGATGAACCAAAGCATCCAATGACATCAAGAGATGAAGCATATGCGATAAGTCCATATCTTGAGACACGCCCGTAAGTTGGCTTAAGTCCAACAACACCACAAAAAGATGCTGGTTGTCTGACACTTCCACCAGTATCACTTCCCAGTGACACTACACACTGTCTAGCAGAAACAGCTGCAGCAGAGCCCCCTGATGACCCTCCTGGTACCCGTGATAAATCCCAAGGATTAGCTGTCACCTAACGAACATGAAGATGCATGACCTGAGTAAAAGATTTAAAGTCACAAATTGGAAGTTTCAGACTTTATTCATAGTGTCTCCTCTTTGAGATCTTTGTGTGTAAGGACAGAAAGACAAGAGTCTAGACTATCAACAAAGACCATTACTTTTGTGCAACTATTCCATTCAAATTACCCCAAGTGATTGAAAAAGTAAAAGGTATATTTAAAGAGGTGACAAGGTAATTTATTTACACATCAGAATCCTGATAGGCCCTCATACCTAAAGTGACCACTGGTTCCTTAAAAGTGCCGTTGTGAGACTCCTGTTATTTCCAAGATTCCAACTTGAATCTACTTTCAAAATATAGCAAAACCTAATGGAGTAACTAACTACTCGGTGCAGTTCCATACTATAGTCACTTATGCAGCATTTGCTTTTCATTTAAAATTTCAGAGACCAAATCAACTGGATCACCACAAGTATTGTGCATGCAGAAAAACCAACGCTTCCAAATTTCCAGCTTCTATAAAGTAAGGGCTTCAACTTTTGATTGCAATGGAATAAAATTTATTGCTGTCCTAAGGATCCCTCCAACCACTAAACACCACACTTACAAAGTATGATGTGGTCTGCAGTATAAGTTTAAATACAATGTACAAAAATGTAGAATGCATTTGCGAATACACACAAGAACTTCTAAGTGCCAACTAAAATTTCTTTAAAAAGTATAACTTTGACATGAACACAGAAAAAATCACCTGATAAGCAGACCCTTCAGTGGTACTACCCATACCAAACTCATCCAAATTGGTCTTGCCAACAATAATAGCCCCATCTTCTCTCAACTTTTTCACCACCGTGGCATCGAAAGGCGGCCTATAATTCTCCAAGATCTTGGACCCAGCAGTGGAGGGCATGTTGGAAGTACAGATGTTATCTTTAACTCCAACAAGCACTCCAGCAAGAGGGCCCAACACTTCATTATTCTGAATTTTTCGGTCAATTTCTTCCGCCTGTTTCAAAACATCCTCTTCCGGTGACAGATAGAGGAAACTCTTTAATTGCAGCTCGGTGCGGCGAAGACGGCTGAGAAAGCTCTTGGCTAGGTCCACAGCAGCGGTTTCCCGTGAGAGCAGGGATTTGCGAATAGTGAGGATTTGAGAGGTCGGTGGGGAGGAAAGTGTGGAGACGGCGGCAGCAACGGTGGTAGTGGAGTAGGAATGAAGGCATTTTAGGGAAATTTGGTGGAAGTTGGGTAGCCACCGAAGCCTTGGATTTTGAACTGAAGCAAGCATTTTGTTATCGATGCCGACGACGGCGGGAGATGTATATATTTTTATAGGGGTAATCTCTTCAATGGAAAAGGCTGTTCTTTGCGCAAATTACAGAAAGGTTTATTAGCAATAATAGAAAATCAAGAAGGTTTCGTAAAAAGAAAATATATGTTAAAAAAAATGGAAACCAAACCATAGCTACTCCCATATTTGAAAATGGAGGGTTCCCCTCCCAACCCAACGGTCTGCTAAGAAACCTCACAAAGTGTCAAAGAAATATAATGACATCTAAGGGTGAGTATGGTTCGCGAAGGGAAGGGGAAGGGGAAGGGGAAAGGGAAAGGGGAAAGGAGAGGGGAAGTGGAACATTTTACTTCTATGAGGGGAAGTAAATGTAATTACTTTCATCCTGTTTGATTAGGGTGGAAGGAAAGTAAATATGATTTACCTCACTTTATTTGGTGGTAAGGTATATAGGGAAGAAATAATTATTGAATTACTATTATACCCTTAAGACTAATACATAAAAAATTACAAAATATGGTAGAATTGTAATAAAATAAATACCCTAAGACAAGAGGGTCTTTTAACCCTCATTTACTTTCCAAACCCTCCAAAATGGAGAGGAAGAAAAATCTGAGGTGTACTTCCCCCCTCCAATCACTCCAACCAAACTAAATAAATTACACATTTATTTTCTATTTTACTTTCCCTCCTCTTTTCTTTCCAACTTTCACTCCAACCAAACTCACCCTAAATGTGAGATTGTATAGGGGAACATAGTGTCTGAGCAGTTGAGTTAATCCCAATTTGTCAAGTCGCAACAAACGTTAAATTTGCCGTCCATCCATTGAAGTGAGGATGCATTTTTATGAGAACACTACAAAACTATCAAGTATTGGCAAAATTCTATCCTAGTGTAGGGGAGGAGAAAAATGATTATACGGATGAAACAGATGCTGTGGAAACAGAACAACATGAAAGGATATCGCAAATGGAAGTGTCCATGGAAAGATATCACCAATTACAATAGTCCTAACACATATAGTGTTAGTGTTGTGCCCTAGAGGCAATCATTTATACATTGTATATGACACATTTTATTTTAATAAAATGTATTATTTATCTTATAATTTCTTTTGTTTACTTTTAAGTAATATAACTGTTCGATAAAGTCCCTAGTACAACACTGTGTTAAGAAAATTATGATAGAGATCATGATATGAAACTCCTACTACACTGTATAGTGTTAGTACTTAAACAATCCCTAGTCGTAGTATTAATGAAACAAGACATCGTTAATACGCTAAGACTAGCATGTGTTAGACTTCCTGATTTGATCAGGCGATGGTTCTCATATCCATGAGTATTGAGATATTCAAAGTTAACACATGGATGCTTGTTAATGCAACAAGTTCATTGGATGACCTAACTTTGAGATAATCACATGGATAACTATTTAGTACCAGTGATAGTACCAGTGATATAATCTCAATATAACAAACGTGCAAGTATCCTTAAATTTGAGATCTTTAAGGTACTTTGTTTGTTGAGCACTGTACTTTGATTCCAATCTCCAGAGCTCGATCGAGAGCCGTCTATGGGATAGATATTTGATACATTGTGAGGTAAACGAAAGTAGTTGAGAGGGTCAATAAAGGATTCACCACTCCTAATAGTAAGGGCGAATATCTCACGGCCACTTGTAGGAATTGCTACTCGAGAAGTCCTTAGCTAAAGCATATGTGTATTGGAAATAGTTCCAATTGATACATATTTAAAGTAGTGGGTTCCTAATACAAGTACTATTATATTCGAGTCAGAATTAATTCTGGAGGGAGTTGGCACTAATTCCGTACTCCAAATCGAATGAGATATTGTATGGTGAAGGGAGTAAATTGCACTGTAGTTTGTTATTGAAGGGTTCATGTCAAGCCACTTAACTTCCTGGACTCTTGGGTGGTCATGATGTGTTGTTAGATACCGTTCATGATCTGGGAATATGGGTTTATTAATTGATGAATTAATAAACCAATCCTGATTAGAATTAATATGATTAATTCTAATTAATTATGGATTATTAATCTCAAAGACGTTTGGACTAATTCATGTTCTCTACTAATTGACTGGGAAACCTAATAGGTCACACACAATAGAGGATTATATATTCAAGATGTTATTTGATAACATAGTGGGGTTAATTGAGAGAAAGAGAAGTTGTTGTGGACAAATTATAATTCGTTATAATTTGTAGTCCAAATTGTAATTGTAAGAACTTGATGTTTCCAATTACAATTATGGAATTCTAACTGTTTTAGAATTTTGGGATGGAGGATTTTTCAGCAAGTTTTTTGTGTGACATATAGAAGAGACACGAAACCTTAGCTGACACATAATATACGAAATCTCCAACCCTAGACACACAACCAACGTTCTTCTCTTTCTTTCTTGTTTTGCTGAAAATGTGAAACAGCTCTAGCCGCCACTTTTTTCTGCTAGTACAGGAAATTTTGGTGCTTGTGTATTCCTCTCTGTAGATTATTATTAGAGATAATCACACAATGTGATTATAGTGGTTAGACGTTCAACTCTCGTGAAGTTTGCACAAGAGGATTGCTAGATCGCACCTCGACTTGAAGAAGAAACTTTTGTTCTTCAGATGATCAAACAAAGGTAAAAAAACTGTTTTGTTTACCTCTATTATCTTTATGTCTTGTTTTCCACACATAGCCGGGTCCTGGGATAGTATCTCATTTTATTTTTCACTGCGCCGTATTGGATACGAGCCTGAGATACCTAATAGTGGTATCAGAGCCATACTATGTATGGTCTACGGACATTATTTTGGCATAAAAAACTGTATTCGTGTTTATCTTTGTTTGTTGTGAAAATCGTTTTCACTCGAATCGAAATTGTTTCGAGCGTTATGGGTTGGGTCCGTAGCATAATATGATTATGTAAAAGTTACAGCGTATTTCGAAAGATGCTTTCTTTTAAGTGCTGAGAATTTTCTGCAGAAAAACGTTTTCTTGCAACATGGTTGTTGCCTTTCGTTTCATCTTAATTTTCTGTTTTGGTTTTGTTTAAACTAACAAATTGGTTATTATTTTGAGCTTCAAAATAGAAAATTCTACTGAGAATTGTTTTCACTGATCTGTTGCAAAAGATTAGGGCACTAGAAATTGTTTTCTAAAAAATTTTCAAAATCGCCGCCACTATTCCCGACTATAGCCGGCTTCGGCCTCCAAGCCGACGCCGATTGCATGCTGTTTCGCGAACATCCAGAAATCGTTTCTGAAAGGTTTTCCTAAAAATTAGAACATAGGCGGCGCCGGCTCCAGCTTCCAAACCGGCGCCGATTCTGCTATATTTTGCACGATCCAGCTATTTAAAAAATATATTTTTTTTCCTAGAATAGAATTTTGAAAGGGAAAAATCTCATTTGATGAGAGACGGTAAAATAAAATTTTTTCCAAGGGGGCACTGCCCCCTCACCCCCGCCCTCTGACTGGCCAGTGGGATCGTCGTTTTCATTGCTGGAGACGGGACTCAAAAGAATTTTCTCAAAATTAGTTTTGAGATAAACAATTTTATTTTTCAAAATAGTGATTTTGAAATTTTAAAATTAATGTGTTTTTCTAAAATGTTGATTTTAGAATTTTTTTTTATTTTTCCAAAATAGTGATTTTGGAATAATAAAAAGTATATGTTTATTTTGTTTAAGCATAGTCAATGGCATGGTGGATGGTTATAGACTAAAACCAATTATATCTATTCATTCATTTTACAGTTTTGATTTTTTATGAAATAGGGCCTACGTGTCCTACCTGTTCTAAAATTTTTGTGTAATTAATTCTCTTCTCATCTAACTCCCCTCGAATATAACTTGAGGTTTTCTTTCTTTAAGAAATTATGTAATTAGTTTACATATGTTAGATGGGAGTAGAATTATTTTATTTTGGAGATGGCAACCAAAATAAGGCGAGAAGGTAAGACCTTCTACTTAAATCATGCATAAACACATATGGTTAACTATATTAAATTCTTTTATGACTTAAAGAAATTAATTTAGGGTAAAGTCTATAACCGTACCACGTAATCGCTTTATTACCATGATTATCAATTATGTGATTTATTGATTTTTTTTGTATGTCATTCAATGAAATCACTAAAAGGAACAAATCCCTCAATTAATATTAAACATAATTCCTTCTGTTAATATAGTAAGAACAAGAGTCCTTTTTCGAGACTAAGTTGTTGGGCAAACCCAAGCCTACTTGACATTGGATATGTTCAAGTTATGGAATTAAATTCCTGATTAATGGGTCAGGTTTAACTAAATTCTTTATCTCGGTTGGGCAAACTCAAGCATAAAGAAATTTAGAGGAAAAGTTTGGGTAGCCCAAAAGGCTTTAAGATTAAAAGCTGTTAATCACTCAATGATCTAGTAGTTACATACAATGTAATTGGTATTGGATACCTACCAATGAACTCAAGGGTGGCTTATTGGGCAAACCCAAGGTTATTCTTGAGGAATTTGGATATCGGTCCACTAGGAAAGCTTCCAATGGGCTTTCCTGAATCAGTAGTGGGAGCTATTGGTTTGAGTAAAATAGTGGAGTAAAAATGCGTTTAATTAAAGTCCTAATTATTTACATATCATGTGCATATACGAGTAGCTAATACTCTTTATCTTTACATCTAGGTCACTTGCATCATGTCTACAAACTTAAATCTACATAGCATCTTGGAAACCAACAAGTTAACCGAATCAAACTATCTCGACTGGTATAGAAATTTGAGAATCGTTCTCAAATCGAAAAAGTTGCTTTACGTGCTAGATGCTCCTATTCCGCTACCACCAGCTCAAGATGCTCATGCTGATGAGCATGCTGTCCACAGAAGGCACAAGAAGGATAGTGATACAGCATCATGTATTATGCTAACATCCATGACTCCCGAGTTGCAAAAACAGTACGAGCATATGGATGCTTAATCGATTATACTACATCTTCGAGAGTTGTTTGATGCCTAAGCCAGAACAGAGAGATATGAGATCTCGAAGTAACTATTCCGTTACAAAATAGCAGAGGGTTCTTCTATGGCCATTCATGGGCTGAAGATGCTAGACTTAATAGAGAAGCTTGGATCTCTTGGGTTTACAATGGATCATGACTTAAGTGTTGACTTAATTCTACAATCTTTGCTTAATAGTTTCTCACAATCAGTTGATCAATCTTCTCAAAACTGCGAAGTCCTTTATGAAAAAGGATTCCAATGCAATTTTAATGGTAGAATCTTCCTCTTCTAAGAAGAAAGTTCAAAAGAAGAAGAAGAAGGCTCCCATGAATCCCAAAGGTGGTGTGAACAAGAAGGACGCAGCTATCAAGGGCCCATGCCATCATTGTGGGAAGATAGGCCATTGGAGGTACAACTGCAAAGCCTACTTGGAGACCAATAAGGACAAGAAGTAGAAGGAGAATCCTACAAGCACTTCTACTTATACTCCGGGTATGTTTATGATTGAGATCAATATTGCCTTTAAAAATGAGATATGGGTATTAGATTCCAGATATGGATCTCATTTGTGCAATAACTTGCAGGGACTAAAGCGCAGTAGAAGGTTAGAGAAAGGCGACGTGGACCTACGTACTGCAAATGGGGCAAAAGTTGCTACACTTGTTGTGGGGATATACGAGTTGAACATGCCTTCGAGATTAATTCTAGAATTGCAAAATTGTTATTTTGTACCAATTTTAATGAAAAACATTATCTCAATTGCGTGTTTAGAATTATATGGATTTTATTTGATATTTAAGAATAAATGTTATTCTTTTTCATTGAATGATATTCATTATGATTCAGCAACTCTGGTTAATGGTTTATATGTTCTAGACTTAGATAATCTAGTTCTCAATATAAACAATAAAAAACCTAAAATGGATAACTCTAACACCTCTTACTTATGACATTGTCATTTGGGCCATATAAACAAAAATCGTGTTTCTAAGTTACACAAACTTGGTGACTTAAGGTCATTTGACTATGAATCATATGGCACATACGAGTCTTGTTTACTAGGTAAAATGACTAAAACCCCTTTTCTTGGAAAAGGAGAACGGGCCAAGGAGTTATTAGAACTCATACATTCTGATGTTTGTGGCCCAATGTCAATATAAGCAAATGGAGGTTATAACTATTTCATAACCTTTATCGATGATTTATCATGATACGGGTATTTGTATTTAATGAAATACAAATCTGAGGCCTTTGAAAGGTTCAAAGACTTCAAGAATGAAATAGAGAAACAACTTGGCAAAAGTATAAAGACTCTAAGATTTGATCGAGAAGGAGAATACTTGAGCCAAGAGTTTCTGAGTTATCTTAGAGATAATGGGATATTGTGTCAATGGACTCCACCACATACACCTCAATATAACGGTGTATCTAAGAGAATGAATCGAACCCTTCTAGACATTGTACGGACCATGATGGTTTCTGTAGACCTACCAAAATTATTTTAGGGGCATGCACTAGAGACTTCTGTTTATATAATAAATAGAGTTTCGACAAAATCGGTTGATACTACCCCATTTGAGATGTTCTTCAATAAGAAATCAAAGTTATCTCACTTGCGAATATAGGGTTGTCCTACATTTGTCAAAAGGTCACAATCAGACAAACTTGATAGTAAGTCTGATAAGTGTTTGTTTGTGGGACATCTGAAAGAATCTTTCGGATATTACTTCTATCTACCCTCCGAAAACAATTTGTTTATTTCGAAGCATGCCGTCTTCTTAGAGAATGAACACATTCTCAAAGGGGACAGTGGGAGCAAGATTGAACTTAGTGAAGTTCATGAAGATCAAACAAACGAGGATCAGCCGTCTAACCCCACATCTATTGAAAGAATAGATGAATCTTCTAATACACAAGAACCTCGTAGATCTAGTAGGATACGTGTGGCACTTGAGAGATATGGATTTCTCATTAGTGACCACAATGACGTATTGCTCAGAGATGAAGATGAGCCTACTACTTATAAGGATGTTCTAAATAGTTCAGAATCTAGCAAATGGCTTGAGGCCATGAAGTTAGAGATGGATTTCATGTACGACAACCAAGTATGGACTTTGGTTGATCCACCTAAAGGAGTTAAACCTATTGGGTGCAAGTGGATTTTCAAGAGGAAAACGGACATGGATAGTAACTTAGTTACCTGTAAAGCACAACTAGTGGCGAAGGGTTATCGTCAACAACATGATATTAACTATAATGAAACCTTCTCGCCAGTAGCCATGTTGAAATCCATCAGGATACTCCTAGCCATTGCTGCTCATCATAATTATGAGATTTGGTAAATGGATGTGAAAATAGCTTTCCTAAATAGAAATCTGACTGAGGAAGTGTATATGATACAACCTGAGGGTTTCACATCTAATGATAGCACAAAGGTGTGCAAGCTGCAAAGTTCCATTTATGGACTTAAGCAAGCTTCTAGGAGTTAGATCATCCGTTTTGATGAAACAATCAAAGAGTTTGGTTTCATTCAAAATACGAATGAGCCTTGTGTATACAACAAGGTTAGTGGGAGTGCAATCGTTTTCTTATTGCTTTATGTAGATGACATATTGCTAATAGGAAACAATATATATCTGTCTTGTAAACGGTTAAAGTTTGGTTGTCTAAATAATTCTCCATGAAAGACCTTGGAGAAGCAACCTATATTCTTGGAATAAGGATCTATAGAGACAGATCCAAGAGGTTACTAGGTCTCTCACAGTCTACATACATAGATAAAGTGCTAAAGAGATTTAGCATTGATTAATCCAAAAAGGGATTCTTACCTATGTCACATGGTGTAAACCTTTTAAAGTCGATGTCTCCCAAGACACAAGTTAAAAGGGATCACATGAGTAAGATTCCATATGCCTCGGCGGTTGGATCTATCATGTACGCTATGATATGTACTAGGCCCAATGTATCTTGTGCTCTCAGTTTGACGAGCAGATACCAATTTGACCCTGGTAAAGGTCATTGGGCGACTGTAAAGAACATTCTGAAATACTTACGAAGGATTAAGGATATGTTATTGGTATATGGAAAAGGTGATTTGAAAATAAACGGGTATACTGATGCCAGTTTTCAATTTAACAAAGATTATTTCAAATCACAATCTGGCTACGTGTTTACATTGTGCAGAGGGGCAATAAGTTGGAAAAGTTTCAAACAAGAGACTATTGTCGACTCCACGACAGAAGTTGAGTACATAACCGCTTCTGAAGTAGCTAAGGAAATAAAGATAGAGAGAGTTCCCAAGGATGAGAATATAGCTGACCCGCTTACAAAAGCACTATCCTAAAAGAAACATGATTGTCATGTTGAGTCATTCGCTATTAGATACATGAATAATTGGCTCTAGTGTAAGTGGGAGTTTGTTAGTATTGTGCCCTAGAGGCAATCACTTGTACATTGTATATGACACATTTTATTTTAATAAAATGTATTATTTATCTTATAGTTTCTTTTGTTTACTTTTAAGTAATATAACTATTCGATAAAGTCCCTAGTACAACACTGTGTTAAGAAAATTATGATAGAAATCATGATATGAGATTCCTACTACACTGTATAGTGTTAGTACTTAAATAGTCCCTAGTCGTAGTATTAATGAGACAGGACATCATTAATGCGTTAAGATTAGCATGTGTTAGACTTCCTGATTTGATCAGGCGGTGGTTCTCATATCCATGAGTATTGAGATACTCAAAGTTAACATATAGATGCTTGTTAATGCAACACGTTCATTGGATGACCTAACTTTGAGATAATCATATGGATAACTATTTAGTGCCAGTGATACAATCTCAATATAGCAAACGTGCAAGTATCCTTAAACTTAAGATCTCCAAGGTACTTTGTTTGCTGAGCTTTGCACTTTGATTCCAATCTCCGGAGCTCGATCGAAGGCCGCCTATGGGATGGATATTGGATACATTGTGAGGTAAACGAAAGTAGTTGAAAGGGTCAATAAAGGATTCAGCTGTTAGTGTTGTGCTCTAGAGGCAATCACTTGTGTCATGTATATTGCATATTAAATTAATAAGAGGCATTCTTTATCTTTCAGTTTGATTGTTATATCTAAACATGTGTACAAACCGTTAAATAAAGTCCCTAGTACAACACAGTGTTAAGGAAATCATGATAGAGATCATGATGTGAGATTCCTACTACACTATGCAGTGTTTGTACTTAAACAATCCCCAGTCATAGTATTAATAAGATGGGACATTATTAATACGCCAAGACTGGCACATGTTATATCTCTTGATTAGATCAAGCGGTGGTTCTCATATCCGTGAGTATTGGGATACTCAGGATTAACGTGTGGATGCTTATTTTGGAACAAATTCATTGGATGACCTAGCTACGAGATAATCACTTGGATAACTATTTAGTGCTAGTGATAGAATCTCATCATAGCAAGTGTGCAAGTATCCTTAGACTTGAGATCTTCAAGGTACTTTGTTTAACGAGCGTTGTACTTTGATTCTAATCTTTGGAGTCTTATCTAGGATTGCCTATGGGATGGATATTGGGTACAACGTAAAGTAAACGAAAGTAGTTGAGAAAGTCAATAAAGGATTCACCACTCCTAATAGTAGGAGAGTATATCTCAAGGCCACTTGTAGAAATCATTACTCATGAAGTCCTTAGCCAAGGCGACAATGTGATGGAAATGGTTCCAATTGATACACATATCGAGTAATGGATTTCTTGAACAAGTACTAAAATATTCGGGCCAGAATTAATAATATTCTGGAGGGAGTTGGCACTAATTCCATGCTCTAGACCGAATGAGATATTGTATGGTGAAAGGAGTTTATTGCACTGATAATTTGCTATTAAAAGGTTCATGTCAAGCATCTTGACTTTCTGGACTTTTGGGTGGTCAAGAGTCATTGATAGATATCGCTCTTGATATGCTAAATATGGATTTATTAATTAGAGAATTAATAAATTTAATCCTTTATTTTATTAAGGATTATTAATTCTAATATTGTTAGAATTAATTCATATTATGCTACCAATAAGACCAGGAAACTTAATGGGTCACACACAATAAATGTTTGAATGCTCAAATATATTATTTGATAATATTGTGGGGTTAATTAAGAGAACAGAATATATTTATAGGTGAATTATAAGTTTGTTATAATTCACGGGACCTAATTGTAATTAAGTAAACTTCAAGGACCAATTTGTTGACAATTGGACGTTGAAGGACTAAGTTACAATTTACAGTAATTATAAATCTATAAATATAAGGAAACGGTTTCCTTAGGGTAAGAGACACAGACTATTCACGCAATAACAGAAAAACAGTTTCTCTGCCTCTCTCTTGATCAAACCCTAGCCGTCTCTCTCTTATTAATCAAACCATAGCCTTCTAAATTCTACTAGCATAGAATTGTGAGATTGTAAGCGTTCGACCTTGTGTGGATTATCATTAGAGGGAGTTCTTTCTTGGACTTCAGTTGAGCTGCTGTGAACCGGTTTTGTGATCTGGATCGTGCCTGCGTTCTTGGAACAAGAAAAATTTAAATTCCAGCTCCAAGAGGTAATAAGTGTGATATTCTCTTTTTCCCGTTTCTACTACAAACCCGTGATCCATGGCTTGGATTTCTTGCTATTTTCCGCTACGTTTAATCTGTTTAATTAATTTAGAAATCCTACATCACCATTCCTAATAGTAGGAGTGAATATCTCATGGCCACTTGTAGGAATTACTACTCGGAAAGTCCTTGGTCAAGGCGATTGTGTATTGGAAATAGTTTCAATTTATACATATCTAGAGTAGTAGGTTCCTGATACAAGTACTATTGTATTCGGGTCAGAATTAATTCTGGAGGGAGTTGACACTAATTTCGTACTCCAAACCGAATGAGTTATTATATGGTGAAAGGAGTTAATTGCACTGAAGTTTGTCATTGAAGGGTTCATATCAAGCCACTTGACTTCCTAGTCTCTTGGGTGGTTATGATATGTTGCTAGATACCACGCATGATCTGAAAATATAGGTTTATTAATTGATGAATTAATAAACCAATCCTGATTATAGAATTAATAGGACTAATTCTAATTAATTATAGATTATTAATCTTAAAGACGTTTGGATTAATTCATGTTCGCTATCATTCGACTGGGAAACCTAATAGGTCACACACAATAGAGGATTATATACTCAAAATATTATTTGATAACATAGCGGGGTTAATTGCGAGAAAGATAAGTTGTTGTGGACAAACTATAATTAGTTGTAATTTGTGGTCCAAGTTGTAATTGTGGGAACTTGATGTTTCCAATTACAATTAGGAAATTGTAATTGTTTTAGAATTTTAGATTTTCAGTGGATTTTGGAACATATTGGATATGCTCGAAACCCTAATCCAAGTGTGATTCACACGAAAATAGGAGCCATAAAACAAATGTCTTCTTTTCTCTCTTTCTCTCTCTCGTTTTGTTGAAAACAAAAACAGCCCTAGCCGCCATCTTTTTCTGTCAGCACATGAAATTTTGGTGCTTGAGTATTCCTCTGTGTGGATTACTGTTAGAGATAACACACACTGTGATTATAGTGGTTAGACGTCCAACTCTGGTGGAGTTTGCATAAGAAGATTGTTGGATCGCGCCTCGACTTGAAGAAGAACTTTTGTTCTTCGAACAATCAAACAAAGGTAAACAGCTGTTACCTTTATTATCATTATGTCTTATTTTCCACAAATAGGCGGGTCCTGGGATGGTATCTCGTTTTATTTTTCTCTGCACCGTATATGATACGAGCATGAGATACCCACCAATACCTAATATATAAGTTTATCCAAAAACAAACTCATTCAGAAAGGTTCTAAACAAAATTCTTATGCAAAGGAAACACAATTGAATACCATCAAAGCTAAACTTATCTAAAAATCGAAAAAAAAAAAAATTTGCCCAAGATTTTTTCAAGGTTTTGCACGGAACTAAAAAAAATCCACAAAGATAAAAGAAACTTTCAGAGAATATCAACCAACCTCTCCCCTATACTCAAAGTAGATAATGTTCTCATTGGCCAACAACACATGCAATATCAATAAATGCAATGGTATTGAAAATGTCAAGGAAGGAAAAGTAAAGTAGTACTTCCCAAATGATTAGAAGCACTAATGTGATCATTAGAAGAAAGAAGAAGATCATCTACAAAGAGAGATTTATCTACAATCATAAAAAAGAGATAAAGTACTAAATAAGAGAAATAAAATGAAATAGAACAAAATAAAGTCTATAGTAAAATGACATAACAAAATAACGTATTGAAAATATTGTAAAAAGAGAATAAAATCCTATGAATAAAAAAAAAATATCCGAAATGAAAAACAAGTAAATAGAAACAAGTTAAGAAATGGAAATCCTAAAGTTATATAAGACGGCAGAAACTCTTTCCAAATCTCCAAGATCCTCTCCAAAATGAAGCTTTAAACAGTTTCCAATCACTTTGAATGTCCCTTTCTTTGAATGAGAAATTTCTATGGGGCCATAGGGAAAGATTTTGTTTACCACAAATGGTTCGGACTATCTTGACTTAAGCTTTTCAAGGAACAATCTTAGCCTTGAATTGTAGAACAACAATTGATCACCCCTGTTTGAATTCCTGTTTAGTAGGATATGCTTGTCATGCTATTATTTGACTTTCTCCCTATACACTTTATGATTCTTAGAGGCTTCATTTCTTCACTCATCAAGCTCATTTAATTGAAGAGGTCTTTTTGCACCTATAGAATCAAGATCAAAATTTACAATCTTGATTGTCTAAAATTCTTTCTATTCAATTTCTTCAGGTAAATGGCGAGATTTTCCATAAAACAATCTATAGGGAGTAGTGTCTACATGAGTCTTATAAGCAATTTTGTATGCCCAAAAAGCATCATCAATTTCTTACTTCAATCCTTGCTTGTATGATTGAATATCTTTTTCAAAATTTATTTTAGCTCTCTATTAACTACCTCCACTTGGCTACTGGTTTGAGGGTGATATAGGGTTGCAAGTTTATGGGTTACCTAAACTATTCAATATCTTTTCTAATTGGTTATTACAAAAATGCATACCCCCTATCACTTATAAGCACTTTAGGGACCCTAAATTGGGTGAAAAGCTTTTTAAGGAAGTGAACAACCACTCTAGCATCATTAGTAGTATCATTAGTTGGTAAGGCTTGGGCCTCAACCCACTTTGACACATAATCAACAGAAACTAAGATATACTTGCAGCCAAAAGAATTAGAAAACGTTCCCATGAAATGAATTCCCAACAGTCAAATATCTCACAAGCTTGAAAATTTGATAAAAGCATCTCATGAGCTATAGAAATATTACATGTTCTTTAACACCTATCGTAATTTTTCACAAATAAAAGATAACCTAATCAAATCAAAGCTAAATCAATGTCTTCCAAACTCAAATGTCTCCAAAAACAGTTAATAGTTGTGATCTCAACAAATATAACAAAAATAAAAGCAAAAGTTAGTATGACAAATATTCACATGAAACTAATATAGCAAAAGTGTAAAAGCAAAAATATCTAACATCAAAATATCCTAGAAAATAAATATATCAAATTCTTAAGGAAAATAGAAATTAAAGATACCAATAGGCTAAACAAAGATTGAATCAACAAAACTCAAATGTTTTCAAAATATTGATGACCAATTCCCTACAACGGTACCAAAAACTTGTTGATTTGCTTTAAACGATTTGCATATTCGTGTGCTTGTGTAATAGAAAAATGCATCTAAAGTTCAATCAAGTTTTAATTTAAAATATAAATTTAACCCACATAACACGCAAATATGGGTAAGTATACCAATCATATAGTATAGAATTGCATTGGTAAGTATCGAAGAATGTCTAGGAATTGCCTCAGCTACCCCTACTTCTAACTTTGTTTCATTATTCAATCAACCAAAATATAAAAATAAAGTTACTAACTACTATTAATTCTAACTAATTACCAATTAGCACAACAATAATACATCAATCCAATCACAAGGTAGAGTTTAGAAAATTACAAAAGCAAAACGTAAGTAAGGAAAAGAAATTGGTCATGTAATTAAAGTGAATTTTCCTAAATAAAATCAAGTGTCAAACATCATTCAATCAATTAAAACAAAATCCAAGTATTGGCAAGGGTTCCCTAAAATGTAAAACCTACTCTCTCTTAAGTAATGAGTTTCCTATCCTTGAATTCAACCCATAGATATCTCTATCATATAAGTTAATCCTAATGAGTATTAAAATTAAAGACCCACAAATCTAAAGCCAAAAAAAGTATAATACCCCTATTTCTAGGTGACAAAAAAACTCTATACATCACAAAGTTCTTGTCTCCCAAATCCTTTCTCAAGTTCATAAAAAAATAAAAAAATAAATCTATTAAATCAATACAAATGGGTACTCATCTCATAAATCCTTTTCTCAAAGTTAATACAAGAGAATAACTCAATCAATCAATTCAATCAAACAAGCCTAAGTGATAGATTACTCAAACAAGATTTAACTAATCAAATAATAATCTAATACAATATCAAATCAAGGTACAATCCTTTAATTACAATTAGATCTAAGTAATATAAACATCACCAAATCAAAATTAGAAAGCAAAAGTAAAGGAAAACCCATAAACAAGTGCCCTTTTTCTACTTTGAATTCTCCTTAGGATGCTCCTTCTCTTTCAATCTTGCCTGGATCTTCTCTTCTAGCCCTCCTTGATATTTCGAGAGGTTTCTCAGATTTAAATATCATGTAGCTCCTTTTTGAAATGACCTTATTGATGGGTATTTATAACTTTCTCTTGAAAATCTCTAAAACCTACTGAATATAGTTGATTGCGATGTTGCACAATGCTATGGAAGGTACTCTACATGGCAATGTACATGCTTTGTATTAATGATATTAGTTTTTCACGGCATCGGGTAACATGATCCTCATGCTGTGATGTAGCTTTGCATGGCAGTGTCCAGAATAAAATACATAACACCATCAATTTCCAATACTTTGGAACTTTTGAAACACTAAAGCTACACGGTGCCATGGAAGGTGGATTGCACAACGCCATTAGCTCCCAGAAATTTGATTCTGAACTTTAGATTACAACATGGTGCCTTGTAGAACGATCTCAATAACACTGTGCACAGCTCTTAAAATTCTTTTGTAGTTTTTTTTCACCTTGCTTCCAATTTTATTCTTCAATTAATGCAACTTACATTAAACAAGAAGAAAATAGGGGGATATGTAGCAATTAATAACATATTTCTAAATATTTTAAAGCACAAATGATATATAAAGTATGCATATGATGAGCAATTATCACACAACTTCCTTTTCGCAATGCTATCCACCATTATTTACCTTATAGATCTCTAGTTAAGTTTGTGCCACCTTTAATTCCTTTCTAAATTGCAAAAATTTTGGAACTTTAGTCTCTTAGTTCCTTGCAAAATTTCTTAATATCCTGTTATATATCAATTGAAGCATAGCTACCTATAAGTTGCTAGAGATGTTGGAAATATTTTTCACATTCCTCAATTTGTAAGCAATAAAGCTCGAACTATTATACCTTCCTTCTTGGCCTTTTTCAGAGTTTTGAGCTACCACTTAGAGTGATGTATAGAGGAAGGTTATCTGAATAAGTGGAAGATAGGATTAAGAATTTGCACTCTAGATAAAGTTTGGTGAAACCAAAAATTCCCAAAACCTTGTCAAGTCTTGTGTGAATATTATCAATTTTGTCTTTCCATTTGATCAAGAAAGATGAGGTCCTTAATAACCCAGGTCAATCAATCGACAATTATTTAGAGCATCTCTTGATTGCCATCTTGGCCTATCCACGTAACATTGTCATATCACAAGAGTACTTTCCCAGTAATGCCAAACCTTACACTAAAAAGTCTTAGATAACTAATTTTTCCAAAATAATAAATCAAATAATATCATAAGCTAAATCTCTCCTAGAAAGTCTTATCTAATCCCAAATACAGTCTATGTAGTTCACTATATGAAAGTATAAAAGCTAATCTTACATTTGTCTCGTCAAATGCTTAAATAGCATAAGTGGAAAATTAGTAAATAAAGAAAATAAATCACTAAAAAAAATTAAAATGTTTTAACATTGTACTACACTTCAATCATATTCCTAATAGTAAGAGCCTTCGTATCATGATTCATCATTAGAATACAAAAAGAGAAAGAATACACAGTGAATCAATCACATATTTAGTAAGTATTAATGAACCGCTTCTCCTGAATATATGTGTGTGGGTGTGTGTGTGCGCACGCGCGCGCAATATTAACATTCAAATTTTCAAAGAGACAATAACTAAAGGAATTGACATTAACAGAGCATGCTCACGGTAGGAATAAAAATGGACAGAATAAATATATATCAGAGCATGGAAGCAGCATGGAAGCATGAAAAACATACCTTTTGAAGCCTTAAACCTTGAAGATTGAAGAAGAATGGTTTGAAACTCAAAGAACAGCTTTCTTCTCTTCCGTGAGATGAAGCTTCCTGTGCAAAAATGTTTCCTCCGGTGCAATGCTAACCTTTCAGTTCACAGAATATGACCCAGCCTAATCTCCTTTTTGGTGAACACAGAAATGGATAGAGATGATCATCAGGTTTCTTCCACAGCTCTCGATTTTTTCCTTCAAGGCTTGGCTTTTCAGTTAAGAAAACAAAAGCTAGTGAAGAAAACTAAAAGCAAGAAAAGAAAAAGCCATGAGAGACAGAGAGTCAAGAGACTCGGGATTTTTTTTTTATTTTTTTATCCATTTTCTTTTATTTTATTTTTCCACACAGAAAGCCAAGAGTCATGAAACCAAAAATAATTTTTTTGATAAAAATAATATTCTCGAGATTTAATATCTGAATATTATTAACAAAATAAATTTTGGCTTCACCCTAAACTCTTCTGAACTGTGACCGGAAAAATCCTATGGTCTAAGCTATTGGACCAAAATAATATTTATTATTTTTCTTGGACCTGAAAAGTTCAAAATAATAAATATTAATTATTTATTTCTTGGGATCAATTAAATAAATAACCCAATAAATAATTAATGAACCCAAATGAACAAAAAATAATTAAAATTTAATTATTTATTTCTTAGGATCAATTAAATAAATAAACCAATAAATAATTAAGTATTAATTATTTTTCTTTAGTTTAAGTCCCGGTTAATTTTCTAATTATTCAAACTGGGCCTAGGCCCTGAATAATTAATTAACCCATTAAACCATATAATAAATTTCTTTCTATTTATTTTATTCCAATCTAATAATAAATTAAATTTCCTGAATAAATTAAAACCCTCTCAAATGAGATCCATTTCTCAACAAAAAAATTAATTAGGACTTACGGGCTATTCCAAGAACCAAAAAGACACTTCGCCTTAGCTACTAAAATGACAAAAATACCCCTACTATATAAATAGTTGTATTTTGCATTTCTTTACATTTTAGTTGTATTTTAAATATTTCCTAATATCACCATAAGAAAATATTGACCATAAGGATAATGCTGCATTAGCAAAGTCTTCGACCTATAGGTAAAATGACTAAAATATCCCTCTACACATTGCCGTACATTTAGAGAGGAAGAAGTGTACTAACACCCCTCTAAAAGACATCTACCATCCTTAGGCTTCTAGTCCAACGATCTACGACTTCCTGGAGTGTTTCTGCTTTCCAAGGGAGTTACCTTAAAGCAAACATCCAAGTCATGTTTCCCAAGGCCCTGGATATTTAGATTATTCAGACAACCACAAGTGGCGATATAGTGTAGAAACTCTCTTGTACACGTCTGTTTTAACTAATTAGTTACACATACCCAACATGCAAGTATATTGGCCATACGATAGAACCTCAATTATAGCATATCAAAGTATATACTTCCAATTTCGTTAGACCACCAACTCATATTCAAGTCATAGAGTACTAATCCACGCTATAGTGGTAGTAGTCTAGATTTCTACCATATAGTACTTTTAGAAACCACTACTACTGGTCTTATTCTACGTATTTGAAATACGCTTATGTCATGAAGTGAGTGGACTATTCACTGGCTAAAGGTAAACCATTCCCCATTTGGAATTCATAACATAATAACCTAAACATAATGAAATTCCCATTTTTATCAATCGGTTAAGAACAAATGTTTATGTGTTTAAATAACCCATGATCCAAACCTTACTGTGAAAGACCTCAATTCACATGGATCACTTATTTAAATACAATGGGTATTTTCCAAACGAAATTGTGCATAAATAAAGAAAATAAATTCACAAACGATTTCCGAAAATAAATTCTTTTATTCATATATTCGATATTTACATCAGAAACCTAGTCTAAGAGGGTATACATTCCAACAATAACCTTTAACTACTTCAAGATTCTAATACATTCCTATAACAAACTAAGAATATAAAGCATCATTTGATTACTATATGGGAAAATAATGTTATGAAATCTAACTTTTGAGAAAGTGAATTCACAAAATATAATTACAGATAGATTATATTTCTCTATTTGGAAGATTCAAAAAAATTAAAAGAAAGTAATATTATGTGTTTTTAATATTTAAAAATAAAATATTATATATACAAAAACTTTAAAATTATTTTTAAACATTTCTCATATTATTGTACAATTTAATCATTTTTTCCTTTCAAATGGTTATAGTAAATGAAAATCACATAAATAGTATTCTTACATCTTTAAATACATATTTTATTTTATGTTATTCAATACTATAATTATTTTTACATGAGGTTCAAATTTTAATGTTAATAAAAATAACATTTTTATTATTATTAAATTAAAATGTTTACAAAAAATAATAATTCTTTTATGTAAGTTATACAATTATGATATGACTTTTAAATTAAAAGTTTACAATTATTTTACTTAAAGTGTTCAACCTTGTTTATTTTTTTAAAAAAATATTATAGTTGAGAATATGAAAACTTTTAATATTATTAAATTAGAAGAGGTGTAAGGGGGAAAGATAAGTGATGATGTATATATTGATATGAATAAGTCTTCTATTTATCTTTATTTTTTATTATTAAAATCTTAGGAAAGGAATAATAAGATTCATTTTTTCAATATTCTATATTTATTTTTTCAGATTTTAGGAATCAGATTCCTCTTCCAGAATATAATAAGCAATGAACCAAACATTTGATTTAAAAATAATGAATATAATTAATTTTCCCCCTCACTTTCCATAACAATCAAACGAAACCTAAGATTGTGTTTGCACTAATAATTTAGAAATTTTCAAATTACTCTCAACTCAAAAGAATTCTAAATAAATAAAATTATTTTGGTATATTTTTATTATATGACACGTGTGAATCTTGTTTATTTGGTAAAATGGCTAAAATTCATTTTTCTAGAAAAGGAGAAAGGGCCAAAGAGTTATTAGAACTCATACATACTGATATATGTAGCCCAATGTCTATTTTATAACCTTCATAGTAAGAGAAGGTTATCACTATTTTATAACCTTTATCGATGATTATTTACGATATGGGTATTTTTATTTAATGAAATACAAATCTAAAGCCTTTGATAAGTTCAAAGACTTCAAAAATGAAGTAAAGAAACAATTTGGAAAAAGTATCAAAACTTTAAAATGCAATGGAAGAGGTAAATACTTAAGTCAAGAGTTTCAGGGTTATCTTAGAGATAATGGGATATTCAATGGACTCCACCATATACATCTAACTTAATGGTGTATCTGAGAGAAGAAATCGAACTCTTCTAGACATGGTACCGACCATGATGACTTTTGTAGACTTATTAAAATTATTTTGGGGATACGTACTAGAGACTTCTATTTATATTCTAAATAGAGTTCTATAAAAAATGGTTGACACTATCCCAATTGAGTTATTCTTTGGTAAGAGACCAAAGTTATCTTACTTGAGAATATGAGGTTGCCTTACCTTTATCAAAAGGCTATAGTCATACAAACTTGAGAATAAGTTTGAAAAGTATTTATTTGTTAGATATCCAAAAGAGTTATTCGGATATAACTTCTACCCTCCTTCCGAAAACAAGTATTTGTTTCGAAGTATGTCATCTTCTTAGAGAAGAAGACCATGCTTAAATGAGATAGTGGGAGTAAAATTGAATTTAATAAAGTTCAAGAAGAACAAACAAACGCAGATCAACAGTCTGATTCTATATCTATTGAGAGAATAGATGAACCTTCATCTATACTAAAACCTCGTAAGTCGAGTAAGATACTAGTGGCACTTGAGAGATATAAATTTCTCATAAGTAACCACAATGACGTATTATTCATAAATGAAGATAAGCCTACTACTTACAAGGATATTCTAAATAGCTTAGAATCTGACAAATGGCTTGAAGTCATGAAGTCAGAAATAGATTCCATGTATGACAATCAAGCATAGACTTCAGTTGATCCATCCAAAGGAATTAAACTTATTGGGTACAAGTGAATTTTTAAGAAGAAAACTAACATGGATAGTAATATAGTTACCTATAAAGCACAATTGGTTGCTAAATGTTATCTTTAACAGTATAGTATTAACTATGACAAAACCTTCTCACCAGTTGCTATGCTGAAATCTATAAGAATATTCCTAGCACTTGCCACTCATTATGACTATGAGGTTTGGCGAATGGGCATGAAAATAGCTTTCCTAAACTAAAACTTGACTGAGGAAGTGTATATGACACAACCTAAGAGTTTCATATCCAACAATAGTAAAAAAGTGTGCAAGCTGCAAAGTTCCATTTATGGACTTAAGCAAACTTCTAGGAGTTAAAACATCCGTTTTGATGAAACAATCAAAGAGTTTAGTTTTATTTAAAACATAGATGAACTTTATGTATACAAAAAGGTTAATAGGAGTGCAATTATTTTCTTGTTACTTTATGTAGATGACATATTGCTAATAGGAAGCGATGTACCTGTCCTTCAATCGATAAAAGTTTGGTTGTCCAAGAAATTTTCCATGAAAAACATTGGAGAAGCAACCTATATGCTTGAAATAAGGATCTATAGAGATAGATAAAAAATGTTGGTAGGTCTTTCACAGTCTACATACATAAACAAAATGTTAAGGAGGTTTAGTATGGATCAATCTCATATTTTTATTGATGGGTGGATTTTGATACAATGAAGTAAGGGATCAACAATGAGTATAGATGCTTTGAGTCTAAAAGCTTTTTTTGAACATCCACCTATTCTTGAATTTGAAGCTCAGTGCAGTGGTGGAATGATTTTACTAGTTTGATTCCCACCTCTATGGTAAAGTATTCATAAAGGAAGTCCAATATAGTAAGCTAGAAATGCTTTGAAACGAAATTTGATTTTTTAATATGCACATATGGTTTCCAAAACCTGAGTATAACTAATTAATTGTCAAAATTCCATGGCCGCTCTTGTAAAACAAAGTCATGAACCTTCTTTGTACCAAAGGATAGTTTAAAAAAGCTAACTGGTAGGGGTTTGTATTAAGGTATCCCCACAACTCTAGGGCTTCACCATAGCAGATTTAAAGCCATTGACATTAAAGTTCTGATTCCTTCTGATTCCATAAGATTATTCCAGTATTATAGCTTTGATTTAATTCCTAGATACCGTGTCAATATGGTAGTTGACAGCAACAGAAAAGCAGTTGGTTAATTAGAATGGTATAGTATAAGTGTTGGTATGAACGATTGTGATGAAGAAATCTAGAGCAACATCAACATTCGCGCTTTCTTTCTCTAATATTCAAATATATTAAATAGATAGTTTTCCCTTTTTTTTAAGATGTAGTGTGAATTGTGTTGAAACCAATTTAGATTTTCATTTTTTTCCTTTGTAACTTCCCTTATTTTTTCTCATCTTCTGTACCTCTTCAACCTATATCTTTATTTCTATTCTGAATTTCAGTTCCAATTTTATCAATAAAAGTCAGTTCATTATATTTTGGTATCAGAGCATTGATCATTGGAAGAAACTAATGACAGCCCATGGGCAATTGGGGTAGGAAATAGGATAGACGAACAAAACTCTGAGATTAGGGATGTAGTCAAAAGTAGTCCAGAGCTAGAAGAGATTCATATCGAAGATGTATAGAAATCTATCAAAAAGTTGTTTAATCAACAAGACAAGCTTAGATTTTCCATTACGCTAAATCACATGAAAATCTTAAAGCTTAAGGAGTTAGTGGAGGACAAATTTGAGATTTTATGTGGGAAATTAGAGGGTGGATTGTAGAGTGTAATGGATCGTCATCAAACATAATTGAATAAGGAATGTTCAAAAGGGGGATGGAAGGATTTTGGTGGTAGGTTTGAACCAAAATTATTAAACGTGGATTTTTCACTTTTTGATGGAGCTAAACGCAGGGAATGAGTTCTTAAATGCAACAGTATTTCTTGTTTCATAACATAGAAGAGGGTTTGAAGCTACGACTACCTAAGTTGTATATGAAAGGTGTATCCTTTGAGTGGATGCAGAGTTTCCTATCAGATCATAAGGAGAAGAAGGCTAGCTAGGAAGACTTTTCTATTGTAGTTTGTGCTCAATTTAGGGAAGGTAACCAACAAATAGCAGTGGAGGAGTTCTATAAAATTAGATAATCTAGTAAGGTAGAGGAGTACATACAAAAGTTTGAGCAACTTAAATCATTTTTAAAGATACATATAAACTTTTGCCAGAATCCTATTTTGTGGATGTGTTTATGAGTGGGTTAAAAGATGAAATAAGGGCCTTTGTAACCATGTTTAAATCTCAGGCAGTAGCTTATGCATATGAACTAGTTGTTGCTAAATAGTTAGAGGTTGATACTATTATCAAACTGACAATATCCTCGGCTCAAAATTATGTTAATCAAAATTGGCAAAACCCTTAAGTTGTGCATAGAAAAGGTGAGACGAATTAACAGAATAAAGGTATATTGTGGGAGCGAGTGACGTTTAAACAAATCTCCATTGAAGAGTTGCAAAAGAGAAATGATTTAGCCTTATGTTTCAAGTGTGGGAAAAAGTATACTGCCAGTCATGTTTGTTCTCTGGGTACAGTCAGAATGATGGTGATAGAAGAAAAAGTAGAACAGATAGAAGGAGGAGTGTTATTTGAGATAAAATGAGAGAATGATAAAGGGGTTGCAAATCATATGGCAAGTGAGGAAGTTAGTAGGTGTATCAGGTGACTATTTAGGCTATGGAGGGTCATGAATCTAGCAAAACAATTAGAATTACTGACTGTTTAAAAAAGAGACCTATATCTATTTTGATAAACTTGGGTAGTACTTATAGTTTTTTAGATTAGAATTTGTTGAAAAAGTTAGGGTTGTTTACTAAACCAAGCAAAACTCTACAAGTTACTGTGGCTAATGGAGCTAGAGAGTAGTGTGATAGGAGATGTCCTAAGTTGCTTTGGATGATGCAAGGGTATGAGTTTTAGGAGGATCTTAATGTTATGAGACTTCCAAGAACTGATATGACACTAGGGCCATATTGGCTTATAGGACATGATGTGATGATTAGTTGCAAGAGGAAGGTATTGTATCTTGTACATGATGGGAAACAAATTGAGCTTCAAAGTGCTTTAAGAGTCTCTAAATTGTAATATATTAATGAGATGTCATTATAGAACTTGTTTATAGGGAATGAGGTGATTTGGTTAGTTCAATTGAACTCTATAGTATCTGAGGAAGTAAATAAAAGTACACCTGAAATTTTAGAATTAGAGGAGTATTTTAATATTTTTGCTGAGACAAAGTGTTTACCTCCACTAAGAGGGCATGAGCATGGCATTGAATTGGTGAAGGGTGAAAATTATTCATCATATACATATTTTACATATCATTTGAGCTTTAAAATTTTGAGAATGACCATAGATTGCTACTTATCCCTCTATTTTCTCCTTATTTAATATAGGTTACAATAATTTAAAATTAGAAGTGGATTTAAGGAGAAAAAAGATTGAAAAAGAGTTCAAATGAAGCTACATGGCGTCGTTAAAGTCACTGTGTTTGTTATCATGTATCACATGAATTTCATAGTCAAGATATTGAGAGTCTACAGTGCCGAGCCCAATATTATGCACATCACCATAAACTATTAGAACTCAGAAATGTCAAGATTTTTGGGAGTTGACGGTACCGTGCACCTCAATTGTGACACTGTCGTATGTGCATGATTCTAGCACACAAACAATTCAAGTGTCATGATGTCGTTTGAAGCTGAATCAAGTATAGAAAAGCTTGCACGACGACGTGCAGAACACTTTTCACAACATCATGCAACATTGTAGATTAACTCTTGTTTCACAATTTTTATGGCTTTTTGAAGAAGAACCTATAAATACTCTCTATTTGAGTCATTTAAGATAGAGTGACACAAAATAAAACTGAAAAAACCTCTTGGAAACACCAAAGAGAGCTAGGAGAGAGGATCGAGGCAAGATTGGAGAAGAAGTGGAGCACCCCAAAAAAGATTCAAAGTAGAAGAATGACACTTGTCTGCGAGTTTTTCTTTTCTTTTATTTTGTATATTTGATTTAGGGATGATATTATTACTTCGATTTAATTGTAATTAAAGGGTTGTACCCTAATTTAAATGTGTGTTGGATTATTTGAGTATTTTATCACTTTGGATTTGATTGATTGAATTGATAGATTGAGATATTCTCTTATATTAAACTTGAGAAATGATATATAAGATTGGTACCCATTTATATTAATTTAATAGATTTATTTTCCCTTGATAAACTTGAGAAGGGATTTGAGGGATTAGAACTTTGTGATAAATAGGGTTATTAGGTCACCTAGAGATAGGGATTTGGCACCTCTTGGCTTGAGATTTGGGGATTTTTTATTTATATATATCCTTAGATTTAAATTGTATGATAGAGATACCTATGGGTTGGGCTCAATGAGAGGGAACTTATTATTTGAGAAATAGTGAGTTTTACAATATTGGGAGATCTTTGCCAATATTTAAATTTGAATTCAATTAATTGAATGATGTTTGATACATGATTACTATTTGGGGGAATTCACTTTGGTTGCATGTCTAATATCTTTTTTCTTACATCTATCTCACCCTTTGTGATATTCTAAACTCTACTTTGTGAATTGGGTTAGTGTATTTTTGTTGTGTTCCCTATTAGTAGTTAGTTATAATTAGTAGTAGTTAGTAACTAATTTCCTTATTTTAACTAATTGAATTATGAAACAAAGGTAGAAGTAGGGGTAGTTAATACGATTCCTAAGGATTCTTCGATACTTACCAACTAAACTGTATTCTACATGATGGGTATACGTGTCTAAATATGTGTATATGTAAGTTAAATTGGTATTTAAATTAAAACTTGATTGAACCTTGGGCACATTTTTATAGCATATACACAAATGTGCACGCATTAAATTTTTAATGCCATTGTTGGGGATCGATTGTCAAATCTTGAAAACACTTAAGCTTTGTTGATTCAATTTTTGTTTAGTTTGTTAATATTTTTTATATTTACTTTTCTTAGGTAGTTGACTTATTCATTTTCTAGGGAACATTGATTTTAGATATTTTTTTTTCTTTTACAATTTTTGTTCTATTGGATTTTTGTGAATATTTGTTATAAATCCTTGCTTTAGTTTTTATTATAAATAGGGCAAAATCTTTCAATTTTTGAAGTAATTTGGCTTTGATGGCATTGCTATTGTGTCTCCTTTAGAATAAGAATTGAGTCAAACTCTTTTTTGGATGAGTTTGTTTTAAGGTAAACTTCTATATTAGGTGTGAAATGTCTAAGTCTTGAGAATTTGTTTTAACCTTGTTTATATTTTAGTAAACATTGTAACACTCTTCCTTTTGGGAATGAAGGAGAAACTTGTGATGAAGTATAAATTGGGAATTTTGACTTATTTTTATTTTATGATCTTCTAACTAGTCTCAACTAACTCTGGGTTTAAGTAAATGTGGATTGGGGCAAGAAAATGAGAGAGTAGAGTAAGGAAAAGCAAAAACTGAAAGAGCATTATTACTTATCTTTCTAGGCTTTTGCATTATCTTATCTTGAAAAGAAACTGAGAGTCCAATGAGGGTGCTGTAAACACTGAAAGATCTTCAATTATTTATCTCTACTAAGCATTTATATTACCCTGCAAAAGTGAGAATATGGATCAATTCTCTATTTACTACCTATAATTGTAGTAGCTTTGAAAGTCAGAGAACTTAAATTAGCTCATTATTCAATGTTTATATTAATCACTTGATTTGTATTCTTGACTTACGAAATAAGGTGGAACACGTTGCATAAATATGAATTTGTTTAATACAATTTCGATGGCTTTAGTTATATCTATCCTAATACAATGTTTTGCCAAAAAATTAGCTTGACCAATTAGGTATTAAATTGGATTCTTAGATCAAAAGAGAGATAATACCTTTGCCATATTTACCAAACTTCTTTCAAAATCATATCTTGCTAAAGTGTGGTTTGTGAAAAAGCTATTTGCTTGAGGTTTCTAAATTCATATTTACTTGAGGACAAGTAAAAGGTTAAGTGTGGAGAGTGATAATTGTTCATCATATACCTATTTTACATATTATTTGGACTTTAAAGTTTTGATAATTTACTATAGATTGCTACTTATCCCTCTCTTTTCTCCTTGTTTGATATTGGTTGCGATTAGTTAAAATTAGAGGTGGACTCAAGCAAAAAAAGATTGAAAAAAAGCATAGCTGAAGCTATATGGAATCACTAAGGTCACCGTGAACATCGTCGTGCATCACCTAAATTTCAGAATCAAAATGTTAGGAGTCCACGGTGTTGTGCCCAACATTATACACGTTGCCGTGTGCCATCAGAACTAAAAAATGTCAAGACTTCTAGGAGTCGATGGTGCCATGCACCTCAATTGTAATGCTATCATGCACGATTCCAATATACTGAAGCTTGAAAAATAGGAAAAACCATGCACGCATACTAGAAAGCAGAAACCAAAGCATGCACAGAAGGCAGTGGAAGAAAAGAAAAATATACCTCTGCGCTTGGATATTGATTTTGGTACCGAAGTGGATGATGAAACCACAGGGATTTCTTCACGCCTGGATGAAGTCTCTGGTTCAAAACGCACAGCTTCTTGAGAACTTAAAATATTCCACCGCCCAATGTACGTTGGTGACACAACTCAGGCGAGGAAGGTCAAAGCTTCTTGATTCTTTGCTATTAATTAGTAAAATCAAGAAGACAGAGGAAAAAGAGAATGAACAAGAGCGATTTCATTTTACAGACGTATATCCTACTGTGCGTGTGAATCATACACAACTTATCAACTTGATAACATAACACTGGGGTTTTGATATTTCAAAACACTCGGAAGTTATCAACAGAGGATATTTAGTTTAGCCTAAACTCTTCTGTACCGTGAATTAAAAAAAAAAAAAAACCCTTTTGGTCCAGCTTATTAGGTTACAATTACTTTTATTATTATTATTTAACCTAATGAGTCCAAAAATAATAAATATTAATTATTTATTTTCTGGACCTATAATAATAACCCAATAAATAATTAACGAGCCTAAATAAACTAAAATAATTATTTAACTATTTTTTTATCTAATTTAGACACATGTTAATTTTCTAACTATTTAATAGGGGCTTTGGCCTTGAATAATTAATTAACCAATTAAATCGGGTAGTAAACTTAATTTAATTTCCCTCGTTCTTTTATTTTATTCCAATTCAATAATAAATTAGACTTCCTAAATAAAATAAAATCATCTTTAACTGAGATAATTTTCTCAATCTAAAAATTAATTAAGACTTACGAGCTATTCCGAGGATCAAAAAGACATATTACCTTGGCTACTAAAATGACCAAAATACTCCCGTTATATAAATAGTTGTGTTTTACATTTTAAATATTTTATAATATCACCATAAGAAAATATTGACACCAAGGACAATGCTACGTTAGCTATATCTCTGACCTACAGGTAAAATGACTAAAATACCCCTCTACACATCGTCGTGCATTTAGAGAGGAAAAAGTATACTAACACCTCTCTAAAAGACATCTACCATCCTTAAACTTTTAGTCTAATAATTTACGACTTCTTGGAGTATTTTTACTTTCCAAGAGAGTTACCTTAAAGTAAATATCTAAGTTATATTCCCCAGAGCTCTAGATAATTAGATCATTCGAAGTTTTGAACAACTACAAAGGGCGATATAGTATGGAAGTTATCTTGTACAAGTTTGTGTTAACTAACTAATTACATATACTCAATATACAAGTATATTAGTCTTACAAAAGAACCTCAACTATAGTACATCAAAGCATATATTTCCAACTTCATTAGACCACCAACTCATACTTAAGCTGTAGCAGTAATAGTTTAGGTTTCTACCCCATCGTACTTTTAGAAACTACTACAACAGGTTCAATTTTACGTATTTGAAATACGCTTGTATTATGAAGTGAGAAGACTACTCATTGGTTAAAGGTAAACTATTCCCTATTTAGAATTTATAACACAATAGCCTTACCATGATAAGATTTCCATTCTCATCATTAGGTTAAGAACAATAGTTTATATGTTAAGTAACCTATGGTCTATGCCTTACTGTAAAAGACCTCCATTTAGATGAATCATTTACTTAAATACAATGGGTCTTCTCTAATGAAATTGTACACAAAAGTAAAGAAGAATTCACAAATAATTTTTGAGAATAAAAATTTTCTTAATATAAATCAAAATTACATAAAAAGCCAAGTTTAAGAGGGCATATTTCCCAACATATGCAAACAATTCAAGTGTCACGACATTGATTGAAGTTGAATCAAGTAAAGAAAAGCTTGCACAATGACATGTAGAATACCTTCCACGGTACCGTGCAACATCGCAAATTAACCTCCTATTCTACAATTTTTAAGGCTTTTTAAAGAAGAACATATAAATGCTCTCTACTTGAGTCATTTGAGAGAGACACACACAAAATACAATTGAGAGAACCTCTTGGAAATACCAAGGAGAGTTAGGAAGATCAAGGTAAGATTAGAGAAGACGAGGAGCACCTCAAGGAATATTTAAAGTAGAAAAATGGCACTTATTCATGAGTTTTTCTTTTCTTTAATTTGTATATTTGATTTGAGGATGTTATTATTACTTTGATTTAATTGTAATTAAAGGGTTACACCCTAATTTGAGTGTGTATTGGATTATTATTAAGTTTATTGAATCTTATTTGAGTATTTTATCACTTGAATTTGATCGATTGAATTGACAGATTGGGATATTCTCTTATATTAAACTTGAAAAATGATGTATGAGATGTGGATCCATTTATATTAATTCAATAGATTGTTTTCCCTTGATGAATTTGGGAAATGATTTGGGAGATTAGAACTTTGTGATAGATGAGATTATTGGATCACCTAGAGATAGGGATTTGGCACCTCTTGGCTTGAGATTTGGGAAGTTTTGATATATATGCATTCTTGGGTCTTATTTGTATGATAGAGATATCTATAAGTTGAGCTCAAGGTACTTGAGAAAAAGTGAGCTTTACAATATTGGGAGATCCTTGTTAATGCTCGAATTTGAATTCAATTAATTGAATGATATTTAATACATGATCACTATTTGAGGGAATTTACTTTGGTTGCATGTCTAAACTCCTTTTTCTTACCATTTGTGATATTCTAAACTCAATCTTGTGAATTGGGTTAGTGTATTTTTGCTGTGCTACTCATTAGTAGTTAGTTAATTAATAGTAGCTAGTAACTAATTTTCCCGTTTTGTTAATTGAATAATGAAATAAAGATGGAAGTAAAGGTAGTTGATACGATTCCTAGGGATTTTTCAATACTTATCAACTAAATTTTATTTTACATGATGGGTATACTTGCTCGAATATGTGTATGCGAGTCAAATTAATATTTTAAATTAAAACTTAATTGAGCTTGGACACATTTTTATAGCATCTACACAAATGCGCATGCATCAGAGAAAGCTAAGGCTTTTAAACAAGAGCCCTATAGATTTCCTCATTGCTAAAAAGAGGAAATTGAAAAGCAAGTCACTGATATGCTGAGAGAAGGAAGCACAAGTCCATTCCTTTCTCCAGTTATATTAGTGAAGAAAAAAAGATGGAAGTTAGTAATTTTGTGTGGAGTATAGATAGTTAAATGAGATGACAGTGAAGGATCGGTTCTGTATACCAATTGTGAATGACTCGTTGGATGAATTGGGGGGAGCTCAGTTTTTCTCCAAGATTGACCTAAGGATTGGGTATTTTCATATCAGAATGCAAGATCAAGACATTTCGAAAATAGCTTTTAGTGCACATCATGACCATTTTGAGTTCAAAATAATGCCACTCGGATTATCCAATGCTCATACAACCTTTAAGGCTTGATGAATAAAATGTTTGCCCCTTACCTGAGGAAATTTTTATTGATATTTTTTTATGACATCTTAGTCTATAGTAGTGATTATCACTCACATATTCAGCAGCTTCAAGTGGTTTTTGAGGCTTTGAGGCAACATAAAACTTTTGTCAAGAGAAGTAAATGCACTTTTGCTACTCAAGAGGTAGAATATTTTGGCCACATTGTTATTGGAGATTGTGTGAAAGCAGATCTAAGGAAGATACCAAACTATTCCTACTACTGTAAAGCAGTTAAGAGGATTCCTCGACTTAATAGGATATTATAGAAGGTTTATTAAAGGGTATAGAATTCTCAGTAAACCACTCACTGCCTTATTGAAGAAGAATGGGTTTCACTGGAATATTGAAGCAGAACAAGCCTTTCACAACCTTAAAAGTGTCTTAAATGAGGCCCCAATTCTTGCCATTACCAATTTCTCTTAGCCTTTCACCATTAAACATGATGCAAGCGAGTTGGGAATTAGAGCAGTACTTATGCAAACTAGTAGACCATTTGCTTACTTTAGTAAAGCTTTGGGGGAAAAAAGTAGAGGCTATTCTACCTAAGAAAAAAAAATTGATAGCGGTGGCTTTGGCAATAAATAAATAGAGGCATTATTTGGAAGGTTATCATTTCATATTGAGGATTGAACATCAAAGTCTCAAGTATCTCATGGAGCAAAGAATAACTACAGCTGCTCAACAAAAATGGTTATCTAAATTAATGGGATTGGATATTGAAATTCAGTATAGAAAAGGTTCAGAAAATAGAGTAGCTGATGCCCTCTCTAGGAAAGGAGAATTAGTAGCTCTTACTACCTTAATACCTACTTGGTTAGCAGAATTGTAGGGTAGTTGTGATAGTGATGAGGAAGCTTAAAAACTAATTGCTAAAATAGTCATCTCTAAAACAAATCCTAATTACACTTATGTCAATGGAGTACTGAAATGCAAGTGCAAGAATATAGGGAAATAACAAGGAATTAGAGCCAAGTTACTCATGAATTTCATGACTCAACTCTTGGGGGTCATTCTAGTATAACAACTAATTTTCAAAGATTAAGAGGGGTGTTTTTTTTGGCCGAGAATAAGGAATGACATAGAGGAAAAATTAAAGGGTTGTGATATTTGCTAGAGAAATAAATCAGAACATTGTGCAGCCTTTGGATTTTTGATGCCATTACAACTACCAAAAAGGCCACTCAGTCACATTAGTATGGATTTTGTAGAAGTACTTCCAAAATCGGAGGTTAGAGACACCATTTTGGTGATAATGGATAGGTTCACCATGATGGGGCACTTTATTGGGCTTATCCATTTTTAGCTCAGAAAGTAGCTCAAGAAATCATGGATAAGGTGTTTAAACGGCATAGATTGCCAGAGAATATTGTGATTGATCGAGATAAAATCTTCACTTATTTTTCTGGCAAGACTTTTTAAAGTTATTGGAGTCAAATTACACATGAGTATTGCCTATCAAATGATGGACAAATTGAGAGGGTTAATTAATGCTAGAAGATGAACCTAAGATGTGTTGTAAGCAGTCAACCAGTCAAGTGGCACTTTTTTTAATCTTTGGTAGGGTTGTTGTTGACATGATGGATGAAAGAAGAAGACTTAATGTTGTATTAAAGGAGAACTTGGCTACTGCTATAAATCGTATGAAACACTATGCTAATCAAAGCAAGACTGAAAGAGAGTTTGACTTGAAATATTGGTTTTTTCTCAAGTTACAACCCTTCAAGCAACACTCTGTTGCTTTGACGAAAAACCTTAAACTGATTTTTAAGTTTTATGGCCCTTATCCTGTAATAAGAGTTGAAAAAGTTGCTTATAGACTACAGTTTGGCCCCCAAATTCATCCTGTGTTCCATGTTAGTTTGCTTAAGAAGTGAATTGGCTCTAATGTAGTGGCACAAATGTACTGCTAACTGTAGACTTGGAAGGGCAACCCAAATTAGAACCTCTCTTAGTGTTGGATCGAAGACTTGTCAAAAAGCACAACATGGTAGTGGTGCAGTGGACAAACTTACTTTTTGAAGAAGCTTTTTGGGAGGATGATGATGAGATTAACCTCAAATAGCCTCATTTTTAGCCTTGAGGTCAAGGCTTAAAAAGGGAGGGAATGTCAGGATGGTAGTTGTTATTGGATTTCAATAATGCAAAGCTAATTTACACGCAGCGAAAAAATAAAATGAAATTCACTTAAAGGATCACTCGTATGTAATTAAATGGGTTAGGAGAGGGGGAAAAATTTATTACCTAAAAAATATAGCTTTTAAAATTCTTTTCAGGCCTACGGAACCCTTCCTTAAACTCGTTCAATCACAAACCACCAAATTTCAAGAATAGGAATTTCTCTAATATTAATCTACATGAGCATATATTCAAGAATTATTAAAATTTTCTGCTAGAAAAATTATTAGCGGCTAGGTTTTAATTTTTTGAGAAGAAAAGAACAAGAAAATGATTTCTATATATCTTTGAGGGTAGTGGATTTTTTCAAGAAGCCAAAAGAAAAAAAAACCTTTCTATATATATACAAAATACGCATGCTTCTATTAATATGTATATATCTAAGTTTTGTGAATCACACAATCCACCGCCTAAAAAATTATATGTGAAGCCCTTCATTTTCCAAATTATTATCAATTATTGATTACAATTTGACCCCAATAATTATAAACTCTTTATAATTCACCTAAATAATTATTTCTTCTCATAAATTAACTCATAATATTATCAAATAATATCTTGAGTACTAATTCCTCTATTATGTGTGACATATTAGGTTTTCTAGTCAATTGGTAGTTAATATGAATTAATTCTATCATAATAGAAATAATATTTCTTAATAATTAGAATTAACTTATTACTTTTAATTAATATTAATTTTTTAATTCTCTAATTAATAAATTCATATTTAGCAAATTAAGAGCGATATCTAGCAATATATCATGACCGCCCAAAAGTTCAGAAAGTCAAGTGGATTGATGTGATCCTTTTAATAGCAAACATCAGTACAATAAACTCCTTTTACCATGCATTATCTTATTCTCTTTGGAGTATGAAATTAGTGCCAACTCCCTGTAGAATATTAGTAATTCTAATATGAATTTATTAGTACTTGATCCAGAATCCAGTGCTCAATATGTGTATCAATTGAAACTATTTTCAATATATAATCGTCTTGGTTAAGGACTTCTTGAGTAATGGTTCTTACAAGTGGCCTTGAGATATTTGCTCATACTATTAAGAATGGTGAATCTTTTATTAATTCTCTCAACTACTTTCATTTAGTTCACTTTGTACCCAATATCCATCCCATAGACAGTCTTGAAGGGACTCTAGAGATTAGAATCAAAGTACAACACTCAACAAGCAAAGTACCTTGGAGATCTCAAGTTTAAAAATACTTACATATTTGCTATAATGAGACTCTATCACTGGTACTAAATAGTTATCCATGTGATTATCTCATAGTTAGGTCATCCAATATACTTGTTCAAATAACAAGCATCTATGTGTTAACTTTGAGTTTCACAATATTCATGGATGTGAGAACTATCACTTCATCAAATCAATAAGTATAACACGTGCTAGTTTTAGCGCATTAATGATGTCTCATCTCATTAATACTATGACTATGGATACTTTAAGTATAAACACAATCCAGTATAGTAGAAACCTGACATCATAATCTCTATCATAATTTCCTTAATATAGTGTCGTACCTAATTAGGATTTTGTCTAGTAGTTATATACACATGAAAGTATAAATAAAGCAAACTGAAAGATAAATAATACCTTTTATTAATTTAATATGCATAATACATTGTACAAATGATTGCTTTTAGGGTACAATCCTAACAGTTGGTAGCAACAGGAAGGCAGTTGGTTAATTAGAGCGGTATTGTATGAGTCTTAGTATGAACAATTGTGATGAAGAGATCTAGAGCAACATCAACGGTCACGTTTAGCATCAATGGTCACGTTTTATTTCTCTAACATTCAGATATATTAAATAGATAGTTTTCCCTTTTTTTGGGAGGATGTCATGTGAATTGTGTTGAATCCAATTTAGATTTATGTTTCATTTTCCTCAACAACTTTGCTTCTTTTTCTTCATCTTTTGTACCTCTTTATCCCAAATCTCTATTTTTGTTTTGAATTTTAGTTTCAATTTCATCAATAAAAGTCAGTTCATTACATACTTGTATTCATATCTATTACATCAATAACAATACAGTCGTCTTATTTCTTAGAGAGCGAGAAGATACCAAATCGCTATGTGATATCAAAACTCGTGGCCAAAAGAAGTCTCTAGTGCCATTGAGAAACCCTAGTGCATGTAGAATGAAAGCCTCGGTGTCGCCAATAAAGCCTTAAGATGAAGAAATTTGAACCTACATATAGGAGGCAAAGAAAGACCGAACTATTATAGGAGTGCTTTCCTAGACATACACATATAAGGATTTGATCATCAAAATTTTAGGGAGGAATATCAGTTATTTATCACAAGGACTAAAAGAACTTTGGAACTTATAGCATGGTTGTGAGATAATTGATCTAGAAGATATCTTTATTCTTGGTATGATTATATACATAAATGAAGGAAGAAAAAAAGAGAAAATAAATTAATGAATGAAAAATAATATAAATGACTAAAACACCCTCAAAACCCTAATTCCATTCGTTTCTAACATCTAAAATGGATAGTTAGACATATTTTACTACTTTCATATAGTTTAAAGGCGAATTTAGTGAGTTTAAGAGCTGAAAGATGAAAATAAAAATTTTTAATAGTATAGAGGTAGCTAACACATTTTGTCTCGAGAAAAAAAATAAGTGATTAATATACCAATTATTTTAAATAAAGAGGTGTTGAGAAGGTACGGGGTATAAAATACTAAAAAGAAGATATACAAAGATGAAAAGTATAGAGATGGGAATGACATCTAGATCCTAAAACAAATATGGAGCCTTAAACTACCATATCAATATGTATTATTACGATGTAAACACGTTTGTTTTCTACTGATTCTATTTAGCTAATATTTCATTAAAAGTTTACCTAGAGCAATTCAATCCTTGTTTAAATAAAGTAAAGTCAAATTCACCTAACAGTGTATCAATCTTGTGCATTTTGAATATTTATCTAATAAAAAAATAGACGAAAATCTATCACAATATCTTTTGCTTTGTGAGAAATACTTTTTATAGAGGAAAAAAAAAATCATTTTTGCATTCAGAATGATGAGCATTAAAACTTCATTTGTTTTCTATTTGATATTCAGCTTTATTTTTTTAAAAAAAAGTTCTTTCAATTTGTCATCCTATTGAATTGACCAACAATCAATGCTATTAATAGTTTAGATTTTGGCCATCTATTTGATCAAGGGCTTGTTGACCACTTTATGATATACTAATATTGTTAATTGACAATCAACTAAAAAATAATTTAATTCTCATGTTGTCACTCTTACTCGAAATCTAAAGTTGGTTAAATAAGATAATAATTTTTCTAACATGTGCCCTAAGTATACTATCTCACTCTCTCATGTTGAGAAAGTAGAAAGGTTGACCTACTGTCTTCTTTCTTAGTACTATCACCTTTTTTCATTATCATTTAATTAATACAAATTTCTTGGCCCTCTTCTCATATAAAATTCTTGACCAAATTATTTGAAGAAGAAATTACAGTTATTTATAGTTTCAAACAAATGTAAAAATTTTCAATTTGTACTTTATGTGTGTACTTTGATTACAAATTTTTAAGAAGAATTTGTTTAAATTGACAAAGAATTTGAATTGTAGAAAAAAAAATGTTTTGTGAATATATCAGAAAATGAGAATTATTTATATTAAATTGTTTTAATTGAATTGAAAATTTCAATTCAACTAAATTGCAATCCAAATTGCTAAATTATAACTTTTGGAGAAGGTGCTAATATGGACAAAATTTCATATATTCTATATAGAGAAAAAGGAGTTGATGGATACTGTTCATTTTTCATTAATAAGGGCATTTATGTCTTTTTACTTTTTTATTTTTCAGTAAGGTGCAGAGAAACCTCTTTCTGCACTTGACAAGGCCCATATGAGATGTGTACTTCTGCAATGGGTTCTACAATTATGATGCTTTTATCACTTTGGAAAGAGAGATTGCAGCTTTTTTGGGTCATAGTTCCCATGAAAGAAACTAAAGGTCAATGGCTTTTATATGGCTGATTTTAAGGATTTTCTTGAGTCTGGTTGGGGTGATTTTATATTGCAATCATAGAACGAACAATTTATGCTCCTCTTTAGTCATAGAATTTCTAAAACCAGAAAATCACAGGTACATGAGTCTAAATTTCTAGCAAAAACTTGAGAAGTTCGCTTTAAAGCTTGGTGGTGGGTGAAAAAGCTAGGTGGAGAAGTTCAGTCAAAACCATTGCTATGGTTGTCGGGCATCTCGTATCATTACAATATTTGAGCATTTGATTATAGAGCGTTGGAGTTATAATAGAGCCAACATCACCGCCAGCTAGAAGAGCTGGAGTGGGGGTTTGATGGTGTGGGTGAACCACAACACTTCCATTGGCTTTGGCAAACATTTGTGCAGTATTAGAAGCTCGAAAAGTTAAGGAATACATAGGGGTGGAGGATGGAAGAAGAAGAAGGAGTTGCACCAACAGCACCACCAATTGCTACTTCATCCCTTCTTTCCTCTTCCTCGCCAAACCATAACCACCACATCAGCTGGTAATGGGACAAGTGTACAAACTGCTTGACAAGTTACAAAGTAGACATTTATACAAATTTGGTATATTATTAATTTATTATTTGGTAGTATGATGTTGATAATCTAAAATGTCTTGCCAATATTGAATGTTTGACTTATGAGATGATAGTGGGATAGGGTTATATTAGTCTTTTTGACATATACAATGTTGGAGTATATATAAGCTTCTCTTGAATACTGCTCTTTCCCATTGTTTTTCAAAACTTTCTTTGCTGGTCATTTGCTTTGTTTGTTTTTCCTGCTTCTTCAAGCTTGTTGACATTCAAGATGAATTAAATATGGTTATTTGAGTTTGGATTTATTTTTAGTACCTGATTATACAATGGTTTGGCAATGCATGTTAATTGTCTATTCTTATATATGTATTTTTTTTTATTTTAGAGCATAAATTTTTGGTGTTCAAATGAATTTTTAATAATTGCATGTCAAATATAATTTTGTGTATGTTAAAAACATAGATATTATATTTTGGTTGAATTAAATATAGCTATTTTGGTTTGTATGTGTTCTTAACACCTGGTTATGCAATGGTTTGTCAGTGCATGTTACTTCTTTGTTCTTGTACATGTGTTTTTAGTTTTGGAGCATAAGTTTTTGGTGTTTAGATCTATTTTTAATAATTGTATGTCAAAAATATTTTCTTTGTGTGTGCTAAAACATAGATATTATATTAAAATAATTCGTGTTTTATAGATTTTTAAGTATATTTTTTCCTTGTTTTCTTTTTTTTACATGTGTTACACAACAAAGCAGAAAGAGGATTATAGAAGATATTTTTGGAAGTAAGTGTTTAGCTCTATTGTTTGTTTCAAAAAATTTGATACTCATTTGTTGCTTTAGTATGATGTTTTCTCTGTTTTATGCTAATTGTGATGTTAATTAGTTGTTTTCTACTATTTTATATGACATAGTTTATTATAGTAATTTGATGATGTATAATTGCTGAAATATGATGAAGTTGAAAATATAGCATGTTGCATAAAAATCTAAAAAAAAAATAATAATAAATACTAAGAGAAAACTCTAAAAAAAAAATCATCACAAGTTGCAAAAGCTTATTGATTAAGAAAACAAAGACAAAAATATACAGCAATGTCAGAATCTGAAAGAAGCAAGTTGTTAGCTAAAAGGAGAGAACAATATGCAAACAATAATCGGATGCTTCAACTGTTAGGGATATGCCCTAGAGTCAATTTGTACTTATACTATTGTCGTTATATATTATGTAATAATACGAAGCATTTCTTTCCATGAATAATGCATTTAGTTTTGTAGTCATCAAGTATGTGACTTGATAGTAAAACCCTACAATTAATACAATGACTATTCTTAAACTGTCCCTGATCGATTATTATTAGTGGAACAATAATAAATTAAGATGAGTATGTTTGTGACTTGATGGCTATATTTTACTGGTCATGAATATATGTGATATCAAGTCAAAATATAAATAAATATTATAAAACATTGTATTGGATATGACCTACTGTGAGAGTACTTCATGGTTCATGTCATAAGTACTTTCTAGCCATAATGATATTAAAAGTCATTCGACCTAAATTCATCATAGTTTTCTACTTGATAAATTCTATATTTTGATGTTGTCTAAAGTTGTCTTTAACCAGATAATAAATTAGACTATTGTTGGATATAGAATAAATCAAGGAGATGAATATGATTGATAGTGAAGGAATTTGTCCCCCTTAATTATCGGAGAGATATCTATGGGGCTCTTGATAAGTTAAACTGTTAAAATGTATGGCCGTGCTCAAATATATCAATCTAAGATATTAATGTCATTTGTTTGAACAGTCTACTATGAGATCAAGAAATAATTGATTCAGCTTAATAAATATGACATGCTCCGTTCCTTATACTTAATCTGGATATCGTGTGATAAAAGGACTAAATATAAAATTATAATTTAGTTCAAAGAGATCAATGATCTTCATTTAACCTGGATAGTTATAATATTTTGCTAGAAACTGCTTATAACTTGTAAGTCATTTAAATGTAGTTTGGGCACACTGTCAGTGTTAAATGAATCTATAAGGTCACACAATAAGCAAATTTGTTAGATTATTTTTCCGGTAACCAGGTTCGATGAATTTAGAAATATGTTTAAGTTAATCAAACCTAGAAAATTTACCAGATACAATGAATCTAGAAATATGTCCACATTCAATGTATCTGAATGATGTCCAGATTGCAAGAATCTGACTCGGTAAATTAATTAGTTAAATTATCAAGATAATAATAGAATTTTATCATATCAGTTTAATTTAATTTGAATTTAAAATAAAATATGATAAAATATTATTAGAGTTGGACTCTAAGAGGTTTGGATGGGTTTTAAGAAAACCCTAACCATCTTCTCAGGGGAGTCATTCTATTAAAATATTCGTGCCTCCATTCACCAAAAAAACAAAGCTCTCAAATCCTAGGCACTAGCACTCTCGGAGTAACGAGTTAGTTCGCCGTGTGTATCTGATAGAGGGCGTTCGCATACTGCAGCATCTGGTGATCGTTTGGGTTGCACGTACGACAGCACAATCAGAATCGAAGGATCTTGATGATGCCAAACAGAGGTAATTTTGTAATTCTTATATCTTTTTAATCATTTATTTGGGTCCTCAAAAGGGATTCGTGGATGTTTTCCGTGTTTAGGAATTCACGAATCCTAACAGTGGTATCAGAGAAACTTGCTAAACGATTAGGTTGATTCATTTATGTTAATCGTATTGTTGAATATATGTATGATATATGTGAATTTAAATGGTGTATATAAGTATGTTCACATGATTGTAATTTTTAGAATACTTAGCATGCGGACTACCTGAATTAGGTTTAATCTATGTGTCTTAGTTATTTGAACAGAGACCAGATGATTTACAGATTGTCTGTAAACTGGTCTGTTTTAATATGATATGGTATCATGAGCATGCTATGTATCGTTCTATACTGCAAATTTTTTGTATTAATCTGCCTTGATAATTTGTTATCTGTACCAATATGGTTAAAAGGGAATGCAGATTGTCTGTAACATGAAAATTCACGGCGATGGTTACCAAGGAGTCTGAACGTTAATCTGATTAAAATTCAGAAATCGAAAGGCAAAATCTCATTCCTTTTGGGGCGCTGCCCCCGAAGACCCCCGCAAGGGGCTCTGCCCATTAGAACCTTGACCAACTGTTTGTTGTGTGTTATTCATTAATGTTTTTTATTGTAGTTGTGGATTATTTTAAGTAGTGTATAGCATGGCCCGTTTTACCCTAATGTGATTGGCAGGTTATATTCTGGTTGTTTTAAGTTGTAATTTTTAAACACGGCCTGCGTGTCATTTTTCATTATTGTAAAATTGTATTGCTTTCCTAGAATATGAATTATTTTAGTTTTACTATCCAATGTAAAAAAAGACGGCGGCCTACATTTACAACCAAAGAGGAATATGTTCAAGGTATTAGAGAATGTTCAAGGAGTTCATATACCTAGATTGATCACCTTGATCTTCACTTTGCTCATGATGATCAACATAGGTTATGGGTCATGCTATGTTACTTTTATTTATGTCTTGCATGCATATTTGATATGTTTATTTCATGCTTACTACAATTAAATTTTTATTTTTTAAAAAAAATTAAGTGTTAAATGCCTTCCAAAATCAAACACTTGTTATTACTTGGATCATCATATGGTCATTTCTGCCAAAATAGGATGCTTTTGATTATCTAAGTGAGATAAGATGGAAAATAGTTTTTCATATGTTTGATATGGTTTGACTTAACTGGGTTATTAAAATGGTTTTAGGCCTAGGGCATATATGAGATTTTAGCCGGGACATTTGATGCCTATCTCATTTAAAATTTGAGTTTTATTTAATTATAAGATTAAAGCCAAAGCTTACTTATGTAACAATAAAATATTTATAAAAAAAATTTACACACTAAGAAACATCAAAATGTTGAAGTTTCAAAAGTTTAAATGCTTTTAGTGGGAATTTTTTATTAAGGCTTCAAAATTAATTACTTTGTATATTTTGTATGTAGATAATGACAACAAACAGTTGGAATAACTTATTGCGATCAGTGCTTGAGAAAGACAAGCTTAGTAGGACTAACTTTATTAATTGGGCACACAACTCAAGAATCGTTTTTAAGCAAGAAAAAAAGTTCTATGTTTTTGAAAATCCTATTCTCCTTACTCCAGCAAATAACGCCCTAAAAACTAAAAAAGATGCTTATAGTAAGCATAAAGATGACTCAAACGATATTACTTGCCTCATGCTAGCAACCATGAACTTTGAACTTAAAAAACAGTTTGAAGAAGCAAAGGCATATGACATGATTGTGCATCTCAAAGAAATGTTCCAAGAGCAAATACGACAAGAGAGATTTGAAACTCATAAGGCGTTAAATGCATGCAAGATAGTTTTTGGCACCATGGTAAGTGCTCATGTCCTTAAAATGAAAGGCTATCTTGATCATCTTGAAAAGCTTGGTACTCCTGTTAATCATGACATGGCCACAGATTTAATCTTGGGCTTATTACCTCCTGAATATAATCAGTTTGTCATGAATTTTAACATGCATAATATGGAGAAATCCATTACTAAATTGCATGATATGCTGAAACAAATTGAACTGAATATTAAAAAGAATACTCCTAGTGTTCTAATGATTCAAAAAGGGAAAGGAAAAAGGAACAACCAAAAGGGCAAAGTCATGGCCAGTAAGGGCAATGACAAGGCTAAGTCTAAGTTTAAACCCAAACCTAAGGCCAAGACACCAATTGAGGGAGCTTGTCACCATTGTGGAGAACAAGGACATTGGTTAAGAAATTGCAAACACTATTTGGAAGCAAAGAAGAAAAAGGACAGTGAGACTGCCGCTTCAGGTATTTATGTTATAGAAATTAATTTATCTACTTATGATTCATGGGTATTGGATACCGGTTATGGATCTCACATTTGTGTAAATGTGCAGGGTCTAAAAAGGAGTAGAGCTTGGCAAAAGCTGAGGTAGACCTACGAGTTGCGAATAGAGCAAAAGTTGCTGCAGTAGCTGTAGGAACTTTTGAATTAATTTTGCCTAGTGGGCTTGTTTTAGAACTGAATGATTGTTTTTATGTTCCTGCTATGAGTAGGAATATTATTTCAGTTTTTTGTTTAGATTTAGAAGGTTTTAAATTTGTTATTAGGAATAACATTTGCTCCATTAATAAAAATGAAAATTTTTATGGAGATGCCTCATTATCAAATAGGCTCTATATTCTCAATCTTCGTAGATCTTCGAAAAAGTCTATCTATAACATTAATACTAAGAGATTGAAATTCAATGATTTAAATCAGACTTACTTCTAACGTTGTAGCTTGGGCCATATAAATGAGAAACGCATAACAAGGCTTCATAATGATGTGCTTCTAAAATCGTTTGATTTAGAATCTTACAAAACGTGTGATTCTTGTTTATTAGGCAAAATGACTAAAGCACCTTTTAAGAGACAAAATGAAAGGGCAACTGATTTATTGGGCCTAATACATACTGATGTATGTGGATCAATGAATACACATGCTAGAGGAGGATTTCAGTACTTCGTTACATTTATAGATAATTTCAGCAGATATGGCTACCTGTATCTGATGTAACACAAATCTGAATTATTCCAGAAATTCAAAGAACTTCAAAATGAAGTACAAAATCAGCTTGGAAAAAGTATTAAAACACTTCGATCAGATCGAGGTAGTGCATACTTAAGTCACGAGTTTGACGAGCATCTTAAGGATTGTAGAATTATCTCCCAATTAACTCCACCAAGAACACCTCAATGGAATGGTGTATCTGAACGGAGAAATCGGACTTTATTAGATATGTTTCGATCAATGATGAGTCAAACTGATTTTCAAATCTCCTTTTGGGGTTATACCCTAGAGATTGCTGCATTCATACTAAATCAAGTTCCATCTAAATCGGTTAAAAAAATGCCATATGAGATATGGACTGGGAGACAACCTAGTTTGTCATTTCTTAAGATTTAGGGTTGTGAAGTTTATATAAAGTGTTTATTATTTGATAAACTTGCACCCAAATCGGATAAATGGATATTTGTGGGGTATCCTAAAGAAACTAAAGGATACCAATTTTATCTCCCAAAAGAACATAGAGTAATTGTTGCTCGAAATGGATTCTTTCTTGAAAAGGAATTTATTTTCAAAAGAATCAGTAAGAGTAAAATACATCTTGATGAGATTCAAGAGCCACAATTAGTACCTGAACTAAATAATGAACCTCGATTAGATGGCTCACAAGTCCAAGATGAACCTACTTCTATAGAACAAAGACCTCAAAAATTTGATAGGGTTCGTCAACAACCTAAGAGATATGGATTCCTCATCACTGATGATCACAATGTGGAGCTTATGGTTAATAATGAGTCCACTTCCTATCAAGAAGCTATTAAGAGTTCTGACTCTGGAAAATGGTTAGAGGCTATGAATCTGAGATGCAATCCATGTATGATAACCAAGTCTGGACTTTGGTTAATCCACCAAAAGGTTCAAAAACCATTGGGTGTAAATGGGTTTTCAAAAAGAAAATAGACATGGAGGGAAATGCGCATACTTACAAAGCACGACTGGTAGCAAAAGGTTATAAACAAACTCATGGTACAGACTATGATGAAACATTTTCACCAGTTGTAATGCTTAAATCTATTAGAATTCTTCTTGCCATAGCAGTATATTATGATTATGAGATTTGGCAAATGGATATTAAAACCGCGTTCCTTAATGGAAACTTACTCGAGAATGTGTACATGACACAACCTGAGGGTTTTGATGATCCTTTGAATTCTAATAAAGTGTGCAAGCTTCAAAGATTCATTTATGGATTGAAGCAAGCATCTCGAAGCTGGAATCTCCATTTTGATGATGCAATTAAAGAATTTAACTTTATCAAAAATGGAGATAAGCTTTGTGTCTATAGGAAAATAAGTGGGAATGCAATAGTCTTTTTGATACTTTATGTTGATGACATCTTACTCATTGGAAATGACATCCCAACTCTACAAAGTGTAAAAACATGGTTGGAAAATTATTTCTCAATGAAAGACTTATGTGAAGCTGCCTATATTTAGGTGTAAGGATTTATAGAGATAGATCTAGAAAGCTAATTAGACTAAGTCAAAGTACATACATTGACAAGGTACTAAAAAGGTTTAATATGCAAGATTCTAAAAGAGGATTCTTGCCAATGTTATATGGCATTAAGCTCAGCAAAACTCAAAATCCTTCCATGAAGGATGAAGAAGAGCGTATGAACAAGATACCATATGCTTCTGTTATAGGGTCTATCATGTATGCCATGTTATGTACTCGACCCGATGTGTCATATGCATTAAGCATGACGAGTAGGTTCCAGTCAAATCTTGGAAAACCACACTGGACTGCTATCAAGAACATACTGAAGTATTTAAGAAGAACTAAAGATATGTTCTTAGTTTATGGAGGACAAGAAGGTGAGCAAGTTGTAAATGGTTACACTGATGCTAGTTTTCAGTCCGACATAGATGATTACAGATCGCAATCAGGTTTTCTATTTTGTTTGAATGGAGGTCCTGTAAGCTGGAAAAGTTCAAAGCAAGATACCGTGGCCGATTCTACTACAGAAGCTGAGTATGTAGCTGCCTCAACTGCAGCTAAAGAAGCAGTTTAGATTCAAAAGTTCATTACAGAAATAGATGTAGTTCCTTGTATTGTAAATCTAGTGGATCTTTATTGTGACAATAATGGAGCCATTGCACAAGCTAAAGAACCAAGATCACATCAGCGATCCAAACATATACTTAGACGTTTTCATCTCATTCGAGAAATTATTGATAAATGAGATGTCAAAGTATGCAAGGTATCAACTGATGACAATGTTACAGACCCACTAGCAAAGCCTCTCCCATCGTCTAAACATGATAGTTATACTAGATCAATGGGATTACGGTTTATGTCAAATTGGTTTTAGTGCAAATAGGAGATTGTTAGGGATATACCCTAGAGTTAATTTGTATTTATACTATTGTCGTTATATATTATGTAATAATACGAGGCATTTCTTTTCATGAATAGTGCATTTAATTTTGTGATCATCAAGTATGTGACTTGATAATAAAATCCTACAATCAATACAATGATTATTCTTAAACTGTCTCTGATCGATTATTATTAGTGGAACAATGATAAATTAAGAATAGTATGTTTGTGACTTGATGACTATGTTTTACTGGTTATGGATATATGTGATATCAAGTTAAAACATAAATAAATGTTAGAGAATATTGTATTGGACATAACCCACCGTGAGAGTACTTCATGGTTCATGTCATAAGTACTTTCTAGCTATAATGATATTAAAAGTCCTTCGACCTAAATTCATCACAGTTTCTTACTTGATAAATTCTATATTTTGACGTTGTCTAAAATTATCTTTAACTAGATAATAAATTAGACTACTATTAGATATAGAATAAATTAATGAGAGGAATATGATTGATAGTGAAGGAATTTGTCCCTCTCAATTATGGGAGAGATATTCATGGGCCCCCTTGATAAGTTAGACTGTTAAAATGTATGGTCGTGCTCAAATATATCAATTTAAGATATTGATATCATTTATTTGAACAGTCTACTATGAGATCAAGAAATAATTGATTAAGCTTAGTAAGGATGACATGCTCCGTACCTTATGCTTAATCTGGATATTATATGACAAAAAGACTAAATATAAAATTATGATTTGGTTCAAAGAGATCACTGATCTTCATTTAACCTGGATAGTTATAATATTTTGCTAGAAACCGCTTATATCTTGTGAGCCATTTAAATGTGATTTTGGCATACTGCCAGTATTAAATGAATCTATATGGTCATACAATAAGCGAACTTGTTAGGTTATTTTCTGGTAACCAGGTTCGATTAACCAGGTTCGATAAATCTGGAAATATATCTAAGTTAATCGAACCTAGAAAATTTACCAAATACAATGAATCTGGAAATATGTCAACATTCGATGTATCTAGATGATGTCCAAATTACAAGAATCTGACTCGGTAAATTAATTAGTTAAATTATCAAGATAATTGCAAAATCTTATCATATCAGTTTTAATTTAATTTGAATTTAAAATAAAATATGATAAGATATTATCAGAATTGAACTCTAAGAGGTTCGGATGGGTTTTAAGAAAACCCTAACTGTCTTCTCAAGGGAGCTGTTCTGTTAAAATATTCGTATCTCTATTTACCAGAAAAATAAGCCTCTCAAACCCTAGACGCTAGTACTCTCGGGGTAACGAATTAGTTCACCGCGTGTATCCAATAAAGGGCGTTCGCACATTGTAGCGTCTGGTGAGCATTCGAGTTGCACATACGACAGCACAATCAAAATCGAAGGATCTTGATTATGTCAAACAGAGATAATTCTGTAATCTTTAGATCTTCTTAATTTTTTACTTAGGTTCACGAAAGGGATTCGTGGCTGTTTTTCGTGTTTAGAAGTCTACGAATCTTAACATCAACAAAGAGATAAATGAAAGAGCAAGACGTGATGGAAGTACAAGGGAACAAATGCTTCAGAGAGATGGGGGAAGCAGGTATATGCAATGAGTTTGACAAAAATTTTGGTGCGAAGGTGACGGTATGTAGTAAAGGTGATGGTATTTAGAGATGACTTTAGACAAGTTTTACCTATTATTCCAAAAGGTGGTAAGCATGATTTCATCAACACAAGTTTGATATGTAATATCCCACTCTGGTCACACCTAGTTTTTGAGAATTAACATGCAATGAATGTGAACATAATATTCGAACATATATGGTCTTGAATTATGTTTGAGATGATCTAGGAAGTGCTGTAATTGATTTATATGAACTCTTTGCCAGATTTGGAAGATCATCAAGGGTAAGGACCAACTTACTAGAGTTCATACCCTAAGCTTAAGGATAAGGTAAGTTCCCTTGCATTCATGAAATCGATTTTACCTTATTATCTTGGTTTGAAAAAAAATGTTGGTGAGTATCTCTTGCAAACATGAAATAATGGCATGACAGCTAATTTTTGAAAACTTCTATATTTAGAAATTTCTTATTTTGAAAACTTTCTACATTTGAAAAACTTCTAATTTTAGAAACTTTTAGATTTAGAAATGTTTAAAATACGTCAAGTATGGCTTAGGAGTCAAGTATCAAACATTTTGATTGGTTTTGAATGTGCAAGAGATGAATTCTTAATCATGCATATACTTTTCAAAAAATCATAGCATGACTTATTTGAACATGTGGCTCCTTCATTATGAACACTTGGAATGAAATGTTGCCTTAAAACCATGCCTTCTAAAATCTTTGTGCGAGTTGGAAAATGTTATTTGGAATTATATTGAACTAATTTAGTAAGATCCGTTTTGGAGCCTTATGAGTTGTGAAGATTGAATAACGTTGAGTACTCAATAGGGGTTAGACCTTTATACTAGCCTTTGGTTGGTTTGGGAATATCTCTCGACAGGTGGTCACCTCCGAGAGGTTGACTCTGGTCACACCCAGTTTATGGGAATTAACATGCAATGAATGTGAACATATGTATTCGAACATGATATATGCTTGTTTCATGAATCTGCAAGGTTGTATTTTGGTGATATGTGTATATTTTGAATTTATTTGAATATGTGATGCCTTAAATTTTTAATAGTGATTTAGGAATAGTGAAAGGCATTATTTGATTATTGTGCCATAAAATACTTTACATGAAAAATATTATTATTATTATTGTCATCATCATCATTCCTAAAAAGCTATTATATCTCCCATTTTTGGTTGGTCATCTATTAATTATTTATAATAGTAATAATAACAGTTATTATACTAATTAGAACTATATTGTTATTATTTATTATCTATTGAAAAGTTATCTATTGTTATGGTCATTTTCACTTGATGAATTATAGTAATATTACACACACACACACACACACACACACACACACACACACACACAATGATGTTATAACATTAAAATGACTTCTGTTTATTCTATGTTATAATATTATATATATAGTTTTGTGTATTAAGCATATATTTATTCTAAGTTATAAGCATATATAACCTTGTTTAACCGTCACTTTAGGGGTTCATTTCAATAAGATATGTCATCCTTTAGTTATAGTTATTATTTTTTTTTATCTTTATCCAAGCTGGTTTTTTTTTTTTCAGTTTTGAATTAGAAATAGAGCTTTCTCCCAAAGCTCCTCTTATCTCAGTCAAGTCCTATAGGAATGCTCAAGTCTTGAATAATTTCTTCTTATGCAGCCACCAAACTTGACCATTTAAGCACTATCGGTTGGTTGTTGAATTACAAAAGACACAATCACAATCCTAATCCACCGAAACTTTGGAGGTTCTTTTTAGCCCTTGGTCACCAAATTGAGGTCTCTTAGCCTCAAGAAGAATTTCTAAAATTTGAAGAAATTCTATTTAGGCTATTTTGAAAGTTTGAACCTCCTATAATTCTCCCGAAATTCAGTTAAGCCAACTAAATAATCAATCTTCCTATCAACCGGTACATCCTAACTTTCCCTAGCTTCATGATTTTCCTTTCTTTGCCTAAGGAAAATATCAGCTTACCTTCACTCCTAGGAACTCTTGAAACTCTCAAGAATTTCAGCCACCATTGCACACTACTTCTCCTCTCTAAGATGCACAATTTTCTCTTCAGCTTGAACAACAAAACGTTGCCATAGTGAGCAAAACAGCCGACACACACACACACACACACACACACACACACATACACACACACACACACACACACACACACACACACTTCTTTAACCAATTCACAGCAAACTCTCAAAGCTTCAGTTTCCTTATTCTGGCCGCACACACAGTAGCTATCATTCTAGGTTGCTCTTCTCTTTTCCTAAAAGGATTTCAAGAGGTAACAAGCTTGATCCTTCTTTTATTTTCTCTTGGTAAAAAAAAGGCAGCATGTATATGTGTAGTTTGAATGGAAATTGGCCGGCATGCTGGCTGCTTCTAATTGTCTCCCTGTGCACGAATTTTAAATGGAAATTGCAATGCATACTGATTGCTTCCAATTGTCTCCTTGTGCACGAATTTTAAATGGAAATTGCAAGGTATACTGATGGCTTCTACTTGTCTTTTTGTGTATGAATTTTAAATGGAAAATGCTTGCTGCAATTTATCTCTTCTACTTGTTTTTTTTCAGTGAACTGAATGCTTACTTTTATTTGTCTCTTCTATTTGTTCCCTTCTACTTATTTTTTTTTTCAGTGGACCGAATGCATATGGAGGTTGTGGATAGTTTCGCAATATATGCTTCTACTTGTCTCTTCTATTTGTTTTTTTTCCAAGTGAACCGAATGCATATGGTAGCTGTGGGTAGTTTGGCAATATATATGTGTTTCTTGTGGATTTCAATGCATGAAATATGATTATGGCTCGAGAGTGTTGTTTTTGGTTGGTTCTTATGGATGTTAGGAGTTGTTTTCTTAAGGGGAAAATCAGTAAAGAAAGAGGGATGAACATATTTGTTGCTTCTTGAACTAGTCACGTAATCAGAGATTTAAACAATGTAAATTTTGAATGTCTAGTCTTGAATGTAAATTTTTGGAATGTTTTAGATTGCAAGATGAAAGATCTTGGGTACACTATGTTTTGCTTCATTCCTATGCTTGTTTGAGTTTAATTTTCTAGAAGAATTGAATGTAAGAACCCTTTTCATCGATACTTAAAGTATCATGTTGAAAGCTGAAGTTTTGCTGTTTTATTTGATAGCTGTCAATTTACCTCAAGAAAACGCAGGGCAAGATTGGATTTTTGAAGGAACTTTTTGAAACTTGTTTTAATACATAAATATCATGTTTTTCATGTGGAGTATTATTCTGGAAGTTACTCTGGTCTATTGCAGAAATTTTTCAAAGAAAAAAACTAAGAATAGGGGATTTTCGGTATTTACTGTTCACTATTTTGGAATCTGTTTTGAGCATGGTTTGTTCGGGTAAAAAGGTTGAAAATGCAGGCTTTTGTGTGCTTAAATAATCTAGAAAAGTTGGAGTTAAAACGGGGTCAAGGTTGGAAGTTCTTAATTTTCTTTTCTGCATGGCCAAATTGAGTTGGATTTGAGTAGTTTGGGTTCAGAATTTTTTACGATTTGTATGAGCCTAATTTTCAGAATGTTCTTAGTGTATTTCATTCATAACATGTTAATTTATGTGCCAGCAAAATTTGAGGTCAATTGAAGTGGTACATATAGGGTTTTTACCCGTAGGAGCTTAGACTATAGTTGCTGGAAATTGAAGGCAACTAAGGGTTTTGTGCTAAATTGCTAAGTTTAATTTAATTTCTTGAGAGATGATAAATGGTGAATTTTATGCTTTCTAAAGGATTGATGGAAGGTCTTAGGTGCTGAGTATATGTAAAGTTCATGCTTGCTGCTCATTCGCATTATTTGGCGAACAAAGGATAATATAGGCATGATATACACTTGGTGTATAATGTGGTCTTGAATTTTGTTTGAGATAATCTAGGAAGCGCTGTGATTGATTTATATGAACTATTTGCTAGATTTGGAAGATCATCAAGGGTAAGGACCAACTTACTAGAGTTCATACCATAAGCTTAAGGATAAGGTAAGTTCCCTTGCATTCATAAAATTGATTTTACCTTATTATCTTGGTTTGAAAAAAAATGTTGGTGAGTATCTCTTGCAAACATGAAATAATGGCATGACAGCTAATTTTTGAAAACTTCTATATTTAGAAACTTCTTATTTTGAAAACTTTCTATATTTGGAAAACTTCTAATTTTAGAATCTTCTAGATTTAGAAATGTTTAAAATATGTCAAGCATGGCTTAGGAGTCAAGCATCAAACATTTTGATTGATTTTGAATGTGCAAGAGATGAATTCTTGATCATGCATATACTTTTCAAAAAATCATAGCATGACTTATTTGAACATGTGGCTCCTTCATTATGAACACTTGGAATGAAATGTTGCCTTAAAACCATGCCTTCTTAAATCTTTGTGCGAGTTGGAAAATGTTATTTGGAATTATATTGAACTAATTTTGTAAGATCCGTTTTGGAGCCTCATAAGTTGTGAAGATTGAATAACGTTAAGTACTCAATAAAAGCTAGACCTTTATACTAGCCTTTGGTTAGTCTGGGAATATCTCTTGGCAGGTGGCCACCTCCGAGAAGTTAACTCTTTTCGATCAGGGCGTCAGTATAGAAGGTTGAGCCGTCCTCAGCTAGTGACGGGGTTCTAGTAGAACCAATGGCCGGAAGTGGGACAGTCGGATAAGATTGAGTGAGAAAGGGAAGAGAATCTCACTTGGTAGGATGTATACCTACCAGGTGTTGAGGGTTAAGTGCTTCACAGAAGCAAGGGCCACCTCTGTGTCCTTTCACCACCTGACGGGGGTCATGTGCTTCATCTAGTATGAGAGCCACCTCTATGCCATGTCACATTAACTTGGTTGCTTTTAATTGTGGAACTATCTCCGTGGAACTGTTCTGAGGGGACCTTAGAATTTTATTCGAAGCCTAATATCTTTTAATTATTCGTATCTCTTCAAACAAAATATTCTAAGAGCATTTTGCTTCATGACTTCTCACTACTATCTTTCAAGAAGTGAGAATTAAATTTGTAAAGAAGACATGATAAAGCTTTTAATATACTGATAGTGCATGCATCATGAAATGTGTTTTATTTTCTTAGCCCAACTCGCACATGGGGTTTGCTGAGATAACTAATCTCACATATTTTGAACTCATGTTTTCAGGGTGCCTCAAGTCTTGGTCAGGTTGGAAGATCAGTAGCTTGAAGTTTTTGTTATGAAATTTCTACGTCCATTTGTTGGATATTTGCTTTGAATATTAATTTTATGTGGGAACTTTTGTATAAGTATTGAAGTTTTTTATTAATTAATTTTTCCTTAGACTTTCTTTAAAATTCGAATTTCTTTTACTCTTTCGTTATAAAGACCCCTAGTCTAAAGGACGGGGCGGCATCCCCGACCCATTTTTGGTTACGTAAGTAGGTGGGGTGTCACATGATAGCATCTCATCTATGGACTACTTTTGAAAATCTAAAACTAAAAAAAAAAAAAAATATGCAAGCAAGGTTAGATCCTTTATTTATCAATTATCTCCTGCGAATAGGAAATAGTACTGAAAATACAAATGCAGCAAATCAAATTGCAATTCCTAAGCATATCCTTCTTCCTTTTAATTCTGATATAGAATCTTTTGCTGATTTGATAAACATTGTGCATCCTAATTTTCAATATTTTTTTGCTGAGTCTACTAATATAAATATAAATAGGACTATATTGACTACAAGAAATGATTTTGTAGATGAATAAACACAATGTTGATAGAGAAATTTCCAAGAGAAAAGAAAGAATATATAAGTTGTGATAGCACAACTGGTACTCAAGAACAAGGTTTATATGAAGAATTTTTGAATGGCTTGACCCCAAATGGATTCCCTCCACATATTCTTGTGTTGAAGCCAAATACTCTTGTTATACTATTACATAATATAGTTCCACCAGAAGGTTTGTGTAATGGAACTATCATGTTATTGATGTCACTATTGCAGTTGGTGAATTTGTAAGAAAATAAGTTTTTGTGCATTGCATAAGATTCAGAGTTTCTCATGATACCATATCACCTATCCCTTTTGAAAGAATTCAATTCCCATTGCGTTTATGCTTTGCTATGACTATACAAAGCTCAAGGACAAACTTTAGATTTTGTTGACCTTTACTTGTGTGAACTAGTTATTTCTCATGGATAGCTCTATGTAGGTTTTTCTAGAGCAAAAAGTAGCAAGTACTTGAAGTTCTTATCCGTCCTACTTTGTTTGATTCTATTGTCTATAATTATACCAAAAACATTGTATACAAAGAAGTTTTACATCTTGCAAACGACACTCCGAACAATCATATACCAACCTTATAATTAGCTTCATTATATTTGAATATTTTTTGCTTCCAACTGTTTTTTCTAGCACTTTAATATACCAATGGTTCATTATCCTTACAATTTACTCTCTTGCTATATTAGTATGTTACATATATGTTTATATGTTTTATATAACTTTGACTAACCTAAGATCTAAATCTTCTATAAATATGTTTACAAACTCTTTTGTTGCCATTATCCTTCCTTCTTCTGCATTATGAATAACTATTGTTTATATATACATATTTCAGCTACTTTTTGCTTATTGAAAAAACTTTTGCTTACCTAAATATATTTTTTCAGAATATGACTTCGTAGATAATTGACAAAAATGTTAAGACCATTCTGGAAATTAAATCTAAAGATAAAAGTTGGATAGCTTTGGTTTAGGTACTGCAAAAAACACCTCCTGCATTGTTGTGAAAAAGCTCAAATTACAAAAGATATCAAAAAATGCTTTTTGTTAATGATCAGGTACATATCAAAACTTCTACTACAATTACCATAAAAAACAAACTACTTTCTATCACAATAAAATTTTCCATTCACATAATTCTAATTGGTATGTGTTTTTTGAAGGGAACTAAAGTCAATGCACTTATATTTGGATCTGACATTTCGTTTTTCTTGAACTACTTTGAACTTTATAAAAGATATTATATATCCAATGCAAAAGTATGATACACAAAAGAAGCATATGCAAGCATGACAAAAATGCTTCTAGGTAGTGAATAATTCCACCATTGTCGAATCAATAAAAAATGATCCACTGCCATTCCTTCCATGTATTTATAGCTTAATACCATTCAACAGGTTCTTTGATCACATGGCATCTGAGAACTCAATTGGTACGCATCCCATGAATGCCAATACTAAGCAAAAATGATAACTCATAATAGGAAAAACAACTACCTAACTAATATGCTACATTTTTTTTAATGCAGATGTGCTTGGAGTAGCTATACATGCTTTACCAACAAGGCCAGTAAATGGCTTAGCTAGATAGGACTAGCAAGAGACATTGTTTTGCTAAATCAAGAGTACAAATAAATAGTCTTCCATTATGAGATTACAATAAAAACAAAATTATGTACACTTTACATCTATGGAACAAAAATGGTCTAACATAAGTCTTTCTGCAGGAATTCCCTTGTTATTCTTACATTATGGGAAAACTTTGAAGTTGGCTTTGGTAATCAAGTTGCGGAACAAATAGAATCACTTCCTATACTAGCAACACTACAAGTCAAAGTTGCTTCATACAGAAGTAAGTCCCCATAAATAAACCATCAGCAATGTAGTCCAATTATACCAAATTTGATTATGCTAACACAACAAGAATCATTGCAGCATTGCACTTTTCATCAAAATATTCATCACTTTTCTTGTTGAATCCCCTGATTGAAGAAGCTACTTCTTTGAAACTCTGGTAATTTATACTTTTCAAAACTAAACATAAGTATATTATTCATAATAGAGCATGTGACATTATACCAAAACTTCAATTTCAGGTCTAAAGAACATCAAACTGAGTTTGCAAATATGATTGAAATCAAGGCATACAACAATCAAAATCTATTACTGCCTATGCTAAAAGAAGAAGACATTGCTTCTATACTCTATTTTCTACATGGCAGATAAGCAAACATTGATTACGTATACATTTTTTTTCCAGAATTTTACTTTAACAATCTAAATATAACTAAAACTTATCAATTTCATAGAGAAATAACCAATATAGGTATGTGGAATACCCACAATAGTTGCTGAAGACCAAAAATAATGGTACTATGCTTGTTCGCTATGCTACAAATCATTGAGAGCTATGCCGAAATGGGAATATTATGCACATCATGCAAATCAACTATTCATGTTGAGCCAAGGTACTTTGCAATTGATAAAAACCTTATTTATAAAATCGCATGGCAACTAAATAACAAATTCGTGCTCAAATATAGGACACGACATGCTGTTGAATTTTTGAACTATTCGGGATCAATAACTGTTGAACTATTTGGAGAAGATGCTGATAGATTGTTGCCCTTCACTGCATTGAAACTTTAACAACATCAAAATGTATGAATAAATAATCTTCTTTATCTTCAATACAACACTAAACTAAAGAATATTTCATATTCCTTGATAGCTCTATAATGTTTTCATTTGCAGAACAATATTGATTGCACTGTAATAACTGAGGCCCTCAAGTAGTATTTATTTATCTCTTTCATTAAGAAAAATCCTTTTGATAGCAACTCCACCATTCAAGAAATATACACAGCTATTATCACATATCAAATCAAAGCTTTGTTGGGCATCATCATGAATCATGAACCTCTAAAGCAAATCACTATAGCAGAGAATAAAGCAATTAGAGATGCTTCAAAATCAGCTATGGAGGTAATCCAGCTTTCTTTTGTATTTAATTCCTCAGCTTATTCTACGAATTTCTCACTAGCAATTTTTCCCCATTTTAATTGATACTGCTTTTCTGAATTTCATTTGACACTGTATTATCTGGAGTCTTCAAAATAGAAGATTCAGGGAAAGTACAATTCAAATATATGTTAATCAACACAAATGATTGTTGTAATATCCCATGTTAGACCGCCTTTAGTAAGTGGGGAAAAGTCATGCATGTCATATTGAGTTATACCACATTTGATTATTTGAATTATTTTCATGAAAATATCAATTTGCTGTTACATGAATTAATTTGTTCTTGAAGTGGTTGTGGTATTTGAGGTAGTTGAGTTTTATTTTATTGAAGGCGATTTATTAGAAAAGGGGATGGAGTAAGTGAGTAAGAATTAAGGGAATTTATTAAGAGAATAATTGTCAGGAATCAATGTGGTTTAGTGGATAGAGTTTGGTGTGTGTTCTTTGGTGGACTTGAGTTCGAATACTAGCAATCTCAAATTCTTTCATTTCCTTTATTTTTCTTCTACCCTAATTTTAAGGTTTGGAATTTTAAGGTTTGGAGACCAATTCCCTAAAAATTGGGGGTGTGCTTTATCTTAGAAATTATTTTATGAAATTAGTAAATTAAATTTTTGTTCCTAATATCCTATCATAATCTTTTTTTAAAGAAAATAGAAGGCCAAGAGCTGGAATTAAATGAGATATTTGTCCCTTGGATTAAGCCAAGGGTTTCGAAATTTTGAAAGGGGAAAAAGGAAGAGGGAAAATTCAGTAGCTACAAGGATTAGGAAATCAGAATTTTCCTTACTAAATAACTGTTTAAAAACTATTTAAAATTACTCAAATTAATATAGGGAATTAATTAAACTATTCCCTAAATAAATAATCTAAATCCTTTCTAGGGTTTCTAGAAAATTCCCTTATAATCAGCTGCCATATAGGGAAGAATTACTTACCTTAAACACTCCAAAACTTAGCTAGGGTTAACTAAGAAAACCTTAACCAATTAGGACGTGAATTTAGCCAAAAGAATACCAGAATTTCAGCTCCATTGCCTCCAGAATTTCATCACTATTCACACACACACTCTCATGAAATTTCCAACCCAAAGCCTGCACCGAAAACCCCTCTAGCAGTCCAGTAAAAACAGCTACACAAAACCCTAATCTTTCCCCTCCTAATCTCGTCTAAGAGTGGCCAGAAAATCACCATCTTTCCTTCTCTTTTCCCTCTTACTTTCGGCCACCATAACAACCAGAACACAGCCATAAAACTCTCCCAAAAACTACACAATCTCAGCTACAACAGGAAAGACCAAAAGCTGTTTTTTTCCCTAGCTGTGATCAAGGGTCTAAAACAAGGTGCGACTTTTCCAAACCCTAAAACACACAACCCTAACCTATCTCTTTCATCAACCAGCCCTTAAACAAACCTTAAACATTCCCTAAATCTGGAAATTCTAGCCGCCACTCTCTCTCTAAGGCTTGCGTCCATTACAGTCTCCAATCCTCTCCAAATTGAAAACTAAACCAAAGGTGAGTAACCCTTCAACCCCTTTCAACTTGTATTCAATTAATCTTCTTCTTCTCTCCTAAATCTCGGTCATTAAGGGGCTGATTCTTCTCCCCTATTGTTGGAAATTTTCGAACAAAGGTCCAAGAGCCACCAAGCAACTCTTCCTTCCAAAGTAAATTTAACCAAGCACCAAAGGCACCACATTTGCTCTTGTTGTGCCACCAAAGAGATAATTGAGGCTTAACTCCTCTGATTTAGATTAGGATGGAATGTATGGTAGGGATGATATGCATGAAACCTAGCATGGAAGCATGATTTGATTAGATTGATGAGTTTGATTGTGCAATATAATGAACTAGGCATATATGGCATTGAATATGGATAAATATTGCTATGATGATCTAGATCAATTGTATGTTGAATAAAGATGAGATCTTTTGACGCAATTAGGGTTCATATAGGAAGTTAATGGTAATTGAGTATGGAAGTCATTGTGTAGATGGTTTGATTTGTCTATAACCATGCATAATGATGAGATACATGATCATGGGAAGCTATGGCAATGATTTAATGAATTAGTCTATCTAGATGCCATACATGACTTAGAAGGTTAATATGATCATACAGATTCATAATGCATGATAATAGTGGAATAACATTTGGATCCTAATTATAGAATCAATGATTTTAGATAAGGAAGAAAGTGAAAAAGAGGGCAAACATTGCTGTAGTTGATTGCTAAGTATATTCAAGTAAGTCCCTGCATAACCGTTTTGATAAATGTTATATGTTTGCAAGCAATTTTTACAATGTTATTTAGAATTGATGTCAATATGATGTTTTGACACAAGGATTGAGCCTTGACTAAAATGATGAGTTATACTGGATTATTGTGATACTTGGATTGGAAATGTGGAGGTTTGATTTTCAAAATGAATTTGCAAATTTTGATTATTCAACTTCAAAAATGATTTCTTAAACTATTGTCAAACGATTTGAAAATGCTATTACGAAAAACTACATTTTGCAATCAATTTAATTAAAGACTTTCTGAAAAGGAAAAATAATTCTGCCCCTAAATGGGGAGCGTTGAGTACTTAGCGAAGGTAGACTAGTAGTACTAGTTTCGAAGAGTAAGAGTGAATCTTTTGGCAGGTGGCCACCTGTAGAAGATAAACTCAATTTAGAGAGGCGACATTGCTACTTAGTCAGGTCATCCGCGCTAGCATATTGGTCCATGTGGACATTGTTGTTCCAGATTGGACAACAGGAGTGTTGGGTGTAGAGATGGAGGAGTATCTCACCCAGTGAGTGGATCCCCCACTGTCCATTGTTGAAAAAATATATTGGGAAGCTATCATGGTGATAACCATGAAATGGATTATGTTACTATGTTATTGAATCATTTGCTAATCCTTACTTAAAGAATTATGAATGTGATGAAACAGTGATTTATTGTGAACTGTTTTAGATTTATTGAGCAAGGCTCATTTGTATAACTGTTATTGATGAAATTGACTTGCAAACACGATTTTGTGATTTTGATAAATCTGCATACATGTAATGGTTACAACTGATACTTGCACACACGAGACTTACTGAGATGTCAATCTCACACCTTTTATATCATGATTTCAGGGGATTGCTTATATTGAGCGGGGCAAAGCTAGGGTTGTGCTCCAACTTATTTATTTAGTTGTGTTTTTTAGTTTGTTTCAAGAGACGTTTGTTAGTTTTGAGTTCCAAACTTGTATAAATTTTGCTTTCAGATGTAATAGAATTATTCTTTTAATTTTATTTAGCAGTTTTGTTTTATCTTGTACTTCATTATAAAGACTCCTGGTTCTTTGGACGGGGCGACATTCTACCCTATCTAGGTACCTAGGGTGTGGAGTGTTACAATTATTTCTTTAGATATCATAGTATTAATTCAATTCTTTTCCTGTTTAGCTGCATTTTACACTCTTAATTTTGACTTGTTCTATAGCAATAGACCATGGTAAATTGACTAACTGTGAATGTACAAGTGTATTATTTTGTTGTTGCTTCTGCCCTGCATGCTATGAGTTGAATTCTAGCCAATTGCTAAGCAATTCTTCAAATAAACCAGCTTATTTTGTGTAGCTAAAATTGCTAAAAGGTTTTTGGTCTAAAGAAAAATGATTGCAACTTCTAAATTTTTACACAAGATGAATTCATATAGGAGAGTGAGGATTGCTCTTTTTGCATATTGAGGCAATCCATCTGGCTTCTTATTGATTTCATTAATTTGGAAGCTTAGTTTGTTCTAGAGACATGGTATTTGATTAAAAGTATTTTTCCACTTTCTTAGCCAACAAACTCTCAACACATTGGGACTTGGTCAAGTTTTGGGAAGCAAGGGAAGCAAAAGGCAGCGCAATGCCTAACTTCATACTTATAAAATTCTGTAAATATATTATCTATGGAATATAAATCAAATACAGGTACCACAAGTAGCACTACTATGTCTACAAACTGAAGTGTTACTTCTACATTGTATTTTGATCTGCTGCATTTTGCACACATATCCAGACAAAGCTTCAGAAATATTGTAGGACATCATCCTTAAACCTCCAAAGTAGATCACTACAACAGAGAATGAAGCAATTACAAATGCTTCAAAATCAACAATGGAGGTAATCTATCTTCCTTTCATATTTAATTCCTCAGCTTATTCCATGAATTCCTAATACTAGTTTTTTATTCCATTAATGTTTTTCACATGCTAAATGGCTCATTAATGTTTTTCATATATTTCTCTGAGGTAGGCTTATATTGAATAAGTATGCTACGTAAATATACTAATTCAACATACTTGTAGTTATCTTAGGAATGTTAGAGAGTTGCTCCACTATAGATCCTTCGAGTAGTGTTAATCACATCTTAAGATAATCTAATTCAAGTGTGATAAACTAGTTTGGCAAGTGCTTTTGGCAATTGTTCGCATCACTATGTAGCATCAAAATATGGTTTTCATCTGTCGAAATTTGAATAGTATATTCAGAAAAAGGGTCTTGTGTGTTGGACACCAGCATTTTCTATTAAATTCTAGGAATCCAGATATGGTCTCAAGGCTTCTGAACACTAAGAGGTTTTTAACCTCAGGTTTTGAAACAAGAGATGCATGATCGTGTTAGCTATGTTCTTATTCTGTATTTGTATCATTACATGTTATTGATCAGTACATTAGTTTTTGATTAAGGTTTTATAACACAATTAGGAGAGTAGTTAACTATTCTCTATGATTAGCTCAAAATGGGCTTAGGTGAACCTTGCTGCGTGACATAATCTTTCTATTTTTTTAAGAATGGCGAGGAAAGAAGATTTTGAAGGTTGGTGGATATAAATTATCTTGAGGATAACTGATAATCAAATATTAACACTATTAATGTTGTGCACATTGGAATTATACTATTAGGGCTCTTTAAATTTTGGAAAATGATTCTAGATGTATTCTTTGATTTTGGCCTATCAGACTTCTCTATTATTGGTGCAGTTCCTGTGTTTCCTGTGTATCAAAATTAGTATTTGGGCACATTTAGTATTTCAGTACTATATATTCTCAAACTTAGGCTAAAAAGGTAATTTGAATATATATCAAATATGTTATTCTATATTTCTACGAAGTTTGGCAAGTTATCTATTGCTTTATTTGTATAACTAAAATTGCTAACAGTTCTTTGATCTAAATAAAAACGACTGCAACTTCTGAATTTTTCATACAAGATGGACTCATATACAAGAATGAGGGTTGCCCTTTCTGCATATTGAGGTAATCCATCTGCTCCTAATCGATTTCATTAATTCAAAAGCTCAGTTGGTTCTATAGACATGATATTTGAATAAAAAGTAGTTTTTCACTTTGTTAGGTGACAAATTCTCAAACAGGTTTGGGGACAACACTTGGTCAACTTTTGACAAGCCGAAACAAATGCAGATTTGAGTCTTGAAGATCCTCTTGGACGAGTTTTAGTCGTCGCTGTGGGTAAACAATATGCTCTTCACAGTAGCAGAAGACGGAACTGTTTTGGTATAGAAATTTGATGTAGCCAGCAACAGTTTTAAAATAGCAACATCACTCTGACAATGCTAATCGGACCCAACAAACTTTACTCTGGTTCCCTGGACCTTTCCATAAGGGTGTGAAGACTTGAAAATTTGCAGTGTCTGCATACTTTGACAGACCATACTGATATTGTGATGTCCTAGGAGAGTTCTAAAAACCTTTCATCCACAAATTTTAGGACCATTTCCTTTTTTGTAAATATTTGAACTCATACTTAAATATATGTAAGTGTTACTTTTATATTTTATTATAATCTACTACATTTTGTACCTTTTTTTTTTTATCGTCACAGGTATTCAAGTTTGTGCCTTTTGCAAGACAACCATCTAGTATTGGAATAAGATACATTATAATTTTGACTATTGTAATACATCAAAGGTGAAAGAAAAGTAAAATTAAAAACCATTCCGTGCATTTTATGTGCTACATGCTATATGCCATATATGAGTATTGTGAATGTTTATTCTTGTCTACTTATTTAGGTGTGAAAGAAATAATTTTAGGCTCAAACAAGATGGGAGTTTGTCATGCACAATGACAAGTCAAGTATTCCAATCAATATTCATACATTCGGATTGTCGTACAATATTCTTTCTATTTCAAAATAAATATTCATGAAACTCTTTATATACAAATTAAAAATATTAAAAATAATATTCTAATTTAGATAAAATTTTTATTTTACCTATATTAAATACACAACAACTATTGATTGATAAAAATTTCTAAGAAGTAAAAAGAAAAATAAGTTTTGAAAAATTGTGTAATTAATTTATAATAAATGAGTAAAATAGGAAAAAACTAATTATTAATTTGAAAAATATGTACATAAATATCTATTTTGAAACAAATGAAAAGTTTTATAAACATCTATTTTAAAATGAAAAGAGACTAAATTATTGTAATAAATTCCTAAATTAAATTCACATCCTCCCTCCTTATGTATTAAAAGGAGGAAAAAAATATGGAAAACTTAAATGACATAAGAATGAATTAACTGCGGTGCAATTCCAAAAACATAGAAGGATCCAGCATAAAGCCTGCCAGAATTCTAAGCAAAAGATTGGAACTTCAGAAGTTTGACATTGAAAATTGATCTTGTAAATAGCGAACAAAGGAATGAATGAAAATTAGGTTTTTCAATAAAAAACAAAATTTCTTGTCAATTAATTTTTCTCATCAATCTTTTACATTAAAATAGCAATATAATTGGCCAACGTTTAAAGGCTGAAAAGAAGAAGCAAGAATTCCCCTTCCTGGTAAGTCGAATGTGAACAATTTTTGGCTTCCTCTTACATCAACAAGCAATATCAAGCCTATTGAGCAATTTGTTGCCTTGGTATCAAAACAAACTACTGCTAGGAAGTTTTGCCAAAGACAACCAAAGTTGATCCTTGGCTAATATGCAGTAGATATAATTCAATCGTTCTTGGAACCAACATTGAACTTTGCAATGAAAAAGCCTATTGTATCAAGATGCGAAGATGGGTCAAACCTCTGAACAAGATCTTCCTCACCAGGTCTTAACCATTCCCTGAACAATCAAGACGTTTTGACATTGTCAATTTACAACTGAGTATGAAGGAGAAAAATGGAAAACTATTGCCTTTTATTATACTTTAAACCAGATTGAAGAATGGGGGAAAAGAAAAAAGAGTAGAGACAAAATAATTGAGGCTTTCACACCATCTTACAACACAAGTCTCTTATTGATTTAAACAAAGAAGAGGAGAAACAAATATTGAATCCCTTGTCCTCATAGTAGAAACTAGAATATAATTCTTAAACCTAACAGAGGACTAAAGATGCCCTTCTTTAATCAACTGTAACTTTGCGGAGTTACAATTCCAGGACAAGAGAAGTCATCTTTTCTCATATTTCTTCTTTTTATTAGTAATTTCCTTTTAGCAACAACAACCATCACACAGGAAAATAATCTGCACACAGCAGTAATCACATCTTTCTAATAAATTTTAATCTAGTTAAAAGAGAAATCAAACTTTTTGTTGCACAAAGGAACCACACAAATTTGCTGCCATAACATAGGCATTCTAATATTGACATACAACAGTCATGCTTGTGCCATGACATTGTGAATTTATCCTCGAAAAAGTTCAGGTTTCCTAATGTATTCCAAGAATTGATCAACGTTATTACAACAATCCATACCCCAGCTGAGACTTAATAGGGGGACTAATAATGATTAAGTACATACATTATGAATTCATAAACACCAAGTTAAATTGGAAAGAGAGTTCACCTATTCTTTGGATGGTGTTCAAACCCCCAACCATAAGGTCGAGGAGGAATCAGGTCTTGCCAGTGGGCAAGCCATCATTGGCTAAATCATTGGTTGCTGGTGTATTGGGGGGGGGGGGGCAGGGGGCAGAAAAGGAAAACAATCTAGAGATTCTTATATATTTCTTTTATTCCTCCTGCATGCAGATTCTGTTTGGTGTACGATAAAAACAAGTTTCTATTCAGGTCTTTTTTGGCCAAGAACAGCATCTCCAATCCACTGAAAATAGCATAAGGCTATAGCAGTAAACACAATCAATGTTACTATCAGCTATCCACCATATGTTTAGTATTCAGTTAGTTAAAAGGAAACCACACAGCTTCAATATTCAAGATCATGCATCAGCATTGAAGTACTTACTCAATATAACCATCAGCCAGTTTGCAAACACCAACAAGGCCCGGCCCCCCAACTAGCGGATGCTGCAACATGTTGCAAAATCAAAGCAAGCTCAAAAGATTGTAAAACACAACTATATTTATGCATCTCATTATATGAAGGACAAGTCACTGGTTTTGAGGAAAAAATAGCAACACTAAAAACCACTGGAGAGTTGTATGGAGACCCTTTAGGATAAAGCAATATAGTGCTACATAAAAGCATCAAAATGTGGTTGCTATATAATATTATTGAATAACATCATGAAATGACTTTTGGCCTTTTAGTCCATTGATAGATTTCCCCTCTCAGTGCAGCGATAAATTTTACCAGAAAATGCAACTGCTTCAACATTTGAATCAGAATATTAACAAGTTGTACTACGATGATCAATCTGAAAGACCCAATCTTCCAGGAGAAGATATAAAACAGAAAGTAAATACTCAAGCACTCAATGGAAAACCAGAACCATTTCCGTCAACATCTGAGAGGTTATAACTTATCAATAATTACAAAACACAACCAACCATTCACCCAGTTAGAATAAAAACAAAAAAGCTGGAAAGACACAAGGACCCAGGCAAGTATTCCAGTCAGCAAATTAGTTTCATAAGGCAAATCAAACTGCATTGCTTTCCCATCAGGTTTCAAATTGTTAACCAACTTGCAGTTTGTCAACTGGCAGATAAACTATCAATGATATCCAGGTTTAAATGAGGCCAATTAACTTATACCTTCATATTCTTCCTCATCTGAAGTAGCCTATCATGGATAATGTTTTCCGAGCATATCTTATTACATCTTTCTCAGGTAAACACATTACAGCATAAGTAATATCTATATCTCTGAATAGCTGAGGAAGATTGAAGAATGACCCCCTAAAACTTAGTAAAATGAATATGACTGCGACAGATAGTCCGATACACAATAAATGACCATCTCCACTAGATTGAGGAAGGTTCTCTTTGAGAAGTAGTTTTATACCATCTACTAGAGCTTGAAGAATTCCTAAGGAGCTGGAGTGTTCAGATCCAACATGTTGTATCCCTTCAGGTATTTCTCTTTCTAATGAAACAATCATGAGTACACCCATTGTGCTTCCTAAGTCAAAACCAGGACAAGTATCCATACAATCTATTAGCGTATCAGCAGAATATATTTAGTATATCAGTTGTATATATTTAGCTTATATGTTGCCTTATACTGTTTTTGGTAGGGTCTTGTAATTAGCTGTAGTATAATCTAATATAGGAAGGTGTCTTTAAGGGATGGATCTTAGGTTGATTTCGAGATTCTTCTCTTGGTCTATATATATGGTTGGCATTGAAACTGAATACGACAAGGATTTCCAGTCATCTCTAAATTGATTTTGTGACATGGTATCAGAGACATGGCTGGAAAAGACAAAAATACTGAAGTGATTCAAAGAAAGACTATTTCCCCATATGATATTACCTCTAGTGATAATCCTGGAAGTTTGATAACACAGATTCAATTGAAGGGTGAAAACTATGATGAATGGGCTCGTTTTGTTTGGACTGCGCTGAGAGCGAGGAAGAAATTTGGCTTTGTTGATGGAACAATCAAACGACCTGATGAGGAATCTCCAGATCTTGAAGATTGGTGGACTAATAATTCATTATTGGTCTCATGGATTATGAATACAGTTGAGCCTTCGCTGCGTTCAACCATCTCACATGTGGAGGTGGCGCAAGATCTTTGGGAAGACATACAAGAATGTTTTGCAGTAGCCAATGGCCCACGCATACAACAACTGAAATCCGAGCTTGCAGAGAGCAGACAAAAGGGACTGAGCATAGTTTCTTATTACGGGAAGCTAAAGAAAGTGTGGGAAGAATTAACTAATTATGAACAGATTCCAACATGCAAGTGAGGATTATGCAGGTGCAAACTCGAATCTGCTTGGGAAAAATTGCATGAAGAAGAAAAAGTTCATCAATTTATCATGGGTCTTGATGAGAATCTATATGGAACCGTGAGATCCAATATACTGGCGCAAGATCCTTTGCCGAGTTTGAATAGAGTTTATTCAATCCTAGTGCAAGAGGAACGTGTTAGAACCATTGCTCGAGGGAAAGAAGAACGTGGTGAAGTTATGAGTTTTGCAATACAGGCTGGATTAAAACCTTGAGGCCGAGGTGAGGGAAAGGACAAGAATGTGACATGTAGCAATTGCAATCGCTTAGGGCATGAATCTGATAGTTGTTTTGAACTGATCGGATATCCTAAATGGTGGGGAGATCGTCATAAAGGGGCTGGACGAGGAGCTGGACGAAATAAAGGAGGGCAATTCTCTTCAAATTTTGGGAACAAAGGACGTGGAGGAGTGAAGGCAAATGCAGTGCAGGCTGCAACATCAGAAGCAGTGGGCAATGTTGGAGTTTCAGACTTGGATAAGATAGTTGTTGCTGGACTCAGTAGTGATCAGTGGGAATCATTGAGGAAACTTCTGAATGCTGCAAAGACTGAATCAAATGCAAAATTGACTGGTAATTATTTGTCCACACAATGGATAGTTGACTCTGGTGCTTCTCATCACATGACAGGTTGCTTGGAATATTTGCAAGATGTTCGAGATGTGGTGGAATGTCCTGTGGGACTTCCAAATGGGAAGCAAACTTCTACTACAAAGGAGGGAACAGTTGTGCTTAACAACAGACTTAAATTAAATAATGTTCTTTATGTGCCAAGCTTGTTATGCAGTTTGATTTCTGTATCACAACTGCTCTATGATTCAAATTGTGTGGCTCAATTCACTGATAAATGTTGTATTATACAGGACCGCACTTCGAGGATGGTGATTGGTGCGGGTGAGCATCGAGAGGGGCTCTATTTTCTTTAGGCAAAGGTGACTGCAGCAGCTATGAAGACTGGCAAAAACAACTCACCTGATGTATGGCACAAGCAGCTAGGACATCCTTCCTCTAAGGTCATGGAGCTGATACCTCAAGTTGATTATAGTAGTGCTAGTAATAAAACTTATGATGTGTGCTTGAAAGCAAAACAAACAAGAGATAGTTTTCCACTCTGGAAACATTTCAATTGATTCATTGTGATTTGTGAGGGCCGTATCGAACCCCTTCTTTTTGTGGAGCTAGATATTTCTTAACTGTTATTGATGATTACTCGCGAGCAACATGGATTTTTTTATTAATAGATAAGAAAGAGGTGCCAGTAAAATTACGTCAATTGTTTGCTTTGGTTGAGCGTCAGTTTCACAAACAAGTGAAAATTGTTCGCAGTGATAATGGTACAAAATTCACATGCATGACTCATTATTTTCATGAACATGGTATTGTGCATCAAACATCCTATACAGGAACTCCGCAACAAAATGGACGGGTAGAGCGAAAGCATAGGCATATTCTCAATGTAGCTCGAGCATTACGATTTCAAGCTAATCTCCCTATAGAGTTTTGGTGGGGATGCATTTTAGCTGCTGGATATTTGATTAATCGAACACCATCACTTGTTCTGAATGGAAAAACACCGTTTGAAATTTTGTATGGTAAGCCGCCGTTATTTGCACATTTGCGTGTGTTTGGATGTTTGTGTTATGTGCATAATCAAGATCATAAAGGGGATAAATTTGCTACTTGGAGTCATAAATGTGTCTTTGTTGGCTATCCTTATGGGAAGAAAGGCTAGAGAGTGTATGACTTGGAATTTGAAGTTTTCTTAGTCTCATGAGATGTAGTGTTTTGTGAGAATGAGTTTCCTTATTTGACAAAATTCAATGAAAGGTCTCATTAGTTTGAAAATTGGTGTGGCGAGGATGCTGATGGAGATATGAATGGGGTACAACCAAGTTGGGAGTTTTCAGAAAATGAACAATCAAGATTGGATGGGGATGTTGCAACTGGAGCAGTTGTAGAAACTGGTAACTCTGAGAATAATGACGTGGGGGGGGGGCAGCAATGTTATTCTGGATGATGAGTCCTTGGGTCGTGGACATCGGACAAAATTGCCATCAACCCGCTTGCGAGATTTTGTCACCAATACTATTTATAAATTGAGCCCCTCTCATAGTTCATCTTCCCAATTGCAATCCTCAGGTACGCCATATCCTCTGGCTCACTATATAAACTGTGATAAATTTTCTTCCCAACATCGAAAATTTTTGGCAGTTATTATTGCAGGAATTGAACCTCAAACTTTTGCTGAGGCTATGAAAGATGAAAGATGGCAGAATGCCATGCAGAATGAAATACAAGCACTGGAAAATAATGGCACATGGACCTTAGAATCACTGCCTCCTGGGAAGAAAGCTATTGGATGTAAATGGATTTATAAAATCAAATATAATGTTGATGGGATGATTGAGAGGTTTAAAGCTCGCCTGGTGATTTTGGGGAATAATCAAGTTGAAGGCTTGGACTATACTGAAACTTTTGCCCCAGTCGCAAAAATGGTGACTGTTCGTACTTTTCTTGCGGTTGCAACAACTAGGAATTGGGAATTGCATAAGATGGATGTTCACAATGCATTTTTACATGGTGACCTTGAGGATGAGGTCTATATGAAGTTGCCTCCTGGATTTCAGTCCGAAGCTCATGGCAAAGTTTGTCGACTCCGAAAATCGTTGCATGGACTGAGACAAGCTCCCCGTTGTTGGTTTGCCAAGCTGACTGGCGCTTTGAAACGGTATAGTTTTCAACAATCATATTCCGATTATTCTCTATTTACTTTACATCGTGACAGCTTGAAACTTCATGTGTTGGTATATGTGGATGATCTTATCATTTCGGGTAATGATGGTACTGCAATTCAGACATTCAAGGCTTATTTGAGTCAATGTTTCCATATGAAGGATCTTGGTGTTTTAAAATATTTTTTGGGGATTGAGGTGGCACGAAATAACACGGGTCTTTTTCTATGTCAACGAAAATATGCTCTGGATATAATTTCTGAAGTAGGTCTGTTGGGCGCTAAACCAGTCGGCTTTCCATAGATCAAAATCATAATCTTCCTTTGGCTAATGGTCAACCTCTTTCTGCTCCAGAGCGGTATCGTCGGTTAATGGGGTGTTTGATTTATCTCTCAGTTACCAGACCTGAGCTTTCTTACAGTGTTCATATGCTTGCACAATTTATGCATCAACCAGTGCAGGAGCATTGGGATGCGGCACTACGTGTGGTATGTTATTTGAAAGGAAATCCAGGACAAGGCATTCTGTTACGTGGTGATTGTGACCTGCAACTTTATGCCTGGTGTGATTCTGATTGGGCAGGTTGTCCTTTGACTCGTAGATCCCTTACTGGTTGGTTCATTTTACTTGGCAGTTCTCCCATCTCTTGAAGACAAAGAAACAACATACAGTGTCTCGTTCATCCGCAGAGGCAGAATATCGATCTACGGCCACTACTGTTTGTGAGCTCAAATGGTTAAAAGGCCTGTTGTTATGTCTAGGTGTTGCTCATTCTCATCCCATGAAGCTCTATTGTGATAGCCAGGCTGCTTTACACATTTGTGCTAACCCCGTGTTTCATGAACAGACCAAACACATTGAAGTTGATTGTCATTTTCTTCGTGATGAACTTGTCAAAGGTATCATTGCTCCTAGTTATGTTTCTACTCATGTTCAGTTAGCTGACATCTTTACCAAATCCTTGGGGAAGCAGCATTTTGATCAATTTCTTCGCAAGTTGGGCATCTGCAATCCACATGCTCCAACTTAGGGGGGGTATTAGCATATCAGCAGAATATATTTAGTATATCAGTTGTATATATTTAGCTTCTATGTTGCCTTATACTGTTTTTGGTAGTGTCTTGTAATTAGCTGTAGTATAATATAATATAGGAAGGTGTCTTTAAGGGATGAATCTGAGGTTGATTTCGAGATTCTTCTCTTGGTCTGTATATATGGTTGGCGTTGAGACTGAATACGACAAGGATTTCCAGTCATCTCTAAATTGATTTTGTGACACAATCCCATAGACCTCTTTTTAAGGATCCCAAACTGGAAAAAGAATTGATAGCTTGTATTTTGGTTGTATCAATTGTCACTTTTAACAATCAACATCTCCCATAATGATATCTATGCTACCTACCATCGTCACAATATCAGCCAATTTCATTCTCTTAGGCTAGGCTTTGTAATTTAAAGAGAAGAAAAGAAAAGTGTTTTTTTGGGAGGCGGGGGCACTTATTTTATTTTATTTGCCCTCGTTAGGGGATTCTGCTTCGAGGGTCATGGATCTCTCCTGCTTCTTTCATCAATAAATAAAGTTTCAAGTTACAAACCACAAGGGAGAGAGAGGGGGGAAAAATCATAAGTGAAGAATAGACCACAACTTTCTATCAAAATGCTGTCAAGTAAAACCATCAAACTGGAGCTAACCTGTGATGCAAGTGAGAGAAACTTGTATTTGTCTAATGCGTATCGAACTAACCCTTCATTCTCGCCAGGGTTTATTGTACATCTGTTGCACAGAATTCATGCATAGCAATAATAAAAAATTCTATGATTGTAAATTTCTGACAAATCTTGAGTTATATATACACTATATAAAATGGAAATATTCAAATGCATGCCTTGTAAATATTCAACAAAAGAGAGTAGAGGTGGAAGCATAAAAGTGATGAATGTATTAATATACACATATTACATAAAGAAAGCAAAATTTGAATTTTCAAACACCATCCAATATTCGGGTCAACTATATATAGACACAGATGTGCATGCACGCATATTTAACAAAATATCTGAACCACAAAACACCAATGACGCAGAGAGATTGTTGATTCACAGAGGACAAGAAATAACCAACTGAGAATGAAAGATAAACCAAATTATTAGTGATATTATGCAAAACATATGCAGCTTGTACACATGAAAATAGCAAAAGAATGCCAAAGACAAGGTTACAATTCTTTGCTTGGCTATAAGTGCATGGTATTCCTACAGGCTTGAAGCATTTTGTCCTACAACTGTTTAGTTTTAGATTACTGTTTGAATACTCTGCATTACATTCCCCCCAAAAAAGAAAAAATGAATATATCTGTACAGATTTTGCTCTTCCTAATTTTATTTTTGTCATTGTCCAACAAAAATTTGTATAAAATAAAATTAGTTAACAGAGTTCCTGAATTTGTCTGTTGTTTTATGCCTTACATTTACATTTTACCTTCAAAATTCGTGGCACAAGAGCATTTGACATAATATGTCAAAGAAGATGAATTGGATTAACTTATTGAAGATTCTTCAAAAAACTAATTGTTTACTAAAAGTTATCAGATCATTTTCTTCAAGGGAGGGAGAAGAAAAAAAAAAATCCTTTATCAGGTTATGCCAATGACGTATAAAATTTTTCTTTCCTGATTTTCTGGTTAGACTTGGCTAGTTCATACAACACAGCAGTTCTCATCTAATATGATTTTACGCAAGTAATTGACTGCATATTCTGATTCACTCAACTATGGCCTTAGTTAAAGTTAAAATTCATTAATGAAAATTAAGAGATTAATTAGTTTTATTTGCTTATCATTTATGATGTAGGAGATCAAGCAGCAATTTTAGGATGCTCCAACACTATGTGTCATCCGTTTTTGCAACTAAGGGAAATGGAAGTAATCATCGCCCAAAAAAAAAAAAAAAAAAAACCGAAAAGAGGATCTCGTCACTTATGATAGAGCAGTAAAAGACATTAGTCCTAGATTACATGAATAAGCATATATGTGTATGTTTGTGTGTGCACAAGCATGTTTCCACATCTTCATGAACATGTAGAATTTATAATTTTGAGAAATACACGTTTTCACACGCACAGAAATGCACAGAGACATATTATATTCACAAAGCATGCACATATCATACTAACGTGGAATATACGATGACTCCACCAGGGCGAACTAGTTGAACAGCTTGATCAAACATTCTCCTCTGGTACTTGGCATGATTCCTCAATGATTCTACTGTCTCCTGCATACAATATTAGCGGACTTTACTTCTACTAATCCAGCTGACAAGGAAGGAACTTTTTTCAGATAAAAGAAGAAATAAAGAGAGAGGATGAGGCATTCTAAAAAAGGTAAAATAAAAACTCCATTAAATGCAGCCCTCTAATCTCTTTGTAAATAGCTATGTCGCCAAAAATACCAGATGCCATTGCCCAAAGAGATGATAGAAAAACAACTTATTGCTGTCACAAAGAAAGAAAGTTTTCCAAGAAGTTGTTCAGCTTGGTGGATAAGAAATGGGTGTGTCCTAATAAGGTTCTAGAACTCACATAGATAAAATGTTGTGGTCTTGGCAAAATTAAGCAAGGAGAATTCCACGGCAATGTGCTTGTTTGCAATTTTTGGGGTGATATGTGTAGAATTTAATAACAGGATCTTCAAATATCAGTATATGCCTATTGGGTTACTTTGCGATAGAGTTATTTTCAATCATCTCTTTCAGCAATAGCATCTGACCACATAAAGTTGTTCCAAAAACTGAACACCTGCTTTGAATAATTCTTTAGTCAGCTTCACTTAAGAAAAGCTATTTAGAGCAAGAAATCAATTGATTAATTCGTTTATGTTATGTCATTTTTAACTAAATTTGGTACATAACAGCAAGGCATTCTCAACCGAAAACTTCAGGTAACAAAGATTCATATTTCACCCAAAAAGGTCATCCACCACTGTCCTGAGAAGGGAAAGAGAGCTTTAACCAAGTTAAATATGATTGTTAACCCAGAGCATAAAATTAAGCCCATGTTAGGAAAACTTGGGTCATCCTGGGCTCTGCTTGATTAGTTGTCAAATCCTCCTCTTGACCACCAAAATCATACAAAATAGAAGTATGAAGGAGCCAGGATTAAAGTGCTCACCACGAAGATGAGCAATCCCCAGTGGGAAATCAGTATAGAGAAAAGTGAACACATAGAATGCCCTCTAATAACACATAAAAAAAAGGGGAAAACAAAGAGCATATTTAACTGATTCAGAACAAATTAACTTTCAGTAATCTGCCCACCTCTCCAGCGAATAGTCGAGGTCTCAAACCCAGAGCAGAACAAGGAGCATCTAAAAGAACACGGTCAAAGCTATTCGGTAAAAACCCTTTGGACTTTTCAACTCTACCACCAGACAAGTGATTTCTTCCTGGACCATTCCTCATTTTCCGAATCTCCTTTCTGAGCTTAGCTTTGCTAGCATAACTTCCATTTTTTGGTTCTTCATTGCTATCTGAAGCTTTAAGCAGATTACATATGAAATGTGATTTTCAGGATGTGAAAATTTGACAAGTGGAGAGGAGCTGGAACACAATAATGAAAGTGCAGTAAAAGTCCAATAGAAAAGAAACAAAATTTGCACTTGCCTTCGAGGAAAAGAAACTATAAGCATCAGAAAACAAGGAGTTCATAGCAAAGTTGAAAGCAAAACCATATCCCAAGGCCCATAAGCATTGGAGTATGCATGGAACTGATGTTCATTTACATAAGTATATTTTCACTAAGGCCTCTCAGCCAACTCCAACAGTTAGAACATTAGTCCTTCCTGCACCTGCAGGATTTTGAAAGAAAATAGATATTTCCTTTAACTTAACTCTTGCACTAAAAGATTCAACTTGAATTCATGCACAATTAAGGGAAACAATTATAATCACAATGGGGAATGAGAGGCGTAAGCAAAGTAGACCAAATTAGGATGCAGGCATGTTGCAAAGATAACATATGAATAATTCCCAGTAATGAAAGAAGCTTAGGAAGACTAGACCAACTTCACAAGGAAACTTTAACATTCATGCAGATTCTGAAGAGAATAGAGTCCATACAATATAGAACAACAGAAATCCAACAAACATGAAATTTACGTGTTAAAATGTCAATCACTTGAATTCTGCTTCTATGTTTTGATTTGCTTATTAGAATAATCTAAAGGGACAATATGTAGAGCTACATTTAAAGAAGAAGTAACAATTCAAAGGAGCTTTCGAGTTCCCGTAACCAATAGCACAAATTTGTTCCAGACTTAGGTAGGTATCAAGTCATGAAGCAACCAATGCCCACACAACAGCTTAGTTTCAGTTTGACAAAGCAGAAGCATTTCAAGTAAGAATAGACAATAAAATGAGCTACTTTGACAAATATTTGTTGAAGAATACATGACTTCCACCTGGATATTGGACATACTGTAAGCATTTTTTGCATCAGTAGCCAGTTTACTGGAATTTAAATGTCACAAAGTGATCATTTTATATATAGGATCAACGGAAAATAAACCAAAATGTAATAAGTAATTTCAAATCTGATCTACAATTATTGTCGGTCTTTCCTCTATTTGGAGCAGCGGAATCATTCCCTCTTGTGCTCTCCAAGCCTAATCCTTAGATTAGGAAACAAAAATTTCACCAAAAGATGTATATCAACTACTGAAATTCTAGATCATAAGCTGTAGCTTCCACCAGTTTCCAACTCAAGATTGGATGGTCCAGATACAACAGAGAACTTCAACTTCAACACCAAAGTTTCACCCTAATGAAAATATAAAGAGCACATGATAACAATGAAGTCTCAGATATCATAAGTAGATCATTCTTCTCAACAGTCCATTACCAGGTGCTACAGATAGGAAATGTATATCAAGTAACAGGAGGGCAAAAGAAAAACAGGGGAAAAATAGTTTTCTGCATTAATCCAAGTTTAGTGGAAACTTATGCCACAGTAAATTGTGATTGTTAAGATTTATATCTTTGTTAGGGTCTTATTGAGAGTATAGATAATTCTAGGGACTTGTATGCAAAGTTGTAAAGACTGTATATAAGCCTAAATCGTTATCGAATAAATTAAGTTTTACTCGATTAATCAATTTGTTATCAGAGCCAAATCCTAGCCGTAACCTGCTTCGCCGCACAGTACCCGCCGCTACAGTGCCGCCGCCGCTACAGTAAATCGCTCCCAGTAACAGTAACCCTCCTTTCTCTCTAGGCCCCTCACAACTTCCAGTTTGTTTTCTATCTCCGTGCCCGTGCAGGGAGGGCGATACCCCATGGGTCCTGAGATAGCATGAAGATACCGGAGTTCTAGACAGATCTTGATGTGTAGAAGATCGAGATTGGGTCAAGGAGAAGAAGAAGGGTAAGTGTGTGATAGACTCGTGTGATAGGTGTGCGGAACCTGAATACGAGTCGATGACAGAGGCTAGCAAGAATACGATGGAGGAGGTGGTTAAGAAATCGGATCCTGCAGATCTTGCGACATTGATGCAGTTTATGAGGATGTCGGAGGGTGAAAATTTTGCAAGGCCACCTACTATTAAGGTGGAGCTTCCACCTGTTGATCTGAAACTCGATGGGCCAGCAACGTATTTGAGCTGGTCACGTCGGGTGAGGTATACTCTGGAAGGAAGGAATCTAGGGGAGTACTTGACAGCGGATAAAGCAGAGCCAGCTGAGGGCACGGCAAGGAGAGATGAGTGGAAGTCAACTCACATGTTGGTGTACATGTGGCTTCTCAACTTAATGGTTCCGTCTATTGCTGCAACAGTGGATGGCATCGAGAAGGTCAATGATGTCTAGGAGAAGTTGAGGAGAACCTATGATGGTGTGGGGAACAATTTGAGGGTGTTCCGAATTAAGAGGGACATCTATGCTACAGTCCAAGGAGATAGGACAGTGCAGGAGTATGCCACAGAGTTGGAACGCTTGTGGCTAGATCATGATCATTTCTCGCCTCGAGCATGCTGTAAAGATCCTGAGTGTAAGGAAAGAGAGGCCTTGATTCAAGAGAGGACTGTTATTTCTCCAAGGGTTAGCCCCAGCATTTGAGCAAAGGACAGCGATGCTGCTAGCTCAGACGAGGATCCCTTCACTTGAGGAGGCAGTCTCGGCCATGATACAGGAGGAGAGTCGTATTAAGCTACAGGTTGGGACAGGCGGACATCCTGGGATGAAGTCAGCGCTAGTGGTCTCCAACTCAGGTAACACAGGGTTCAAACAGGAGACTAGGCAGTGCTACAACTGTGGTGAAGTAGGTCATCTGAAACAGGCTTGTCCTAAGCTACCCAAGGAGAGAGACTCAGGTGGACGTGGACAGTTTGCAGGTCGTGGTCGTGGTCGTGGTCGCGGCCGTCGGGGCAGAAGAGGTGGAAGAGGCTATCGGGCCAATCTGATGGTAGCGGAGGAAGAGGAAGAGGCGGGTGTGGTCTTTACTGAGGAAGACCAGGCGCCATTAGAAATACTGAGAAAGAAACAGAGAGCAGCAGGTGATGGAGCCAAAAAGAGTGCGGTTGAGGATGCATCCACCTCCGCTTTGCCCATGGGTAACACTGCTACCTATGCTCAATTGACCAAAGGTACTGCTCTTGCCTCTATCTCCACCACTAGATCACCAGAATGGACGATCCTGGTGCATCTTGACATGTGACAGGCAATGCTAGTGAGTTCTCTTCCTATACTCACTTAGCGATGCCAGAGAGCATCCAGACCGCTGACAGGACAGCACAACCTGTGGTTGGTAAGGGTATAGTGAAGTGTACGGGTTCAGTAACTTTGTCCAATGTTTTGCATGCTCTTTCTTTCTCAGTAAATCTTTTATCTATTAGTGCCATTATACTCCAACTAAAATGTGTGGTTTCTTTTGATATTCCCAAGGTGATCTTCCAGGAGAAGGAGACGGGCCGGAGACTTGGGACTGGCACGTGGCGTAATGGACTGTGGTACCTAGATCGTGAGGGGATGGACTCAGCATTGATATCTGTGGTGGAGAAGGTAAGAGTAGGAGGATCTGAGATGAGTGCTGAGAATGTGTTGATGCTCCATCACCAACGCATGGGACACATTTCATTTAGTGTGTTAAGTCGGTTGTATCCAGTTTTATTTGAAAATGCTAATAAACAGAAAGTTGTGTGTGATGCATGTGAATTTGGAAAACTTACTAGAAGTTCTTATGTTAGTTCTGGTCATAGAAGCTCTCATGCTTTTGATTTGATACATTCTGCTGTTTGGGGACCTTGTTCCACTAGTTCTATGAATGGTTTTAGATATTTTGTGACTTTTATTGATTGTTTTTCTCGTGTTACTTGGTTGTATTTAATGAAAAATAAGAGTGATGTATTTGACTGCTTCAAAGACTTTCATAGGTCTATTTAGACTCAATATGGAGCAGTGGTGAAAATATTGAGGTCTGATAATGGTACAGAGTATACCAATAGAGCATTTGCGGAATACTTGTCAGCTCAAGGCATACAACATCAAACTACATGTCTATACACACCAGCTCAAAATGGGGTAGCAGAAAGGAAAAACAGACACCTTCTAGAGACAGCTAGGAGCATGATGATCGCGATGAATGTCCCAAAGCAGTTATGGGGGCAAGCGGTCTTAACAGCGGCTCAATTGATCAACAGGATGCCCACAAGAGTGTTGGACTGGAAGTCTCCGTGTGAAATGTTGAAAGGAGATAATGGTGGGATCCTCCCATTGAAGGTGTTTAGTTGTGTGTGTTTTGTGAAGGACAACAGACCATCTGTAGGGAAGCTTGGTCCTAGAGCTGTGAAATGTGTCTTTGTAGGATACTCTGCTACCCAGAAGGGGTATGTTTGCTGGAGTCCAGTAGAGAAAATGTTGTTTGTAAGCATGGATGTGCATTTTTGAGAGTTTGAGCCATATTATACACTGGAAGCGACCTCACCCATTGGTGACTTATCTAATAAAGAAGGTATGAGGCGAGAGGGGGAGAATGGTGAGAGGTTGGTGAATGTAGGATCAATTCCCTTATCGATTCCTTATTCTGTTGAGAGGAGGGAATCAGTTGAGGAGCACGAGAACAAAGAAGAGGAGGAACCCGTCGGTGTTGGGACTCAGGCACAGGGGGAGTTGAGAGTGTATACCAGGAGGAGGCAGAATGAGGTGCCAGAGTCAACATCTGCAGTACCACTGGTGCCATCAAGTCCCTTGTCCCGGCCTACTCCAACTTCTGAGACACCCACACCACCCTCAAACTCAGAAAACACAGGTGCTATAATTCCTTCTTCTCATCCCACTCCCATGATAGTAAGGAGGACCTCTCGCAATAATGCAGGAGTTCCCCCCGACCGTTATGGTTTCCCACATGACATTGCTCAATTTGTCTCATACTCTAATTTATCACCTACGTATGGAGCATTCATTACATCTCTGGACTCTGTTACTTTACCTAAGTGTTGGCAGGATGCTAAAGAGGATCTAAAGTGGAAAGCAGCTATGCAAGAAGAACTTGGAGCTCTGGATAAGAACAAAACTTGGGAGATAGTGTCACTACCACCAGGCAAGAAGGTAGTGGGGTGCAAGTGGGTGTTCACAGTGAAGCAGACCCCAGAAGGAAATGGTTGGTGGCGAAGGGGTATAGTTAGACATATGGCATCGACTATGATGAGACCTTTGCTCCCGTGGCCAAAATGGGAACAATAAGGACACTTGTCTCCATTGCAGTGAATGGAGGTTGGAAACTACATCAGTTGGATGTTAAAAACGCATTTCTTCATGGAGATTTGCTAGAAGAGGTGTATATGGAGGTTCCCCCAGGCTTTGGTACAAAACAGATAGTGGACAAGGTTTGTAGATTAAGGAAGTCACTATATGGGTTGAAACAGTTTCTTAGAGCTTGGTTTGATAGGTTCAGAAGAGCTATGGTAAGCATGGGCTATCAGTAAATCAATGCCGATCACACAGTGTTCTTTCGACAACAGGGTGGTCACATTACCATGTTAGCAGTGTATGTGGATGATATGATTATCAACGGTGATGACGAGGGTGAAATTGCTCAACTGAAGGCAAAACTGGGCAAAGAGTTTAAGGTGAAGGACCTCGGGCAGCTAAAATACTTCCTGGGGATTGAGGTGGCTCGTGGAGAAGAGGGGATTGTTCTATCTCAGAGGAAGTATGCGTTAGACTTACTCACAGAGACGGGCATGTTGGGTTGCAAGCCTGCGGTTTCACCAATTGATCAGAGGTTCAAGTTGAGCGCAGAGGCAGGAGAGCCAGTTGATCGTGAGCGGTACCAGAGGTTGGTAGGACGTCTCATCTATCTGAGTCACACTCGTCTTGACATATCATTTGCTGTGAGTATGGTGAACCGCTACATGCATGACCCAAGGAAGGGCCACATGGACGTAGTGTACCAAATTCTGAGGTACCTAAAGAGTGCACCAGGGAAGGGGTTGATCTTTAAGAAGAATGGACATCTGAACATTGAGAGCTATTGTGACTCTGACTGGGCAAGTTGTGCTGATGATAGAAAGTCCACAGCTAGATATTGCGTGTTTGTAGGAGGCAATTTGGTATCCTGGAAGAGTAAGAAGCAGTCAGTGGTTGCAAGGTCAATAGCAGAGGCTGAGTATAGGGCAATAGCTTTAGGAGTTGCGGAGATGGTGTGGTTGAGAGCTTTGTTAGTAGAGCTCAAGATGGATAAAGGAGTTAAAATAAAGCTATGGTGCGACAGCAAGTCCGCAATTAGCATTGCCAATAACCCCGTGCAACATGACAGAACCAAACATGTGGAGATTGATAGGTTCTTCATCAAAGAAAAGCTGGATAGAGGACTATTGGAGTTGGGACATGTAGCTACTAGAGAGCAAGTGGCTAACTGTCTCACTAAAGACTTAGTTCATTAGATCTCTCAAGATTGTGCGACAAGATGGGCTTAATGGATATCTTCTGCCCATCTTGAGGGGGAGTGTTAAGATTTATATCTTTGTTAGGGTATTATTGAGAGTATAGATAATTCTAAGGACTTGTATGCAAAGTTGTAAAGGCTGTATATAAGCCTAAATCGTTATCGAATAAATTAAGTTTTACTCGATTAATCAATTGTAATAAGCTTGCTTTTTGAAAGTACAGAATAAACAAGATACATTCATGTTGAAGTAACAAGTTAAAACAGTATGATGAACTCACCAAGCAAACAATCAGGATTACTTTTTCTAGGTCTACTCTCCGAAATTCTTTTCAGATGCAAGTCTAATGCATAAATTATCCGCATGAAGTGCATAATGCGAGTCACTCAACCATTTACTATTGGTCCTACATGAGTGAGACAACACTTATGTTTGTTTTATAATGCTTCATGACTTACATGTCTGGATAATGATTCAGTGTGATGTATAGGATGCATATGAACTTCAACTAACTAAAGCAAAACTAACCAGAGTGTTTTTTACAAATCAACTCATCATCCAAAGATTCTGCAGCGGCAGTTGATGATATCCTCACTCCTATGCTCAGATTCGGTTCGACACCATTAACGTCATCAGGGATCTGTGAGGTAGCCACATCATCCGATCCAATTCGAAGGACAGATTTGAGTGCATCAAGCTTGTATGAGGTAATACAATTCAAGCCCATTTCTGCTGCCAGTTTCTGGATATCAAGCACCTGCCAGTTTGTTGAGGTCAAGGTAAGTAAATTAAAAAAAAAAAATGTCAAATCTGAATGTCAGGATAAAGAACAGCTACAGAAGATCAGCACAATGTAAAGGTATAGAGTTCTCATTGTTTACCTAAAAAAAACCAAAAAGAAATTGTTTGTAAGTTACTAGCTGCATTCCTTTTTTTTTTTTAACTCAATATTTTTAGCTTCCTTTTCTCAGATCTAAGAGTTGTGAAGCGTTTCAACCAATAAGGTACCCAAGGAAACAATAAAAAATAAAATGGATGAGGCGAACTTTGGCGCGAAATCTGCAAATGACAAATTAGAATTTATGTGTTGACAATTTTATACAGGTATGCCTTTATCAAGTTTTACATCCTACAACGAATATTACATTAAGTTCAGATATATAAACACAAAGGTCTATATTTTACAAGTCATGTTTTCTGAATAAATAGCGAAAAATGTAGGAAAAGAAAAAGAAAAATTAGATTCAGACACAAGTCAGTTTTAAAGCAATACATTTCCTTTCTTTCATAGATGTGAAACATTATTGTCTACTGCACAAAATTATTTAGCTGACGAGCATCTAAATTTTTTGAGGCAGTATCAAGTGCTTGGACAACTTATCTCCAATAATGTAATAGCATGTCATCATACTTTAGAAAGACAAAGTTGTACAAAAATGGCTTCCCCAGTTAGACATGCTGCTATTTCTGGATAGTCCAATTTTACCAGCATCTTTTAAAGCCATGCAGCAGATGAATGAAGACCCTACGAGAAATCAGTAAGTAGCTTGCACCTCACCATTTTGCAAATTCAAAACCCATGAACGAGACATGTTACCATTTTCTTTTTTTTTCCCCTCCCCTTCTCCGCCAAGCAAGAAAACATGGTACCTAATCTTTCATCATGTTTCTCAAATGCCCGATAGTAAAATCACCTGTTAGGTTCAGAAGGTGCACCTTGTTGTGAGATCTATCAACAGCAATAACTTCTCCCTTGTCCTTCATAAGGATTGCTATTGCTGTGGTTTTTCCTCCTGGAGCTGCACACATATCTAATATTCGCTCACCTTGTTGAGGATCTACAAAGATGCAAAGGAAAATGTCATATTCAAATACACTACAATCATATACAAAAACACATACTCATACACAGAGACAGAGAGACATTCAGCAACATTATAGAGCAATCCCATGTGCCTTGAGGTTTCTCAGCAATGATTTTTTCTATAGTTCTATTTGTGTATTTGCCACCAGTTTCTCAATTAAATCCTCTTCTTCATGGAATCCATAAATGAGTATAATTGCCCTTCATACCCTATTCGATTATAATTTATTATCTTAAGCAATTAGGCTATGACTAAAACCTAAATCCCAGTGGCTTCACCCAATTGTCACTCGCTAGACTATGTTGAAGTGTAAGAAACTGGGAGAGAATACTCTCTTTTCATTATATCTTAAAGTTTACAATGAACTGTTTATATACAAGCTGTCTAAGAAAAAAATATGGCAACTACCCTAATAAATTGATTATAAAATCTCCTAATCAATCCCCTAATTACTGCTCAAAAGATTTCCTAATCGCTTATTACAAAATCCCCTAATTTAAGGGCCAAACTTTCCTAATTTAGTCTAATTCTAATGTTACAATATTTACAACGTTACTTTCCTAAAATACACATATTAGCCATATTTTTCCACACTCCCCCTCAAGTTGGTGAATAGATATTCTCCATTCTCAACTTGGATACAATACTTTTAAACATTGGACCACTTAACCCTTTGGTTAACACATCAGCAAGCTGATCATTTGTAGACACATAAGGTATGTAGATCAACCCACTCTCCAATTTCTCCGTGATAAAATGTCTGTCAATTTCGATATGCTTTGTCCGATTATGCTGCACAGGATTGTGAGTTATGCTAATTGCAGACTTATTACTGCAGTAAAGCTTCATCAAACCCTCCAACTTGATCCTTATGTCTTCTAGAATGATCTTTAACCAAAGTAACTCACATGCTCCTTGAGCCATCGCTCGAAACTCAACCTCTGCACTAGACCGTCCTACCACATTTTGTTTTTTACTCCTCCATGTCACAAGATTTCCACCAAGAAATGTACAATATCCAGTGGTCGATCTTCTATCAATCAATGACCCAGCATAATCAGTATCTGTATAGGCTTCAAGCATTAGACCCCCACTTCTCCTAAACAAAATTCCTCTCCCTAGTGTAAAGATATTGCAATACTCTATGTGCTGCTCGAAGATGAACCTCTTTTGGACTGTGCATGAATTGACTAATCACACTCACAGCATAAGCTATATCCGGTTGTGTGTGGGATAAGTAAATGAGCTTTTCTACCAAACGTTGATACATCCCTTTGTCCACTATAGCATCTTCCTTTTCTATTCTAAGCTTTATATTCGGATCTATTGGAGTACTCACCGGTTTGCATGCTGTTTTTCCTGTCTCTTTGAGTAGATCAGTTACATACTTTTGTTGAAAGAGAAAAATACCCCTCTTTGAACGTGCCACTTCAATTTTGAGAAAGTACTTCAGCTTCCCAAGTGTCTTAATCTCGAATTCTTTTGCCAAGCACTCACTCAAAGAACGTCTCCCTTCATCATCACTTCCTATAACAATTTTGTCATCTACATAAACTAAGAAAACCGTAACTCCCCCTGAAGACGAGTGCTTGATGAACAAAGTATAATCTCTTTGACTTTACTTGTATCCTAACATCACCATAACCCTGACAAACCGCTCGAACCATGCTAGATGAGATTGTTTAAGCTCATACAATGCCTTCTTTAACCTACAAACTCTATGATCAGTAACTCCTTTTTCATAACTAGGTGGTATCTCCATGCAAGAAAGCATTTTTTTATATCAAACTACTTAAATCCCATCCAAAGTTGGCTGCCAAAGACAATAGAACTCTAACAATATTCAACTTTGCAACTTGGGCAAAAGTCTCTATATAGTCCACTCTATACGTCTGAGTATAACCCTTGACAACCACCTTGCCTTAATCTTTCCACTGAACCATCAGTTCTATATTTCACTATGTACACCCATTTACACCGCACTGATTTCTTCCCTGCTGGTAACTCCACAAGCTCCCATGTTTTGTTCTTTTCCAGAGCCTCTATTTCTACATTCATAGCTTATTCCCATTTTTCATTAGACAAAGCTTTGGATAGATTGGAAGGAATGGTAATGGTTTCTAGGTTACTAAGGAAAGCTCTGTGTGATGAAGAAAAATACTGAAAGGACAGGAAGTGTGCAAGGGAATATAAAGGTCTTTTAGTGCACTCTCTCACACACTTTCTCAAACCAATGGGCAAGTCTATGTCACTACTACCCCCATGGATCTCGCTCTCTGCCTCTGGTTCTATTTCAAATTGTAATGTGGATTTAGAAGTCATTACCTGATCAGACTCTTAGACTTGCGTAGGGTTGGGGGCAACCATTTTCTTCCTTGCATTCATCTTGCCTTTTCCATATCTAACATCCTTGGGAATAGACTCAATGTCAGATTGAGCAAATACCGGTTCAAAGTAGATTGTGACAGACTCAGATAGCTTAGAGTAAACTGGGGCATGATCACTAGTGGATGAGAAAGTAGGATGATTTGAAGCTAAAAGATCCAACAAGTCAAAACTCAAACTCTCATCTTCTCACACTAACTTCTCTCCCTAAAGATAAGGGTTTGGAAAGTAAAATTTACGTTCATTGAAGGTAAAATCCATAGAAACAAAAAATTTTCAGAATGGTGGATGATAACATTTGTATCCTTTCTGTGTTGACGAATATCCTACAAATACACATTTTATAGCTCTTGGATCCAGTTTTCCTCGGTTGTGACTGTGAACATATACAAAGGATGTACATCCAAACACTCTAGAAATAAGATTATTTGTAGTGTGGAAGTTAAGATAGAAGGTGGGCAACACGTCCATTGGACAATGAAACCCTAGGACTCTAGATGGCAATTAGTTTATGAGATGTGTTGCTGTAAGAACACCCTCCTCCAAAAGGTTTTAGGTACATGATGTTCAACTAACAACGCTCAAGTTTTTTTCAAGAAGATCACTATTTTTCCTCTCTGCAACTCCATTTTGTTGCAGAGTATTCACACAAGATCCCTTCCTTTTGAAAATATAAACTTAGAAATTAATTGAAATAATCCCGTGCATTGTTGTCCACCTTCTATCCTAACTTCCACACTACAAATAATCTTATTCCTAGAGTGTTTGGATATACATTGGACTATGAAACCCTAGGGCTCTAGATGGCAATCAGTTTATGAGATGTGTTGTTGTAAGAACACCCTCCCCCAAAAGGTTTTAGGTACATGATGTTCAAATAACAACGCTCAGGTTTTTTCAAGAAGATCACTATTTTTCCTCTCTGCAACTCCATTTTGCTGCGGAGTATTCACACAAGATGACTTATGTATTATCCCTTCCTTTTGAAAATATAGACTTAGAAATTAATTGAAGTAATCCCGTACATTGTCAAACCTAACTCTCTTGATGGTCACTTCAAACTGATTTTTAATCATGGAACAGAAACTTGGTAAAACAATACTAACATCAGATTTTTGTTTAAGAAGAAAGACCCAGCAAACTCGAGTATAGTTATCAATAATGGAAATAAACCAATGTAACCCAAAGATATTAGCAATAGGAGATGGACCCCAGACATCACTATGGATTAAATAAAAAGGAATGGAACTTCTTTTATTGCTTACTGGAAAGGGGTACACATTTGTGTTTAGCAAGTTCACATTTTTTACAATGAAAAGACTCAACATCTAAATGTTTAAACAAATATAGAAACAAGAGTTTTATAACACGAAATGATGGATGTCCAAGTTGACAATGATGGAGCTAAATTTTCTCTTTATTGGATGACAAAGACTCGAAAACAAATGACACTGGCTGTTTACCTTTGGTGATGATTGGTTGACTTGCTTCAAAGAAGTAGAGGCCACCCCATTCTCCAGCATGTCCAATCATCTTCCCCAAACCATTTTTCTGAAATGCACAACCATTATGATGAAAAACTATAGTACATTGTAAGTTATGGGCAAGTTTTTGGATGGTTATTGGATTGGTAGCTAGCTTAGGGACATGGAGAACATTCTGTAAGGTTAACAATGGGTTAATTTGGACACTTCCAATTCCTGCCACAGTGGCCAAAGAACCATCTGCAGTGGCTATTTTTTTACTGCTTGGTCACGGGGAATAGGTGATAAAGACATTTGGTGAGTGGGTTATGTGGTCGGTAGCTCCTGAATCCATGATTCAAGAGCTAGCAAAAGTTACATCCGAAACATCTCTAGACTGTTGATGAGAGCTCTCACCCTTTCCAATTCATCTCGGTTAAGACCAACTGTTTTCGATTTTAGTGACACATCAATTTGGCCAACAACTACATTAACTTGTCCACTTCTGCATTGTCTCCCATTCTGTTCCCATTCTCGACTGGGTGGCTTCCCATGAAGCTTCCAACATTTTGCACTTACAACTTATGTTTGGGAGGTTGACATGGTGAAGGAAAGATATTTGCAGCAATTAAGGCTGCCCGAACAGGAAGTGGAGAAGGAAAAATAAAGAGAAAATGACAGCAATGAAGGCCACACAAAAGAGAAGACTGCTTGAAAGCGAAGACTGCAGCAATGAAGGCTGCTTGACAGCGAAAAGAAAATCAGCAATGAAGGCTACTTGAAAGCGAAGACTGCAGCAATGAAGGCTGCTTGAAGAGGAAGAAGAATCCTAGAAAGCCTAGGGCTCTGATACCAGAAACTGGGAGAGAATAATCTCTTTTCATTATACCTTAGTTTACAATGACCTGTTTATATACAAACTGTCTAAGAAATAAATATGACAACTACTCTAATGAATTGATTACAAAATCTCCTAATCAATTCCCTAATTACTGCTCACAAGATCTCCTAATCACTGATTACAAAATCCCCTAATTTAAGGGTCAAACTTCCCTAATTTAGTCTAATTCTAGTGTTACAATATTTACATCATTACTTTCCTAAAATACACCTATTAGCCATATTTTCCCACACTAAGTGTTCTGTTAGGCTTAAAATTTTCTAATTCCAGCTTTTGACTTGAACAAGCTGGCTGGTAGACAGGAATAATTCCTACACCCCTACAGTGAACATATTGTCACAATGTAGTATAATTCCTGTCTTCCTATGCCTCTTCCAATTCCAAATTGTTGGTCGTGAGAGGATGATGCAGCTTTCTTTATATTTCAATCCTATGCAGATTGGTTCATGATACGTGACTGAAAGTTTAGTAGCCTTCTAGGTACTTTGCCCACATAGAAGATTTATGTATACTTGTTCTAGAAAGATACATAAAACTGTCCAAAAATATGTAACATTAATAGATTTCCAGCTATTTAGAAAAAAAAAAAAAAAATGGTTTACCTAATGCGTGTGCAGCAACAATGCTTGGCAGGTTCTGAAGAAAAATTTCTCCTTCAAGCAAATCTTCAATGTCAAACAAGAAATCATTAGCTAAAAAATGGCAAATGTTTAAGAAACACCAAAACTACATCAAATGGTGTGGACCAATCCAAGATGCCATAATCCCAAAGAAGAATGCAATACGCAGAAATTGTGTTTATTCTGTAGTTGAATTGCACCAAGAAAAGAGAACATTACCATTAAAGGAGGGAAGTTGGAATACTCTATTATTCATATGCACTGCAACCCCTTCAGATTCGCGAAATATCCCCGTTCTTGACAACATGGTGATTCCTTGGCCAATATAAAGGCCATTTCTTTCGAAATAATAAGGGTCTGTAGCAGAACTAACATTAGCTATCCCCAAGATACCATCATAAGTCTTCTGTGTACTTTGACAAAGTAAGACAAACAAAAGCTAAATAGAAAACAGAGAATACACTATCACAAGTAACTTGACTGGGGAATAGTCCCTAAAGTTTGCAGAATCTCATGTTAGTTCCTAATTCTTTTATCAGAGATATTTTGTTCTTAGGCCCATTCAACTACCAGCAAAACCTAGTTACCAGTATTAGTGCATATACTCCACAAGTGGGACTTGATGATTCGGTTAGACAACAGTTTTGGGAAGATTTAGATGAGGTTGTACAAAGTGTACCGTGTGCGGAGAAGCTTTTCATTGGTACTGATTGAGGCGGGTTTGAGAGTGTTCATGGAGGTCAGGGTTTTGGAGATCGAAATGACAGGAACTGTTATTCTTGACTTTGTCTTAGCCTATGATTTGACTATAGCAAACACATGGTTTAAGAAGAGAGATTCTCACTTAGTGATTTTTAGAAGCGGGTTAAATGCCAGTCAGATGACTTCTTTATTATGAGGTGTAGGTTTTGTAGTGGTTGTACAGATTGTAAGTTATTCTAGGCGAGAATGTGGTTACACAACATAGGTTGTTGGTTCTCAATTTTAACTTCAAGATAAAGGGTAAGCAAAAAAGTCATCGGGTTAACCCTAAGATCAAGTGGTGGAAGCTACAGGAGGATGAAAGAATAGCCTTTGTCGATAGGGTAGTCTAGGCAGATGACTGGTCTTCTGATATGGATTAGGGTCCAAATTCTATGTAGAGAAAGACGGCCCAATGTATTAGGACAGTGGCTAAAGAAGTGCTTAGTAGATCAAAAAGAAAAGTACCACTAAACAACGATGCGTCGTGGGGGAACAACGAAGTGAGAGAAGCCGTAAGGAATAAAAAAGAGTGCTATAGAAACTTAAGGAAGTGCATGAGTGCCGAGAATTTTCAAAAGTATAAAGTCACGAGAAAAGAAGCTAAAGAAACTGTTAGAAAAGTAAGATCAACAGTTTTCAAGAATTTATATAAAAAGCTAGATACTAAAGAAGGGGAGAAGACTATATATAGACTTGCTCGTTTCAAAGAGAAGAAAATTAGAGATAACGGTATGGTGAAATGTGTAAAGGACGATGACCACAAAGTTTTGGTTAAAGACGAGGAAATTAAGGAGATATGGAAGTTCTATTTTAACAAGTTATTTAACGAGAATCAAGTTCAAGTTTCGAAAGTTGGTGTGACCTTGCGATTTTGAGCGAAGAGGTTAACCGTGAGTTTTTTCATCGCATTCTGAAGCATGAAGTTCGAGAGACCCTTAAAAGGATGAGACTGAAGAAGGCAGTGGGACTGAATGGTATACCAAATGAGGTTTGGAAGTGTTTAAGAGAAATAGGTGTTGCATAGTTGACAAGTGTGTTCAATAAGATGTACAAAGTTAATAAGATGCCTACAGAGTAGAGGAAGAGTACTTTGATTCCTCTGTACAAGAATAAAGGGGATGTGTAAGATTGTGTCAATTACCGTGGGATTAAACTCATGAGTCATACTATTAAGCTTTGGGAGAGAGTGATTGAACACAGGTTAAGGGGTATTGTAAAGATTTCAGATAATTAATTTGGTTTTATGCCTGAGCGTTCCACTACGGAGGCAATTCATTTATTACAACAGATGATTGAATATTATAGGGAAAGAAAGAGAGATTCGCATATAGTATTTATTAACCTGGAGGAAGTCTATCACAAGATGCCTAGAGAAGTAATTTGGTGAGTGCTGGCCAAGAAAGGTGTATTGCAAAGGTATATTACCCTCATTAAAGATATGTACAAGGGAGCATGTACAAGTATAAGGAGCTGCACCTGAGTGACTACAGAGTGTTCTATTACTATTAGGGTACATCAAGGATCAGCTCTTAGTCCTTTTCTCTTCGCGACTCTTATGGATGAGTTGACTTGTGCTATACAAGAGGTTGTGCCATGTTGTATGTTGTTTGCTGATAATATTGTCCTAATTGATGAGACTAGAACCGGTGTAAATGCTAAATTGGAGTTGTAGCGACAGACGTTGTAATCTAAGGGTTTCAGAATCAGTAAGAATAAAACGGAGTATATGAAATGCAAGTTTAGTACTAGCAGAAATATAACTCAGAGTGTAACTTTGGATGGCAAAAATATACCAATAAATGACTACTTCTGATATCTAAGATCTATTATTCAGAAAGACAGAGAGCTTAATGGCAATGTTGCACACGTGTAAAGCGGGTTGGTTGAAATAGAGGAGTGCGAGTGGTATTCTGTGTGATCATAATATGCCTTTGAGCATAAAGGAAAAGTTCTATAGAATAGTCGTAAGACCTGCTTTGCTATATAGTACGGAATGTTAGGCAGTTAAAAGATATCATATTCACAAAATGAAAATAGTTAAGATGTGTATGTTACGGTAGATGGGTGGGCATACTAAAAAAGATATAATAAGAAATGAGACCATTCGGAAAAAAGTGAAAGTGGTATCCATTGAAGACAAGATGAGAGAAAACCATTTACGTTGATTGGGACATATACAGAGAAGATTGAAAGATGTTCCTGTTAGGAAAATTGAAGGATGGAAGCAGAATAGGTTGGATGAAGGTAATTAGTGGATAGAGGTAGAGCCAAGCCTAAGACGATATGGATGAAGGTAATTAGTCGATAGAGGTAGAGCCAAGCCTAAGACGATATGGATGAAGGTAATTAGTCGATAGAGGTAGAGCCAAGCCTAAGACGATATGGATGAAGGTAATTAGAAAATATATGTCTCTGTTAGATTCGGATGTAAATATGACCGTGGATAGAAAAAAGTGGCGGGAGAGAATTTATGTAAATAACCAAATGTAGTCTTATATTGATTCATATAGCCGATCTCAAGTTTCTTGGGACTAAGGCTTAGTTTTGTTGCTGTTGTTGCTGTTGTTGTTGTTGAATAATTTTCATTTCTGAAAGCTATTATATATCCACAACACATTATATTCTCTCTCTAACTCTACTTGGACTCCACCTTAATCCACATATTTAATAATTTTTTATTATATTCAAATAAATTCATCTCAATCTGATTTTTGTCCAAATACACCCTTAATTTTCTACTCAATGAAAATAAAAATTAATATTGCATAATACGACAAATATACCTTGTTCTATGCATAACGTGTTATTACATTATTCTTTCTTATAAAGATTGGAAAGTTGAGTTAAATATGCACTTCAACAAGAAAAAGTCCAATACTAACAAGGTAGAGAAAGAAAAAGCGTCGGATATATGCAAGAATATATCCAAGAAATGACAACCATAGAGAAAGGCAATGACAAAGAAGTAGTATATAATTCTCCAACAATATGGAAGAAAAATCAGGATCCAGATTTGAAAATTCATGCATAAACCTACCAAAAAAAAAAAAAAAGGAGCAATAAAGTTTTAAACATCACACATTCAAAACCTATCTACCGGATACTTTAATGAACAAGACCTAACGGCCTAACTCAACCGCCAAACCTAACCCCAATAAAATTCTAGCATTCCTCTCATGAACGAGAAATGCTCAGACTTAACAGTATGGAAGTAGGATGCAAGATGATTTCAGTGGAATCATCATTATGATAAAGCTCTCAGTTTCCACGAGCATATACAGAATGAATCCCTAATTAAGGACCACAAATTTTCTTGCCTGTTGATGACCCCTGTAGAACAGTCCCACGTGTTATATTAGTACTCCATCCACCATCAGCACCAGGCTGCTCCACAGCAACTGAAACTGCAACTAGGTCACCTTTCTCCACATGAGTGCTGCAGGCTAATACACCAGGCACATAAACCTATTAAAAGAATATGGCTAGAATAGATCAGAGAGACTCTCAGGTGACATCTTTCATCTTAGTAAACAGAAGATACCCCAACTAAGCCGTATGTAACAAGGGGGCACCGTTACCATGTGAAATTAACTGCACCAAAAATCACACAGGCTGCATTTAAACATCAAATTTGCCAGATCATCTGTTTGGCTTTAAATGTTTTTGTCTTCCATAAGAACAATTTAGGATCCATGGTTAGTCTTGGCAAAAACAAGGGGAAGAAAACTTAATCCATGGTTAGACACCCTCGTACAAACAAAAAATGGCACCATCATTCTTTTGGTTTTTAGTATACCCCCCCTCCCTCTTCTTTCTCTCTCTCTCTCTCTCTCTCTCTCAATAAGAACAATTTAGGATCTGTGGATACTCTTGGGAACAAAAATGAGGAGGAAAAAATGATCCATAGAGAGACACCCTCATACATTATAAAGTAGGAATTCTTTAAGTGCATTTTGGAAAAAATAATGAACAAAAGATGTTTCAGATTTTAAAGAACTATAAAATTGCTTAATGGGAGCAAGCAAATGGCAGAGCTACTATAACATGCTCACCTGAGCCCCCCGGAGAACAGCCTCTGCACATTTCCTACTGACAACAACTTCCTTTGGAGGTTTATCTTCCTTATATTCATAGTCAATAGCATGTGGGCCAGAGCCTCTGACAAAAACCACATAATCTAGCTCCGGTATTTGACACTTTGAAATGATACTCTTTCGAACATACTTTGTCTGAGGTTCAGCACAGTCAAAGATCCCCAAAGGTTCCTTGACAAAATCTTCAGAACCCTTAGGAGCAGTAGATCTTTCATTTGCACCATTTTGTAAACCGTGTTCCTCTAGAACTGCATGAAGCTTCTTGATGACAGAATCACTGGTTGATTTGAGTGAGTTTACACGAATACAAGAGTAACATGATGCATACCTAATATAAAAAAAGAAACTTTGTGAATACCTACATCACGTTAAAGAGTAAAAATTAAAATATCGTCTTCTGCCACTTGTAGAATTCAAGCATCATCTTCCACAATTCTGACTATTGTTGTTTTCAACAAACTTTGTGCAGAAAATCATGAGCTCCCCCCCCCCCAAAAAAAAAACAACAACAAAACAAAAACATAAAACTTACAAAATGTTGTCTACACCAAAGTATAAGATTCCAAGGGGAGGGAAAAATGCAGTAACCCGTGCATGAACCAACAACAACGTCACATTCCCACACCCAAACCCCATTCCCAAATTCAATAGACACAGAATTTATGTGCTAGGCGGCTAGTGACATGTTTTTGTTATCTTCAAGTATATTTTTCAAGGTCCACTATGGATGATGGAACATTAAGATTTAACAGGTTAATAATTCTTAAGTAATTTTACCAAGCACCATGAAAGAAAATTACAGCGCTAGTTGAAACCTAACTCATTTGCACAGAGAGCTCAATATGGGAGGAGGAAAATATTGCAGATCTCTAACCCTTTCACCGTGTCCCATTTTCTGCTCCTCACTTGTATCTTCTAAATGTGTAAACTCTACACCATTAGATACGTCTTGAATTCTTTTGTGGTCTAATATACAGACAAAAAGTCAATTGCTTTGCACTTCAATAATAATAAAGTCTATATTTTTAATCAATTTTCCACATAATTGAACTTGCATTCAAAATATTGGGAAAAGACATGGAAAACAAAGCTATAAACACTAATAACACATGCTCTTTTACAATTGATTTTCTGTTTAACCTTACAGGATTTGGAAAAACAAATGAAAGAAACGCCACCTTCAAATTATATGTTTAAAAAAAGAAATAAAACATCAATCCCACTTCATTGGCAACACATATAGCATCAAAGTAGAGAAGAGAGCCAGTAAAAAACAAAGAAAATAACTTCCAAATTTTAACTTCTTGTCACCACCAAAACAAAGTACAAAAATGACAGCAACTTATACTCTAGTGTAAAAGTACAAACTTTGATCACACACACATTTGAAGAATGTTGGCATTCACTTCAGAAAATAACTCACATCAAAATCTCATTAAAGCATATCAACGCACAATGACTAAGCCAAACACAACGACATTCAACTTTGATACCAGAAGCAACTACAATCTTTTACTCAATCAATTCAACCTAAAATTACATTTCCTTTAACAAATTAAAGCGATATCACATTTCTACTAGAAGAATATGCAGTCGCAGAAGGTAAAGATAACAAAAAAGACAAGAAAATTACATCAGGGCAGCGGAAATCCGTGAAAAATGATCAGCTCCATAAGCCTTGATGAAATATTCTTCAACCTTGGAGTTCCATTTCAATTTTGGCTTGTAACAGTAACGCTCTAACATGTCCATCTGCCCATACACATACATACATGTAATCCAATCAAATAAACATATACAAATATAGAAATCTAGAGAGAGGTTGTCTGTGCGAGAGAGAGTACCTTGCTGTGAAAAGCGAGGAAGGTTTTGTGAAGGGTTTTGAGGGAATTCTTTGCTTTATCAGTCATTCAATTCAAGATAGTCGGTGGAGGCCGAAAAACACTTGGGTTTGTCTTATGGCAGAGGGTTAACGTCCTTTAAACCCCAGTTAAACCCATTTAAGGATATAGACGGATTGCAATTTTCTAATTCCCCTACGTTGATGTCCCGTGTTGCACCGGTTATTATGTTTTTAAAGTTTAATATATTAATATTAAATATATATTATTAATTAATTTAATTAATTAAAATTTTAAAATAAATTTAGATAGTATTCGAAGAATTACATATTTTTAATATATTAATATTAAATATATATACATATATATATAGTATTTAAAGAATCACACATTTCAATATATTAATTTAGATAGTATTTAAAGAATCACATATTTCAATGTATTAATTTAGATAGTACTAAAAAATCACACATTTTAATGTATTAATATTAAATACATATATATTTTATTAATTAATTTAATTAATTAAGATTTTAAATGAATTTAAATATAATTTTTATTTTAAAAAAATTATTTAATCATGTGTCTCTTATGATGCTTCCACGTATCGTAATGATATACTTCATCTTTGACTTATATATATATATATATATATATATATATATATATATATATATAATTTCAGATCAAAATTTCATTCTAATTCAAATATATTATTATTTTATATAATTTTTATTTTTCAAAAATTATTATCTATTTACAATAAATTGTATTCTCTCTCTTTGAACTCCATCATATCTCACATATTTAATATATTTTTACAAAACTCATCTCAAACTAATTCTTATTTAATTACACCCTAAATACCTAATATTTCTCTTCTCTAACAACTTTAGCTTTTATTCATGAGTTGGTAGCAATTTTCTAGGCAGTGAGTTTATGTGAGCAGCCCTCTTGAGGAATTAAGGGAGGTGAAAGTGCTGGTGCGAGGAAGAAAGGAGTATGGAATCATTTTCATTTAATGTTCATTTAGCCTTTTTTGCTGGTTTCGAATTTTTAATTACATCTTCTATTATATTTTTCACTACATTACTAATAAATTGATATATATTTACTTATTTAATTTTTTATTTAATTTCTTTTCGAAACTTGCTCGACAATTCATTTTGAAATAATTTCTAAGTAATATCCCAATATAAATGCCTTCATCATTCATGTCTTAGGGCTATTGAATGATATAATCGCAAAATGTAAAATGTAAAATCAAAAATCGAATTTTTGATCTTACAAATTCAACCTTTATTGTTGCACTATATATACAATTATCATTTATAGATTCGTCATTTATCATTTATCGTTACGTCATATATTTCCAAAATACAAGACAATTTCTGCATATTTCGGGAATACAAGAAAATTTCTGTCGGACAACAGTAGAATTGATATTTATCCATTTTGACGAGTTGTTTATGCATTTCTCTACACTTGATCTTAGCCAAATGTTTATGCATTTCTTAGCCAAAAGGCCGAGAGGTATTGTTTATGCATTTCTCTGCTGCTAATATAGTGACGAATTGTCCCTTCGATCCGGATTTTTCTGAAGTTTAATTGATACTGTCCTAACATGTTTGAAGTTTAATTAGCTCCAATACCTGTCCTGACATACTTGCCTTTTAGGGCCCTTCAAACATCCTTCAAGCCACAAATTTCTCTTTCAAATTGCAACTTATCTACCATATTTTCTCAATCATCTAATGATATGTTCTCTTCTAGTACATGTAGGGTAGGAAGATCTACATAGGGTCTCCTGAAGAATATCAACGAAACGCAAACCTTTCGAAAGTACCCCCATGGAAAATATTTCAGTGCCCCGATACAAGAGAGAGGCAAAAGACGATCAACTTTCGAATAGAATAAAGAAATAGGCTGCTGCAAAAGCTTCAACAAAAAAACAAAACAAAACAGTACAAAATATATGTAACTTGCTGTTATTGCATCCAACTCACGAAAGCATAAATATTCATACATGAACCCCCACAGACAGACATAGTGCTTTATCATATTACTCATACACAGAAAGCTTTTTCCCTTCGACTCTGTAAGTAAAATCCTAGCTCAAATGAAAATTCAAAGGCAAACCAAGAACTCAGCAAGCAAAAAAGAAAAAAAAGGGAGTTGATAAAAAGTTCAGATTTTGTCAATGTCCTCATCCTCGAACTCAATGTAGTCATCACCACCAGCATCATCCTCTTCATCCATTCCACCAGCAATACCCTCATTAAGCCTAGTGCTCTCAGGCAATTCACCATATGCTTTCAACAACCTTGCCTCATCTGGCATATACTTCAGAATAACATCAGCCTTGTCGTCCTGATAATATTTAAGAACATTAACAATAAATGATAACCATAAATATGAATCACGTATTTATTTCCAATATAAACTAGAAAAAATAGATAAACTGAGCTTACCAACAGAAAATTATACAAACTGACCGGTAAGTAAAATAGATCACAAGGGATTACTTTCTTTGCGTCCTCTAAAAGATAAATTTCCTGCTTTTATTTTTCTTAAATTGTTAATAGTTATGAGAATTGGATTGTAATCAATGTTAACATTTCTTTTTTGGGATTGATGAAAATGTCTAAAGGGCAATCAAAACCTAGAGATCCTACATTAGTAGATTCAAGAAGGTAACCATCATATTTAACCTAATCCTATTTAATTGTACCTTGCTTTTTTCTGCCTCCCCAAGAGAAGCTCAGGGTTGCATATTCTTGTACCTCCAAATCCTAAACAGAGCATGGGAATTTTATGGTAACAGGTGTCCTTTGTTATTGTCTTAATCGAAATCCTTACTAGTTACTAATGGCAATTTCACTTTGATAAATTATATGCTTAGACACTGCACACTTTGATGAGAAGGAGGTTGAACAGTGAACATAGATAAGCAACTTCAGATTGCAGTAGTTCTTGAACGTCTTGAGACTGCTGCTTTAAAATTTAAATGGATGACATTTGAGTCATTTTCCAAGATGCGGGCAAGATGCTTTTGAACCATCACTGAGAACTAAGAAATTGAAAAACTGCACATGGGGACTAGATTGAAATTCAGAAACCATACCATAATAGATTCAAAAGAATCACAAATGCTAAGGAAAAACTTAGATAGAAACAGGGGTAGAAGCCAAAAATTAACTTAGATATCTCCTCCTCCATGCTAAACATGTCCCCCCTTTTTTGCTTCTTCACCAGAAATTTTTTACAGAAAATTTCAGGCTTAGCATCATATTTATAACTATCATTTGGAGAATAAGCCTTTCTTGATAGACTTTGTACTATGATATTTTCCATCTCTTTTGAGTTGCTCCAAGTAGAATCTTAAGAACTATATTTTCCATCTCGGACATTTCTTGAGTGTACTTGAGGAAGAAATGTTGCCTACAGTCATTCCAGTACATAGTTCCTATAGAACATTTTAGCTTTCTGGGCTTGAAATACCATGACTCTGAGAGCCAAAAAGTCTGGCCCATCAAGAGAAATGTAAGCAGATTTAAAGTCGAAACAAATTTTTGTGGACTCATCATTCTTGTTGCCTCTCAAGTGAAGATGTAAGCAGCTTTAAAGTTCAAACCAATTTCTTTGGGCTCATTATTCAAGCAGAGTTACCCTTGGGTCTTGCCAATGATAAGTCAAAGTGCCCTTCTTCTTCCCATATTTCTCCAATGGACATAAAGGACAAAATTCATGGTAAACAGATATAAAACAACCTTATGTATAGTGGCAAGCATGCAGTGGAACATTCAAAAGTAACGTGTAAGAATCAAAACACCATGAAATTTCTAATTGAACTAATAAAAGACTAAATGACTTTCATTAAATTTTGATTATCCATTATGTCTATTGTGTACTCATCTAGCTTGTATGAATCTACCAAGAATAACACCTTCTGAATTATTTTCTTTCTTTATAGGATTTCATTTGACTTGGATTTAAATAGTGATTTTTTTTTGCGGGGGGGGGGTTGGGTTTTGTAGGAGTCCAGAGGTAAAGATTGGCAGCTAAAAGCATGTCATGGAATTGAAGTGTTATTCAAGCGTGCTTGGGAATTTCCTAATAGCATCAAGTTTCTATATTTTTTGCATAAAACAGTAACTTTGGTTAAATGAGGTTGGTTAAATGAGGTTTTTCCCTATTTTCCTCCGGGAGATATTGAGGGTATGAATGTATTCCATATGTCATCGCATACTTCTGGTTGAACTTGTTAACATTATGCAATAGACTCCTAGTTGATGGGATGATAGTGGCAGTTCTATCATTCAATTCTCTACAGGTTATTGAAATCAAAATAGGAAGCTGCAGGAAGTGTGTTGCAAAATGAACAAGGGGGCACTGGTGTCTGGGAAAACCTCATCTCAGAAATGCATCAAAAAGAAAAAATCCAAAACCAAAACTGCAATATCTTATGCAGACAGAAAGAACCCTTGTAGATGACAATAAAATGTGACATATTTGGTCACTCTTACAAATCCATGTGAGAACGCCATGGATCTATCCCAAAGCTGAAGTTAGTGGCGTCTCTCCTCAAAGCAGGTTTAGTAGTTTTCACCATGTTTCAGAAAACCTTAAACTAAAACATAGGTAAGAGGTAGCAGTAAAATATGTGAAACTAAGAAATTTTAACTAGCAAAACATTAACGAAGGGAATTTTTTCATTTATTATTATTATTATTTTTTTTTTTTTTTAAATCAGGGTACCTGATAGTCGCGGAGGCCGACGAGAATAATGTCTCCGGCTGCAATCCAAACTTTCTTGTGCATCTTACCACGTATGTGACAGAGGCGTTTGGTACCGTCGATGCACATGGTCTCACAACGGCCGTTACCCAGCATACGAAGCACCTGAGCGTACTCCTGCCCATCTTCCTTGAAGACTAGCTCTCTTTTCTCATCATCCGCCTCGTTCTTTCCTCTCTTCCTGTTTTTTCCTCCCTTACCCTTGTTCTTCGGCATCTTCCTCCTCTACTCTTCTCCTCTTCTGTTATCCTACTAGAACGGCCGGGATGCTGATGGTTTCACGGCGGAAAGGGTTTCTGGTAGGAGTTTTCTTTACCAAAATGTTGCCCGTTTTGGGTTTGGCTAGAAAATCCTCCCATCCCAAATAAGTACATGTTCTTTCCAATTTTTGCAATTAGATCCTCATATTCTGTCCAAATAAATGGGATAAGTAAAATACTTATAATGCCTAATGTTGATAAAATTGATAGGTTCCAAAAATCACTCGAAAATAAGGCCCCCGTCTCACGCAATCTCATGAATATTTTCATTAATTAATCTCATGTTTAATATTTTCATTCAATCGATTCAAATGGAGAGAGATGAAATAAACATTTATAACATCCTTTATTATTTACCAATAGTGGAAGTTCAGTGTTACATAATTCTATAAATATTTGATTTCAACAATTGATCTCTTATTAACCAATTTTGTTCAAATAATTTAAATAATGTCAAATTGAGTAAGTAAAATATTTTACAACACCCTTGAATGTTTAAGGCTTGACATCATTATATTTTGATGATAATTTGTACTAACAAGTATAATTCGCTTGTGTGATATTCTTACTCGTGAACATTTTTTATTCAACATGTTATGGACTGTATTTGGAACCATTCTTCAAGTACATGCGGAATCAAACTTGATGATCAAGACTGTTTGAGAACTTATGTGGTATATTTGTATCCATAAGTTAGATAGGGTGTTTGCTACTTTATTTGTCATATCTAATTTAGTTCTTCAAGTATTTATATTTTTGAAGCTCAAGAGTTAGTTTGTGAGCAAACCATTTTTGGAAATATTTTTAAAGCTTGAACTTTTAAATCCTACCTTTTCAAAATAGTTTCAAATAGTATTTGTACTTGAAAATATTTTACATAGAAGTTTGAGGTAGATTTGAATCATATTTGGATAAAGAGAATAATGGTTTGTAGCTTTCAAGTTATATCGCAAATCTGGAAGTAAAAATAGAGATCTCAAATGTCCCAATTTACATCGAGTCTATCATGAAATAACAAAATTTTAGATATGTGAATTATACTTTGGTACACTTCTTAGTTATCCCTAGCATTGGCAAGTCAGTCGGGCCGGCATGTGAGGGTCGAACTGCCCATTGTACACTGGGTCGGTCCTAAGGCCGGTCTGGGCCGAGGGTAAAAATCCCTGGCTTGCAGGCTGGCTTGCGCTTGAGAGCCGTTGCACCAACGGCTCTCAAGTTTTTTTTTTTTTTCGTTTTGGTCCTTGAAACAACCGAAACTCTTTTTTTTACAATTTAGTCTCTAACGGCTATATTCTCCCCCCTAACCCCCCAAAACTCTATAAATACCCTTCAATTTACCCCAAAACTCATCAAACATTCTCTAACTCTCTCCAACTCTCTCCAATTCTCTCAAACTCTCTTATTTTCATTCATCTTTCTCTCGTAATCTTCAAATCTCTTCATTTCCTCTATAAAAAGTGTTAGAATATAATTTATTTTCTAATATACTTTTTCAATTCTTTAAGAAAGTCTTTATATTTTGAAAGATTGTTGAGTGGCGGAATAGTGAATACAAGAAGTAAAGCTCTACAAAGCATTGTTGTTCTTGGCCATCAACTAGTTAGTATTTCTTAATTTTACATTCTTATTTTTTAGATTTATTAATTGTTTATTTTTTTTAGTTATTTGTTTAATTTTTAAGTTAATTTGTTATTTATAATTTTTAATTCTCTTACTTCATTATTTGTTAATACTTTATTTTATTTTTTAAAACTTTTATTTGAATTTTGATTGAGTTTTTTTTAGAAATAATGGATCCAAATCAATATGATCATTTTTCTTCATCACAATCATCTACACATTTTGATTTCAATATAGATCTAGCCATGAATTTAATAAATAATGAAATAGATAATGAAGATGAAGGCCCTAGTAAGCCTAGCATTAGTGTTTCACAATCATAACCAACTCTAACTATTAATTCTAATGAATCTAATATACGTTAGGATGATGTTGAAACTGCAGATGTTATAGCTAAAGCAAAAACATCCATGGTTTGGAATCTTTTAAAAAAGGATAATGATAATGATAAGACAACATATAAAATTTATAGGGTGGTATATAAACATAAGAAGGGAGGAGGGACGAGAATGTTAGTTAAACATATGAAAAGATTACATAATGATTGGTTAGAAAACTTACTTAAATAACAACAAATTCGTACTACAGGAGGTCAAATTGTTGGTAATTTTTAATACGATCATAGAAAAAATAGAAGTGAATTTGCTAAAATGATTATTCAAACTAAATTACCTTTCAATTTTGCAGAAAATCCACATTATGAACTATACATTCAAAACAATTGTCAACCAGTATGGAAAAGGATTCCTAGAACAATGTTAAAAAATGATATAATAAAGATATATAAAGAAATGAAAGAGTATCTAATTGCTATGTTTGATTCTCGTAATTGAAAATTTGCTCTTATTTGTGATGGTTGGACTGCAATTATTAATAGTCTTATTTGTGCATTACATATCATTGGATAGATCATAATTGGTTAGTACAAAAAAAAACTATTTGTTTTAAATTATTTGAATATCCCCATGTAGGTAGTAGTGTAGCTAGAATGATTACTCAAACATGTCGTAAATATAGGATTTTAAATAAAATTATTTCTATTTCTTTAAATAACGTTTCAAATAATGATTCTGCCATAATAATTTTGAAAAATACTATGAATCCTATGTTAAATGGTATTTTATTTCATATTAGGTGTGCTTGTCATATACTTAATTTGTGTATTAAGGAATGATATAAATATGTTGATGATATTGTTAATATAATTAGAAATGTTGTTTTATTTATTAAAACTTCCCAACTAGGCAATAAAATTTTAAGGCTTTATGCCGAGAACAAGGTGTATCTTTTAAAAAATTTATATTAGAGTGTAAAATTGGATGGAACTCAACTTTAGATATGTTTGAAAATGTTATACCTTTTCAAAATCAACTTATTGAATTTTATAATAGTAACAAATTTCAACCTCAACTAACTGAAACTCATTTTAAAAATTGTAATGTACTTTCAACATTTTTATTTACTTTCAAAGAAGCAATTGAACTTTTTTTGGGATCTTATTATCTTACTGAAGGCGTGGAAAGTGGGAAAACACGGAGCACACAGCGGAAGCAAACACAAAAAACTGGAAAAAAACAAGAACAGGGAGTCCAAGGTAGGGTCGGCGCCGGCAGCCCTAGCCGGCACCGATTGCGCCCTGTCCCAATCCCGAGGTTTTAAAAATTTTACCTCTTTTCCTCATTCTAAGTGTTGGCTATACCGGAACGTGTGCAACCGGTGTAAGTGTACTAGTAGAAGCCTCTGGTGCGATTCCTGCAAGCCTCCTACTCCGCATTTGCATGTATATGGACACCAAACTCTCAATCTTCCAGTATATGGCCTGCCTAACTACCGTTTGGTGAACAACTAATAAGTTAGGGAATTTTCTTGAGAGAGAGAGACGTCTAGCTTCCACAGAGAAGAAGCCATTTCAGAGTATGTGTGTCATGTCAACAACGATGTATCCAATCCTCATATTTAACCTAAATAAAAAAAATCTTAAGTTAAATTGGACTGAGCCATTGGACTCTTGGTTTAACCTATTGGGCTTAATTAATTATTCTAGTTAGAACCAACTCAATTGCCCAACAAATAATTAATTTTTCAGCCCAAATAAACCAATCCAATCAAATAAGCCTAAACCAGTTTAGTCCCAGGTTAATCCCTAATTATTCAAATTGGGCCAAAGCCCTGAATAATTAATTAACTCACCAAACCAATTTAATTAATTCTCTCTCCATGAACCTTTATTTTATTCTAACCCAATAATTAAATTAGGCTACTTAAATAAAATAATTATATTTAATTTAAGATCAATTCCTTAGCTCATATTTAATTAGGATTCACGGTCTCTACTGGGGATCAAAAGACACACCCGTGATCAAAATAGCCTTGTCATATAAATAGTTGTATTTTACATTTTAAATATTTCTAATATCACCATAAAAAAATATTGACCCTAAGGATAGTACTGCGTTAGCAAAGTCTCCAATCTACAGGTGTAATGACTAAAATACCCCTCTATACATCGCCGTACATTTAGAGAGGAAAAAGTGTACTAACACCTCTCTAAATGATATCTACCATCCTTAGGCCTCTAGTCTAATGATCCACGACTTCTTAGATTATTTCTACTTTCCAAGGGAGCTACCCTAAAGCAAACATCAAAGTCATGTTTCCCAAAACCCTAGATATTTAGATCATGCAGACAACCACAAGGGGCGATATAGTATAGAAACTATCTTGTACAAGTCTGTCTTAACTAACTAGTCACACATACCCAACATATAAGTATATTGGCCATACGATAGAATCTTAATTATAGCATATCAAAGTATATGCTTCCAGCTTCGTCAGACCACCAACTTATACTCAAGTCGTAGAGTACTAGTCCATGCTGTAGCAGTAGTAGTCTAGGTTTCTACCATATAATACTTTTAAGAAACCACTACTACAAGTCTTGTTCTACATATTCGAAATACGCTTCATGAAGTGAGTGGACTATTCACTAGCTAAAGATAAGCCATTCTCCATTTAGAATTCACAACATAATAACCTAGACATGATGAGATTCCCATTCTTATCAATCGGTTAAGAATAAAAGTTTATATGTTAAGTAACTCGTGATCCATACCTTACTGTGAAAGACCTCCATTCACATGGACCACTTACTTAAACACAATGGATCTTTTTCAAACGTAATTGTGCACACATAAAATTGTAAATTCACAATCAATTTCTGGGAATAAATTCTTTTATTAAAACATTCGATTTTTACATCAGAAACCTAGTCTAAGAGGGCATACATCCAACACCTACTACTCATCATATTCTTCCAATACTTGCTAAGGTAGCACATATTTTTGGTCAGTATATAGACCATCTCCAATATGATTATTTTATGAGAAGTATGTTTGAAAAATATAAAAAATATTATGAAGATATTCTTATTTTATATTGTATGGCATTGTGTATGGATCCTCAAGTAAAAATGGCTGGATTTCATAATATTATTAATTATCTATATGAAACATTAGATTTTGATAAATCTCAAATACTTAGGCAATGTATGATAAAATATATAAAAGATAAAACAACTAAAGTTCTATTTGACACGTATAATTTGTATGAATTTGAGTCTTTTTGTTCTGGTTCTCCTAGTTTAGGTAGGCAATCTTCATCATCATCTAGTAGTCACTTTCAACCACTACAAAAATCTACTTCTTTGATTTTATCCGTATTTAATCCGTAGGGTATCATGAGGCGTAAAAAAAGATCATCTACACCTACAACGAGATGGCAATTTACGAGATGCAACCATTGGTAGAAAATGAGGATCAACATTTTGATATTTGTGGTTGGTGGAAGGCTCATGTAAATCAATACTCCATTTTATCTAAAATGGCACGTGATTTTTGACATCACATGTCTCCACAGTGCCATCAGAAAGCGTCTTCAGTGAGGACGCTCAAACAATCGTTGAAAGAAGATCTCGATTGATTCCTCATACTTTGAAGATGTTAATGTGTTGAAGTAGTTGGTTTGCAGCCGAAGATAAGACGGCTAATTCGTGGATTGTTGATGATGACCCAAATGATAAATGGGGTGAGCTAAATAGTTAGTTTAGCATTCAAATAATTAGGAATTTAGGATAAGTAATATTATGCATTTAATTTTATTTTTAGGATATTTATTCTATTTTTAAATTTTGATCATTGTAATATTTTTAAAAGGTTTAGGCATCAAGTCTCCATCTTATGCAATCTTTATTTTATTAATTAATAAAATAGGTAGGGATCTAAGCCAAACCCCCCACCACTTCAAGGTGGTTTTTTTATAATTTTAAAAAATTGTGTTATTTAAATAATAACAAAAAAAAATTAAAAAATAATTGAATATCAAAATTTTTAATCGAATAAAGTAGGAAAAAAATAAAGAATAAGAGACTAAAGCCCAGGCCCAGCCCGCCAAGTTGTGGGATCGGCCCGCACGACTCACGGGCCGATCCTCGGGTCCAGCCCGAAACCCTACGGGCCGGCCCAGGTGTCATTGCTAGTTATCCCAGAAAGCCTCGGACATAGCCATATATCTACAAGGTCCCATTTTAGACGTTTCAGTTGGTCAATCCAGGGGTTAGTAATAGTTAAATTGTAGAACTTTTTCACTCATTATTTTAAGCTTGTTGCAATATTCTCTTGATGTTTACGACAAATTAAATTTAAAACTTTGATTTAATGAATCATTTTATTGAGAAAGGGCTAAAGGAATTGGTAACAATGTTTCTACTTTCTATCTTGTCGCTATCAAGGTTCTCTTGTGATATAAAATCATTTAAAGAAGGGTAAGCCTTCATTTGTATTGTAAGAATGTCAAGGGATTTTAAAACCCAGGTAGGATAGATCTTCTTGTTATATGAGTTTGGATTTGTCACTCACCATTAATTTATGAATTTAACATTTTGTGTGTTTTCCTAGAAAGTGGACCTGAGACAATTGAGTTGAAAGACTTATTTAATAATTCATTTAAATATTTAAAATTAAAATTAATTATTCAGTATTTTATTTAATTAAGTATATTTAATAATCAATATTATTAAGCATTTAATTAATTCATTGCATTTAATAATAGATTCTTATTATTCTTTCTATTTCAAAATAGATATTCATAAAATTCTTTGCACACAGATTAAGAGCGTTAAAAATAATATTACAATTCAAATAAATTGTCTATTCTACTCTTATTAAACACACAATAACTTTTGGTTGGTGAAAGTTCCTGAGAAGTAAGAAGAAAAAAGAGTTTTGAAAAATTGTGTAATTGACTAAGAATAAATGATGTAAAATTGGAAGAAATTAATTATTAATTCTAGAAATATACATAAATATCTATTTTGGAAAAAAAAAAAAGGTTTTATGAACATATATTTTGAAATTTGGAGAGTATTACTTAGGATGTGCTAAGATTATACTCTCTTCATCCACAAATAAATGACCTAATTGCCAAAATTACGTATATTTAAAATCGTGAAGTTTCATAGTAAAAATGATTAAAATATCTATTTTAATTTTCTTTTAATTTTAGTAAAATCACATTTCACTACTTCAGTTCTCTCCCTTATGTTTCCCGTCTCTCTCTTAATTAAGTAGACTTTTGACTTTTTTATAGGAGAATGTGTTGTAATTCTTAGTTAAAATAAATTTATTATTGGTAGTTGTAATATGAATTAATTGATGAGAAAATTAGTATATGGGTAAAATTGAGAAAAAATTAAATACAATCTGTATTTAGAAAGTAGGTAGTTATTTTTAGACAAATACATACATACATACATACATATATATATATATATATATATATATATATATATATATATATATCACTTATTTGTGGACAGATGAAGTAACTCTCTGGAGAAGAATTTGTTTGAATTGAATAAAAAATTTAAAACATATAAGGCCAATATTAGGTCAAAGAGAAATAATATGATTTTTTTAATGATAACAGTTTTCAAAAAAGAAAATTATTTAGATTAGAATTTTTTAATTAAATTAGAGTTTTGACTTAGATTGGGTGTCAATCCAAGTACACCCCGAATTGATTAAAGTGCACTAAAATTCAAGTTATAAATTTTAAGTAGAACTAAAGTTCCTTCTTAATAATAATAATAATAATAATAATAATAATAATAATAATAATAATAATAATAATAATAATAATAATAATAATAATAATAATAATAATAATAATAATAATAATAATAATGTCTTAGTGCCTAAAAATAGGCATTTTTTTTTTCAAATAAGGGCCTCAAATTAAAAACAAATTCTATTAAAAAAAATCTTGCATTTGATTATACTATTCCAAAAGAGGGCTTCCATCCTCTCCAGTTATCAAGCTAACGGTTCAAGCAAAAAATAGTTAGATGTGGACTAAAACGAATAATGTGAAAAGGTTGGAAACAAAAATCTCTTTTTCTCCCAACCCTAACTTTTTTCTCCTTTCCTTCTTTTTTCTTCTTCCCTATCCTTGTGACCACCACCACCATAGTTGTTGCCCACTTGATAAGAAACCACATCATCATGACACTCAAGTTCAATAAGGGGAAGACAACAACCTATCAAGCATTCAAGGACCACTAACAAGGGTTAGGGTCAAGAAATTTCAAGAGAGGCTTTAAGGATTTACGAAGGAAAACTTGTCACAATTAAGATAGGAAGGTTTTTATTTGGCATATGATGGTTCCAAGGATCAAGTGTTGATGTCCATACATGTCACATAACCAAATAAAGAACAGGGAAGCAAAACAGTTGAATTGGCACCAACTGATAGTTTGGAACCAGCCTCGGCTTAATGCTAGAAGTTGGTTTTTTTGTTTAGGCATGGACCGACACTGGGTAGGAGATTGAACTGGCACCGGCTCACTTCGACCTGGTTGAATTTCTATAGATTTTCTTATGTAATTGCTTAGTTGACTTCCCATTTTAATACCACGACTTTTATGATGCTTTAGCATATTTGAGGTTTATTAAAAGGCATCCAAAAGCTGATATTAAATCTCAATTCATTAGGTTATTAGATGCGTATATATCATGTTATAACACTTGATACATAATATTGAGATATATTTTGAGATCAAAGTCCATCTTTGAGAGGTGATTCCTCTAGAGTTTCCCCTCAAAATCAGACCTTTTCTTAGGTTTTTATCCTACCTAAGTTCAAGTTTTTAAACTTCTTAGGATAATTCAAGTTGTAGCTCTTACTAAGGTTTTGGTTTCTTGGATACTCCAAAGTTATAGTTAGGTCGCAATTTGAGTCCATAGATCTCTCTATTCTATTGATTGTATGATCAATCTTGATTCTATGATTCTTAGATATTGATCTAGTAGATCTAATCTTAATAGAATTGAGGTTCTAAGTCCACAATCATCTTAGGATTGCAAGCTTTGAGTTGGGTATTTTCTTCTACTCTTCTTTGCTCCATTAAATCACTGATTTGGTTCTTGTAATTGACATTTGAAATTGCCTTTGATTTAGTCATGAAATTCACTTGATAAATATCTCCAAGAGATCACATCAAATTTGGTACCAGAGCTTTGGAAAGTGTTGATTCCTATCAATACTTGTTGGACAAGAAAATTGCATGCAAAAAAGACTCTAAAATAGAGTAATCCCATAATTGAATTTATGGCATAAAAAAGGTCATCAAAAAATTGCAAATTCTGGAAAGTTGACATATGTCATATATATGACCTTGGGAAATGAAAATTTCATGTTGATTGTGTTTAATTGTGGCTCAATTTGTTCAAAAATTTTGAGGGATCATAAACTCCAAAAATTAGAACCTTATGTGTTTAATGAAAGTCCTATTCATGGATATGAGTTGAAATGGCTTGATTGTGGGAATACTTACTCTTGATACTCTATTCTATTGATGAAATATGCTACAAACACTTTTTCTAAACGAATTTTATATTCAATTGGGATGAATAAGTTGATTAAATGTTCTTGTTCAATATTGTCAGGATCATCTATTAATTTGTACTTGTCACTTTATGTTTCTTTGGACTCTTGTTTTTTTTTTTTAACACTTAGTGCTGATAGTTTCTTAAGAATACTCCTACTTGTTAAGATTGAACTTGCTTAGCCCTATTTTTCTTGTGAATCTACATTTGACTGACTTGTCTTGTTGCCTATCTCAACTATGAAAGAAAGCTAAACACGAGAGTTGTGTGAACATTGCTTGAGTGAAACATGTAAGGGAGTGATTTGCGAGGTATTTTTATTGTTTTCTAAGTGCATTCTCAATTGGAACTATATTTAGTGCTAAATAATAGCTCAGGAAAGATTTAATAATACGAGGAAATTTGAAGAAAGCCTTTAAGAGATGACGAGAATAATTTAACATGGGTTTGAAAACTTACAAAAGAGACTACCGGATTACAATCTAATCAAGGACAAGCATCTATGGTTGTTCAAATGAGAGGCAAAGGCCTAATGATAGTCCTAGGCGAGGGATGAATACCAAACCACTCCTCCACCATATGAACAGCAAGGTGAAGTTTGGGATAAACATTCTATGGGAGTGTATCAACAAGCACCAATGAGAGGGGAAGAAAGGCAAGGTATGAGAGGTGAAAGAGGTAGAATGAATAGGAGGCATGATAGAAACAATTTGAGGGGATTAGAAAGGGATTTGGGGAGAGTGCAAGATTGGAATGAAAAAGATTATGGGCACCAAAATAGGGAATTTGGAAATAGAGGCAGTAGAAGAGAGAAAAATAATGAAGAATTATCCAGAATTGTACTTTGATTAGGAAAGGAAGATAAAAATCTTGTTTGATTGTCATGGATATAGTGAGAGGACAAAGGTGAGGTTGACGATCTCAAGTTTTTCTGAATATACCTTAGTGTGGTGGGACCAAGTATTTACTCAAAGACGATGAATTCGAAATTAATTGTTAATAACTTGGGAGTTGATGAGGAATCTAACAGGAAATAGGTTTGTTCCTCTTTATTACTACAATGAGTCGCATTAAAGGTTGAAAGTGTTAAGACAATGAAATAAAAGTGTTGAAGATTACTATGAGGAGATGGAGATCACAATGAAGAAGGCCAACATAAGCGAGGACCTAAGGGCTACTATTGCTAGATTCTTGAATGGTTTGAATAGGAAAATTATAAAGGTAGTGGAGTTGCACTCGTACAACACCCTAGAAGAGATAGTTCACATGATGATCAAGGTTGAGAAAAAAGTAAGGAGGAGATCTTTTTGGTGAAAAATACCCCTCACAATATAAGTAACTTAAGTAAACTATCTATAAGGAAGGAAGATGGTTATAAACCACTATCAAGGGCGATAAGCAAGCCAAGAGAGGATTAGAACAAACAGAATGAAAAATTTCAAAAAAGACCTCAAAACAATTGAGATATTAAGTGCTTCAAGTGCCTTAGCAATGGACACACCTCCCATGAATATCCTAGTAAAAAGAGTATGTATACCAATGACTATGGGGAAGTTTTTACCGAAGAAGAGGATGAAGGGGATAGAAAATGAGTGGAACAAGATGATGGCAAAAATGATTGGACAAGTGATGATGGGATAGTAGTAGGACAAAATTGCTCATTGCTAGGTGTTGCTAGAAAGCTTTAAGTTCCTAGGCTATTGAGAATGTCAATTACCAATAAAAGGAGAATATTTTCTATATAAGATGTTTGGTTAACAACATATGTTATAGTGTCATAGTGGATAGTGGGAGTTGCACCAATGTGATTACTGTTAGTTTAGTGGAAGAATTGTGAATGGAAACAAGGAAACACCCAAAACCCTGTAGACTTCATTGTGTGAATGATAGTGGGAAATTGAGGGTAAATAAGTAAGTACTAGTGAAGTGTGATATGGGGTAATACAAAGATGAGGTGATATATGATGTTGTACCAATACAAGTAGGACATCTACTTCTAGGAAAACTTTGGCAATATGATAGATATGTGAAGCATGATAGGAGGAAGGATACCTATTCGTTTTACAAAGAAGGGAGTGAAATATACCTTATTTCTATTGACACCAAGTGAGGTTAACAATGACCAAAAGATTATTAGGGAAAAAGAAAAGAAGAAGAGTGTGGAGAGTGACAAACAAAAGCAAGAAAATGAGAGGAAAGAATTTGAGAGGAAATAAAAAGAGATAAGAGAAAAACTTTAGAAACAAAAACCTTTGCTTATCAAAGATAAGAGTGAATAAGAAGAAAGTAAAAGAAAAAGAAGAGTGAATTTTTTTGCTAAGGAGAGTGAAATTGTAGAAGCCATTGAAACAAATGAACTGGTATTACTCCTTATTTTCAAAGGGACATTTTCTACTACTAATGTCACTCTTTCTACTAATGAATTACTTTCCTCTTTACCTCAAGCAATTGCAACTATAATTCAAGAGTTTGAAGATTTCTTTCCAAAAGAGACACTTGGAGGCTTACTACCACTAAAAAGAATTGAACATTGAATTGACTTTGTTCCCGATGCTATTATTGCAAATCGGCCAACTTATAGGATCAATCTGAATAGATAAAGGAGTTTCATCGTCAAGTGGAAGAGTTGCTAGACAACGGACATGTGAGGGAGAGCTTGAGTCCTTACGCGGTTTCGGTTTTGTGGGTGCCAAAAAAGGATAGGATATGGAGAATGTGCGATGATTGTAGGGAAATCACCAATATCATGGTAAAGTATTGCTACCCAATTCCAGGACTTGATGAACTTCATAGTTCTTGTGTGTTTACTAAAATTGATTTAAAGTTAGTTTATCATCAAATAAGGATTAGAGAGGGTGGTGAGTAGAAAACCACTTTCAAAACAAAGCAAGATTTATATGAGTGGCTTGTTATACTTTTTGGTCTTTCCAATGATCCAAGTAGCTTTATGCATTTGATACACTATGTGTTGAAAGAATTTATTGGTAAGTTTATGATTGTCTACTTTTATGATATTTTGATCTATAAACATTTGTGACATCTTAAAATTGTTCTTATGACTCTTTGTAGGGAGAAACTTTTGCTAACTTTAGAAAATATTCTTTTTGTTTGGAAAAGATCACATTTCTTGGCTATGTTATTAGTTTACAACGAATTAAATTAGATAAGGAGAAAGTAAAAGCTATTCAAAATTGGCTAACCCCTACTATTATAACCGAATTGAGGAGTTTTCATAGCCTTGGTAATTTCTAGATGAGGTTTATTAAAAACTTTAGCACCATAGCTGTACCCATGATTGAAATTGTTAAGAAGTCTATTGGGTTTAAGTAGGAGAAAAGTCAAGAAAAAGACTTTATCACCCTTAAGGAGAGATTAAGCCAAGCTCTACTACTCTCCTTACCAAACTTCGAAAGAGCCTTTGAGGTAGAATGTGACGCTAGTAGAGTTGGGATAGGAACTGTGTTTACACAATATCAAAAACCAATTGCCTATTTTAGTGAGAAACTTATCAGAGCAGTGCTCAACTACTTAACCTATGACAAAGAGCTCTATGCCCTAGTGAGAACCTTGAATCATTGGCAATATTACCTTTTTCCCAAAAAGTTTGTCATCCACACTGATCATAAATCCCTTAAACACCTCAAGAAGCAGCAAAAGTTGAAAAAACGACATGCTAGATGGTTAGAATACACAACAGCCTTTCTATACGTCATAAAATACAAGAAAAGTAAGGACAAAGTTGTGGTCGATGCACTCTCACGAAAGTATGCATTGCTTAATTCTTTAGATGCTAAGCTACTTGGCTTTAAATTATTGAAAGCATTGTATGCAAATAATGAGGATTTTTTGACTTATTCTATGCTTGTGAGAATTGTGTTTTTGAGATATTCTATAAGCATGAGGAATTTTTGTTTAAGGAAAGGAATCTTTGTGTGCCTAAGAGTTCTATTAAGATGTTGCGAGTTAAAGAGGCACATGGGGAAGGGTCAATGGGACACTTTGATATTTCGAAAACCCTTAACATACTTCAACAACATTTTTTTTAGCCTAAGATGAAGAAGGATGTTGAGAGACATTATGGACAATGTATTACTTGCAAGAAATCCAAGTTTACTTCCCTAACTGATGGACTTTACACTCCTTTACCCATTCCTTTTGTACCTTGGGTTAATATCTCTATGAATTTTATTTTGGGTTTGCTAAGAACTAAGAGTGGAAAGGATTCAATTTTTGTTGTGGTGGATCACTTCTCTAAAATAGCATATTTTATTACTTGTTAAAAAACAAATGATACTTCCTACATTGCTGATTTTTTTTTTTTTTTTTTTAAGGAAGTGGTGAGATTGTATAGGATTCCAAAGTTCATTGTGTCTGATCATTGCCTACCTTATATTGAATTCACCCACAATCATTCCATACATTCCATAACTTCTCATTGACCTTTTGAAGTAGTTTATGGTTTTAATCTCCTAATACCTTTGGATTTGTTGCCATTACCATTAGGTGATCAAGTGACCATTGAAGGAGAAAAAATGGCTAATAAGATCAAGGATCTCTATGTTGGAATATATGTCTTATAAACTAGTTTATCTGATGTAATTATCGAATTTATTAATAAAATAAATTATTTTCAAAATTTATTTGTGAATTTACATTTTATTTGTACACTATTTTCTTTTGGAAAGGATCTATTGTGTTTAAGTAAGTGATCCATGTGAATGGTCGTCTTTCATAGTAAAGTATGAATCGCGGGTTACTTAACACATAAATGTTTGTTTTTAACCGATTGATGAGAATATGAATCTCATCATGTATGGGTTATTGTGTTATGAATTTCAAATGGAGAATGGCTTACCTTTAGCTAGTGAGTAGTCCACTCACTTCATAGCATGAGTGTATTTCGAATACGTAGAACATGACTTGTAATAGTAGTTTCTAAAAGTACTATTTAAAAGAAACCCAAACTATTACTGCTACAGCGTAGACTAATACTCTACCGCTTGAGTATGAGTTGGTAGTCTGACGAAGTTGGAAACACATACTTTGATATATTGTAATTGAGATTCTTTCGTAAAACCGATATACTTGTATGTTGAGTATATGTGACTAGTTAGTTAAGATATACTTATACAAGATAGCTTTTGCGCTATATCACCCATTGTGATTGTTCAAATGATCTAATTATCCAGGGCCCTGGGGAACATGATTTAAATGTTTACTTTAGAGTAATTTCTCTGGAAAGTGGAAACATTTCAAGAGTTGTAGATCATTGGACTAGAGGTCTAAGGATGGTAGATGTCTATTAGAGGAGTGTTAGTATACTCTTCCTCTCTAAATGCACGACGATGTGTAGATGGGGTATTTTAGTCATTACACTTGTAGGTCAAAGATTTTGTTAATGCAGCATTATCCTTGGAGTCAATATTTCCTTATGGTGATATTATGAAATATTTAAAATGTAAAATATAGCTATTTTATGGCAAGGGTATTTTGGTCATTTTAGTAGCCAATGCGATGTGTCTTTTGGTCCCTGGAATAGCCCTTAAGTCCTGACAGATTTAGGTTAAGGAATTGGTCTTGCTAATTATGAATTTTATTTTATTTTATTTAAATAGTCTAATTTATTATTGGATTAGAATAAAATAAAAGGCTTAAGAGAGAGTATATATTTTATCTAGCTTATTTGGCTAATTAATTATTTAGGGCCCAAGATCCAAATTAAATAGTTAGAAAATTAATTTAGATATAAACTAGATAAAAGGCCTGATATTTTATATTGGTCTATTTGGGCTTGTTAATTATTTATTGGGTTGTTTAGTGAAGCTCAGAAAATAAATAATTGAGATTTATTATTAAGGAGTGTTCAAGCCCCAGAGTAAATAATTTATTCGGCCCAATGAATAAGATTAAGGGTAAAATAAAATTATAATTAATTAATTAAAAAATAAAAAACAATACGGGATGGATCCCGTGTTGTTTTGCATGAAAGATAACAGAAAGTATGGATGCTTTCTGTTTTCACGCAGTTGGATCATCTCTCACTGGGAATTAGGATAGGAAATGAAAAAGTCATCATGCATTGCGTGAGTGTGGCTTTTGAATTTTTCCAATTCACAGAAACCCAACTTTGGTCACAGAGACCTTTTGTGAAGCATTCACAGAAACCAAAAGCTTATCAAACCCACTTCTTTAAGCTTTCACCGGCTGTGTTACGGACACTATTTCAGAAGATCAAAGGCTTTGTGTGAATGAAACGCAGTCGACATTTACAAGGACGTGATCCAATAGTTTCAAGTATCCTTGTACAGACATCTACATCAGTGCGAAAATGGCCATTCAATTACAGACGTAAATTTTTCGTTTTGTAAACATGTTTTCGATTTGATGATTTTTGTCATTTTAAACCTTCATTCTATGCAAGGATTAAGGCTAATATTGTAGAGAAGAATGAAGCAATTACCTTAAAGAAAAATCAAGGGCACAAGAAAGTGACATTCTAATCCGGAGATTGGCTTTGGATACATTTCTGCAAGGAGCGATTTTTAATGCAAAGGAAGATAAAACTTGACCTTAAGATAGATGGATCTTTTCAAGTCGCTGCAAAGTATGGGGATAATACCTATAAACTTGATTTGACCGGTAATTTTAACGTTAGTGCTACTTTTAATGTTAGTGGCTTATATTTGTTTGATGTAGGTAATGAAAAAGAAGATTCAAGACGAATCCTATTCAAGAAAGGAAAAATAATGAGAAACTACTTTATCATGATGTTCAAGTTCAAGAAGGGGAAGACAACAACCTACCAAGCATTTAAGGACCATTAACAAGGGCTATTATCAAGAAATTTCAAGAGGGGCTTCAACGATTTATGATGGCAACCTTTTTACAATTGAGATGGGAAGGTTTTTATCTGGTATATAATGGTTCCAAGGATCAAGAGTTGATGTCCCCCTAAGAGGGAGTTTGAATTGTCGAAGAAAAATTTGGGCTAGTATTTGCGAATGCATACAACACCTTCATTCACTCGTCTTGCTACTTCGGGAAGTGTTTAACGGACACGAGGGAAAAACAAAAAAACATAGTGGAAGTTTGTAAATTTAAAATTTTTTCGAGTTAAAGTCTAAGAATACTTACTTTTAGGACATTTAGGTTGAATAATCGACATCGGATTCAAGTTTGACGGAGCTTCTTGGATTTGAATATCTACTTGTTTTGCAGGAATATCAGTTAATTGTCAGCTTTTTTGTTTCAAATACATACTATGTTTGCTAGCTCTTAACATTTCAGAGTATTTTTGAACCTCCTATGGACTACTACCAGTGAAGGTAGAATATATGATGAATTAATTAGTAGAAGAATTAGGAGAGCTAAAAACTTTTTGAAGGAAAAAGAAAACTAATAAAGAATCATGAAGAACGGTGGTTGTTTCTGTTTTGTTTTTTGTGTGAACTAAGTGTTCACCGTGACATGTACAATTCTAAAAACAAAACCAACAGCACACCTAGTTTCTTTTTTTTTTTTTTCCTTTCCCTTTTTAATACCCATATGGCAGCTAACCTAGGTATCTAAAACCTTTTAGCCATTTTTTCAAAACCCTAGAGGCCAAGGTTTTTCTAATTAGTCAATAACTAATTTAAAAATTATTTATTAATTAATTGATCTACTTAGGTCCAGTATAAAATTATCCAAGATAATTAATTACTAAATTAATTTAATTAAATTGGCTCAATAAATTATTCTAACCCAAATAAATAATTAATTGGACTTCTAGAATAATTTTTTCAATATTAATTTCATCAAATATGCTCATATAGTAAACTAAATCAATAAGATTACTTAAGTTACTTTAGGGATCAAAAGACATATTATTCTTGGCTACTAAAATAATTAAAATACCATTGTTAACAAATAGCTATATTTTATCATTTTAAATATTTTATTTATCATCATATAGAAATATTGATCTCAAGAATAATATTGCAAGTGTAGTGTCTTCGACATATATGTATAATGACAAAAATATCCTTCTATGTAACACCAATCATTGAGATAGGAAAATTGCACTAATATTTTTCTCAATAACATCTACTATTCTTTAATATCTAGTTTGATAATCCATGACTACCAGTGTGTACTCACTTATCTCAGGGAGCTACCCAAAAGTATACGTAGTTAGTCACGTTTTCCAAGGCTCTGGATTATTTAGATTATCCTAGACAATCACAATGGAGTGATATCTTTACTAAGTGAAGCAAAAAAACTCTATTATATAAGTTCGTCTTAATTAACTGGAGTTATACACGCAACGTATAAAGTTATTGGCCTTGTGATAAGGCCTCACTCATCATACATCAAAGTGTAGAAGTCTAACTTTACTAAACCACTAACTTATACTCAAATTTTAGGGTACTCGTCCATGTAGTAGCAGTGATAAACCAATCTTTATTTATTATGGTACTTTTATAAAGATTACTATTGCGTGGTCGAGTTATATGTGTTCCAAAATATGCTTACACTATTAGCGTAAGTGGACTACTCACTGGTTAAAGGTAAATCATTATTCCCTATTTAGAAACCATAGTATAATGATCTAAATATTGATGAAGTTCCCAACTTTATCAATCGATCAAGAACATTTTTCATTTATGTGTTAGAAGCTCATAATCTACACCTCACTATAAAAGCACTACCGAATCGCATAGATTACTTACTAACACAATCAAATCTTAATGTACAAATATATGTGAACAAAAAATCATTAATGAATGAAATATTGTATTAATTTCTAAAATATAGAAATATATAGTCAATTTTAAGCATTCATTCTAATAAATCCCACTTGCACTAAATAGACTATAAAAGTCTATATGTGCCTACCTTTATGATGTCTAAGTATCTTTGGAATACCTTCTTTGTTAAAGGCTTGGTAAATGGGTTCGTTAAATTGTTTGTAGTAGAAATCTAATCAATTACTATCTACTGTTTCTAGATAAACTCTCAGATTAGGTGATAGTTCCTCTTAATGTGCTTACCCTTCTTATAGTTAATCGGTTCCTTGCATTGTGATACAACTCTAGAATTGTCACAATATATCGTAATAGGCCTGTTCATTTGTGGTATAACTTTAAGTTCTGTATGAAACTTCTGGAGCCATATCACTTCTTTTGAAGCTCCTAAATCTACCATATACTCAGCTTCTATGGTGGAATCAACAATGCAAGATTATTTAACACTCCATGAAAGAGCCCCTCTAGACAAAGTAAAAACATATCCACTAGTAGATTTTCTTTCATTTTTATCCACTTGGAAGTCTGAGTCAATATAACTGATAGGAATCAATTCATCAGCTCTGTAAATAAACATATAATCCCTTATTCCTTTCAGGTATTTGAGTATATGCTTTACAGCTTGCTAATATTCTTCCTCTAGGTTTAACTGATATATGCTAACTATGCCTAAGGTAAAACAGATATCTAGCTTTGTACAAAGCATGGCATATATGAGACTTCCCAATACCGAAGTACAGGAAATTCTACTCACGATTTTCTTTTCTTCTCGTGTCTTAGGACACTATTTAGAAGATAATGTCAATCCATGCCTAAAGGGTATGACTGCCTTTTTGCATTAATTCATACTAGACTTAGCTAAAATCTTGTCAATATAAGTAGATTGGGATAAGCCTAACATTTTTTGCTTCTCATCTCTAAGAAGCTTTATACCAAGAATATGACTAACTTTTCCCATATCTTTCATACTAAATTAACTTGATAGCCAAACGTTTATAGATAATAATATCCCTACATCATTTTCAATGAGTAGAATGTCATCTACATAAAGTACCATAAATGACACATTTTTCCATCTGACTTCCTATACATACATGGTTTATCCATGTTTTGTATGAAATCATAAGACTTTATAATCTCATCAAAACGTATGTCCCATACACATGATATTTGCTTAAGTCCATAAATAGGCTTCTTAAACTTACAGACCATATGTTATTGCCCTTCACAATGAAACCTTTAGGTTAGGTCATATAGATGTCTTTGCTAAGATAATCATTAAGAAAAGCTGTCTTGACATACATTTGCTATTGTAGTCATAATGACATGCGAATGGACTTAAGCATGGTAACAGGTGAAAAAGTCTCCTCATAATCGATCCCTTCTTTCTAAGTATAACTTTTTACAACTAACCTTGCTTTATAAGTTTCTACCTTTCTATCTGCACCCCTTTCTCTCTTGTATACCCACTTACACCTTATGTGTTTAATCTATTCAGATGCAATGACCAGATTCCAGACTTGATTAAGGTACATAGACTCAATCTCGATATCCTTTGCCACTTGCCATTTATCTATATCAATATCAACAATGACCTCATCGTATCCAGTGAGATCTTATTTCTGCTGGTCGGAGACTATCTTAAAAGCCTCTCCAATTCATCTTTTTGGAATCTTATATATCCTCCCACTACGACGTAACTCATTCTATATGAAAATATTTGGTTGTGCTTCATTTGGTTCCTCAATTGGGGTATTAGAAGTTGAAATATCACTCAACTTATCTTTCAATTTCACTTTACTTGAAATCTTAGTGGATATACTTTGTTCATCCTCTAAGTATCTAGCATAAGTACTCACAAGTACCTTTTGCTCTTAGGGATAATTAAAGTATCCACCCCTTATTCCTTTTAGATATCATATAACATAGTACAATTCTGATATTAGGTCTAACTTACTTTTCTTAGTTAGTACATAATTTGGACAATCCCATACCTTGAGATGATTCATACTGGGCTTGTGTCTAGTCCACATCTCATAAGGTGTCCTAGGCACTGATTTGGAAGTACTAAGTTTAGAATATATGCTGTTGTTTCTGGAGCATATTCCCCCCTCCAAAAAAATAAAAAAAATAAAAAAATAGAAAGAGTTGTATGACTTATTATGCTTCTGACCATCTCCATCAAAGTTTTATTTCTTCCCCTAGCTACTCTATTCTAATGGGAAGTCCTAGGTGCAGTTAGCTAAAATATTATCCTCTAATGTGCCAAGTAGTCCTTGAATTCACAAGGAGGTATTCTCCACCACGATCTGATCTTAACTTCTTGATTAGTTTATCTGTGTGATGCTCCACCTCAGCCTTAAACTCCTTGAATTTATTAAAGAAGTCAGACTTGTATCTGATCAAGTAAACATAGCTAAAACGTGTGTGATCATCCGTGAACGTGATAAAGTATTTATAACCTCCTCTAGCAGGTGTAGACATAGAATCACAAACATCAGTATGAACTAACTCTAATATTTCCTTGGCTCTTTTTGCCTTTTTGAGTAAAGAATCTTTTGGTCATTTTATCCATAAGATAAGATTCACATTGAGATAATTCCTTTAATTTCAATGAGTCAAATGACTTATTTTGGATTAACCTCTGAACCTGATTAAGATTTATATGTCCTAGTCTTAAGTTCGATAAATACATGTTATTTGATGTGGCATTTCTTTTCTTATTATTAAGTTCTACCTGTTTCTAGAATAAATAATTTTTCTATCTTTATTGATTAAAATACCAAAATAGAAAGAAACAAAATATTCTTGATTAATTAGTCTTGAAATTGAAATTAAATTATGTTTAAAACTAGAAATATATAAAATATCTTTCAAAATTAAAATCTTATTATAATCAAATAAAAGTGCAAAGTTTCCCACTGCTTCGACCTATACTTGTGCTCCATTACCCACTCGAAATCCATACTCTCCTCTAGTGAGTCTTTTTATCCTACTGAACTTGTGCAAGGAGCTACAGATATGGTCAATGGCTCCGAAGTCAACAATTCAAATAGATGATGATCCAATTACTAAAATAGACTCTAAGTGACGAGTAATACCTGAAAAGGACTTGGCAAAGAAATCTAGACAATTTTTCTTGAAGTACACTTTCTTGCCACATTTAAAAAACTTACTATTGGGTTTGGCATTGGGCTTGGACAGACTAGATTTAGATCTTTTGGGCTAGGCCTTTGGATTGTTCTAGGCCTTCTTATTTTTGAACTTCTTGGGTTGGGCTCTAGTTCTATAAGATGAACCAGAATGAGTAACTAAAGCCTTTGACACAGGCTTATGATTTTCTCAGCAACCTAGATTCTTTCATCAACTCTGTCAAAGATATACTCAACTTGTTCATATCATAGTTTAACTTGAATTGAGAGTATGAATATGGCAAAGTCTCAAGAACCATGCTAATTTGGCTCTCAGGATTTATTATTGCTCCTAGAACCTCGATTTTCTCAAAGTGAGCAATTTTCTTAAGCATGTGCTCGCAAACTGAAACCCCCTCAGCCATCCTAGTGTTCATAATTGTTTTAAGAGCTTCTTGCCTTGTAGGCCGACTTTTACGAGTAAATATAGTGTGTAACGATACATCGATATCATACACAGCAGGCATGTCCTTTATTTATATTGAAGAACATTAGACATGGAAACCAACATATAGCATCTAATCATTTCATTAGCTTTTTTCCTACCCTCTCAGCCTCATGACCTTTGTTCATGGAATCTTTTCCAATTTCAAGATAGGAGCCAGTCAGAATATACTTATACTGTTTAATTGTAAGTACTATATTCATATTCCTTTTCTGGTCCAAGTAATTTGGTCTAGTTAACCTATTCTCCTTGAGAATAATGGACAAAGGACTAAAATCAAAAATTTCTGTTGATTGGCAAAAAACCTCATTCAAAAAAAATGTTTGTTTTGAAAAACATATAAGAAATGCATATTTATAACATTATATTATATCTATGATAGTTAACCTATTAAAACCATTATAAAATATATGAAAAATTCAACTCTTAGAAATATTGCTAGAGCTTTGTAGGAAGGTTAACAAATTTCTAAGTTAAGTGTATAATTATCACAAATTAAACTTTCTTAATAGTTAATGATATAGAAATACTTCCATCTATAGGATGGCTACTACTCATATTACTTACGGATAATCTAATGTTAATACCTCCAATATAGGCTGACTGATACTAACATATATCTATGGCATCAATTATAATTCCTTCGTTAGTTCTAAATTCTCGTGAAAATCCATCATATATGTAGTCATACTCAGAATGACATGAGAATAATTATAATTCTAATAGGAATCTATAATGAAAGCCATGGAGCCATTGGAATTCCTCTCCCACTTAATTTTTTGAGAAAAATAGATTTTTGGAGAAACATTCTTTAAAAAAATATATTTGATTTTCATTGACTTTAATCAAAAATAAAAAAGTCAACATTATTCTGTATGTCAAGGATAATACCCTTTAAGAGAATAAACCATGAATTTTTATTTTCACTATTTAAGTTAAAACCATTTATAGGAATAAATTTAAAATACTCAAATTCAAATTATTCTCCAAATTAAGAATAATAACTTTTGGAAGAATCAATTATGAATTTTATTTTAAATTCCTAAGTTCCCTTTTAAAATATTTTTCTTAATTATTTTATCTAGAGAAAAAATTAATTTCTCAAAAACTTATGCATTTAATCACAAAATTAAATAAAATAGACATGCTCCCAAAGTAAACTTTTTTACATGCTATTTCTATCCTTTAATTCTTATGTGACCAAGTAATGGATTAAATATTATAATAAAAAAAATTAAAATGATCTTGTTTAATCATAAGGTGGTTCCTCTTTTACTAACCATCCTCATACAAAATTATTTATCACCATAAATAAACTATTGTAAGAAAGTAACCTCGTATGATATAGGACTAAAAAAAAAAATTACAAGAAAATTGGAAAAATAGTGATCCCTATGATGCTCGAACCAGAGAACCCAAAACCCATCCAAATTTTCTAAAATGTGGCGTGAACCATCCATTTCTCCAGTGCAAAACCAACCACGACTTTAGGGAAAGCCGGCCGCGGCTTAAAGGTAAAAAACCCATACCTGTTTGCAGCTATGAGAAAAATCACCCAAGTCGGGCCTGGATTATTCAAGCCATCCGCAGCTTGTGGAAGAAATCTCCTTAAGCCGGCCGTGACTTGGCTTTAACAAAAACCAAGTCGGCCATGGTGTTCCTCTATTTTGAACCTCTGTGATTTTTCAACTCTTTGAATTTCCTTGAGCTTTTCTTCAGGGATTTTCTAGTGTTGATCTGGCACTAATATTGTTACCACATTCTAGTAAATTGTATAATACCAATCACTTATACCTTTCAAAATGAGGCGTACATGAATTCTCCTAAAAAGTAATTAACAATGAATTAAAGGTCCCTATGTCTCTACATGCGAGGCGTACACATTCTACCCATATCAAATACCACGGGGGATCTATATAATCACAAATATTATATTTTTATTAGTAAAAAAACCACTTTTTTAGTTATTAACCCTAAGCATGCCCCTAGATTATAACTATAGCTTTGATACCAGTTAAAGGATCATGGGGGAAAAAAAAAAACACAGTGAAGTTTGTAAATTTAAATTTTTTTTCAAGCCAAAGTCTAGGAATACTTACTTTTAGGATGCTTAGGTGGTGTACACATCTACACATATCAAATACCACGAGAGATCCATATAATCACAAATATTATATTTTTATTAGTAAAAGAACCACATTTTTAGTTATTAACCCTAAGCATGCTCCTAGATTATAACCATGGCTTTGATACCACTTAAAGGATCGCTAGGAAAAAAAAAAAAAAAAACATAGCAAAGTTTGTAAATTTAAATTTTCTTTCAAGCCAAAGTCTAGGAATACTTACTTCTAGGATGCTTAGGTTGAATAACCGACGTTGGATAGGAGTTTGATAGAGTTTTTTGGATTGGACAATCTACTTGTTGAATATTAGCTAACTGTCGGCTCCTTCGCATCAAACACGTATCATGTTTGCTAGCTCTTGACCTTCTAGAAGGTTCTCGAACCTCCTATAGACTACTACCAATGAAAGTAGAATATATGATGAATTAATAGGTAGAAGAATTAGAAGAGCTAAAGACTTTTTGAAGGAAAAAGAACACCAAGAAAGAATCATGAAGAACGGCGACCGTTTCTATTTTGTTTTTTGCACGAACCAAGTGTTCATCATGACATATACAATTCTAAAAACAAAACCAATAGCACACCCGGTTTCCTTTTTCCTTTTCCTTTTTAATACACTTGTGGTAGCTAACCTAGGTATCTAAAACCTTTTAGCTATTTTTTTAAAACCCTGGTAGGCTAAGGTTTTTCTAATTAGTCCATGACTAATTAAATAGTTCTTTTATTAATTAATTGATTCACTTGGGTCTAATATAAAATTACCTAAGACAATTAATTAATAAATTAATTTAATTAAATTGACCTAATAAATTATTCTAGCCCAAATAAATGATTAATTGGACTCTTAAAATAATTTTTCCAATATTAATTTTATCCAATAAGCCCATATAGTAAATTAAATTACTAAGATTACTTGAACTACTCTAAGACATATTATTCTTGGCGATTAAAATTACCAAAATGCCCTTACTAATAAATAGTTATATTTTATCATTTTAAATATTCTATTTATCACCATATAGAAATATTAACCCCAAAAATAATATTGCAAGTGTAGCGTTTTTGAGTTACAAGTGTAATGACAAAACTCTCCCTTTATATAACATTCATCATTAAGATAGAAAAATTGTACTAACAATTTTCTTAATAACATCTACCATCCTTTGATATGTAGTCCGATAATCCATAACTTCCAGAGTGTACTTACTTATCTCAGGGAACTACCCAAAAGCATATATACTTTGTCACGTTTCTCAAAGCCCTGGATTATTTTAATTATCCTGGACAATCACAAGAGGGTAATATTTTCACTAAGTGAAGTATAGAAATTCTACTGTATAAGTTTGTCTTAATTAATGAGAGTCATGCACTTAATGTACAAGGTTATTGGCCTTGTGATAAGACCTCACCATCATACATCAAAGTGCACAAGTTAAGTTTCACCAAACCACTAACTTATATTCAAATCTTAGGGTACTTGTCCACGCAGTAGCAGCGATAGACCAATTTTTATTTGTTAGAGTACTTTTATAAAGATTACTATCGCGTGGTCCAGTTCTACGTATTCTAAAATATGCTTACATTATTAGTGTGAATAGATTACTCACCGGTTGAAGGTAAACCATTCTCTATTTAAAAATTACAGTGTAATGATCTAAATATTGATTAAGTGTCCAGCTTTATTAATTGATCAAGAACATTTTTCATTTATGTGTTAGTAACCCATAATCTACGTCTTATTGTGAAAACACGATCCAATCACATAGATTACTTACTAACATATCCAAACCTTTAATGTGCAAATATATATAAACAAACAACCATTCGTGAATGAAATATTGTATTAATTTCCAAAATACAAAATATACAGTCAATTTTGGGTATACATTCCAACATATACATGTTAGAGAACTAAAGAAGAATAGGGGGGCCAAAACAATGACGAAATGGCACTAGCTGAGAGCTTTGAACCGGCCCTGGTTCAACATTGCACAAAACAAAGCACCAAGGCAGAGGAAAACAGGCGCCAGATGTAAACAATGGACCGACTCCGGCTCAACATTAGAAGTAGTTTTTTTGATCAGGCATGGACCGACGTTAGGTAAGAGATTGAACTGGTACCGACTCACTTCGAACTGGTTAAATTTCTATAGATTTTCCTATGTATTAGTTCAGTTGACTTTCCATTTTAATACATTGAATTTTATGATCTTTTAGCATATTTTAGTTTATTAAAAGGCATTCAAAAGTTGGGATTAAATCTCAATTCATTAGATTATTATATATATACATAAATAAATAAATAAATAAATAAATAAATAAATAAATATATATATATATATATATACATATATAATATTTTGTGATCAAAGCTCATTTTTGAGAGGTGATTCCTTTATATTCTTCCCCCAAAATCAGACATTTTCTTAGGTTTTAATCATACCTAAATTCAAGTCTTTAAACTCTTTAGGATAATTCAAGTTGTAGCTTTTATTAAGGTCTTGGTTTCTTTGATACTCCAAGGTTGTAGTTAGGCTGCAATTTGAGTGTCTAGATATCTCTATTTTATTAGTTCTAAGATCAATATTGATTCTAGGGTTCTTAGATATTGATTTAAAAGATCTAATCTCAACAGTATTGAGGTTCTAAATCCATAGTTGTCTTAGGATTGCAAACTTTGGGTTGGGTATTTTTCTCCTACTCTATTTTGTTGCATTAAATCACTAATTTGGTTGTTGTAATTACCTTTGAAATTGCCTTTGATTTAGTCACGAAATTTACTTGATAAATATCTCCAAGAGATCAAATCACCACCCTACCTATGTCTAACAGCAGCTACACTCCATTTGCTCCCTCAACAGCCACAGCTAGGGTTGTTTATTGGTTGGGTTGGTTCGGTTTTATTTATTTTTTAACCTAACCCAAGTATTTTGGTTTAGAAATTTTGAACCCAAAACAAACTATTTAAAATTTTAAAATGTCGGTTTGGGTTGTATTTAGTTTGATTCAGTCGGTTTGTACATAATTTACTATGTAAATAAACTACTTCCTAGTATTTGATAAAATTGTACATGTAGAAGTATGAATTTAATATTACAAAAAGCAATCATTTCTCAATAATACAAACTAATCAAAGTTAAATCTATAGTTCCATACAATATCAAAACATTAGCCAATATCAATAACATAAACTAAATAAAATTAAATATATAGAATGTTTTGCAAATAAACTAAATAGTATAGATTAGCTTCATATCCTTTTCCAGTTTCTACTATATGTTAAACTTCAAACTTTTCAATATACTTGCAAAACATATTATAAAAGATAATCACAAACTATTATTAATTTGATTAAATAAAAAGAATAATAACATTTGAGAACATACCTGCCTGGATATGGAAGGTCAATTTCAATCACTAACAATTGGAGTTGTTTCTCCAGATGCCTCAGCTGCTTTAGCATATGAAGAGCTTGAAAATTCTACAATAAATAGATCTAGTCAGCTAGTACAGATAGCCAGCATAATAAATTTTCTTCTTTCATATTTTATATGTTTTAAAATTAAATTAAATTAATATATATGTCGGTTCGGGTTGGGTTATATAATTTTAAAAAATCCGAATTATCGGTTTATAATTTTCTAAAATATATAACAATATGTGTAATGATTACAATAGCTATTATAGTTTCATGAGTTACTTTAGGGACCACAAGACATATTATCTTTGGTTATTAAAATGACTAAAATATCTTTGTTAACAAATAGTTATATTTATTCATTTTAAATATATTCATTTATCACCATATAAAAATATTGACCTCAAGTATAATACTGTGATAGCAATTTCTTTAACCTACTGATGTAATAATTAAAATATTCCTCTATATAATGCTCGTCAATGAGATAGAACATATGTGTACTATTATCTTTCTCAATAACATATACTATCCTTTGATATTTCATCCAATAATCTATGACTTCTAAAACTATAATCGTATATCTAAGGGAGCTATCCTTACAATATGACAATCTTAGCTATGTAATACCCTGTATTTTAAACTTTGACTGGCTATTACTTTAATAGAATGAGCATTTGTATCAGTGGCTAGAACAAAAGATGATCATTGTAATAAGTAGAATATTTTGGTACAATAAAAATATGTAGGGACTTGGATGTAATTTTGAATTTGTTCTACTCGTATCCTAAATTTTTAGAAGGTTTCAACTTTTAATAACGTAAGAGATTAGGAGGTACACTTAGAACAAAAATTGATTGGTGCGATGAGATGAGCGTTTTCGTATGAATTAGGCTATTAGGAGTTTGGAGGCATTTTCGTAATTTTGACCGTAATTGAGATTTTGACCGCGAATTTTAGAGGATTGAGAAATAATTGAAGATTTTGAATATTCCATTGAATTTGGTGAAATTTATAGAATTTATTGGTGAAATAAAATATTTTTTCAATATGGACCCGAATTTGGTCATTTCTGAAAAAAATTAAAAATGCGGTAAAAAATTTGGACGTGTGGCTTCTTGTGATTGGTGGCCAAGGACATGTGTCAAATTATGAGAGGATTCATGAAATATTTATGCATGCAAAGCTTCTTGAATAAGTTTTGTGAAATAATTAAGAAAATATGTGAAAAATCAAGCAAGCAACACGTGTAAAGTAGCCATCATGCATTTAATGGAAAAAAATACTATTGGTCTTCATTTGGACCATGAATGGTGGTTTATTGAGGCTGAAATCATTCCAAGATCATAAAAGAAGAAGGAAGGAAGAAATAAGGAAGAAAAGAAAGGAAAAAATTAAGAAAAAATAGAAAAAAGAGAGAAAAAAAGAAGTGTGTATGTGTTCTTGGTGTTCTTGGAGTAAAATTAAGTCAAAAGACCCTACATACAAGGTAAAAGTCTATGCTTCAAGAATTAAAGTCATAGATTATATTACAGTGATTATTTTGGTATGAATTTTAACATGAAAACATAAGATTTATGGTAGTGATTTGGATTAAATGAGTACTTTGTGAAACTTTATGTGTGCAAGTGTGTGTACCGGTTGGATGAAGGCTTTATATACTATATTTTACATGGTGAATAAAGGTATTTTATTGGTGATTTAAGGGGTTATTCATGGTTGATGAAAAAGGTGGTGAAAATTAGAAGAAAAAGGAAACTTTAATGGAAATAAAACTATAGCTACTTCAATTTATGTTGGTGATTATTATTGTTCAAACCATGAATTGGTAACTTGTGGGATCTCAAAATATGAAGATTTAACAGTATTTTAGAAGGGAATTTAGTGGATAAAGTGCCCAAGAGTTGTTATAAATCAAGGAGAACAAGAGAAGAATATTAAATTGTGAAAATGGGATAAACTAGGGCAAAATTATGGGAGATTTTTGTTCCAGTAATTTTTGAATGAAATCAGGCTTGGGGAAAAGGACTTCATAGACACATATTTAAGATTCTAATGAGCATTTTGGTATATAATGGAACCCAATCAGAATTGTAGATTAAAAGTTATGCATAAAACAAAATGGTGTGATGAACGGAAAAAAAGTCAGAATTTTAGTTTTAGCACAAGTGACCTTTAAGGAATTGTTTACATGACTTTGGAAATAAAAATGGCAGGGAACATGACGAAGATTTCATGTTCATGAAGAAAAGAAAATATAGAGGAAATGAAAGAATTAAGTGTGTAATATATGCATGCGTACGTGTTTTGCTCAAAGAAGGAAAAGTGAAGAAATAAGAAAATAAATGATTTCCTTATGTTTGTACTGACCAAGTATTGGTTTGAACTTTAGCAAACCAAACTAAATATAAAATGATGTTTAATATAGGTTAATCACATTAAGCGGTCGGCGATGGGTTAAGTACAATATTTGATTGACATAAGCCATTTAGGACACGAGGTGAGTCCTATTAGATTTCTAAACTTTTAAATGCTAGTATACTTTACTTTTTATGAAATAAAATATTTCGTACCATTTTGGCTTCCCTAATTTGATTTAAGGTTTTTCTGAGCAAGAAAATACTATTTTGCCATGTTGAGCATGCATGAATACCGTAATTGGCTTAGAAACTTTAAAGGATGACAAAAGCATGTATTCTGTAAATTTAATCCTTTTGGGATTAAATTATTAGGATTTTCAAAATATGGTAAATTTTAGAATTGGGTATTCGAAAAATGACCAGAATGCCCTTATTAGAATATTTCATGAAAGCATAATTGGAAACTTTGAATCTAATCCTCTTCTGGGGTTAGAATTATAGAATTCTTGAACAAAATTCATTTTGAAATCGGGTATAGGTAAAGTGACCCTGATACCCTTATTGGAATATTTTATTATACAAAAAAGACTTTTTATCCTTTTTCGCACTGGATTTTGGAAACAATCTCTTGGTATGAGATCAATCTTTGGAAAATGATATTTTGGCCCCGAAAAATTTTTTATTGGTATTCTTTCGGGAATGGATATTTATCTGGCCTTGTGAGCCGGTGGAATTGGTTTTGGTTTTGTGAACCAATGGAAACGTTGAGTACTCAGTAAGGATTTTGATCTTTGTACTAGCTCATGCTAGAGCTAGATGATCCCATGTAACCTGGCTAGTTTTGGGTATTATCTTATTCCAAATAGGATGACAAGACAATGAGATGAGTTGTCCTAGTTAGCCATTTAGTATCTAGCAATTGTTGTGCCTTCTGTGCACTTTGATTTGGGTTGTTCATGGGTTGGGCCAGACACCTGGTGTTGTTCAACTGCTTGATGGTGATTGACGTTAGGATTGGGACCCCTGGGCTTATAGTAGCAAGTAAAACATTCTGAAATATTCAGTATTGTGCTTGTTTGCACTTACCCTTTCGACAATGCACAATTGAGTACTATAAGCTTATATTCTTAGTGCAATAAGACTGTGATGTCAAAGGTGAAGCCTTGTGAGCTTTGCATGCATGTCGACCTTCAGTTGAGAGAAGTGCCTGCATTTTAGAAATTGGGAAAATGACTGTGAAATGAATGTGTAATCAAATACGATTTTTTTTTCGAAATATGATTGAAATTGAAACAAACTCCCTCCTAGAGAGCGGTAAAGTTGTTTTCAGTCGAAAATTATAATATTTTTCCTATGAAGAATTTTTGAAATAAAATTCAAAAATACTTGTGTTGATTTGTTTTATAAAGAACTAGAACACACTTGGGACTCACTTTGTGATTTTCACTCACACGTGTCTTTTATTTTATTCTAGGACCCGAAGTTGAGCAGTTGCGTAGGTAGAAGTGATACCACAGTATAGGTTCGGTTACTTCCTCTTTTACATATGTATATTAAATTACTGTTGTAGTACTAATAACCAGATGTTTGGGACTTCAATTTTGTATATTATATTATACCCATATGGTTATATTATATCAGTCTACCATTTATTTATTTAATAGTTGTTATCATTATAAAGACCTCTTGTCCAGGCAACTGGACGGGGCGACACCCAGTTTATGGTATGCTTCCATTGCTATATGTGGTAGGGGTGTTACAATTGGTATTAGAGTCTAGTTATTGTAAAACTGTGGTATCATTATAGGAACTGATAGAACCTTTGTATCTTGTAGGCATGACAGGTAGAGACGACGAGGGGAAGCGCCCAATAGATGATTATCGAGATGACGAGAAAAAAGATGGAGAGGGGTGAGAGTTTGAGAGTGAAGAAGAAGTCCGGGAAGATTAGGAATATTTTCCCTTAATGGAACCCTGGCTACTTTTCATTGATAGGACCTGACCCCAAACGATGTAGGCCACTGCGACTCTTTGAGAGTATATTTGCTCCACGAGCGACACCTACCCGAGACCCCACCCTAGAGAGGACACCATCACCATGCAGTTAATCAGGGGAGGTAGGTAATGACCCTGACGAAGTTGAGTCGCGACATTCTGACAATGATGAGGTGTTTAGCGGAAATATCCCATGAGTGCCTGAGGGGGATATGCCCGGATTGGGGGAGGCTGAGGTAGACGGAGACCAGGTTGTTCTTGATGAGAAAGAGCCTGTGGTAGAGCTAAAGATAGATCCAGAGGAGATTTGGGTGCAAGAGCTTGCGATGGGAATACGTTATAGACCCGATGTTGACATTGATCCGATGCGTTTGGATATAAGGGACCTAGTTGTTGGGATATATACCTTCTTAGACTAGGTTTCTGATGTAATTTTGATTTATATTAGTAAAATTTTTATTCTCAAAAATTATTTGTGAATCCTTCTTTACTTTTGTGCACAATTTCGTTGGAAAAGACCTATTATGTTTAAGTAAATGGTTTATGTGAATGGAGGTCTTTCACAGTAAGGTATGGACCATAGGTTACTTAACATATAAACTATTGTTCTTAAGCAAATGATGAGAATAGAAATCTCATCATGGTAAATTATTGTGTTATAAATTCTAAATATGGAATAGCTTATCTTTAGACAATAAGTAGTCTTCTAATTTTATAACACAAGTGTCTTTCGAATATGTAGAACTGGACCTATTGTAGTGATTTCTAAAAGTATTATATGGTAGAAACCTAGACTACTACCGTTACAGCTTGGACTTGTACTCTACAACTTGAGTATGAGTTGGTGGTCTGACAAAGTTGGAAGCGTATGCTTTGATGTACTATAGTTGATGTTCTATTGTATGACCAATAGACTTGTATGTTGGGTATATGTAATTAGTTAGTCAAAACAAACTTGTACAAGGTGGCTTCTATACTATATCGCCCCTTATAGTTGTTCAAATAATCTAAATATCTAGGGCCCTGGGGAACATGACTTGGATATTTGATTTAGAGTAGCTCCCTTGGAAAGCAGAAATATTCTAAGAAGTCGTTGATCATTTGAATAAAAGCCTAAGGATGGTAGATGTTCTTTAGAGAGGTGTTAGCACACTTTTTCCTCTTTAAATACACGACGATGTATAGAATGGTATTTTAGTCATTTCACCTGTAGGTCGGAGACATAGCTAATGTAGCATTGTCCTTGGGGTCAATATTTTCTTATAGTGATATTAGAAAATATTTAAAATACAAAATACAGCTATCAGTAATTGGTTAATTAATTATTCAGGGCTTAAACCTAGATTAAATAATTAAAAAATTAACCTGAGCCTAAACTAGATAAAAATGCTTGAATAATTATTTTGATTTATTTAGGCTCATGAATTATTTATTGGTTTATTTCTATAAGTCCATAAAATAAACAATAAATATTTATTATTTTTGGGCCCATTAGGTCCAAGAAAAATATTAAAAATAATTATGGCCCAATAGCTTGGACCAAAGGGTTTTTTGTTATACACGGTATAGAAGAGTTTAGGCTAAGCTAAACATCTTCTGTTGATAACTTTCGGGTGTTTTGAAATATCAAAATCTGGTGTTTTGGTTATCAAGAAAAGAGCCGTGTGTTTTTTTTTTTTTTTTGGAAATCTTCTGTGAAAAAAACTCCAGAGAAGCCTTCCTTTCTATTTCTCTCTCTCTCTCTCTCTCTCGTTTGTTCTTTGTTTTTTTCCTTTTTGATTCTATTAATTAATAACAGAGAATCAAGAAGAACAGAGACTTGTTTTCCTTGCCTATTTGTTTCACCAACAAGATATTAGGCAGTAGAATATTCTGAGAAACAAGAAGCTGTGCGTTCATGAAAATAAGACAAAGTAGAAGGATTGTGGGTTTTGAACCAGAGACGTCATCAAGGCATGAAGAAATCCCTGTTCTTTCATCATCCACTTCGGCACTAAAAGCAATATCTAAGTGCGGAGGTATTAAACATTCAAACCTTTCGCTATGTTGTTGTGTTCTCTGTGTTTTCGTTTTTGGGTTTTGGTTGCCTGTGCGTGCATGGCTTTCTGTTTTTCAAAGCTTCACTAGTACGCCTGAATCCTATACCGTTTCTTCTGATTCGGGACCTCCAGTTTCGGATAGGGATGAGGACGATCAGAATGATGTTATGTATGTTGGATTGTATGCCCTCTTAGACTAGGTTTCTGATGTGAAATCGAATATTTTAATAAAAGAATTTATTTTCAAATTTTTTTTGTGAATTTACTTTTTATTTGTGCACAATTTCATTTGGAACAGACCCATTGTGTTTAAATAAGTGATCCATGTGAATGGTGGTCTTTCACAGTGAGGTATGGATCATGGGTTATTTAACACATAAACATTTGTCCTTAACCTATTGATGAGAATAGGAATCTCATCATGTTTAGGTTATTATGTTATGAATTCCAAATGGGGAATGGCTTACCTTTAGCCAGTGAGTAGTCCACTCACTTCATGACATAAGCATATTTTGAATACGTAGGACAGGACCTGTAGTAGTGACTTCTAAAAGTATTATATGATAGAAACCTAGACTACTATCGCTACAACGTAGACTAATGCTCTACGACTTGAGTATGAGTTTGTGGTCTGACGAAACTGGAAGCATATACTTTGATATGCTATAGTTGAGGTTCTATGGTAGAGCTAATATACTTGTGTATTGGGTATATGTGACTAGTTAGTTAAGACAGACTTGTACAAGATAGTTTCTACACTATATTGCCTCTTGTGGTTGTCCGAATAGTCTAAAATGTCTAGGGCCCTGGGAAACATGACTCAGATGTTTGCTTTAAGGTAGCTCCATTGGAAAGCAGAAATACTCCAGGAAGTTGTGGATCATTGGACTAGAAGCCTAAGGATGGTAGATGTCATTTAGAGGAGTGTTGTACACTTCTTTCTCTCTAAATGTACGGCGATGTGTAGAGGGGTATTTTAGTCATTTCACCTGTAGGTCAGAAACTTTACTAATGCAGCATTGTCCTTGGGGTCAATATTTCCTTATGGTGATATTAGGAAATATTTAAAATGTAAAATACAGCTATTTATATAGTAGGGGTATTTTGAACATTTTAGCAGCCAAGGCGATGTGTCTTTTTGGTCCTCGGAATAGCCCGTAAGTCCTAATTAATTTTGGGTTGAGGAATTGGTCTCAGTTCAAGAGGATTTTATTTTATTTTATTTGGGATGTCTAATTTATTATTAGACTGGAATAAAATAAATAAATAAATAAAATAAAAATAGGAGTTGAGAGAAATTAATTATCTGGTTTAATTGGTTAATTAATTATTCAGGGCCTAGGTCCAGTTTGAATAATTAGGAAATTAACCTGGGCTTAAACTAAGGAAAAATAATTAATACTTAATTATTTATTGGGTTATTTATGTAAGCCCAAGAAATAAATAATTAAAGATTAATTATTTTGATTCATTTGGGTTCATTAATTATTTATTGGGTTATTTATATAAGTCCAGGAAATAAATAATTAATATTTATTATTTCGGGCCTTTTGGGCAAAAAAAAAATATTATTTCGGCCCAATAGCTTGGACCGTAAGGTTTCTTCCAGATACGGTTTAGATGAGTTTAGGGTTAAGCCAAACTTATTCTCAGGATAACATCCGAGTGTTTGAAATATAATATCCCGAGGATATGTTTATCAGATTTTTTGAGACCTAGTTTTTGGCTAATAATAAACAAGTCTTTGGGAAAAAAAATAACCCTAATCTCCCTTACCAATCTCTCTCTCACGTCTCCTTCCTTCTCTTGTTTTCTCCTTGGAGTTTTGCTAATTAATAGCAAGAGAACCAAGGAGATTAGAGACCATTCTTCTTCACTGTTGTGTTCACCGATAAGAAGTTGGGCAGTGGCATATTCTGAGAGTTGAAAAGCTTGGCGTTCATGCAAACAAGGCGAAGTAGGAGGTTAGCGGGATTTCAACCGGAAGCTTCTTCAAGTGGGCAAGGCAGAACTATTCCTGTTGTTTAATCCACTCCTACTCAACCTAGTAAGTTTAAAGCACGCAAATGTATGATCTTAACGCTTCCGTGTGGCCATTAAGGCTTGTGTTTTTTTCTTCTCTGTTTTTTTCCTCTCGTGAGCATGCTCCCCTATTTTTCTTCCTATTAATGTTTATAGTATGTTATGTATAGTTCGGCCTGTGTATTCTAGACATGATGGTGTGCAGGGCATACAATTTTGTATTGATTTATGGTTTGATAAGGTATGAATATATGTTGTCACTTGCATTGTGTCCATTTTATACTTACTTTGAGATATGTTATATTTGTTTTACAATCAAAACCTTATGAATTGTACAGATGCCACCTAAATGTATCCCAGGACGACTAAAATGAACCATTTAACACTATCCCGAGTCACCCACTGAAGAACCCCAAATGGGAAGTTCCCAACTTGTAACCCTAGATCTCCCCATGTTCCTGACATTTCAAAAGATAGTTGATACAATTCGACAATTGACTGAAAATGCTACTAGGGTGAGTGAGAATGCCCATAGGGGAGTGAACTTGAATCCAATCAAGCCTTTGAGCGATTCTTAAAGTTCCACCCTCCTCAATTTTAAGGGAAACCTAATTTAGAGCAGGAAGCTAAGAACTGGATAGAATAAATGGAGAAAATTTTTGCTGCTCTAAATTATTCGGAACAAATGAAGGTGGAGTTTGCAATATTCCAATTACAGGGGCCTGCACAAGACCAGTGGAATAAGGAAATGGACTAGTGAGAGTGGGAATGGATAGACTTTAAGAATAGTTTTAAGAAGAAATTTATTCCCAGCTGGGTGGTGGAGAAAAAGGAAGATGAATTTTAAAATTTTTGACAAGGAAGTCGTACAGTAGGCTAATATGCAATCGAATTTACTGGGTTGTCAAAGTGTTGCCCACTCTTAGTACATTCAGAGGTAGACAGAATCAGGCACTTTGTGAAAGGCTTGCGACCTAAATTGAAGAAAGTACTTGCAAGTATGGCCCCTGCTAGTTATAATGCCATGGTGGAGATTGCTTTGAGAACTGAAATGGCTGACATAGATCAAGCTGGACAGCATGGTCAAAATGGATCTAAACATATAAACCAGAAGCAGTCAGGAGGGCTTTGGTGGTAGAAAAAGGGAAAGATTCAAAGAAAAGGAGGCTCGATTAAAGGACAACTGCCTATTAGATATTATAACTGCGGAGAGATGGGGTACAAGATTTTTAGTTGCCCTCACCCTCAGAGATTAGCAGGATGAATAAGACCAGTGGGAGGTAATCTAGGACAAAGATTGGGACCCGCAAGAGGAAACCGGGATAAGCTTCCACATCTACGCCAGGACCTACTAAGCCACAGGTGAATGCTTGAGTGGTTACCTTAGACAAGGCAGAAAATAATGCTGCATTAGTAGAAGGTATGCTTTCTATTTTTGATAAAGAAGCTAAAGTATTGATAGACCTAGGCTATACACATTCTTTTGTTGCAAATTCTTTTCTTAAAACTATAGGGGCTAAAGGGGTGGAAACTCCATATGAAATGATTGTCAGTACTCCATTGGAAAAATAAATGAGTAGTGACAGGATGCATATAAGATGTAAGATTTCCATATAAAATGTAATATTAGAAGTAGACTTGATATGCCTGCCCATAGAGGATTATGATGCTATCTTAGGCATGGACTGATTATCCTAACATTATGCTTAGGTTGATTGTAGACATAAGGTGGTACGATTTCGTAGACTTGGAGAGATTGTATTGGAATTTGTAGGGACGACCAAGAGAAGAAATCATTCTTTCATATCTAGACTTAAAGCCTAGAAGTTGATTAGAAAGGGATGGTGATGCGTAAATTTTGGGTGTATAAAAATTATCAAATTTAAATCCATCCATTATCAAGTTTTAATTAAAACATTAATTCTAAAATACACATACGAGCAAGTATACTCATCGCAAGCATAGTATAGAGAATTAACGAGTATCGATCCTTAAAGGAACAATTACACACTAATCACTTTTCATTCATTGTTTAACCGATCCAATAAAGTGGAAAAATAAGAAAAAAAAATAAAGAAATATAAATAACTAAATGATGTAGGAATATGTAATTTAAACAATTATCCTAGAAAACATAATAATGAACTAACTAGCAATTCTCACAATTAATTATCATCTTGGCATCATGAAGGAATATAAAGTAAAATTCAATCATTTTCCAAGTCATGAATCTACTTAGATAAATTCCACTTCGTTTGTCAATCCATAGAATTACTATCTTTTGATTTATATTAATAGATTTGAAAATCAAGTTAACATAACCAAAACATGCATTAGGTTCAATTCCTTTTAAGTATGAAATTAGCTAATAATCATTTGCTTGAGGTGAAATCAACTAATCTTTAATTATTTAGTCCTATAATCTTAATTTCGTCGCTTAAGTCCATTAATATTAGACAAATACAAAATCAATGCAATGAAACTACTAACATCATTGTCCCAAGTTAATTAGAAGAACTCGCATCAATAATCAATGATAACAACTAATCAAACACCAAAGATGATAAAGAATTAATCAAATAGCCAAATTGGCACAAAATTTTAAATCCAAAATACTGTTAAATTACAATAAAAACATTGCATACATCATTGTTTAAGGAAAAGAAAACAAAAATAAAAGAAAACACTCATAGACAAGCTTCTTTCTTCACCATTGAAGACTCTCTTGAACAATCCTCCTTGATTGGGTGAATTCCTCATTCAATGAGTGATTTGAATTTATGCTTTGGATCTACCTCCATACACCTTCTCTTATGTTTTCTCTTGCTTTTATAAACCTCTTTGATGCTAAATTCGTTGCTAGAGGAATCTTGGTTGAGTAGGAATTAAAAAATACTGAAATTTTTAGAAAATTTCTAAATTCGTGCACAGGATTTTAACTTTCTAGAGCGGGCCTGGGGCTAGGTACCTTCGACCCACCTGGCGCCAAGTACCTTTGACCCACCTAACGCTAGGTACAGTTTGTTCTTCCTCTGAATTTTTGCTCTGTTTTCACCGGCCGGACAGAATGGACCCGGTGCCTGGTTTATTTATCAGACTTGACGTTAGGTCTGTTCTATCTTCTTCGTGAAAGTTGCTCGATTTTTTCTGCTTGACCAGAATGGACCTGGTGCTAGGTCCATTGGCTGGGCTTGGTGCCAGGTAAATTCTGGGATTGTGCACATTTTGCATGAATTTAATTTAAATATGCACAAATTTGTCAAAAATACTTTTTACAAGTAAAATGTCAAATAGGAAGGAATATGCCTAGTTATTACAACAAATGTATCACAAAATAATCTCAAATAACTAGAAAAATAATGCTGGTTTTAGCCCCTATCACATACCCCCATACTTGAACTTTTGCTTGTCCTCAAGCAAGCAAGAATTAGATACTAAGCATTTAGAACAGGACAAAATAATTTAGCAAATTTTCCCTTAGAAAATTCATCCATAATGAAGACATAACCTTCTTCCAACCTTAAATATAAACTTATCATTCACTCAACCCTTTCAAAATCTTATAAACTCTTGTATTAAATCAAGCAATCTCAAGGCCATCAAAGTTAAGTTAAACAAGCTTATATCTAGTACAAGAAAATCATCCTACTCCTCAAGCCAAACATAGATAACATAAATTGAGTCTTCAAATGGAATCAAGAAATTCTTACTTTTCATCACATCTACAAATACCAAGTTACATCCCTTTGGATGGGATGAAGGATAAAATTTTTCAAGATCCTCCATGGAGTTCGTATGATATAGTATTGAAAGATCGAATTCCTTAAGGTATATTAAACTGAACACATCATCATTTGGACCATTGTCCTCCAAAAATGGTGAGGAACCTAATAAATCATGTGACAAAGAGAGATTAAAATTAGTAGCAAATAGAAGAGAATCGAATACCTCCCTTTTTCACATTGGGCAATTGTTCCTTGTATCCGTTCTCCTTTTCTTGGGGATTCTCTTGTTTAAGTGTGTGGTCCTTTATGGCAACTTTAACCAACTTGATTAGTTGTATTCTTGTAGAGCTCATTTGTTGGGATGCTTCTTTATGTCACCTAATAAATGTGTTTGTGTTGGAAACAAAAAATTTAATTGAAACTTCAAGTGATGTCTCACTAAAAGCATCAATATGAACTTGCAACTTTGCCAACGTATCATCATTATAGCTCCGTTGATATTGTGCCCAGGAATCCATAATGATGTTTTGAATCTCGCACTCAAAGAAGAAAAAAAAATTGAAAATAAAAATAAACAAAAATAATAAAAAAAATAAATAATAGTCAATTAAATCATACAATGTTACAAACAACAAGATAAAACACCGATTTACACAAAGAACATATATACATATGGACATATAAACATATAAATATGGTTAAATCAACAAAATCGAACACTTGATGCGTAAATTTTGGGTGTATAAAAATTATCAAATTTAAATCCATCACTTAGTCAAGTTTTAATTAAAATATCAATCTCAAAATACACATACGAGTAAGTATACTCATCGCAAGCATAGTATAGGGAATTAACGAGTATCAATCCTCAAAGGAACAAGTACACACTAATCACTTTTCATTCATTATTTAACCGACCCAATAAAGTGAGAAAATAAGAAAAAGTAAAATAAAAGAAATATATACAACTCAAGGATGTAGGAATATGCAATTTAAACAATTATCCTAGAAAACATGATAATGAACCAACTAGCAATTCTCGCAATTAATTATCATCTTGGCATCATGAAGGAATATAAAGTAAAATTCAATCGTTTTTCAAGTCATGAAGCTACTTAGATAAATTTCACTTCGTTTGTTAATCCATGGAATTACTAGCTTTTGATTCATATAACAGATTTGTCAATCAAGCTAACATAACCAAAACATGCATTAAACTCAATTCCTTATAAGCATAAAATTAGCTAATAACCCTTTACTCGATGTGAAATCAACTAATCTTTAATTACTTAGTCCTATAACCTTAACTTCATCGTTTAAGTCCATTAACATTAGAAAAATACGAAATCAATGTAATGGAACTACTAACATCGTTGTCCCAAATCAATTAGAAGAACTCGCATCAATAACTAATGATAACAAGCAATCAAACACCAAAGATGATAAAGAATTGATCAAATAACCAAATTAAAACAAAACTATGAATCCAAAATACTATTAAATTACAACAAAAACATTGAATACATCATTGTTTAAGGGAAAAAAAATAAACATAAAAGAAAGTACTCATAGACAAGCCTCTTTCTTCATCATTGAAGATTCTCTTGAACAATCCTCCTTGATTAGGTGAATTCCTCTTTCAATGAGTGATTTGAATTTATGCTCTTGGATCCACCTTTATACACCTTTTCTTATGTTTTCTCTTATTTTTATAAGCCTCTTTGATGCTAAATTCATTGTTGGAGAAATCTTGGCCGAGTAGGAATTAGAAAATTTACAAATTCGTACACAGGATTTTTGTCTTCCAGAGTGGGCCTGGCATCGGGTACCTTTGACCCATCTGGCACTAGGTACAATCTATTCTTCCTCTGGATTTTTGCTCTATTTTCACTGGCCAGACAGAATGGACTCAGCATCTTATCCACTTGCCAGACCTGGCGCCAGGTTTGTTTTGTCTTCTTCCTGAAAGTTGCTCAGTTTCCCCTGCTTGACTAGAATGAATCCGGTGCCAGGTCCATTGGCTGGGCTTGGTGCCAAGTGAATTCTAGAATTGTGTACATTTTGTATGAATTTAACTTTAATCTGCACAAATTTGTCAAAAATATTTTTTACAAGTAAAATATCAAATAGTAAGGAATATGTCTAGTTATTACAACAAATGTATTGCAAAACAACCTCAAATAACTAGAAAAATAATGGTGATTTTAGCTCCTATCAGGTGTATTGGATATCTGGCTTATGTACCGAATAAACCTGGAGAAGCTAAGAAATCGGAAGATGTCCATATGGTAAATGAATATTTGGATTCCAGCAGAACTGAAGAAGTCACCATCGGAAAGGGAAGTAGAGTTCTCTATTAACTTAGTGCCAATGGCAGAACCAGTTTCAAGGACTCCTTATAGAATGGTACCAACAAAACTGCAAGAGTTTAAGAAGCAACTGCAAGAGTTATTGGAGTACGGATTTATACGACCAAGTACTTCACCTTAGGGAGCACCTGTACTAGTTGTTAAGAAGAAGGATGGATCACTATGAATGTGTATAGACTATCGAGTGTTAAATGTAGTAATAGTGAAGAATAAGTATCCGCTGCCCATGGTTGATTAGTTTTTTGATCAACTACAAGGAGCGGGTTGTTTTTTTAAGTTAGATCTGAGACAGGGATATTATCAAGTTCGGATTCGAGAGGAGCATATATTGAAAATTATATTTAACACACGATATAGACATTTTGAGTTCGTGGTGATGCCATTTGGTGTTACCAATTCTCTTGCTACTTTTATGAATGTGATGCATCGAATATTTCAACCCTATTTGGACAATTTTGTTGTCATCTTTATAGATGATATCTTGGTGTATTCGGTGAATCCTCAAGAACATGAACAACATCTTCGGAAAGTATTGGAGAAATTACGGGAGGCTAAATTATATGCAAAGTTTAGTAAATGTGAGTTTTGGCTACAAGAAATAGTATTCTTGGGACATATAGTATCCAAGAAAGGAATTACGATAGATCCTGCTAAGGTTGAAGCAGTAACAAATTGGAAATGTGCCGAGACCCCAACTGAAGTGCAAAGTTTTCTAGGACTGGCTGGGTATTATAGGAGATTCATTTAGGGATTTTCAAAAATAGTTTCACTTTTAACTCAACTCACTCGAAAGAAAGTTCCTTATGTGTGAACAAAAAAGTGTGATAAGAATTTTTAGGAATTGAAATAAAGGTTAAGCTATGCTCCTATTTTAGCATTACCAATGATGGATAAACCTTATGAGGTATATATTGATGCATCAAAAAAAGGGTTAGGAGGAGTATTGATGTAGGAAGGAAGAGTGATAGCCTATATATCCAAGAAACTAAAACCACATGAAGAGAAATACCCCACATATGATCTGGAGTTGACAGCTATTATGTTTTGCTTTAAAAGAGTGGAGGCACTATCTATATGGAGTTGAGTTTGAAGTTTTTACTGATTATAAAAGCTTGAATTATTTCTTCACTCAAAAAGATTTGAACATGAGACAACACAAGTAGATGGAATTCTTGGAAGAATTCTGGTGTCCAATTAGATATCACCCCAGGAAAGCAAATATGCTAGCAAACACTTTGAGTAGAAAAGCCAATCTGTCCGCTCTTCGAATGGCACGTGTCCTAGAGTTGGAAACATTTGTGGTTGAAGGATGAATAAGAATGAGTAATATTTCAATTCAACCTACTTTTTTGCAATGATTAAAAGAAAAGCAAGGTAAGGATGAAGATCTACAAAAGATATTGCAAAAAGAGGTGAATAGGGAGGAAATTGAGTTTCAAAGGGGTAACGATGGGATTCTCTATTATCGAGACCTGTATTGTATTCTGAGACAATCTGTAATGAAATAAGATATCTTGATTGAAGTACATTGTAGTAAGTATACCATCCACTCAGGAGCAGTAAAGATGTATCAAGACTTAATGAAATGTTATTGGTGGATTGGAATGAAAAAAGATATCTCGAAGTTTGTGGCTCGAAGTTTAACTTGCCAACAAGTGAAAGCTGATCAACAACGACTTGGAGGCTTATTACTGCCACTACCTATCCCATCACAGAAATGGGATGAGATCACCATAGATTTTATAACAGGAATACCCATGGCGGTAGGACAATGGGATGCTATATGGGTAGTGGTGGACCGATTAACTAAGTCCGCTCATTTCATTCCTATTAACCTACGGGATTTTTTAGAGAAATTAAGCAAAATCTATATGGAAGAAGTAATCAAATTGCATAGGATACCCTCTAGCATTATATCAGATCGAGACCCCTGATTCACTTCAAGGTTTTGGACTAAGTTGCAATAGAGATATGGGACAACGTTGAAATTTAGTACTGCAGCACACCTATAAACAGATGGACAGACTGAACGAGTGAATGGAGTTCTGGAAGACATGTTGCAGGCCTGTACTTTAGATTTCAGAACCAAGAGGATTGATAATTTAGCATATGCAGAGTTTGCATATAATAATAGTTATTAATCAACAATTGGAATGGCCTTATTTGAAGCTTTGTATGGAAAAAAATGTCAATCCCTGTTGTATTGGGAGAGCCTAGAATGGAGATCGAATGAACAAGATGCTTTTGACCTTGATGAAGTGTGACAAACTGTGTAGTTGAACAAAACTAGACTAGAAACAACTTAAAATAGGCAAAAGAGTTATGCTGATCGACGTAGGAGAGATTTGGAGGTTGTAGAAAGAGATCAGGTATTCTTGAAGTTAACTCCCCAACGACAATTTCTTCTTCAACTCATCCTTACAGTCCCACAAGCCCTTTTGCCCTATTGCTCTTCTTCCCCACCTTTCAAAACCTTCTCTCCCTCCACCTCCACCTTTTTGCTCTATCTTTCTTCTTCCCAACAACCGCCTCACACAACCCTCCCTTCATCCCTCCATACTGTAGCTTCAACCCCTCCCTTATTTGCTCTACTCTCTTTCTTCCCCAGCTGTTGTGGTGGCATTGGGGAAGAAGGAACTTTTTTCCCTCCATTTTATAAGAAAAATAACATTACTACTCATTATTTTAAAAGCTATTCAAAAACACATGCTCCAGTATTTTTTATAAAATAGGTATAAACAGAAACCTTTGAATGAGATTTTTTTTTTTGGCCGAATAACAGAAGCCTTTCAAACTCATTTTTGCCAAAATGAGATTTATTTTTTTGTAACCAAATTTGTTTGGTAGGAACTACATATTTGGGAAAAAAGTTTCAAAAATTTCTGCCCAAAATGTTTGGTAGGAAATTATTTATTAAAAATAATATTTTCAGAAATATAAAAATTTCAACCAAATTATTTGGTATGAAAAATTATTTCCAAAAAATAATTAATGTTTCTGACCAAATTATTTTGTTAGGACATAATTTTTTTTTGAAAAATATATAAATCTTTTCGACCAAAATATTTGGAAATAATTTTTTTTAAAAAAATATTTCCAACCAAAATATTTGGAAGGAAATTTTTTAAAAATATTTCCGACCAAATATTTTGGACGAAAATGTAATTTTTTCTAAAAGAATCATTTGGTAGGAAATTTAATCTTTTTCTAAAAATGTATTGTCCCTACTAAAACTTTTAGTCGGAAGTTTAAAGGAACTATAGTTCTTGCCAAATTGTTTTGGTCAAATTTTTTTTTTGTGAATAAAATATATTTTTGCTACCACGATTTGGTAAAAAACTTTCACTAACAGTCCCTGTACATAATTTTAAAAATTAATTCTATAACTAACCTCCAACAAAATAATGTGAATAAACAAATAGAACATAATATCTAAGTTGACCGATAATATTATTTCAACAAAATATATATCCTGGATCCAAATTAAACTTTAAAAAACATGATAGGAAATTATCTACTGAAATCTTCAATAACTCTAAACTATATGATAAGGAATCTAAACTAAAATCTTCGCATGGCTCAATGCAATGGGTTCACAAGAAAAGGAAAGGTGATTGCTACCTATTAGAGCTTTTACAGGGACTCCAATTTCTTCAACCATTTCCTTGATGATGCTATCAAACATTGCTTGCTGTCAACATCTTTAATCTGATGGGATATAATTCTAATTCCAATTTCCTCCGTCTGTCAACAATTAGGGAAACACATGAGGGAATCACTAGACTTGATATACAACATACAAAATGACTGTAAAAGAAAAGATGCATCTTAATTTTGGCCAATCCCTAGTGTTTCAGGACATAATTACAATGTGCCGCTTGCCTATAACCTAAAATTAAACTTGATAATGATTTTACCATGAACAAAGGAATTTTTTGCATATAGAATAAGAGGACTTCTCACAAGTAACCCATTGACTTACCAATCTTACAATATAAAGAACATATGAAAGGAGTTATTTCTACAAAATATACAATTCCAAAGGAGAAGTTCTTAATCTCATTCATTTTTTGTACATAGATTCTTGATCTTCTGTGAAAATACAGCTTCAATTGCTTTCTTTCCTTGTTTTACACTCTATATCCTTGTAGAACTTCAAACCTTAGTATTTCCTTCCTTGTTTTTATCCGTCATTAAATCTATCCCAAATTCCTTCATTACATTCTTTTACAGAAAGAAGAGAGTATAGATGCTTATAATTGGATATATAATTGTAAAAGTTAAGGGTTTAAGAGAATATCTACAGATTATGAAAAGGGGGTTAAGGAATTCATCAGTTTTGCATTGTTAATGCACAGTTTATGCATCTGCGATATCTGTGTTCAAAATGTAAGAACAAAAACACTATTTATCTATTAAAGTAGAAATGAATTTGTATAGATAGGGATTTATTCCAAACTATTTTCAGTGAACAAGTTGCAAAAAATCTTTAACTCCGAGGCCTTATGTCTCTACTTTGAATATGACTATTGCAACTCTAGAATCTAGTAATGATTTGTGAGAGATGTTTGTAGATGCAATAGGCCTTGAATTTGATCCAAAGCCCCCATCAATAGGTAAAATTATGGAGGAACCTCCTAAGACAGCGACATAGAGGTTTTATGACATGTTGGAATCTGTACACACCCCAGTGTAGGATGGTGCACAATTCACTCCTAGTTATTAATGGTTTCTCGTTTGTTAAACTTTAAGTATGAGAATAACACATCAGAAGAGTGCTTTAATCAGGTGTTACAACTGATGAATGAAGTGTTACCAAGCGGTAACAAACTTCTCGATAACTTTTACCAAATGAAGAAGATGGTATGTAGGCTTGGTTTGCCAATCCAAAAGATCAATATGTGTGCTAACGGATGTATACTTTATTAGAAGGATGATGTTGCAGGAAGGGACTGTAAATTTTGTGGTCATTCTTAGTATATGTCGAAGAAGAAAGTTAGAAAGAATAAACGGATGTCACTTTCAAAAATATGTACCACTGTCCTTCAGCTCCAAGATTTTAGAGACTTTATGCCTCTAAACTATTGTTGAACACATGAGATGGCATGTTGGAAGCTAACTAGAGGACGGATCGATAAGCTATTCATGTGATGGTGAAGCTTGGAAGCGCTTTGATTGTAGTTATCCTAAGTTTGCCTATGAGGTACAAAATGTAAAACCCCACCTAAACCTACCCTAGAATAAGAGGGATGGAATGCATATCATGACATCATGAATAAAATATATCTTTTGAAGATTTATCTGTACTTGTTAAGTATAAAGGGTAAAAATGTAATTTTACTTGAGATCGAAATAGGAAAATGACTTGAGGCTTAGATAAGAAGAAGATTTGAGTGAGAAAATAAAAACAAGAGTTAGTGTGGTTAAGTGATTAGAGCTTTGTGACTTAACCTCTAAGGTCTTGAGTTCAAATCCCATCATCTAAGTTTTATTCATATTTAACTTAACAGATGTTTGAATTTTCTTCTTTCGTACATTCCTTAAAGTTAGGAATGTTATCTTAGGAAAGACACAATAGTAATGTCTTAACATGTGGTTTTATCCTAAAAAAAATTCTTGTCTCTATTATTTTTGCAAGTCTTGTTCTAACCTCTTTGAATTTAAACTATTCATAATTCTTTAATTTATTTTTATATCTATAAAATTCTTGGATAATTACCTTGCTTGGAATTTTGAAATTGCAGCTCTTGTGGGATAGGAGTTGGCCGAAAATGTGGAGGAAGAATAGGAAGAGGTTTCAATCAAATCACCATAGCTATTTCTTCAAAAAACTCCATCTTCTTCTTGTTCTTGTTTTGGTTAAAAATCTGGCAAATTTTCCAGATTTTCTTCAAGGACGGTTTTCAAAATTTGTAGCAAGCCTTCTCTACCTAATTCTTGCAAGGAACCAACCATTTTTGTGTGAGGATAAAGGCTAAAATTCTTTGAATTTTCACAGCTTCACAAATTATACCAAACCAGAATTTTTTTACAGCAAACAAGCAACCTTTGAACATGATCTTAAAGCCATCCGTTAGTACTCATGTACAGCTGAAACTTTCTCCTTTCTTCTTCAAGATGATGGTTGGAAAACTACTATTAATGGACCTTCAAACACCCTTCAATTCCAGCTGCAAAATCATTCCAAAGAAGACAAAAAATTTTGCACAAAACCATTTCAAATCCTAAGTGTTCTTTGGCTTCAATTCCAGATTTTTTTTTTCCCAACTTTGCCTATTTAATGCTAGGGCCAAATTTCTTTAGCAAACTTCATCAAGTTTTAGCCCTTATATAGACATGGATAGAATCTCTTGGCTTCTCCACCTACCTTGATCAATAAAACTCCATTAACATACCTCAAAACACTCATATCTTCACTCTATTCAAATTACAAATTAAATTCTAGATTTTTGTTCTATTAAATGCTCATCTAGCTAGATGATAAAACCAGAAAATCCTCTTCTATTCCATTGCCATTTTCGGCCAGCGCAAGACTGAAGCAACTGTCTACTCCTTGGTTAAATCATAGCTAGTTTAGCCATACACAATTGAAGGACAAGAAGCCTTTAAAGAGCAAACACCATTACCCAATCCTAAATCTCAAATATCTCCATTTTTCTTTCAATTTGAATTTTGAAAGAATTGAAACTCTCTCTCTCCTTCTTGGATAACCGAAAGGCTCCCCTAAGCTAGGCCATTCAGTCATCAATCACATAACACACACGAAATCACTTCTTCTCTTAATCTCTCTCAAGAACACCAAGAACACACACTACATATCTTCAAGCCTAACTCACTTCTAAACATCTCCAATCACTCCCAAACTCTCTAAACCGTTAGTATTCAACCTATATTCTTTCTTGGTTTACTTTATAACAACAAAACACATAAAGTTGAACCTTCAAATGGATCAAACCACCATTTTTGTTCAAGATTTGAAGAACACTAAAAAGGTAAAATAAGAACAATCTTCTTGTTCTTCTTCTTTTCTTCAATTTCTATATATTCTTCTCTTCTTACCCTCACTCTTTCCTCTCACTCTCTCCCTCTCTCTTGTCCGAAATAATGGATGAACAACCTTGGACAATTTCGGATTATTAAAGCCATCAAGCACTCAAGGTTCTCCTTTGACAAGCAACATCTTTAAACTTCAAGGGTCGTCAAACAAGTATTTTAAACACAACTCTTCTTATTTATTTTGAACTTAAGATAGGTAAAATAATGTGGTTGGATTGTTGATTTGTTGGAGGCATGATAGATACATGTATATCATATGAAGATAATGAATATATGATTTGGAGGTTGAGTGGGTTTAAGGCTATTGTTGAAGTATATAAAATTGTGGTTTGTGAATATGATAAACTTGGGAGTAGATTTGTGTTATGAGTTCATAAGTCATTAGTGGGAGTTAGTTTGATTGTTGCTACCCATGCCATACTTATGCTCTTATGTCGTTAATTCAGCCAGCAAATATCATGCTAAAAATTATTATTAGTTTAATACCATCCTTGTTGAACATATGTTAATTCAAGTCTATTTTTTGGATAGATTGATATGTTATTTGTTGAATCCTTATGTGTATGAATATACACATGGATTTTCTCTGGCAATAAAATTATTGTAAGAACTACCTTTATTATTTTTAGAATTATTATTTAATTTAATTTAATTTAATTTACTAAATTCGAAAAACACTAGGTAGTTTCAAAATTAGAATTATTTAAAATATTATTATTTTATTAGATAAATAAATAAAATATTTTTATTAAATATAAATAATATATTGAAATTAATTAATATCAAATGTCTTTTATATTCATATTATTATTAGTTAGCCTTACTAAAACTTTCATTTATACTCACAAATATTATTTATATTAAAAGAATTTATTTATTATTAATTTTATTTATAATTTATTATTAATATTACTTATTATTTGTAATAATATTATTTATTTTTTATTACCAATATTATTTAGGATGAATTATTAATAGTACCCATTATTTATTATTAATATTACTCATTATTAATATTTGTTAATAAATAGGTAATATTATAATTTATAATTTATTATTTATTTATATCACCTATTTTTTTAAACTTATTAAACTAGTTTTATTTTATAAAATACTTTGTCAACTAGTATTAAAGCTTAAGACATTGTTGTCATAACTAGATGTTGTTGCTAGTTGATCTAAGAGCTATTTATTTAAGGCAAGTATTATCTGGATGTTTGAGTTATACCTTGTATTTACCCCAAGTGGGGTTAGGTTGATTTGAATTACCTTGGAAGATTTTTTTACTCAAGAAGAGCAAAAGATCAGGTAAGTTCCTGCGTAAAGCTATTCGAAGATCAAAGCTACTTTAGCAAGTCAAATACCATATAAACGAGAATTTGTACTGTAAATGCAATTATGGACATTTTTCCTTTTCTTTTCAATCAAGCAAACCAATTAATGTTGAACAAGAAATTTTATTCAAAATACTAAACTTTTCCTAAAAACCAAATTTGACAAGAATTTTGGAAACCATAATTGCTATTTCAAAGAGAATCATTGTGTGATCTTCCTTTTCCCAAGTAGGATGAACACAATGTTGAGTACTTAAAAAGGGTAGACTATTAGGACTAGTTTTTGAAGGGTTATGGAAAGTCTCTTAGTAAATGGCCACCTCTGAGGGGTGAGTGCTTCCCGGATAGGATGCCAGTCTTGTAGGTCATATCAATCTGAGCTAGCAAGTTCAATCAAATGAACTGTATATTTTCGGAATGGGCAATCAGTAAGTTTGAGTGTAGAGATGGAGGAGTATCTCACCCAGTAGGCCGTACACCTACATTGTGTCAGTATGCATAAAGTGTGGCATCTTGAACATTCTGTTGTCATGGTGCACAAAGTGTGGTGCCATGGTTACCTCTTTTGAGTGGTTGTATTTATTGTGTACATGTATAACTTGAAAAGAAAACAACACTCTTCATTTGTGAAATTTATTTAAGGCTTGTCAGCACTTTTTTTTAATGAAAATTTCTCAACTTGCATACATGAACTATTTTAACTAAAACACTCAAAGCACACACGGGCTTATGGAGATTTATGTCTTACCACCTTTTATACCATATTTTCAGGTCGGTCCTACTGTGAAGGTTATTGATTAGAGATTGCCTATATTTTGAAGACTTATTTCTTTTCCTATGTATTTCATTTGAGAGACTTTAGCTGACATTTATTTATTTTTGGAACTTGTTCATGTATTGCTTGCGTTGTAATAAGTTTAATTTTGAATTATTTCTTTCATTTCTTTTGTGTGTCCTAGTTATATAGACCCCTTGTCCTGTGGACAAGACGACATCCCCAACTCTAATAGGGTACATAGGTAGTGGGGTGTTACAAGTGGTATCAGAGATAAGATTTAGGCAATTATTGATAGTATTTACTTTATTTCATTAAGATTAAACTCTTTTAACTAATCTAGATTGTTTATGCTGTAGGATGGTTAGAATGATTAGAACCGAAAGGAATGGGCAGCAATGGTATTCACCAATCCCTATCTACCCTGAAGACTTACCAGTACCACAGCCTACACTACAACCTACACCCCAGCCAGTTATACCTTTGGAAAAAAGTAGTGATGATGAGATTCAGATTATTGAGCCACCTCTTATACCTGTAATAGACTTAATCACTGATAGTGAGGATGAGGATATTGATATGGAATATGTCCCAAACCCACCAAACCCTTTATTAATTTGACTATTGATAGTGATGACTCGGGGGAGATATACTATGCATCTCCACCTAGAGCTTCTTTTGTACCCCCACCCAACCATATTGAATCTGGGAAGAGTTCTAGAAGATCCAAGAAGGAACCAATGGACTATGGGTTTGTGAATGGTGTAGGGATAGACTTTTATAAGAATACTGGAGGATGTTTGTATGATGCTGACACCGAGGATTCTGATGAGGATTAGGGGCTAAGTTTTGCCATGCTTAGGAAGTTGTTATCTACTGCTTTCAATAAACTCCTTTGCTAGGGGTTCATTTATGTTTAATGTTTTATTTTGAAATTTATGCAAATAAGAGTACCTTGGTGTATTTTAATATTGAAAAATGAAATTATTTAAGCAAAACTTGCATTTGATTTGCCTTTACTTAAGCCTGAATGTGAATGCATGCTCGATTTAAATATTGTAAACTTTAATGCATAACTTATTATCTGAGGACATGGTTTAGAATGGCACTAAAGCGTCGTGCAGTAGCAACTAGCAGAAAGGTTCCTGAAGCAGAACCCGTGACTCTGGAATTTGATGCAACACAATTATCATCACCAAATTAGGGGAATGAGAATGAATCTGTGCAAAAAGTAGAGTCCGAAGAGCCTGCCAGTGTGACCATGGGGCAAGCCTTTTATAAAATGATGGAGATATTGCAAACCTTATCCGAACGAAGGAACCCAAAGGGGGAGGATGAAGCTTTGGAGAGGTTTCTAAAGTTCCAACCTTCCACCTTCTTGGGAGAAGCCGAACAAGACTAGAAAGCGAAGCAGTGGGTGGAGCAGATGAATGACATCTTTGCCACATTCCAATACACTGAGAAGCGAATGGTAAAATTTGCTGCGTTTAGGCTGAGAGGCCTAGCTCAGGCATGGTGGTAGAAAGTCCAAGAAGACTAGGAAATAATAGATAAAGACTGGACATAGGCCAATTTTGTGGAGACATTCAAAGCGGAATATGTCCCTTAGTGGATAATGGAAAAAAAGGAGGACGAGTTCCAAAATCTAAAGCAAGGGAGCATGACCATGGCTCAATATGCTGTTCGTTTTACCCAGTTGTCAAAGTATTGCAAGAGGCTGGTGGATACTGAGCAGAACCGAACTAGGCAATTTGTTAAAGGAGTGAGGCAGGAGCTGAGAAGGGTTTTGGAGCCTTCTCCACTGACGACTTATTCAGGGGCAGTAGACACGACGACCCGGACAGAGAATGAAGATTGAAGCAGCATGGTACCAAGACTGTTCTTACCACTAAGGTAACCACCGGGACCCTTTCAGAGACAGCAAAGTAGTAAGCAACCTGCCTTCCAGCAATGGCAGAATCGAGAAAAGCAAGCACGAATGACACTAGCTAGTCCTGCACAGAACCTTTCGTCGTTCTGACATTGTGGGAAGAAGGGTCATGTAGAGAAGAACTGTTGGTCTAAGGGAGCTGATTAGAAATGCTACAATTGTGGAGATCTGACGGATCTACGAAACACTTGCCTAAAACTTCTTCAAATCAAGTAAGGAAACTTGGTCCAAGCCGCGAGATCCAATAGAGCCAAAACTGCGGGAGCCTCCAAAACTAGAACTCAGAAGCCGCAAGTGAAAGCAAAAGTTTTTTATCTTAACCGGGAGGAAGTTGGAGTAGATGAAGTGGTGGTGAAAGGTCTGTTTATTATCCAAGGTCATTCAGTTAATGCATTGATAGATCCTAGATCTACTCATTCCTATTTAAATAAGAATTGTGCATATCATTTGGGTTGGGATGGAGTAGAACTACCTTTTTACCATGTTAGTGAGCACGCCTTTGGAAAAAATAGTACAAGTGGATCGGTATGTGCAGAATTATAAGATTGGAGGGACATTTGGTAGTCCTAGCTATTGACGATTACGACCGAATTTTGGGTATGGACTGGCTGACTAAGCAAATAGCTAAAGTAGATTGTAAGAATAAGTCTCAGTTCATTAGACCTGGATGTGATATGCTGGAATTCAACGGTAAACGAGTAAAAGAATTGAAGTTTTTGATAGTTGGAGCAAAAGCGCGGAAGTTATTGAAGTAAGGATGTCAAATATATTTGGCTTACGTAATAAACAAGCCAAAGGATTAGTGCCCCATTGAAAATATTGATGTGGTAAAAGATTTTTCCAATGTGTTTCCTACAGAACTCATTTCTCTTCCTCCCAACTGAGAAGTTGAGTTCACTATAGATCTAATTCCAGAAGTGGAACCTATATCCCAAACGCCATATCAGATAGCACCGGCAGAGTTGAAGGAACTAAAGGTGCAGCTAGAGGAATTGGTGAAGCAAGGTTATATACGACCTAGCACATCATCTTGGGGAGCTCCAGTGCTATTTGTGAAGAAGAAATACGGGACTTTAAGGTTGTGTATCAACTATCGGGGGTTGAACAATCTAACCATCAAGAATAAATATCTTCTACCGTTAATTGATGAGTTGTTTGACTAGTTGCAAGGCTTCAGTTGTTATTCCAAATTGGATTTGAGGTAGGGATATTATCAAGTGCGGATAAAGGGGGAGGATATTTCCAAAACGACCTTCAACATGAGATATGATCACTAGGAGTTTGTAGTGATGCTTTTTGGAGTGACCAATACACTGGCAGTGTTTATAGATTTAATACATCTAGTTTTCCAACCCTACCTAGATAAGTTCGTAGTAGTATTCATCGACGATATACTTATATACTCCAAGAGTCCAGAGGATCATGCAGAGCATTTAAAGCTAGTATTGGAAAAGTTAAGAGAGCACAAGCTTTATGCCAAATTTAGTAAGTACGAATTTTAGTTGGACAATGTATCGTTTCTTGGCTATATGGTGACCCAGGATAGAATAAAGATAGACCCAGCAAAAGGTGAAGCAGTTTCGGACTGGAAGTAGTCGGAGAACATCACTGAGATTAGAAGCTTCTTGGGATTGGCCGGCTATTACATGCAATTTATTAAAGGGTTCTTAACGCTAGCATCACCTATGACTCGATTGTTAAGAAAAGATGTACCCTTTGTCTGGAATGAGAAATGCGAGAAGAGTTTCCAAAAGTTGAAGCAGAAATTAATGATGGCTCCAGTACTAAGTTTGCCATAGGAAGATAAACCCTATGCTTTGTATATTGATGCTTCTAAGGAAATTTTGGGAGTGGTATTGATGCAGGATAGGAAGGTAATAGCCTATGCCTCTCAGTAGTTGAAGTTTCACGAAGTTAATTATCCGACATATGATTCGGAGCTAGCTGCCATTTTATTTACTTTGAAGAAATGGCGGCATTACTTGTATGGAGCCGAGTATGAGGTGTTCACCAACCACAGGAGTCTGAAATATATTTTTACCCAGAAGGATTTGAATTTGAGGTAGCGGAGATGGATGGAATTTTTGGAGGAATATCGTTGTCTTATAGATTACCACCCCGGAAAGGCTAACATTATAGCTGATTCCTTGAGTCATAAAGTCAAAATGGCCAGATTGAGAGTGCAAGAAATTCAAGCAATCTAAGAGGTGTTGGATAGAAGGATGGATGTACAAGAAGAGAGGATTATTGTTAGTAATCTGAGATTAACACCGGATTTAAGGCAGGAAATCATTAAAGCACTGCAAAGCAATATGGAATTTCAACTCTTCAAGGACAAAAAAATTAAATGACAAGGCAGTGATTTCTGGCTGGACAAGATGGGAGTGATATATTTCCTAGATCGTTTGTGTGTGCCTCATGAACAACCATTAAAGGATAAGATTTTGGAAGTGGTGCATAAAAGTAAGTATGCTATTTATTCGAGAGAGGTAAAAATGTATCAAGATCTGAAGAAGGCTTATTAGTGGCCTGAAATAAAGAAGAATATGATGAAGTATGTCTCTATATGCCTAACCTTTCAGAAAGTTAAAACAGAGCATAAAAAGTTAGCAGGATTGTTGCAACCATTACCAATACCTGAGTGGAAATGGGAAGAGGTGACTGTAGACTTCGTTACCGGACTCCCTATGGCAAGGACCCAAAAGGATGCCATATGGGTAGTAGTAGACAGATTGACCAAGTCGGCACATTTTATACCGGTGAATATAAGGGATTCAATAGAGAAGTTAGCTCAAACATATGTGCGGGAGATAGTCAGATTTCTTGGAGTACCTTCAAGTATCGTGTCCGACTCAGACTCAAGGTTTACATCCTGATTTTAGGGCAAGTTTCAAGAATCAATGGGTTCTAATATGAAGTTCATTACGACAGCACACCCGCAAATCAATGGTCAATCAAAAAGGGTTATTCAGATATTGGAAGATATGTTAAGAGCTTGCGTATTGGATTTTGGGGATAAGTGGATTGAATGTGTATTGTATGTGGAATTGGCTTACAATAATAGCTACTAATTTTCTATTGGAATGGCCTCATATGAAGTGTTGTATAGACGTAAGTCAAGTACCTCTGTATTGGAGTTGGTCGGAAGACGACCACATAAGCAAGTTTGGAGAAGTATGCATTCAGGAAATGTCAGATACATTGAAGTTGATCAGAGAAAGGTTGGAAGTGGCTCAAAACCGACAAAACGTTACGCTGATAATATGCGAAAGGAGTTGGAATTTCAAGTAGGAGACAGTGGGTTCTTAAGGTTGACTTCGAGTAGATGAATTTTGAAGTATCCAAAAGGTGAAAAGTTGAATCCGAGATATTTGGGACTGTTTCCAATAATGGAAAGAATTGGACCAGTGGCATATCGACTGGATTTGTCGGATGGTTTGATGGGAATACATGATGTATTCCACGTGTCATAGTTGAAGAAGTACAATGTTGACCTAGGACATGTTTTGAATGACAAACCGTTAGTGTTGCAACCTGACTTGAGCTATGTGGAGAAACCTGTGAAAATTTTAGACCAAAGTATCAAGACCCTTCGGAATAAGCAGATTCCTATGGTGAAGGTACAATGGGAGCAACATGGCACTCAAGATGTCACGTGAGAAACGGAAGAATGGGTGAAGCGAAAATACCCCGACTTGAGATAAAGGTACACCTGAATTTTGGGACAAATTCTTCTAAGGATGGGAGGATGTAAAACCCCACCTAAACCTACCATAGAGTAAGAGGGATGGGATGCATATCATGACATCATGTATAAAATATATCTCTTGAAGATTTTGTATGCTTTAAAATTGTGGTTTATAGGTTATATGATTTATTTGTGCTTGTCGAGTAGAAAGGGTAAAAAGATAATTTTACTTGAGGTCAAAATAGGAAGATAGCTTCAGGCTTAGATAAGAAGAAGATTTAGTTGAAAAAAATAAGAACAATAGTTAGTATGGTTAAGTAGTTAGAGCTTTGTGATTTAATCTATAAGGTCTTGAGTTCAAATTCCATCACCTAAATTTTATTCATATTTATCTTAACCAATGTTTGAATTTTCTTCTTTCTTACATTCCTTAAAGTTAGGAATGTTGTCTTAGGGAAGACACAATGGTAATGCCTTAACCATGTGGTCTTGTCCTAAAAAGAATTCTAGAAGAATTTTTGTCTCTATTATTTTTGTAAGCCTTGTCCTAGCCTCTTTGAATTTAAACTATTCCTAATTCTTTAATTCCTTTATAAATCCATAAAATTCTTGGATAATTACCTTGCTTGGAATTTTGAAATTCCAGCTTTTGTGGGATAGGAGTTGGCCGAAAATGTGAAGGAAGAATAGGAATAGGTTTCAATCAAATCACCACAGCTATTTCTTCAAAAAACTCCATTTTCTTCTTGTCCGTATTTTGGTTAAAAATTTAGAAATTTTTTCAGATTTTCTTCAAGGCTAGTTTTTGAAATTTGCAGCAAGTCTTCTCTACTTAATTCTTGCAAGGAACGAACCATCTTGTGTGAGGATGAAGGCTGAAATTCTTTGAATTTTCGCAGCTTCACAAACTATACCAAACCAAAATTTTTTTCCAGCAAACAAGCAACCTTTGAACATGCACTACTAGAAAAAGACTGATTACCAACTATCAAATTCTGTTGATAGGTGTCCAATTTCTATTGGTAATACTAGTTTAGCATCAGATTACCAATAGAATTTGGTCTGTGGGTAAAACGCTTGTTGGAAAGTGTTACCAATAAGAGATTTTTAAGTCTATTGGTAATTACCAATAGATTTTTATTGTTGGTAACATTATATTTTAGTTGGTAATAATTTCTTTAGGGTTAAGTATTTTCTATTGGTAATTTTATTACATTACCAACAAATTAACGACGTCGTTGGTAAAGTCGTTAGAAATTTTCGAATTATATATGTTGTTGGTATTTTTTCTAATTGATTGTTTAGTTGGTAATGTTATTGGTAATTTGCTAACAATTCCTTAGTTGGTATATTTATGTTGTTGGTAATTATTATTCATTACCAATAAACGATTTAGTTAGTACTTAGTTAGTAAATGAAGAAAAAGAAAATGCGTATTAATAGCTTACCAACTACAATTTAGTTGGTTTTGCAAACATACTCTGTTGGTATATACTAACAGATAAATCTGTTGATAAGCTGTTGCAAGTTATTGTTGTTACATACTAACAGCGATCTGTTGGAAAGCACTTAAAGATTGTTGTTGGTATATACCAACTGATAAATATGTTGGTATGCACCTACAAATTTGTGTTGGCGATTTCTATTGGTATGTAGCAACATGTAAATTTGTTGGTAAGCACCTGCAAATATGTGGTGGTAAATAGCAACAGATTTTGTGTTGATAACACCTATAAATTTCATTTGGTATGCACCAACAGATTATTTGTTGGTAAGTACCAATTGATTTTTCATTAGTAAGTAGAACTATATTATCACTATATAATCCATATACATATTTAATAAAGAAATCATACATAATATAAAAGTATATTCATACCAAAAATCATACATTTATATTGAAAGAACATCTATATCCATAACAAAAGTACATCAAACTCTGATGTGGAACAAAAAAACAGATAAAGTAAATTTGTTATGAGCGTAAAACAATATTTTACTTTATTAGTCCAAAATATGAAATAAATTCAAGATCCAGCTAGTGAAGCATCCTCTCCCTTAAGTTCCTTGACTTCTAATGTTAAGGATTTCATCTCGGAATGCAAGTATTCATTTGCTTCTCGTAGTTCTTGAATAGCCTTGTATAATGATTCGTCACTTTGCAATTTTAACTTTTGGACATATTTTGTAGACTGTGCTGATGAACAAGATGAAGAGGATGACTTGTATATAATAGATTTTTCTAGGTAGCTCAAACTGAGAGATCCCATGCCATAGATTGTATTGCCTTTTTTTAGTGGTCCTACAACTCAAAACTAAACATCAACCTTGTTAACTGGTTTTGGTTGCTCCCCTTCAGGTGTTTGATTTGTTGTTAGCTCTGTCTCTTTTTGCAAGTCCTCTTGGTATCTTACCTATGACAATGACAACAGTATAGTATAAATAATAACCTAATAACAAAATTTATACATGTTACTAAAATAGTCTCAACAAAACAGCCTCCCAAAAAAATAGTCCCAACCAAAAACAAGTTTCCAGAGAAAAGCAAACATAGAAAAGAAAAGATAGAGGGGTTGTTTCAGAGCTTGCAGGAGCAGCAACTGCACTCACATTTTTCCAACCCTAAACAAGAGGACAAGAACCCCCCTCACTGTAGCCACTTCATTCACATTTTTTCAGCCACTTCAGTCACATTTTTCCAGCCCTAAACAGGAGGACAACAATCCCTCTCACTGTAGCCACTTTACTGACATTTTTTCCGGCCACTTCACTCAAATTTTTCCATGTAGTACTATATTACCACTCAATTCACCAATCAAAAATCAACTTCCCTCAACGAACAACAATCAAGTCAAAACTCTACCACAATCAAACTAATTGTTCAAACACAAGTTTCAATATACCCAACACTATTACAACCCATACTTCACAATTCAGTCAAACAATCGGCATACTCCTCCTCATAATTGTCATAGTAGAAACTCAATAATCCACATTTCAAAGCTCAAATAACTAGCCAACCAATACAAATGCAGTAATTAACCAACACAAATCAACCAATAAAACTTAACTTCTTTTCTCAAGTTTAAAAGTATAAAACCAGTATCCAGTCAACTATAATTCAAGCTTAATATTTCACATCAAATGTAGCTCAATCATATATCAATTTAAACTCAGCAGACAAAATCAGAATGTAGCTCAACACAGTCAACTTAATTCAATTCAAATTTCAGTAGCCAATCTCAATACCAATTGCACAACCTAGTCCCTAGTAGCTTAAGTCCAATCACACAATACTAATTAAATTTTCTATCTAATTATAACACCAATCCTTAACAAACAACAATTCAAACTACTATGGATTACTAGTTAATATTATGGAAACAATAATTTCATTGGATAAAATAACACCGCAATTAGATTAGATCTCATAAAACTAAAAGTATAAATATGTTGATCTTTTATTTTAGTGGATATGAAACTTACTTATATGTCCTTAGATCGCTTGTCAATAAAGACAAGTTTTGGCACCTCTGGCAGCTCCTCTTCCCCCTCTAACATTAGCCTTTCTCTTTTTAGCACTTGCTCAATCTTATTTTTAGTGTTTATTGTGTGAGTGAAGACATATATGTCCATCTGTAAATTTTCTCTATGGTATTTTTCCTCCTAAGAAATCATCATAAAATGTAAGTTGTAATATATTATACATAAGAACAACAAATACAAATATATTTCAAATAATGAATTAAAAGAAAATTCTATGTATTATACAAGCTTTCTCTTGTGTACAGTGTTGGGATAGATCCTTCTGAATGATTTGAGACTCCTAAAACAGTCTTCTTGTTTGTTGACATAGTCCTTGACATTTTCTTGAATGCATCACTATCCTAATATGCTCGAAGCTCATTGTAATGCTCCTCTTTTATGAAATTGTGAGAGATATGTCCATTTCGTACTTCTTCCATCAAGTACCTATAACTGTTATTGGCTTTGTTTTTCCCATTTTGCTCTCATGATCGAATCATATTTATGGTCCCATTCATATTCTTTCTGTAGTTTTCCCATACAAAATTACCAAATTAGCATAATAAGCATAAAATACAACCTATAGCTATAATTGGACAAAATAAATTTAATACTTATTGCCTACTCAGTGTACCATACATCCCTTGTGGCAGGTGGGACCTTTTTTCAAGTAGGATATGGTCCCAAAAACATAGATTCTATGGTTGGACGAATAGATCGCACTGGTTTGTTGAGCGGCTTGGTATTGCAAAGAATCATACAATAGAAAAATAAATATTTAAGGATTTTACTTGATATATTTAGAATGAATACTAAATTTCAAAAAATAACAAAATTTCAAATCACTTACTCATCGCCTTCAATCCAACATTCAATCTTGTCATGTGTTGGCGTATTAATAGCTGTAGATAAGTTAGATGTTTGCACATTCTCTTGAGCTGGAGTAGACACAATTTGATCATTAGGAGTGACAGACGCAACTTGCTCATTGTGAGTGATAGGCACAACTCACTCATTATGAGTGATTGACTCGTCTTGCTCAGAATGAATCTAGCTAGATGCTTTCTCTAGAATTACTACCATTGTGGCTATCAGTAGGAGCAGGCAACGTAGGTGGTGGAGTACGGAAATCATCTGCTGCACTGTGGCTAGTATTTGGAGAATTATGATTTTCTATTGGGGGTGAATTCAATAGTTGACCCTCGGAGTCATTATTTGATTGGCCTACACATCACTCTACCTTTCACATTTTTTTTGCATTCCTTTCCTACCAGGTGCCATCTGAAAATAAAGCATAGAAAACAAGTGACTATGTCATTGAAAGAGAGGAGAAAAGTAAACAGAGAAAAAAGAACATAGAGGGGTTATTTTAGAGCTTGCAGGAGCAGCAACTTCACTTACATTAACAAGAGAACAAGAATCCCCCACATTGTAGCCACTTCACTCACATTTTTCCAGCCACTTCACTCACATTAAGGAATCCTTTGATGTAAGTTTTGATGGTTGAAGTTTAAAGAATTCATGTAGTTATGGGGAAACTTTTTGTTGTGAGTTGTTCAATATTAGGGTGTTAACCGGTGGTTAAGAAGGTTATTTTGGTGCATTTTTCATTCTTATTTGATGATTTATGAAGTGAAGAAAAATGCAAATAAATGGCCAAAAAAAATTCAGATTGTTAGATTTAAAATAAGAAGGGAATATAAAATTGAACAAGAAGGGTGCCCTTATATGGATACTGAGTTTTTACAGTTGAACTTATGGTTGCCCATATATAGATGTTGTTGTGAGAGTCCACAGATAACATGGAAATAATTAATTAAAAGGGAGCTAAATGATTGTCCTAGTTAGATAGCAAAATAAGTAATTTGATTTCCTTAGCAGCTCTTTTAACACTGATCTTTTGCTTGGTTATAAGATTAGCATAATCCAATTAGTGAATAGACATTTGTTTTCTTACCTACACATAACATAGTTGTTCATAATACTTAACCAATATATGACAGCTAGTTTAACAAGGACCCAGACCATATGGCAAATAAACAAATTTTTTGCATTGTCGAAAGAAATTTCCAATCAAGACTAATAATTAGCTAAGATGGCTAATCTTTAGAGATAAGAGATTTGATAGGGAAAATCACTCCATTCCCTTCTATTTTATTTTACAATACACACACACACACACACACACACACACACAGAAAGCAAACAAATGAGAACCATGTTGACCCATATTTTTGTTTACATAATCATACAAGAAAATTTTGCCAGTTACTTGTCGTCTTATGGATAATATGCACAAATAAATAGCTTGTCCATTGCAAGTCTTAGATAGGCTTCAGTTCATAAGTTGCTTCAAGCATAGGGAATTAGTTGCTTTATTTGTCTAAATGAAGGAGCAGTTGTCATATTCCTCTATTGAAACAAACTTTTATATAAACAATAAAGACCTCCAAATCTGGCTAGATTGATTCCCACAAAAGCATAAATATAAAGAGTATGTGTACTCCATTTCCAATTACTGTAGAAATTCACATGATATGCTTTCTGATTGATTGTTACTTAAAAATAATACCTCAATTTCTGATTAACAAGGCAAGAACATGCCAAAATCTAATATATCACATTGAGAAAAACATATTAAAAAGTAAATGAATTAATTCTTTTAAACGAAATACAGACAATCAAGTAAAATGCTTGACTAATAAGAATACTTGCTAAGATACTCTCACTGCTTCAGTTAAGACCTGAAAATTATTAAGGGAAACATTTCTCAGACTCCTGACTATCAGTAGAACAACTATAAGCAATAAAAGATAGAAGTTGTCACCTCTAGAACTAAGTGGAAAAAATAGGGTTAATCCCATCCACCCCCCCCCGCAAAGTTAGGGGAGTGGGACAATTAAGTGCCTGATGTTTGATGTTTGAAGTTGGACAATTAAGTGCCAGATGTTTCTAAGTTGAACTGCACTTTGCATATAGGTAGAGATTGCATCTTTCCAGACTTAACTGATCAGGTGAATGGGAAGCAAGAGGAACTGAAATGCAAGTGCAGTTGAATTATTTGGAAGCTCAAATTACTGAATCAAACAGCCTTCTAGAGAAAAAGACTGAAGAAATAGCAGGGAGCACTAACAAAATAGGCTATCTATAGGAGGGAACTGGTAGGTAAAATTGCAGCTGGACAGAGATTCCTGTAAGAGAAGGAAGCTTTAATGCCATCAGAAATTTTCTACAGTAGTTTTTACCAACAGATTTTTTTTTCTGTGCCACTTCACTTACATTTTTACAACAAAATCACAACTCCAACTCTTCAAAAGCACAACACAAATATTAGCACAACACCCACACTTCAACAGTCAAACACCCCAATAAAATCGCAACTTCAACTTCTCAAAACCACAACACAAATATCAGCACAACACCCACACTTCAACAGTCAAACACCCTAATAATTTTCAATGCAAATGTACTCTAAAATCACAGAAAATAACAGCAAGACAGTTCAAGATTTACAGAGCATAAAATGCAATTCAATACAAGAAATATAGTGCATTTTATGGTAACTAAGACTAGAAATAGCTTATGCATAAGAAATAAAATAAGAAAGAAAAAGAATGCTTAGAAATTTAGTCCCACCAGCATTTTTTCCAGCCACTTCACTCACATATTTACAACAAAATCACAACTCTAACTCTTCAAAACCACAACACAAATATCAACACAACATCCACACTTCAACAATCAAACACTCCAATAATTTTCAATGCAATTATGCTCCAAAATCACAAAAAATAATAGTAAAAAAATTGAAGATTTACAGAGCATAAAATGCAGTTTAATACAAGAAAGATAGTGCATTTTATGGTAACTAAGACTAGAAATAGCTTATGCATAAGAAACAAAACAAGAAAGAAAAAGAGTGCTCAGAAATTAAGTCCCATTAGCATTTTTTCTAGCTACTTCACTCGCATTTTTACGACAAAAGCATAACTCCAACTCCTCAAAACCACAACACAAATATCAGCACAACACCCACACTTCAACAGTCAAACATTTCAATAATTTTTAATGCAAATGTGCTCCAAAATCACAAAAAATAACAACAAAATAGTTCAAGATTTACAGAGCATAAAATGCAATTCAATACAAGAAAGATAGTGCATTTTATGGTAACTAAGCCTAGAAATAGCTTATGCATAAGAAATAAAATAAGAAAGAAAAAGAGTGCTCAGAAATTTAGTCCCACCATCATTTTTTCCAGCCACTTCACTCACATATTTACAACAAAATCACAACTCTAACTCTTCAAAACCACAACACAAATATCAACACAACATCCACACTTCAACAATCAAACACTCCAATAATTTTCAATGCAAATATGCTCCAAAATCACAAAAAATAACAGTAAAACAGTTGAAGATTTACAGAGCATAAAATGCAGTTTAATACAAGAAAGATAGTGCATTTTATGGTAACTAAGACTAGAAATAGCTTATGCATAAGAAACAAAACAAGAAAGAAAAATAGTGCCAGGTGTTCTTTCTCAAGTTTAGGAGACATTTATAAACAAATCCTTTCTATTTCTATTTTGCCTTTAACATTGATTTTGTTTCCAAAGAAGTTTAAAAGAAAAGTTCCAATGCATTTTCCACTCTTGTGATAGATTTATGAAGATTTAATTTTGTTATATGCATTAAATAAGAACTATACCAATGCTAGTTAGGGATAGCTTCAACATTGTTCGACTAAAAACCCCACAGATTCCAGCAGCTCTACCAGTCCAAGAAAACACATAAATTAATAAGGTCACTGGTTTTGGACGTTTGAATAATCCAAAAAAAAAAAAAAAAGAATATGGTGAAATTTTAAACAAAAAGCTGCTAAATAATCAACAAATGGTCACAATTTTATTAGATAAATAAAATGAAATCAATATGTTCAATTGAATACATCCAGAAGAAATGACTACAAAATATAAATATGTCTCAAAATTCTAACATATTATAACCATTCATTTTCACTACAAAATTCACTATCTACTTCATTTTCTGACTCTGAAGGAGATATTACTATATCATATTCATCGGAACTACTTTTTAAGTCTTCGTCATTCTCTTGCAAACTAACATTAACAAAGGGATCCACATCTTCATAAATATTGTTTGGGTCACTTAGATTGTCCAATGGATCATCCATAATATCAATACTTGGATTCTTCACTTCATTTTCTTGTAATGCACTATCAATTGTAGCTATCTCTAACATTTGTCTTGCAGCAACATGACAAACATGTCACGCCCCGTACCCGCAGACCTAAGAGCGCAACTATGGGCCTAGCAGCACCCACAGTCAACTACTTGGCCGCCGTCCTCGCTGGGCCAAAATAGATATCCCAAGTTGACAATGGGTATTTAGGCCCATCCTTATATATCATACACACTTCTCATCCCAATCCCATACAGGATTGGGATATCACGTTCACCCCTCCTTTAGGCCTAAGCGTCTTTGCTAGGCCCATACTTTAGGGGCCAAACCCAAGACCAACCAGGCGGCGTAGGATTCTAGAGGTGGTTCCCACCACGCATGGTGTAGCACTTAGTTCCTATATCGGGGGCTGGTTACCTACTCTGATACCAAATGTCACGCCTCGTGTCTGCAGACCTGGGAGTGTGACTATGGGCTTGACAGCACCCACGGTCAACTATTTCGCCGCCGTCCTCGTTGGGCAAAAATAGATATCCCAAGTGGACAATGGGTACTTAGGCCCATCCTTATATACTATACACACTTCTCATCCCAATCCCATATAGAATTGGGGTATCACAAAACATGCAACCAATATGCAGTATCCTTTCTAGGACTTGGATATGGTACGAAATACACTTGGATTGCTTGAAATGCAAGTGCAAATGTCTCAAATTTGTTCCATAATCTTTTAGGGTTAATATCAAATAGTTTGTACTTAGGATGAATTCTTACTCCCACGTTATGTCTTGGATCATACCAATCACAATGAAATAAATAAGCATGTTTAACAGGTAAACCAAGATACTTCAGTACCACCACTTTCTTCAAAGTACCATAGTAATCTACTGTGCCTCTATGATCATTATTAGAAGCTTTTATGCATACGCCACTATTTGTAGTGGCTTTTTCTTTACTATGAGCAACTGTGTGAAAGTTGTAGTCGTTCACAAAAAACTATGTGTACATGTGCACAAATCTCTTTGGCCCCTAACTCAGATATTTTTTTTCATTGTTTGAAGCATTGTTACCTAGATCGTGCACCTATTTGACACAAAAATATTATAACTAAAAAAGATGAAGTTAATTAGAATGGAAATTTGGGATGACACGACATTAGATATATGTTTACATATTCCTTCAACCATTGAACAAACTCTCTTTCCAATGCTAACTTTAAATCAGAATTAGAAATGTTGGTTATATTAGAGTGCTTCTCAACCTTGAATAGCCTGAATTTTATTAAATTAAAAAATGGTGAGATGTTAAATTTTATCTCATTCCAAAACAATTTGTGCAAATTCATACTTACTCCACATATAGTTGGACCTCTTTGGTATTTAGCAACACATACAATACAGTTGCATCATACTCTTTATCTGATAGGCACCTCGTCTTTGCAGCACCTAATGGCCACCCAGGACAGCTAAATGTTGAAATACTTGACCTCGTTAACTCATCAAAACCACCACCATTTTCATTTCGTTCAACCCTTTTACTCTTTGTTTTGACATTAAGATGAAAGTAAAAAGTACAAAACGTCAAAACTTCTTCAACTAGGTATGCGTTGCAAATTAAAGCTTCAACTCTTGCTTTATTTTTTACCTTCTTCTTAAAATTGTACAAGAACCTATGGTTGGAGATTTATCAATATGGATATTAACAAATTGAGGTTTAAAAAATAATACATTAGATATTTAACTAACCTCTCAAATGGATACATCCACCTACATTGCATAGGACCTCCCACTAAAGCTTCATACGATAAGTGGATTGGCAAATGTTCCATTGAATAAAAAAATCTTAGTGCAAAAATTTTTTCTAATTTGCATATGATCATATCAATATTCTCTTTTAGTTTCAAAATTTGTTCAACACGTAATATTCTAGAAGTCAAATCCTTGAAGAATAAGCTCAATTCTGTTAGAGTATTGCTGAAAACATCTGGAAGCAAATAGCAAAATGCTATTGGTATCAACCGAAGCATGAATACATGACAATCATGGCTCTTAAGGCCAAATCATTTGTATTACTTCTCATTCACACATCTTGACAAATTGGAAACAAAACCATCTGGGAATTTCAAAGATTTAATCCACTCACACAAAATTTTTTGAGCATTTTTTTTCCAGACAATAGCATGGCTTTGGTTTCTTGGTACCTTCTTCTACTAACTCTAAATACCTTCGCCGGCAAATCTCACATAAATCTCTCATTGCATTCTCATGGTTTTTTGTCTTCCCCTTCATGTCAAAGACTGTATTGAAGATATTATCAAAAAAAATCTTAATAATATGCATTACATCAAGATTATGCATAATGACATTTGTCCTCCAATATAGTAAGCTCCAAAATATACTTGGCTTACTCCAATTGTGGGGTTTTCTATATCCTTCAGGGATGTCATTCCTACCATTTTCAATGACAGTTGGCAAATCCTTCACCTGTGCCCATATTTCATCCCCATTTAGTCTACGTGGGAGTGCTGAATCCTCAATTCAATTCTTTCTAAACGAGCTCTTATTCTTCCGAAAAGGGTGGTGTAATGGTAAAAACTGTCGATGGCAATTAAAGAAGCATTACTTTTTATAGTTTTAAAGCCTGAATGCCTTTAATTTTTTCATACAATATGGATAAGATAATCTACCAGCTGTACTCCATCCATACAATATGCCATACGCTGGAAAATCATTGATCGTCCACATTAGAGCAGCTTTCATCTGAAAATTTTGCTTTTTTGAAATGTCATATGTAAGAACTCCGACTTCCCATAGATGTAACAATTCATCAACCAAAGGCTGCAAATAGACATTGAGCTTCTTCATGGGATTCTTAGGACTAGGTATTATGGTACTAAGGAAAATGTATGGCATTTTCATATACATACCAGGTGGTAAATTATATGATGTTACCATCACAGGCCAACAAAAATATTGCTTGCCAGATATCCTAAATGGAGCAAAACCATTAGTGGAAAGTCCAAGTCTTACATTTCGAGCCTCAGAAGAAAATGTTGGGTGTGTGCTATTGAAAACCTTCCAAGCTTCTGCATCAGAAGGATGACTAATAGTGCTCTGAACGGATTCATGTTCCGCATGCCATCTCATATGCTCACCTGTAGCTTTTGAAACATATAATCATTGCAATATTGCTGTTAATAGGAGGTAGTGCATTCACTGTGAACTAAAAATATAAGGTTCCCCATGAGCATGCCATTGATAGTAATTTGGTATAAATCCCTTCTGACACAAATGTAGCTTTATATCTTAGAAAACCTACGGTTTTTGCACTTTGAGCATGAACACCTTATTTTTCCTCCACTAGTAAAATTAACTTGTGTAGTTGCAAATTGAACAAACTCATCAATTCCATGAAAAAACTCCCTTGTTAATCCCCTTTTACCAGGTAAGAGCCTATTATACATCCATGCTCTAGCTTCTGTCATTGTATCAACCTACGTTTGGAGACAAGCTATATCACCCATTCACCCTAAATACACACAAGCTTTTACACATTTCCCATGCATATACACACATATACAAATGAAGGTTAAATTTATAATGGATAATAACATCACCAAGGAACAAAAAGAAAAAAAGATAGAATAGAAAGATGCCAGCTTTAAGATCATACAATACCCAATAGAAATATCCATTGTTTTTGTTAGAACCGATATCAACCAGAGAAAGTAAGTATCAAGGTGGATTGTTCATAACAAGAAAAAAATAAGATATTGTGAGTAATTTACAACCATGTAGCCATATAGTAGTAATTACAATAGGCTCACTTCACAAGAGACATTCGAGGCTTTCCTTGTTTTCTAAAGCAATCACAAATATTTTCTAACACATTGTCCTAAAAAGCTCATCATGACTTTAAGAGGAAAAGAAAGGCAAATGATAATGTGAACCATTAAATAATATTTAGCAAATGATAATTTGCACCATGTTATAACTTTTTAACTTTAACATGCTGCCTACAAATGATTAATCATTAGCATGTGTGGATAAATAAAGCAAAACTGCCAATCATAGTGTACTAGCATACTTAGTTAATTCTAATAAAGACAAACAAAGAATCTTAAAATAAAGCCTACTACTTGGATGCTACTTAATGAAACCTTATGTCCAAGTAAAATCATAAATGAAGTAAACAAGCAAAAAGAAAAACTATACATTCCTTTCTATGCATTTGTAGCTTCAAAAAGATATAGCAACCTTAAGGTTAAATATTACCTTATTGCTTTAAAATAAGACAGACAAAATAACTTCTTCTGCTATATGTGTTTTCTCAATACTTTGCATAAACCAAGAATGAAAAGTTCCTTAATGGAGAATAGGGCATATTTCCACATAAGAATGCAGTCAAATTCCTCCAACCAAACTTATGTAACTTAGCAAGCCAAACTAACAAATTTCATTCACTACAGTTACATATATTCCCACTTGAATGCTTATTCGTCAACTAATTTTGACCTTGCTTTTAGCAATAGAGAGAAACTGAAAAGGGACATTGGTATTAGATGATTAGCCTCACCAATTATTCTTTGGATTCCAACAGATTCCCTTCATAGTATAGAAAACCCCCACCCAAATCATTTACCTTTCGTTTTATCTTTATTTGTACTACTTCCACATATCTTCACATGACACATTATTCTTACACTACTTCCAAATTCCCTTCACCGACACATTATTCTTACACCAACACCCCAAAAATCAAGCCAATATTCTCTGAGATTGGAAAAGGAATAATTTTAGCTCATTCATACAAATATTATTTCATAAGTAGAAGACATAATTTTAACTCATTCGTACAAATATTGGAAAATGAAGAAAAGAGCAATAAGATGTTCTGAAAAAATTGAGTGAACAAACATCTCATGACAAACCCAAATGAGCCTACGGATCTCCGGACGTGGTCTAGTAGCGACAAAAGATCTCTGGCAGTGGGCCAATTGTAGCAGATTAAGATCTTCGACGGTGGTCAAGCGGTGGCAACTCTGAGGCTCAATTAGTGTTCAGCGGACAAGGGAAAGCTGACAAGGGAAGGGTAGCTTCTTTTTGAGGCTCGAAGGGAAGCGCGGCGGGTGCTGAAATGGAGAACGAGGATTGGTTCAACGAAGGAGGGAATGAATTTATAAAATAGTCTTAAAAAAGATTTAGCAAAATATAGAGATTATACTAATCTTATAAATGTGTAAGGTTTTGACGCATTATATAGAGATTATGCTAGATTGTGTAGCTAAGTATATCCGATTACCTTCAAATTTGGTCATAATACTTTTTTTTAGAAACTTTAACAAATCTAACGGTTGGATTGTAAATTTGACGTGCTTATCTTTATGAACGAGTTAGGTTATTGGCCGTTATATAGAGATTATGCTAGATTGTTTAGCTAAATATATCCGATTACCTTCAAATTTGGTCACAATACTTTTGTTTAGTAATTTTAACAAATCTAACGGTTGGATCGTCAATTTGACGTGCTTATCTTTATGAATGAGTTAGGTTTTAGGCCGTTATATAGAGATTATGCTAGATTGTTTAGCTAAATATATCCGATTACCTTCAAATTTAGTCACAATACTTTTTTTTAGTAATTTTAACAAATCTAACGATTATATCATAAATGATGTGCTTGTATTTATGAACAAGTTAGGTCATTGGCCGTTATATAGAGATTATACTATATTGTGTAGCTAAATATATCCGACTACCTTCAAATTTGGTCATAATACTTTTTTTTTTTTTTTACTAATTTTAACAAATCTAACGGTTAGATTGTAAATTTGACGTGCTTATACTTATGAACAAGTTAGGTTATTGGCCGTTATATAGAGATTATACTATATTGTGTAGCTAAATATATCTGATTACCTTCAAATTTGGTCATAATAACTTTTTTTTTTTTTACTAATTTTAACAAATCTAACGGTTAGATTGTAAATTTGACGTGCTTATACTTATGAACGAGTTAGGTTATTGGCCGTTATATAGAGATTATGCTAGATTGTGTAGCTAAATATATCCGATTACCTTCAAATTTGGTCACAGTATTTGTTTTAGTAATTTTAACAAATCTACTGGTTGGATTATCAATTTGACATGCTTATCTTTATGAACGAGTTAGGTTCTAGGACGTTATATAGAGATTATGCTAGATTGTTTAGCTAAATATATCCGATTACCTTCAAATTTAGTCACAATACTTTTTTTTAGTAATTTTAACAAATCTAATGGTTGGATTGTAAATTTGACATGCTTATCTTTATGAACAAGTTAGGTTATTGGCCGTTATATAGAGATTATGCTAGATTGTTTAGCTAAATATATCCGATTACCTTCAAATTTGGTCACAATACTTTTGTTTAGTAATTTTAACAAATCTAACGGTTGGATTGTCAATTTGACGTGTTTATCTTTATGAATGAGTTAGGTTTTAGGCCGTTATATAGAGATTATGCTAGATTGTTTAGCTAAATATATCCAATTACCTTTAAATTTGGTCACAATACTTTTTTTAGTAATTTTAACAAATCTAATGGTTGGATCGTAAATTTGACATGCTTATCTTCAACAAATATATTTTTCTTCTACTTAAACTTCTACCAACTACCCTATTCATTTGGTATTTCGTTGGAACATCGACAGGGAAAAAACATTCTTCTTCCCTGTACCAACAAATTTCCATTAGACATAGTTACCAACTACGCATATTTAATTGGTAATCGGTAGGTAAATATTTTCCTATATGCTTACCAACAGATTACCAACAAAAATATTAACAATAAATATTCACCGTTGGTAATTCTGTTTGTAGTTTGTTGGAGATTCATTTACTATATTTCCAACAGATATGTTGGTTGGTAATGCTGTTGCTAAAAAATAAACCATCATATTATCAACTATATTACTAACTGAATTAGCTACCAACTACCCACTTCTGTTGGTATTCCGTTGGTAAATTGGTGGGAACAACATTCCCTCCCTATTACCAATAGATTACCATCTAACATAGTTACCAACCACTTATATTTTGTTAGTAATTGGTTGGTAAATATTTTCTTGCTTGTTTACCAACACATAGCCAACCGATTACCAATAGCAAAATCACCAACAAAATACACACAGTTGGTAATTTATTGGTAAGTAACTGAAATGCAACACATTCCACATTAATTGGGAATCTGTTGGTAATTTGTTGGTAATTACCAACCGAACTTGGTTTGTTAGGAATGGTCTGTGGGTAATCAGCCTTTTTCTAGTAGTGATGATCTTGAAGCCATCCGTTAGTACTCATGAACAGTTGAAACTTTCTTCTTTCTTCTTCAAGATGATGGTTGGAAAACCACCAATAATAGACCTCCAAACACCCTTAAATTCAAGCTGCAAAATCGTTCCAAAGAAAACAAAAAATTTTACACAAAACCATTTCAAATCCTAAGTGTTCTTTGGCTTCAGTTCTAGAATTTTTTTTCCAGCTTTCCCTATTTAATTCTATGGCTGAATTTCTTTAGCAAACTTCATCAAGTTTCGGCCCTCATACAGCCATGGATAGAACCTCTTGACTTCTCCACCTACCTTGATCAATAGGACTCCATTAACATACCTCAAAACACTCCTATCTTCACTCTATTCAAATTTATTCAAATTTCAAATTAAATTCCAGATTTTTGTTCCATTAAATACTCATCTAGCTAGATGATAAAACCAGAAAATCCTCTGCTATTCCATAGCTATTTTCAGCCAGCCCAGGACTGAAACAACTCTCCACTCCTTGGTTAAATCATAGCTAGTTCAGTCATACACCATTGAAGGACAAGCAACCTTCCAAGAGCAAACGCCATTATCCAATCCTAAATCTCAAACATCTCCACTTTTCTCTGAATTTCAATTTTGAGAGAGCTGAAACTCTCTCCCTCCTTCTTGGATAACCGAAAGGCTCCCCTAAGCTAGGCCATTCGGCCATCAATCACATAACACACACGAAATCACTTCTTCTATCAATCTCTCTCAAGAACACTAAGAATACCAAGAATACACACTACGCATCTTCAAGCCTAAATCACTTCTAAACATCTCCAATCACTCCCAAACTCTCTAAACCATTAGTATTCAACCTAAATTCTTCCTAGTATAATTTATAACACTAAAACACATAAAGTTGAACCTTCAAATGGATCAAACCACCATTTTTGTTCAAGATTCGAGAAATTACTCAACAAATATATAATTGATTAATCACATAAGAAATTACTCAACAAATACCTTTCTCGTTTGAATTTAGCCATGAAATTTTTATTGTACAAATTTAAAAAATTTGGGAATAATAATCACTAAAAAATCATTTGTAAACTGAGAGAAATGAATTTTTAAAATGATCACGCAAGACTGCCTTATTAGTATACTATTTCGGCAGTGAGTTTTGTAAAAATTATTTGACCCACTTTTAATTGGAATATTGAGGAGACAATTATATGGTAATTCATTTAACATGTAAGGTATCAAACTAAAAATTTTCATTAAAAAATGAAGTTCTTTGTTTACGTAATTAAAGTGATTTTTTATAACTTCTTTTGATTTTTAAGTGAAAAGTGGGTTTGTATAAAAATTTGGCTATAGATGTGTTGGAATTTGATTAATTAAATTTTATGGATGCTTATATTGATTAAAAATATTTTTATAATGGTTTTGATGACCAAAAATAAATTATACAATTTTAGGTAATGAAACCCTAAAAATAACTACTTTTTGTGAATGAAGCACTAAAGAGAATTTTAATTCTTGCAAAACTAGTTTTGTTACCTAATTTGCATGTACTTAATGTGATCATGTGACTTCTTGATAATTATGTATACTGGAATGTAAGTTGATTTGTGATTTTGTAAAGTAATTAGGATTTTGTAAAGTAATTAGGGTTTTAGTGTGGTAATTAGTGTTTTTGCATGGTGATTAAGGTTTTGTTTGACCATTTGTGTAAATTGAGGTGTTCTGTGCTAAGAAAAACCTGTTGGTTGATTGGAAGGCTATTAAATGTTGTGAAGGGATATTTTTACTTCTAAGGTTAAATGTGTTAGAGTTATTTACGGCCTAATCAATACCCTGGTTGTCTTAGGATCTTGGTTAGAATTTTATGTGAGACATATAAATAGGAAATTAATCCATATATAGATTGTATATGATAGACTTGGTGGACTTAGACAGAGGAGGAGGAGGAGGAGCAAAAGCTTAAATTAAATTGAAAAAAGAATTACTAGCTTGAACCAAAGTAAGTTCTTGCATCCCAAGTATCTTTTTGAAATGCATATTGTAAAAGGCAAGATCCATGCAAAAATACCATGTTCAAAATATGAAAGAAAATTGCATTTATATATAATATATGCATAATTTATGAAATATTTTATAATTACGGCATGTAAATTATGATGTAAATTATGAGCATGCCCTTTTTTGAGAAAATATTTATGCATGAAAATAATATCCATTGAAAATAAGTTTTTATTATGATATTATGATTTAAAATGCATAAATATTGTTGCGAAGGTTCTCATGAGTATCATGATCATGGAATGGAGTCATGCATCAAATATATGCAAACACATTAATATAAATTTATGTGTTTCATGCATGAACAATATTACGAAAATCATAGCATGAGTTATATACGTAATAGCCACAAATATTACTATGGAGTACTATGAGCAATGAATTAATATGCATTGAATGAATTTTAGAATAGATATAAGGACGGTTGTTTTGAAAATTTTGAGGAAAAATAATTATATTTTTTATTTTAGTTGGGTTTAGACTTGAAATAATTTACTCCAAAAGATTGGAATAATTTTAGAAATCATCTAATTATTTCATATTGGAATAGTAAACTCTTGAATCATTGAATTAATGACATTGAGATATCAATGGCAAGACTATAAGACTAGTTTTCATTAGATTATGAGAGAATTCCAGTAGATTGGTCATCTCTAAAAAGTTGTCTTTTTTTAAACGAAGCGACAATTCTAGTAGCTGAGCACAGTCCTTAGCTAAGGAAAGCCAGAGGACAGACATAGGACATCTAGTGCTTGAGAGAGATGGTGGAGTATTCTCTCAAGAAGGATGTTACACCCCACCTAATAATTTTTCATTGTACATACCGTTACTATATATATAACAGATCGTGATATGATATCACGATACGAATATCTTAATAATACATGGGATATGGTATTATGATGGGTTCAAGACTTTTGATAAATGATTTTGATGTTCCAGAATTTTGATATAAATAATTTATTTGATAAAAATTTTATTATACAAGGTACTGATTTCGTACTTACTGAATTGCCCCAAAAAACTGAAAAGATTTTTGAGATGCATAAAAGGTATTTGAATGATGACTATATCCCTAAGTCGACATTACTCATGTATCATGACATTGATTTTGGAAATTGTAACACGAACTTACACACTTCGGACTTACTGAGATTTTTAAAATCTCACATGATTTTCTAATCATGTTTTTAGGATAAGGTGAACCTATCAAGTTTGAAGAGTAGATTTATCTTTTGTAATAGTAATAGTCTTGATACAATATTTATTATCTTTTATTTAGATGATTGAACATTTTTTTTTAGAGATTTAAATCTATATCGGGATTGTAAGAGCCTCATTTGAAATTTTAATTTAAATTCAAGTTTTATACATTTATTTATCTATTCTTTTATTTATTTCCATATTATAAAGATCCCTAGTCCATAGGATGGGGCAATATCCCCAACCCAATTGGGCTACGTATGTAGTGGGGTGTTACATCCATCGGCAATCCCTTGTAAATTTGCGAGGGATTTCTGTCAACCACATAATTAACAATGATTCATAAATTTTCATCCCTTGGAAAGCCTTCGGTAATTATTGAGAGATTAGCGATGACCATTAGAACTACAAGAGCATGAGGTTTAATAAATTCGTCAAGAATCCTTTGAAAGTTTGTAAGGGATTTCCATCAGTTAGTTAATTAACAATTGTTAATAAATTTTTTACCCTTGGAAATCTCTTTGTAATTAGCGAGAGATTAGTGAAGATTTTTTATCTTGTTATAGGTAATATGTCGCAGTTTGTGAGGGATTAGTGTCAGATTTTTTTAGTTTTAAATTTTTTGGAATTTTCTTTTGGTTATCCCTTACTGTTTGTGAGAGATACTGAGGGCTTATCGGAATTTTGCTAAATTCCTTGGTAATCCCTCTCTAAATTTATTTTTTTTAAAATTTAAATTATAAATTTTGAAATTTTAATTTAATAGTGTGAATTAATAAAACCCTAAATGAGGAATAATCATAAATTAAACAAATAATAATAAATACAATCACAATAAAAATTATGCAATAGTTGTACGAATTCTCAATATTTGTTAAATATATATATGTAAATCCATATAAACGTCCTATGTAGCTATCGCAAGTAGAGCAAGAGCGAAAGGTAATGGGGGAGGATCCCTCGGGGCGAGAGAGGTTAAGGATCTTATGGGCTAACGGTAAAGTCATTAGATTCGTTCCCAGAATCATCTTCATTAATCTCTCGCACAATGGACATCTGGAGGTATATTTAAAGTATGCGACACCTCCACCATCCACTCTCTCAATGTCCTATTCTTGCTTCGATATGAGTCAATCATCTTCTTGAATTTCTATGTCAGCTCTTGCTTAGCTACTTGTATAGTCTCCGTGACTTGTCTCTAGACATCGCTAGCATAAAATGCAGGAGAAGAAGTAGCTAAAAGAGAAGAAATATTAGGTTGCTCATCTCCGTCTGACACAAGAAGAATCTAAACCTAGCCTCATATACGACCCTTTTTAAATCTGCCCTCAACCTCTATGGAAACAACCTGATCATTTGAAATCCCAGCTACTTAGCTCACATAACCAAATAAGGAGTCAGGCTAGGAATGGCAAGCTCTAATCACCTTGTCGTTTTCCTAAAATTGGGTATTCAAACATAAAATTTAGCTTTAAAAAATCAAATGTATGGTCATTATTAAACATAAAATTTTAAAATCTCTTACCAATGTTTATCTGGAACTATCTAAAATGAACTCGCGCTTTCAAGTGCTGCTCTAACAAATATTAGTATTCTTGAAAAGATTCACCCACAAAAATCTCCACCCAACTGCTCCATGCTGCATTTAGGCAAAAAAGAATAAAATATAATTTCATTCAAAGAATAAGAGAATTGATTTTAAAATTAATTGATCATCTACAAATACCATCTGGACTTTATGCTCTGTGAAGGATATAGATCCATGTGAGATGGCCCACCAAGAGATATGTTTCGCTTTACAACAGAAGAGACATGTCACCACCTATTCGAAGCCCATTGCTACTGCAAAGTAGCCCAACGCCTTGCTGCAATCCACAGTGGGCAGCTAATGGTATACTTCTTATGAGCACTGGCAGGATTGTTCGATATTCTAGCCTGTACTTCTTTTCTCAAATCTCGCAGATCTGCACATTATGCTCCTCTTGCCAATGATATGTATTCTGCTAATATTAAAATACAATAAAATAATGCCAAAAAAATCTATTAATCACATCTTTAAACACTAACTATTAAATATACAAAGATGTAATTATAAAATTAATTACCGAGAATATCTAGAACCAAACCTCTTGCACATCTCAAATATTGTCTAAGAAAGTATCCCATATTTAGAAATAATGTCATTAGAAGATATTAGAAATCTTCATGACAGCTTGTACTGATCGTGTAAACTTGGAACGTAAGAAATACAATTGATCGTATATATTAAAGTGCATTCATAAATATAATAAATTCATACAAATTGAACAAATTCTTTAACCAAAATAATCACATTAAAATACTATCTTACAACAAACCTAAGCAGCTATGTTAAAAACTAAAATGAAAGAAAGTTCTATAAAATGAATTAGATTCTAAAAGAGTTATAGCAACGGAAATGAATTAGATTCTATAAGATGAATTTTGTCCCCAAAAAAATAATGAAAAAATGAGATGCATTCTTACAAGAATGTATAAGAACAAATTAATTTGGAAATAAATTTTTTATTTTAAATTTTAAATTCAAGAATAAATTTTGGCAGAATCTCTCCTTAAACATGGACATTTTCTGGGTGCTAAGACCACTTAAAAACACATCACACAAATCCATAAGTACAATAACATAATAATAAATTCCACAATATAGATGCATCATCCAACTAAACAAATCAATCACTAGTCTCATCCAACACACAAATTCACAAATTTACAAAACCAAAACAAGAATAAGCAACTCGAAGACATAAACACCAAAATGTAGCATGTCATTTCAAAGAGCATTAGTTATCTCAAATAAAAGAGTATCAGTCACCTTTAGTTTAAAAGACCAAGATCACATTTTTCACTCTCACAATTGCTTGTACATTTCAACAAGTTAGAAAGCTATCACAACAAGAAAATTGGTTTAGCAGAAAGTGAAAATTTCTTTGCTAAAGCCTTGCTGAATGCCTTTAGCGACAAAACTCGTTTCCTAGCCATTTCATCGCCGAAGCCTCATCGCCAAAGGGTCTTAGCGACAAAACTTTTAGTTTTGTCTCTAAAGGCTACCCTTTAGCGAGGAAATGGGTAGCATAGATCTAAAGGCTACCCTTTAGTCTATTGTTACACTAAAAAAACGTCAAGATAAACCTCGTAATACAATAGAAACATGTGTCAGCATAGATCCCCTTAATTAACATCTTTTCCATTCCAACCAACATATATAGCTATTTTATCCACCAATAAAATACAATTGATAAATGCATTAATAAAAGTCAAAACAATTAAAAAAATAGACCACATTTAAACAAAAGTCAATTCAAATATAAGTTTCATGACATCCAAACTTAATATTTATAGTCATTGAACAAAAATATTTAAAAAATAAGAAGTATTTAAATACACCAATTTTCTTTTGTCCTATTAACTCCTCCCTAAACAAGCATAAAGCCAAGCATTTGGCCTTCAAAATCTAGCATATATCCTGCCTCAGTCCTCAATTGTTTTGATAATGAAATACTAATTTAATCTTCTTCCCAAATCTTCACCTACAGTATTATAAAGAATGAATTTAGTAACATCATTGTAAAATATGTACAAAAATATATTTCATATTCTTCTAATAAATATGGCAAGTGATAAGAGAATTATCAAATGGCATGGCCAAGCAACAACTAATCCAAAATGAGTCTCCAATGGTTTGAATAATATCTAATGGTCGTATCAATTGTTCATCATACTGAAAAAAGCCATAACCGCTACTTCACACCATCCCTCACCCAACCTTAGGCCCCAACTTCTTGGGATGGATCCAAACTTCAAATGCAGCCCTTTGCAACTACTTTAGATGCATCAACATACTGGAAATTAACACATATGCATAAACTTACAATATAAGAATACACAAAATCAGTCAAGTTCTAGAACTTGAAAGTTGCTAGATGTCCATCACAAGAAATGTTGCTGGATTTCCAGTTGTGAATAGATAAAAGAATATCACACATGAGTATAGTACTCTAGTGTCAAATATGTATAACTTCCATATTACAGATTAAATAAATATACACATGTATTATAATATTTATAGCATCATAATTTTATTGGTAAAAGACTGCTTATGTATATAAATCTATTCCCTAACTGATAGGCCAGTTATAAGTGAGAAGCAAAGAATAGGATTCGTTGATTCAAAATTCTGAAGGCAATTATGATACTTTTTTCAAATAGCACTTATCAAAAAAGATGAAAAATTGATTGATTAATAGCAGGTCCACCTTTCCTAATTCTGTGAGCTAATGAGATTATACTTTTCTATAGTTCAAATGAGTATCCTTGCTAAATTTCATACACTACTTGCTAAACTAAGAATGCAACCCCAGTGGTAAATGAAGTGCTTTAAGAATGAAGAAATTTAAATTGCCATCCACACACAGTGTTGCATAAAATTAGGTTAAGCTCATTCAAACACACTATATGGTATCTCTTTTTTGGTCTTTATGGCAAAAAACAACCCACTTTAAATTTAAACATAGTGTATCAAGCTGAAAATGTGTACAACTCAAACAGAATCATAATCCAATTAAACAGATATTTATGCAAAAACCTCAGATACTATAAAAGTAAAAAAGAAAACAGCAGGAGCTAACTAACAAGGGGAAATGATAAATTGGAAGTTGCCAGCATGACAGATATACTAAGTTCAAAATCTACAAGTGCTTTACCATTACAGACATATGCATAGTTCTATATTATAACATTATAATATGACCATCTCTGCAATATTTTAATTTTTCATTCTCCAACAAAATTTCACCAATAATCAGACTTTCACATCTTTCAACACCAAAATACTCATAAACAGGCACCAAAATTACATCAAGAATCAAACTTTCGCATCCTTAATGTAGAATAATTAAACTAAGACAGAAATCCCAAATAAACTTGTTTCCTCCTATATTTTAGGTTGTTTTATTAGAAATCAAAATTCATGCCTTGAACAATATGATCAGTACCATTAGTGTATTGGTGTTACTGTTAAAAGCCACTGATGGAACTCTTGAATCAGGTGGAGATGTGCTGTTTCTCTGGGGCAATAACAAATCCCTCATCTCAACAATCTCTTGCAATGCATCATTTAGTTGATTTTCTTGGTCATGCAGTTTTTGTTTCATACTCGTAATCTCATCTCTTTGTTCTTCAATGATCCGAAAGTAACGTGCTGCAACTTGGGATTTCACGCAAATAGCAAAAAGCAGAAAAAAATCACTTATTTAACAAAAATTGCAACTAAAAAAATATTTAAGAAGTGTGTCAGGATAACTTGTATGGCAATGAAAGTAGGGTCAACACTCTCCAAAAACTTAATTAGCCTAGTAGATCTACCCAATTATTTTTAACACACAACCACGGTGAGGAACCCATCTTCAAAATAAGGGACCGTTCTATGGCTCGTTTCTATCTGAGGAGGCTGCATTGTTGTCCTCCTTGGAGCCTATTTGCCTATTGTGAAGAGAGGGCATCCAAGACGATGCTAATATAGAGTTGGGCTTCGAGAGATGTATCCCTCTTCCAACAAAGCCAAAAAGGAGGATTTTCACAACTGATGATGATGATGTTACGGTTCAGGACGATTTCCTCCAAGAAATCCATATTCTTAAGAAAGGGAAGATGCATGTAGATAGGCTTCAAAACTCAGCTTTGGATATCCCCCGTCCGTCGCTGGTAGGTACTAGGGTGCTGCCTATGAGAAAGGCTAAGCAAGCACATCGTTTCACCCCTCTTAGAAGGTAGTCATGAATTTCTTAATTTGGAACATCAGGGGGGTATGCAATAGCTTGAGATGTCTCAAGGCCCTTATTCGACTCTATTTCTTGCAGTTCATAGTCGTTTTAGAACATTTAGTCTCTGCTGATCAGATAGCAGGATTTGCTTATCGTTTAGGGTTTCAAAAACATCATGCAAACAGCTCGGGGAAAGTTCAACTTCTTTGGAAGGATTATGTTCCTCTGAACGTGATTTCATCCACGGATTTTTCTTTACATGCTAAGGTTGTAACCCCTAATGGAGAGGAGGTGTTATGCTCGTTCATATATACTCCTTGCACGAGAGCAAGGCGACAGTAGGTGCTTTACCAACTCCTGTCGAAGTGAAGTCAACAGTTTTTGACCTATCCTCTTAGAGTGCACCAGGTTCTAATAGCTTCATTGGAAATTTTTTTACTCATTGTTGGGACATTATCCAGAAGAATGTGATCCAAGCGAACGAGATTTCTTTGCTGGAGTTCCAATGCCTAGAAGTTTTACGTCTACTCTTTTGTTGTTACTTTGAAAAAAAGCTTCTCCTTCAACTTTTGGTGATTTTAGGCCCATTAGCCTTTGTAATTTCACAAATAAGATCATCACAAAGATTGTGGTGTCTAGATTGGGAGGCCTTCTGGGTCAGCTTGTTTCTTCTAATCATAGTGGATTTATTCAGGGACAGAACATTTCGGACAATGTGCTTCTTGCTCAGGAGCTGGTTCATTCTGTGGATAAGCGGGTGTTGGGGCATAATCTTATCTTAAAATTGGATATGGCTAAGGCTTTTGATAGAGTTATCTGGCCTCTTTGATTTTGATTCTTAGGAGATTTAATTTCGATGATCGTTTTTGCACTATAATATCGAATACTGTCCAGTATCGCTGGTTCTTAATCTTGCTTAATGGTCAGCAATTTGGCTTCTTCAAATCAAGTAGAGGGGTTAGGCAAGGGGATCCTCTATCTCCAGCCCTCTTTATCTTGTCCCAGGAGATTCTATCTAGATGGCTAAATAATCTGCTTCTGAGCCAAGGTTTTGTTTCGTATGCTCTCCTTACTAAATACCCTCCTATCACTTACTTAAGTTTTGCAGATGATACTGTTATCTTCTGTACTGGGGGAAAGTAGTGTCTCCTAGAGGTTAAGGGTCTGCTATCTGATTACCAAGCTTACTCTAGCCAGCTTATCAATGCTGCAAAGAGTTTATACATAATCTCACCTAAGGTTTCTTTGTACCGATGTACTGTCATCCAAAGAGTGTTGGGGTTTAATAGAAAACCCTTTCCATTCACTTATTTGGGTTGCCATATTTTTATAGGTAGAAGTAAGAAGGTATATTTCTCACCATTGTTGGATAAGATTCGTTCCAAGATCTCTAGCTGGCAGTTTAAATTTTTGTCCAGTGCTGCTCAAGTCAGTTCTGGCATCCATCCCTGTTCACCTCTTGCATTCAATCTCTATTCCACTATCAGTCTTTGAGGAACTAAATCGTTCTTTTGCTCATTTTTTCTGGGGGATGTATCACCTAGGCACAAGGCTCCACTGGAAATCTTAGCCCTCTTTATGCTTCCTTTATGATGAAAATGGTTTGGGAATCCGTTCATGGGTGGATATTTTAGACACCTATGTGTATAAGCTATGGTGGTATTTTAGGCTTCGTAATACTCTATGGGCTCTCTTTATGTGGTCTAAGTATTCCAACGGTGCTATACATCCTTTACTATTTCCTGCTTACACACCGTCATCGCATTTGTGGAAATGTATACTTAGGGCCAAGGATTCTGCAACTTCCTGTTTCGGTGTTGAGGTTGGAAATGGCCAGTGTTCTTTTTGGTATGATAACTGGTGGAGTTCAGATTCTTTAGCTTCGTTTAACTCCACTGTCCAGTGTGACCAACTTCGGTTCTCAGACTGCGGATTGAATGGTTTCCAGAATGTAGGGCTCATATTGAGGCTATTAGATCCTTTGTTGGCAATGGCAGTTTTGCGCTCCATCCCACCAGAACTAACTTTAGAGCAGAACAGGTTGATTTGGCAGGAACAATCACTCGCCTTTGCTTGGGAAGATTTGGCAATCGAAGATTTCATCTAAGGTCTACATTTTTCTGTGTAGGTTTCTGAATGGTATGCTTGTGTTGGATTACTCCTTGAGTAGGCTGGGTTTCAGTATGGCTTCTAGGTGTTGTCTCTGCAAAGCAGGCTCTGAGTCATTCATGCATCTTTTTTCTCTTGTGTGGTTATTAAGCGGGTTTAGGAAGCTTTTCTGTTGCCGTTTTCGAAAGCAGTAGACTTACTTCAACTTTATTCCCCTCCTAATATTTTGAACGCCTTGTAGCCATACTCTGGATCCAAAAGGCGATTGCTTAGGATTTTTTCAGCTGCTATTTTATGGAATGTTTGGAAGGAACGTAACAGTGTAATTTTTTATGACAAGCGACCATCAATGATTAGAGTTCAGTGGAATGTTCAGTCCTTTTTAAAGGATTTTTCAGCTAATTTTCCTTTGATAGCGTCATCCCAGCTACGTGGGGCACTAGCATATTTGAACCTAACCTAGTATGCGGGAGGAGTGTTCATATATGGCATATAAAATGGAGGGATAAAGTTGAAATGCACAGGCATTTAATCCTTAATATTGATGGCGCATCTAAGGGGCTGACTGGCTTTGCTGGGGCTGGAGGGGTACTCTATTTTCCAAATAGAACTTTTCACTCTACGTTTGCACCATTTCTCGGGTTGGCCACTAACATGGAGGCTGAATTGGAGGCTCTTTATCTTGGTCTCAGAACTTGCAGGAAGTTGAAGGTTTCAGATGTTTAAATCCAATCTGATTCTCTTGCATTGGTACAGATGGTTTCTGGGCATCAGAGAGTCCCTTGGCATCTAAGGGACTTGTCTTTGAAAATCAGGTTTCTCTTTGCTAAAATGCCTTTTTTTTCTCTTTGATTCATGTATACAGGGAAGCAAATCAGTTGGCAAACTTTATGGCTAACGAGAGTTGTCACTTAACACACAGCTACGGTGAGGAACCCATCTTCCAGTGGATGAACGGTCCCTTATTTACCGTCTGATCGTCCAATAGAAGTAGACTGCTCAACACAGAAAAATTTGTAATTCTCCTTTTCTCTCTCTATTTTCTCCTACTATTTTTGTTTCTCTCTCTATATCTCACCTGCCTCTTCTTTGTGTTGACTAGAAAAAATAAAAAAAATTTTCTCTTTTGTTACTACATGGTTGTCTAGATTCTACATGTTGGGAGCCAACCTAACAAATCTCCTCCCTCCCAATTATGTGGAGGAACTTGCCATCCCAGTAATGGAGCAACAAACCTCAAACTTCCATTTAGGTAACACCTTTGTCATCATATCAACCCCATTATCATCTGTGTGAACCTTTTTAAGTTCCACCAATTTATCATCCAATACCTCACGTATCTAATGATATCTCACATCAATGTATTTGGATCTTCAATAAAAAGTTAGATTCTTACTAAGATGAATAGCACTTTGACTATCACAATGTAGCACAAACTGCCTTTGAGAGTGACCAAACTCCTAAAGAAACCTCTTCATCCAAAGTAACACTTTACAAGCCTCTGTAGCTGCAATGAATTCAGCTTCTGTAGTAGATAATGCAACACATAATTGCAATCGAGATTGCCATGATACAACTCCCTCTGCAAAGGTAATTAAGTAACTAGAAATAGGTTTTCTCAAATCAACATCTCTAGTCATATCTGAATCTATATAGCCATCAAGAACAGGTTTCTCACTACCAAAACAGAGTCTCAAACTAGAAGTACCACGGAGATATCTCAAAATCCACTTCACAACATCCTAATGTTCTCTTCCTGGATTAGAAAGAAAATGACTAACAATACCAACAGCATGAGCTATATCAGGCCTCGTACAAACCATAGCATACATCAAACTACCAACTGCTGAAGCATATGGAACTTTTTGCATATCTTGCTTCTCTTCTTAAGTGGAGGGGCATTGTTTTACACTTAATTTGAAGTGACTAGCAAGAGGAGTACTCACAGCTTTGGACTTATCCATCTTGAATCTCTAGAGCACCTTTTGAATATAGTTTTTCTAAGATAACCAAAGTTTCTTGGCATTTCTATCACGAAAAATCTTCACTCCAAGAATCTGCTTAGCTGGTCCTAAGTCTTTCATAGCAAAAGATTTGCTCAACTCTTACTTTAACTTGTCAATCCTGGAAGCATTTTTACCAACAATAAGTATGTCATCAACATAAAGTAAAAGAACAATAAAATCATCATCAGAAAACTTTTGCACAAATACATGATGGTCTGAAGTTGTCTTCCCATAGCTTTACTTCCTTATAACAGACTCAAACTTCTTATACCACTGTCTTGGTGCTTGTTTCAATCAATACAAAATTTTCTTCAATTTGTAAACATAATCTTCTTTTTCTTCTTCAAAATCACCATGAAGAAAAGCTGTCTTCACATCTATCTGCTCAATCTCCAAGTCAAGACTAGCAGCTAAACTAAGCACAACTCTGATAGATGACATTTTTACAACGGGAGAAAATATCTCTGAGAAGTCTATACCTTTCCTCTGACTGAAGCCCTCGACAACTAACCTAACTCTGTACCGTAGGTGAGAGGAATTCTCTTCCTGCTTTAATCTGTGGACCCATCTATTCTTCAAAGCACTTTTGCCCTTAGGCAACTTCACCAAGTCAAAGGTGTGGTTGTCAAACAAAGACTTTATCTCATCTTTCATTGCATTGAACCACTAATCATTCTCCTTACTTTCCATATCTTCCTAATAGCATTCTGGTTCTCCCCCGTTAGTCAGCAGTATATACTCATTTGGAGAATACTTGGTAGAAGGCTGCCTATCTCTGGTAGATCTCTTGAGTGGAGTATCATGTGGTTCCTCTGACAAATCTGTAACCGCTAGAATCTGAATATCAGTAGCATCATCATCTGGGATGTCTAAATTAGCAACACCATAATCATTAGCATCAGGATTATCCTGTTACACATCTGTCTGTGTACCATCCTCAACTATATTAGGATAACTATGTCTAGTCTCTGAATCCAAATCAACTAGATTATGTTGAACCTGTAACTCTGTCTTTTGAGCTTTCTCAATGTCATCAATAGTCTGATCCTTGAAGAACACCACATCTTTACTTCTTACTAGCTTCTTCTCAACTGGATCATAATGTCTATATCCAAACTCATCCTAGCCATATCCAAGAAAGATACATTATTTTGTCTTTGCATCCAATTTAGACCTTTCATCTTTTGGAATATGAACAAAAGCCCTACAGCCAAAGACACGCAAGTGATCATAAGAAGCTTTCTTACCAGACCAAATATTTTTAGGAACATCTCCATTTAGAGTAATAGTGGGAGATAGATTAATGACATGAGCTACTGTATGTAACGCTTCACCCAAAAGGAATTGGGTAACTTAGCCTCTGAAAGCAAACACCTAACTCTCTCAACTAGAGTTTTGTTCATCCTTTATGCCAAACCATTCAACTAAGGTGTCTTAGAAGAAGTCTTCTGATATCTGATACCCTACTGCCTGTAGTACTCATCAAATGGTCCCTGTACTCACCACCTTTATCTGATCGGATGCACTTAATCTTCTTTCCAGTTTCTCGTTCAATAGAAGCCTAAAACTACTTGAACTTATCTAAAACCTAATCTTTAGTTCTTAAGGTATAAACCTATAGTTTCCTTGAATAACCATCAATAAAAGTCACAAAGTAAGATGCACCACTGAATGACTATACCTTTAATAGACCACAAACATCAGAATGAATCAACTCCAACAATTTAGATTTTCTTGGAGGAGGGTTAGTCTTGAATGACACCCGATTTTGCTTTCCTACTAGACAATGAGTGCATTTTTCTAACTTTGCAGTACTGACTCCAAAAATTACATTGTTTCTGATTAAACAATTAAATCCTTTCTCACTGATGTAACTAAGCTGATTGTACCATAGTTTAGGTGAGATTTTGTTGCTCACCACATTAACACTAGCACAAAAAATCGAAGCTTGCATTAAATACAGATTAGAACATTTTTTCCCTCGAGCCACAATAAGAGAACCCTTGGAGAGTTTCCACTATCCTCCATCAAAGTTATTGCAGAAACCATCACTATCAAGAGAAACCATCACCGTTAAGTCTGCCAACTGAAATCAGATTTAGTCGAACATCTAGAGCATGTTTGACATCTCTAAGCAATAACTGACTGCCATTACTGGTCTTCAAGCAAACATCACCCATGCCAATAACTTTAGATATACCATCATTGCCCATCCTTAAAACTCCAAAGTCACCAGGAGTATATATAAGGAAGAAGTCTCTTTTTGCTGTAACATGAAGTGAAGCACATGTATCATTACCCAATCAGTGTCATGAGAGGTATAATTGATCACATCCTCATCATAACAAGAATAAGGTCTCCTGAAGAAGTAGTAATAGCAACTTGATTTCCACTATCATCATTTGCTTCTAAAGTACTCTTACATTTCTTGTTTTCCTTTTTCCATTTGAAACAGTTTCTTTTAATGTGTCTCTTCTTGCCACAGTGATGACATTCAACATTCTTGTACCTGGACCTAGAATTACTTCTGCTCTTGTCTCTGTTTGTCTGAACCTTACTTGTATTCCTTCCTTGATTTTCAGTAACAAGAACCTCAGATCAAGAAGGTGAACATTTTAAAGTTCTCCTCCTAACCTCTTCATTAAGGATACCATCTTTAGCATATTCCAAAGACATGGCACCAACAGAAGCAGAGTTAGTATAAGAAACCCGAAATGTCTCCCAAGAATCAGGCAAACTGCTAAGCAACCAAAGTCCCATAATCTCATCATCAAATTTAATTCCCACATTTGACAACTGATCAATAAGATACTGAAAGTCATTTACATGGTCTATCACAGGAGTTCCTTCTTTGTATTTCAAAGTTATCATTTGTTTTAATAGGAACAGCTTGTTGTTACCAGTTTTTGAAGCATTCAAGTTTTCAAGTTTCTTCCATAATTGCTTAGCATTAGTTTCATTTGCAATGTGGCTACAAATATTCTCCTCAACCCAACATCTAACATAACTATAGACTTTTTTATGCTCAAAGGTCCATTCTTCATCAGATTTATTTTCAAGCTTTTGAGAAGCAAACATGGGCAAATGAAAACTCTTCACAAACAATAAATCTTTCATTTTTCCTTGCCAACTATGATAGTTGAACCATTTAAAATAATCATTCGACTAGCAACATTCTTCATAATTCAAACAAGCAAAATGCACCAAGCACCAATCAGGAGCTCTCGATACCACTTTGTTGGGGACAAACAGGCCAAGGACAGGGACACGTACAAGCAGTGAAACAAAAATAGATTTAAACCTCCTGTAAACCCCTACTCCTTATCAACCCCACACTTGAATGAAAATTAGGAGCCTCAAGAAAATGAAAAATGACAGCAATAATGGAAGACAAAAACACAGTCAAAATGCAAGAATACGGCACACTAAATTTTTACGTGGAAAACCTCTCCAATGTGAAGAGGAAAAACCACGGGACCTTTGAGTCCATGCTAAAAGCTCCACTAATCAACATGAAGAATACAAGATAGAGTTCCACAAAATACAATTGTAAATACAGCCATAATGAAGCTACAACTTCACTAAAAAATCAAAATATAGAGAAGAATAATTGAAGAAAATACACCAGATTTTCATCACTGTTCGGCGACAGTATTTCTGAATCCGGCAGTAAAAAAATTGATCACCACCGTTAGAATGTAGCTCTGCCTCTCCTCTACAACATATATAAAATTGAGCTAAATTGGAAAAGAAATCACTGTCCGATCGTCCAGTAGAAGTAAACTACTCAACTCAGAAAATTTTGCAATTCTCCCTTTCTCTCTCTATTTTCTCTGGCTATTTTTATTTATCTCTCTATATTCACACAACAACACACACACATCGGTTGCTCTGTATATTTCTATATCTCACTTGCCTCTTCTTTGTGTTGACCAGAAAAAATAAAACATTTTTCCTCTTTTGTTGCTATATGGTTGTCTATATTCTACATGTTGGGAGCCAACCCAACAATTCAGTAACAAATTAAAGACATAGACAAAGAATTAAAATCTAAACGCATAGGAAGTATGGTGGTCATCCTATCACTCACTCAATTTTGCTCGGGGTTTTTTTCATTTTAATAAAGTCATCAAAAAGTGACTCAATTTATTTCATAAAAATAAAGTAAATACATATAAAGTCGTTTTGTGAATTAGAAAAAAAAAATCGTATGAAATTCCTTTACTTTTGTCTAATAAGCATTCTATATTTTGGTGGCCTTTGTTTTTTCTTTCCTTTAGGTGGAGTAAAATAAAAATCTAATTCTGGTTCATAATTGTCTTTTGGGTAGTTCACGAAATCAGCATACAAATCAGTTTCACCTATAGATTGGAACTTCTTTTTCTTTTCTTTTCGCAAATGACTAAGTTGCTTGAAGATTTCTTTCTCGAACTTAGGCTCACGAACATGAAGAACAGAAACTAGATCCATAGAAAATTGCTGGTGACTATCTGGATTAAAAGATCACGGGTGCATCTGCTGGTGCTCGAGTTGAAACACAGTTTCTACATGTTTGCCCATAATTGTCCAATAACTATCACCAACAAAATATTTTGGCAGTTCATCATTCTCCCTCATCTTACCATGTTCCAAATCATAAAAGAAAAAGAACCTCATCCATGTGGAAGGCTAATATGGAAGAGAATGAATTTGAAATCTCTCGTCACATAAGTCAAAAGCCAGTAGGTGGCCATTCGGATAATGATTGATTTTTTTGGGAATGAGATCAAGCAATATATAACATTGCTAATGCATCGTGAACTTTTTATATTGAAGGCTTCATGAAGCAGTTCAGGAATGCCTTCAACTCTTCTCCATAGATTGGTTCCCAGAGTCAAAACTTCAATTACCACTTTTCTCGTCACCATCCTTTCCATCTCCATCCAAATAATCATGAAACATATGTTTAAGACTTTGTACTTCTTACATGAAGCATCAAACCCTAGAATACTCTTAGTGTGGTGGCGGAAGGCTTCAAATCCAAGACAGGGATCACGGGAAATATTTTGAGGAGGACAAATAATATGTTTTCGTGTAGTAGGATTCCAAATGAGATCATTGAAACATACTAGGCCTTCAACTTCTTGTGAATTAATAAAAAAAATTGGCTCTTTATCTGCATCCAAGGCATCAAAATCAATTCCTATTTCTATTGGAAGAAGCTCCAATTCTTCTTCAGGATTACAAAGGAAAAAGTGAGGGTTTTCTGTTTTGCAACAGAGGAGGTGGATGCCCTTGGATCGGGCATGGGAGTGGATGTGAAAACAATCGACAAATTCAGGATCTTCTATTATGGAGTGCCATTCTGTAGAAACACACTTGAATCTCAATAGAGATTTTACAGGAAGTTCTTGGATCTTATTTGGAATATAAGATCTTTGGGAATTGGCTTCGGCATTGGCAAGGATTTGCTTGCTGTGAATCTTCACTCTTAGGGTTTTCACAGCATGAGAGGAAGTAGGTGAATAATAGAAAATCGATCTAGCTTTAGTTAGACTAGGTTGATGCCTCATGCATTGCACGGGTTGTTATATTGTTAAGATTCAATGTATTAATATTAATACATGTATTATTTATTAATTCAATTAATTATTTAATTAGTTAAGATTTTAAATAAATTTAGATAGTATTCAAACAATTACACATTTCAATGTATTAATATTAAATACATATATATTTTATTAGTTAATTTAATTAATTAAAATTTTAAATGACTTTAAATATAATTTGTAATTTTCTTTTTAAAAAAATTTGTTTAAATATGTATCACCTTATTATGCTTCCATGTGTCTTAACAGTAGGCTTCCTGTTCGACTTTTACATAATCTTTAATTTTCTTTTAATAAAATTTCGTTTAGACATGTGTCACTTTATGATACTTCCACATGTCATAACAGCAGACTTCCTCTTCAACTTATATATATATAATTTCTTTTTAAAAAATTCTTTTAAATTTAATGTTTAAAAAACCCTTCAAATTTCTTTTTCTTTTTTTAAAATTCTTGTAAATTTAATGTTATGATACTTCCATGTGTTGTAACAGTAGGCTTCCTCTTCGACTTATATATATATATATATATATATATATATATATATATATATAATTTCTTTTTAAAAAATTCTTTTAAATTTAATGTTTAAAAAACCCTTCAAATTTCTTTTTTTTTTAAAAAAAAATCTTGTAAATTTAATGTTAAAATCTAAATTCATCTAAATTTATATCACCTATTTATTTTATTTTTTAAAAAATTTAAAATTCATTTTTGCTAAATGTCAATACAGCACACTGCCATGTGTCTCAATGGCAGCTCTCCGTAACTACTTATATATATATATATATATATATATATATATATATATATATATATATTTGGTGGATTGTGTAATAATAGAAAATCCTATCTTGATTTTCACGAAACAACGAAAAGGACTTGTGTCCTATAATAAATGCTGATATATATATATATATATATATATATATAGAGAGAGAGAGAGAGAGAGAGAGAGAGAGAGGTTGTGCATTGTCTACACTCCAAATATATTAATATTTAACATTTAGAAAACAGTATCCTACTCTTACTTCACTTCTAACCCTTGATGAACATTCTAAGTTGTGGTATTTTCATGTTAATTGCTACAATATTTCTACATAAATCTATTAGTAATATAACATTTCTTCCATGACTATATATATATATATATATATATATAGAGGTTGTGCATTGTCTACACTCCAAATATATTAATATTTAACATTTAGAAAACAGTATCCTACTCTTACTTCACTTCTAACCCTTGATGAACATTCTAAGTTTTGGTATTTTCATGTTAATTGCTACAATATTTCTACATAAATCTATTACTAATATAACATTTCTTCCATGACTTCCACAACAAACAATACAACAAATCTTTTGAGTTAAGAGATGAGAAGGGAGAAAGTAGAGCAAAGATTTTTAAAGTGGAGAATGGGGGTATTTTTGTGTAAATGAAATATATTAATTGATAGAAGTGTGGATTCAAGTTGAAAGGGCATGGATTTAGCCATTCCATCGATAGAAGTTAGCAGTGCAAAAGGTGAAAATATGTAGATTTAATCTCAATCGTTGGTAATTTTAACGGATTTGTGACAGTTAATTTTTTTTAATTTTGAAAATTAAATTTATTTTTAAATTTTGGATGGTCACTGCTAATAGCAACGAATTTACGACATCACATTTTTTCAAAATTTAAAAAAATAAACTTATTTTTTAATTTTGGTTGGCCATCGTAAGGCCGTCGCTAATTAGAAATAGATTTGCGACGACTATTTTTTTTTTAAATTTTTGAAAAACAAATTTATTTTAAATTTTGAATAGCCATCGCAAAGCCGTCACTAATTAGCAATAGATTTACGACGGCTCATTTTTTCAAATTTTGGATAGCCGTCGCAAATGAACAAGGGATTTGACAAATTATTTTTAAAATTTTAAAATATAATTTTATTTTTAAATTTTAGATAACCGTCACTAATTTGCGATGAATTTGCGATGGCTTTCAATTTAATTAGTATTATTGAATAATTAAAAAAACCATCGCAAATCCGTCTCTAATTAGCGACGGCTAAATGTTCATCACTAATTCGTCAACAATAGCCACGGATTTGCCACAAACTTTAAAAAAATAAATTTATTTTCAAATTTTTTTCTTTCGTTACTGTTCCGTAGCAAATTAGCAATGGCCCAGAAACTGTTGCGAATATCCGTCGTTAATTATTATTTTTCTTGTAGTGATTGTAGTGATTTAGGGTTTATAGTATCTAACAAAACTTCACCATTATGCACCTAAGACTTAAAAAAACTTGAAATTTTACCTATTTTTCTATGATAAACAAAATCAGAAATAAATAATTTTATCACCTTACTAAATTTAAAGATAACTTGTAAAATTGTCAACATTAAATAATAAATATTAGAGATCAATCTTAAAAAGATCTTCCTTTCCTTATCTAACTCTTTTTTTTTTTTTTTTCACCATTCCTAATTACAAATAAAATTCAATAGTAAGTAATAATTGTTAGAGATCAATGAACATCCGTTAAAAAGATCTTCCTTTCCTTATCTAATTCTTTTCTACCATTCCTAATTACAAATAAAGGGTAATAAGTTTAAACTATCATATTAATGTTTAGTAAATTAGGACTATATCTCTTTAATCTTATCTAATTTGCAACGACTTTCAATTTTATTAGTACTATTGAATAATTTAAAAAAACAGTCGCAAATTCGTCTCTAATTAGCGATGGCTAAATTTCCATCGCTAATTCGTCGATAATAGCGACGAATTTGTCACAAACTTTAAAAAAATTAATTTATTTTCAATTTTTTTTTACTCTCGTTACTGTTCCATCGCAAATTAGCAATGACCCAGAACCTGTTGCAAATATCCGTCGTTAATTATTATTTTTCTTGTAGTGATTGTAGTGATTTAGGGTTCACAGTATCTAACAAAGCTTCACCATTACGCACCTAAGGCTTAAAAAAACTTGAAATTTTACCTATTTTTCTATGATAAACAAAATCAGAAATAAAAAATTTTATCACCTTACTAAATTTAAAGATAACTTGTAAAATTGTCAACATTAAGTAATAAATATTAGAGATCAATGAAGATCTCTTAAAAAGATCTTCCTTTCCTTATCTAAATCTTTTTTTTTTTTTACCATTCCTAATTACAAATAAAATGCAATATTAAGTAATAATTGTTAGAGATCAATGAACATCTCTTAAAAAGATCTTCCTTTCCTTATCTAATTCTTTTCTACCATTCCTAATTACAAATAAAGGGTAATAAATTTAAACTATCATATTAATGTTTAGTAAATTAGGACAATGTTATGTACCAAGGATGAATACCTCCTCGGTTAATTTATTCAAAACATATTAATTTTACTCACATGCATTGCATATGTTATATTTGATATTTGTAAAAATTGTAAAGTTAAATATAATTTTTTGAAAGTTAGTTTTATAAAAAAAATATAGAATGTTTAAAAATTTAAGGAATTGATGAATCACGAAGCATGAAAAAATTATTGAACACAGCCCAAATTAAAAATCTCTAGAAGTCATCAAGAAAACATTATCAAAAAAATATTAAACCAAAAATGTTATAAAAAGAGAGGGGGAAAAGATTAAATCAATAAAGTCCTAATTTACTAAATATTGATTTGATAATTTAAATTTATTATCTTATTCTTTTGTAATAAGGAAAGATAAGAACAAGTTAAGAAAACCCTTTTAAAATTTTGATCTTCAACATTTATTATTTAATATTGATAATTTCATAAAATTATCATTCACTTTTATGAGGTGGTGAAATTAGATAATGGTATTTTAGGCTAGTAAAGAAATATAGATTAAGGCCTCGTTTGCTAGAATTAAAATATGAATATTATTCAAATACTAAATTCTGAGAAGTGAAGTTTGAAGGCTAAATTATGAAATTTGAATAAAAAAATAGGATTGATTGTCCATCTTTTTTATGTATATAAGGCACTCTCTAAATAATTCAAATAAAAGCAATTAGATGTGCAACTCGAGCTTATATGGAAAGTGAAGTCTGAAGAGTAGCGTCTAAAAACTAAATTCTAGAATTTGAAATTTCAATTTAAAGCCTAAATTAATTAAAATTTATTTTATATTATATTTTATTACAATCTAACTAAAATAGAAAAATAATTATTATTAAATGAATATTTAATAATATTCAAATTTTAAACTTAAATAACTTTTATTTCACTTAAAATTTATAATATATTTGCAACAAGTCTTAATCCATGAAATGATAGCGCAAAATTTGTTATCAAATGCATTGAAATAATTAAACACTTACTATTATCTTTTATTAGATACACTTAATTAATTTTAAATATTTAATTAAGTAATCAAATAGGTCTTACAAATATGTGTGGCATGAAAGGTGTATATTTAGGCCCCCATTTTTTTTTTCCTTTTTTCTAAAACAATTAAAAGGGATTTTTCAAAAAAAAAACATTTTTTTAGTTCAAGAAAATACATTCAGCATTGATATTCTTTTGGTATTTTCTTCAAATCTAAAAAATACATTTTACATTAGAATTTTTATTGAAAAATAACATATATCTATCCTAAGTTTGCCACTTATTTGTCAATAGGCCTCTATATCTAATAACTTTTTGAATAGTTATGTTGCATCATCTTTCCCCAACTTTATTTCATTAACAGACGTTTTCCACAAAACATAATTGCCAAGAGAAAGTCCAGAAAACAGAGGATTACGATATCGTTTCAATGTTAGATCACAATTTACAAAGTCAAAGGACTAAGGATATTACGGTATTAACCTCTACAATCTCGATAGTTTTTGCATGATAAAGAATGGAAATACTGAAGAAAATAAGTATTTCCTCCCATTGTTTACCATTTTAAAAAAAAAAAAAAGTCGTTTAAGGTTTTAGAACATAAATTGATAAAGTTGTTAAAAAATAAATTAATCTTTTTTTAATGATATTATTTAGTAGAATAATAAATGACATAGTTTAGTGAAGTGGTGCTATTACGGATATACTTATAAGAAAATAGTTTCTTGATTTTCTAAAATGATAAATAATTATAATTAAAAAAAATTCTTAAAGTCTATCTAAATAAGATATTTCGCCATGAATACAACGGTCACGTGGGGCCAACTAATTCCGTTTATATATCTGGAAGAAGTTTGCTATATTAAGGCCCAAATTTTCCGTAGAACACCAAGAAACCAAGATTGAAAGAGAAATTTCCAACTTCTTGTGCAAATCAAAGGTCTTTCATTGTCGTAGAATTTATAGTTTATCCTCTGCGATCAAAAGAAGAAGAAGAGAGGGAAATGGTTCTGCCTTCCGGTCAAGAAGATTTTCAACGTGATGAAGATTACAGTTTTTCTCCGGCCGTGTTTCTTGGTCTCGATCTTTATTCCATGGTCAGTGAAACAAATAATACAGAAGTTTTGCTTGTTGAAAATAGAAATAATCCAGAAGTTTCGCCGACTGAAAATGTAAACAATTCTGTTTTATGGAGAAATGAATGTGTCAAGTGAAGATGGAGGAGGGATGGGAGATTCTTTGAAACAAGTGAACGGCGTTTCTGTTGGTGAAGAAAAAGGGGTTCCGACTAGCGACGAAGGAAAGCTCACGGAAGGGTCTGTGAAAGAAATGCACAGAGATTGTGGTAATAACTTGGGGTTTCTTGTAGTATGGATTCTGGCCCAAAATCTACGGAGTACAGCGATGTGCTTTTGTGTGTTTCTTCCAGTGGTTTTCAGCTTCTAAGAATCCAAGAAATCATAATTGCGAAGAGGAAGTCTAGAAAACAGAGGATTCGTAGGAAGAAGCAGCAAGAAATTCGTCTGGACAGGAAGAAAAATTAGTATTTGACAATGAGGAAGTACAGATTACAATGGAAGATGATCAGAGGGTCTCCAAGAGGCCAAACCAGTGGGGTTCTTCTAGTGAGGAAAGAAGTTACAGAGAGGTTTCTTGGGGAATTGGTAATGTTCTGATTTCCGGTCAAGAAGATTTTCAACGTGATGAAGACTTCAGTTCCAACCGAGTTTCTTGGTATCGATCTTTATTCCATGCTTGGTGATACAAATGATCGAGAAGTTTTGCCATCTGAAAATGGAAACAATTCTGTTTCTGGAGAAATGAATGTGTGGAATGAAGCTGTGGGGACAACAACGAGAGGGCTTCCTACCGTTACGAGTTGACTATATTAATCAAGTTAATCTTCTAATTACTTTTTAAGACTAACTTAGAAATGTTATAAAATTTGGACAGTGTTAAAATAAAATTTACACACTACACGCCAAAAAAAATTTAACTATTTTTTGCACAAGAATTTCTTCAAACTTCTATCTTTCTTTTTCTCACATTTCTTTCACAAAGTGATAGTATTTTTCAAGTTTAAAGAATAACTTTATTTATAAAGCTCTTAATTAGTAGAATATATCATCTCCACTAATTAAGCTCCACTAAAATGGTGGACAATCTATAATTAGTGGAGCTTTCACTAATTCCCTAATATTTCATATAAATCCATAATTAGTGAAGCTTCCACTAATTCATAGAGTTTCCATTAATATATTCATAACACTCCCCCTTAGATGTTCATCCATTACATAAAGAATATACCTCGTTAAAATCTTACTAGATAAAAACCCAGTAGGAAAAAAAATCTAGTGAAAGAAAAAGAGTACACTATTCTATATGTCTGTTTATTACTCCCCCTGATGAGATGATTTCTTTAAATCTTTGAACCGGCGTATACCAATTTTATATATCAACTTCTCAAATGTTGCAGTCGGTAAAATCTTTGTAAAAATATCTGCAAGGTTGTCACATGACCAAATTTGTAGCACATCAATTTCACCTTTCTTCTGGAGTTCATGAGTAAAGAAGAATTTTGGTGAAATATATTTTGTCGGATCTCCTTTAATATATCCTCCTCGTAATTGAGCTATGCAAACTGCATTATCTACATAAAGATGAGTTGAAATATCTCTGATGAATGATAATTCACAACTTTCTCAAATATCATGAATTATTGATCGAAACCATACACATTCTCTCATTGCTTCATGAATGGCTATACTTTGAGCATGATTTGAAGAAGTAGCTGCTTGGAGATATCGAAGGACTTGTTTAATTTCATTCCAATGTTGTCGTGTTGGTGAAGAACTAAATCTTGCTAATAAATTGATAGCAAATGCAATATCAGGTCGTGTATTATTATCAAGATACATCAATGCACCAATTGCACTGAGATATGGTACTTCAGGACCAAGGAGTTCTTCATCATCTTCTTGAAGTCGGAAAGAATCTTTATTCACATCTAATGACCGGACGATCATTGGAATACTCAATGGATGTGTTTTGTCCATGTAAAATCTTTTTAGAACTTTTGATGTATATGTTGATTGATGAAACTTGCCAAATGTTCAATTTGTAAACCAAAGAAAAATGTAATTCTACCAACATCCTTGATGTCGAATAATCAATTGTTTCTTGGAGCTCTTCAGGAGTTCCAATAAGATTAATATCATCAACATATATTACAAATTTAGAATCAGATTTCTTAATAAAAACACATGGACATACCTAGTCATTTTTAAATCCCGTTTTCAATAAATATTCACTAAGACGATTGAACCACATGCGCCCAAATTACTTCAGGCCATATAATGATTTCTGCAACTTAATGGAGTAATTTTCATGAGGATAATATTTATATACTTTGGGCATGCGAAATCCTTTAGGGATTTTCATGTAAATATCATTTTCTAAATTTCCATACAAATAAGCAATAACAACATCTAATAGGCACATATCTATCTTTTCATGTACTGCCAAATTGATAAGATATCAGAGTGTAATAGCATCAACAATAGGAGAAGAAGTTTCATTATAATCTATACCTGGTCTTTGTGAAAAACCTTGGGTTACTAACCGTATTTTATATCGTACGATTTCATTATTTTTATTACGCTTTCGCACAAATATCCATTTGTAGCCAATAGGTTTTACACCTTCCGGTGTTCGGACTACAGGTTCGAAGACTTCACGTTGTGTCAGTGCATTTAACTCCGATTGAATCGCATCTTTCCATTGTAGCCAATCTTTTATATGCCGACATTCATCAACTGATTTTGGTTCAGGATCATCATTATCCTATATAACATCAAGAGATATATTATATGCAAACATATTATCAATCATTGTTTCTATCCGATTCCAACTTCTACCGAAAGTGGTATAATTGATAGAAATTTCAGTGTTACTTTCATCAATTTCTAATTCTTTTTCATCAATTCTCTCTTGGTCTTTATCATTCTTTTCTAATATGATCATTTTGATCCTTTCGTCCTCTCTTCTTTCGAGGATTTTTATCTTTAGAACCAAGAGGTCGGCCATATTTTTGGCATGCTTTTGGCTCAGCAGCTATAGGTATAATATTTTGTTCTACTGGAACTTCCATTCAAATAGGAGCATTTATAGTTGGAATATGCACTTTTGTAACTCTTCTGGAGTCAACAAAAGCGTCTGGCATTTGATTTGCAATACTTTGCAAATGAATTATCTTTTGAACTTCAAGTTCACATGCGCTTATGCACGGATCAAGATAATTTAATGATGTTGTCCCAGTAAGATCTTTCTTATGCTATTTATGTTCTCCCCCTAATTTAGGGAATAATGATTCATCAAAATGACAATCAGCAAATCTTGTTGTAAATATATCTCCTGTCGGGGTTCAACATACCTGATAATAGAGGAAGAATCATATCCAACATATATCCCCTTTCTTCTTTGAGGACCTATCTTTGTACGTTGGTTTGGTGCAATTGGAACATATACAGCACACCTAAAAATTCTTAAATGAGCAATATTTGATTCTGAACCAAAAATCAATTGCAAATGAGAGAATTTATGATAACTAGTTAGCCTTATACGTACAAGTGCTGCAGTATATAAAATAGCATGTCCTCAAGCAGATGTTGGGAGATTTATTTTCATTAATAATGGTCTAGTAATTAATTGTAATCTTTTAATAAAAGATTCAGCAAGATCATTTTGTGTATGAACATGAGCGACAGGATATTCAACATTAATCCCAATTGACATGCGAAATGCATAAAAACATGTAATGAAAATTCGCCAGCATTATCCAAACGGATATTTTTAATGTGATGGTCAGGAAATTGTGCTCGTAATTTAATTATTTGAGCAAGTAATCTCTCAAACGCCAGGTTACGAGTAGATAATAAACACACATGTGACCATCGGGATAATGCATCAATTAAGACCATAAAATATTTGAACGGTCCATATGGTAGATCAATAGGTCCACAAATGTCTCCGTGAATCCGTTCAAGAAATGTAGGACTTTCAACTCTTACTTTTACTGGTGATGGTGTAAAAATTAATTTTCCTAAGGAATATACAGCACGTGAGAATTTTTCCGATGTCAATATCTTTTTATTTTTTAATGAATGACCATGTGTATTCTCAATTATTCTTCTCATCATGGTAGATCCCGAATGACCCAACCGGTCATGCCAAATGCTAAAAATAGTAAGATCAGTAAACTTTTAGTTTACGAGATGATAAATTTCAATTGTACGTATTTTTGCAAAATACAGGCCAATAGAAAAAGACAGCGGTTTTTCTAATACAGATTTCTTACCCAAATTAATTTGAGTAATATAAAGATGTTCAATACCATTTTCCTCATTTGTTTTAACATGATACCCATTTCTGCGGATATCTTTAAAACTCAATAAATTTCCTTTGGATTTTGAGGAAAATAGTGCCTTATCAATAGTAATTGTTGTTCCTTCAGACAACATTATACTAGCTCTTTCGGAGCCTTCAATCACATTTGTACTACCGTTTATCGTATAAATATTTATTTCTCCCATTTTGAGATAAGAAAAATATTTCTCATTTTTTATTATGGTGTGTGTAGTTCCGCTATCAATAATACATACATCATCATTAACTACAACCATCTGAACAAAAATATATATATGCAAACGTAAATATTATTAGAATATAATGAAAAGTCAAACATATCAGGGTGATACATTAATTTTTCTGGATACTGCCATCACCAATTAAATGGTCTATCCTACTATCTGGGTGTTAAAAAAAAATTCGATACATCCATATGGCTAATATTAACATTAAGATCTTCAGGATCAATATCATTATTCTCAGCATCATTCACTGGATGTTGAGAAAAATTTGCTTCAACATTTTTATTGTTCTTTTTCAGTGAAGCTTGATATAATTCTACTAAATGCTTGGCCGTACTACAGTTACGTGACCAATGACTTTTCATGCCACATCTATAACATGTATCCTCATACTTTTCTTCCATTTCTTTTTCTTTTTCTTTTCCCTTATGATCTTTTCTGTTCCACTTCAGGTGGCCAGTATTTCTCACGGCTTGATTATGATTGTGATAAGGGAAATATCGAGTATATCCACGACCATAGCCACGACTACGGTCATGGCCATGACCACGACTACGATTATAATGGTGGCTTCTGCTAAAACCAACAACATTCACTTTTGGAAATGCTGTTGAGCCAATTCGTCTGGCTTCATGATTTCTCAATAATAACTCATTATTTTTCTTTGTAATGAGGAGGGCAGTAAGTAAATCTATGTATACTCTTTTTCTCGATATTGTTGCTGCAGGACAATATTCGAGGCATGAAAGGTGGAGAATGTCTTCTCCAATATATTTTTCTCCGCATAATTTTAACTGAGATGTAATTTTATACATCACGGAGTTATATTCATTTACGGTTTTAAAATCTTGCAACTTCAGGTGCAATCATTTATACCGTGCACTTGGTAGTACGACCATCTTCAGGTGGTCAAATCTTTCTTTTATCCACAGGACATATGGATCTCTTTTTTTTTTAAATGTATTTCTGTATCAGGAACCCATGACATATAATTTTTTTTCAGAAATATCAAGGGCTACAAATTCGAGTTTAGTAAGGTTAGCTATAGGGATCAATAAAAGCGTACCTGTCTTCTGGCTTATGTAACGGTAGAGACTCGTACTTTAGTCTTCTGGCAGAGACTCGTGCTGATAACGTGCCATAAAATTTGGGTAGTGTTAGAATAAAATCTACACACTACACACTACACACTAACTTCTCTCTTTCTTTTTCTCACAAATTTCTCACAATTCTTTCACAAAATGATGGTATTTTTCAAGTTTAAAGAATAGCTCTATTTATAAAGCTCTTAATTAGTGGAATACATCATCTTCTACTAATCTTAATTAGTGTTGTCTCCACTAAATGGTGAACATTCATAAAAATTCATAATTAGTGGAGCTTCCACTAATTCCCTAATAGTTCACATAAATCCATAATTAGTGGAGCTTCTACTAATATATTCATAAAAAGAAAAGATTAGTTAGACCAGCCTAAAAGGGACGCAAGATAAAAAAAGAGAACGAAATAGAGTAGTTAAAATTTTAAACAGCAGCTAAGTGAGAAAACGGTAAGATGGCTAAAGATATAATAAGAGAGTTATTGAGAAAACTTTGTTTGTATTCTCCAAACTTGGATACTTACAAATGAGAGAGTTTGACCCTATTTATAGAGAAGTCTTGGGGTCTAAAACTTTTTGCAACTTGTACATGTAAATTGGTAGCTTGTATTTTTCAAGGTTCTAGATGTTTTAGAGAATTTTATAGTATTTTAAATTTCTCAAGAGTAATATTCTAAAACTTTTTACAAGTCTTCACAAAATTTGACAGGTCAAAATTATCCAACCCCCACACTAGTGAGGACTTGCACCGCGGAATCGTCGAAGTTACAAAGATGTACTTTTGGGTTAAAAGTTGAAATTTTTCTGGAGGAATTTTTTCCCCCTTGATCTTTATGATGAAGATCATGATTGAAATGTATTGTCCTTATAAGAAATTTTCTGCATTAAAAGAAATCCAAGTTCTTGTCTTTGATGACGAATGAGACAGCAACAATAATCTGTTTTATTTTATTTCTAGAGGATTTTTGAAGAAAACATAATTTTTCTAAGCATCAATAAATTTTCTGGTTTTAGCTTTCCCTAAAAAAGAAAAAAGAAAGAAAAAAAGAAAAAAAAGTCATTTTATTTAGTACTGTTAACCATTTTAAACAGGGCAAAACCCAATATGCTTAACCCCATCTAATTTGGACATTAGTGCAATTTGATTTTGAGTTAAGCTCGAGCTTAAAAAGTCCAGCAAAGACTAACTTAATCTTGACATTGGTTGCCATATCAATGAAAAGTATATGATGGTACAGAGTTATCTTCCATTTTAAAATTAGAAATTAATCTCGAGAATCTTTGTCGAAACAGTTTCTATATTGAAATAGATCGCGTTATATGTTTCTAGAAGGCACAAGCACTTGTAATATTACATATGAGCAAATTATGATTTTTTTTTAAAGGTCTACAAACATAAGCATTTTTTGCCATCTTATCTTCAGGTGAATATCTTATTAAATCCCAAGCGTTAATGCAGAGCGGTAATACGGAGGGTAGTTTTTTTTTTTTTTTTTGTGATGTATTTATTTACATATTTTTTAGTTTAAAGACATAAATATTTCTAAAAATGTAGAATTTTTTTATAAGTTTAAGAAATACTTAAAACTAAAATAACTAATTCTCCTCAGGACTCCTGCGTATAAATTCTTACTTTGGGTGTTACAATAGTTTAGATTTATAATTTATTACGAATATATTTTGTAAATTTTGCTTTTATCTTTCGTTTCGCTTCACGTACGCCACTTGTAGCCAAGATTTTAATCTAAGCAATTAAATAGGAAGATCACATCGTGTCAAAAAAATTGTTTGATAAAAAAAAAAAAACCAATGATTGATATTCAAGTTCAATGAAATATAACTAATATTCACCTTTTTCATTCTCAAATAAGTGTCACTTTTAGATATTTTTTTAACTAATTATCTATAATTTTATAAAATAAAAATATATTTATTATTTTTAATTGTACCTTTATCATTTCTTAATCTGTGTACATTACATAAAACTTACTTCTTATTTGAGAATAGAGAGAATAGTATAAACAACGCATGAAAGAAAGAAAAATTGTTAATTGGATGTACTATATAACTATGATAAATGGTTTTGTAGTTTAAAAACTTAGAAAAATAAAATAAGAAGTTACATGAAGAGACCTTAAAAGTTTGGCTTGCGGCTCCTAAATTTTTAGATATGACACTATTTTGTAATCAACTTTGCCTAGCACTGCTGTGATAAATGATTATCAATGTTTTTTTTTTCTCATTTTAAGTGGTATATATTTAGTGATTAATAATTTGTTTATTTTAAAATATTCAATGATAATATATACTCTTTCTATCCTAACCAAATTGATAGTAGTTGATTTAGTATGATATTTTATATAGAAGTAAAAATTGTAATATAATAAAAGTAGAAAATATGTGAGTTCTAATACTTTATGTTAAATCTGGATATATAAAAATAATATATAAAAAAGATATTGATTGTTTTATAATATAAAATATAACAAAAACTTTCATTTTAAGAAAAGTGTCAATTCTTTTTTGGACAATCTAAAATAGTAAATAGGTTAATTTTATTGGGAGAGAGTAATAAATAACTAATACAATAATAGTTAAATTTTTAATTTTTTTTGTAATTTTTTTAGAAGGGGAGGGGAAAAAACAATGAACGGGGAAATGAATAGGGAAAAGAATGGGTTGTAACTTAATGTCAAATTCAAAACTTATATCTTGAGAACAATTCTCCTTCTATTAGGACAAGTTGTTGCCGACTCCAGTAATAGAGAATTACAATGACATATTTCCATTTTAAAAAAGAAGAACACTAGAATTGTAAATCGTGCTAACCCTTATCTTCACTTTTAGAATAGTATACATTAGATTAGATTAGATATACGAAGAAAAAAGAACGAAATAAATACTTAATTGTGTATTTTTTATAGTTACGTATTTCCTCCATTCGAACTAAAATATCTTATTTTTAACTTAAATTATAATAGAAATATCAATATTTAAAATCCAAATGAGGAAAGTATGTAAATTTATATAAAGGAGTTGCGGAAGGCTCATGTTATGATACGTGGAAGTGTTGAATTTAAATGAAAGTTATTTTTTTCCATTTAGAATTTTAATTAATTAAGTAATTAATTAAACTAACTAATAAGATACACATTTATTTAATACTAATATATTAAATCATGAGATTCTTTGATATTTTATCTAAAGGTTATCTGAATTAATTGAATTATTGGAGTATGATTTTTTGAGGAACATCAAATGTAACTTCCCGCCTTTTCATTAATTTTATAAATTTATTTTCTTTCAAAGTCATTATTTGTGAAATAAATATTTTATATATTATATTTGATAAAAATATATATTTCATATATTATATTTTATTTGAGAAGAAATATTATATTTTATATTTGATTTGAAAAGAAATATTATATATATATATATATATATATATATATATAATATTTTGTATTCAGAAAAGAAGTTCTAATTTGCTACATAATCTACTTTTATATTAAGAAGACGAATTAGGTTTTGCTAAGTAACCTTTATAATAATTATATGGGCCCACAAACTGTAATAAAATTTTAGATATTTTTATATTAACACTTTTATAAAGTTTACATATTTATGTTAATTTATATTTTTCGTAATATTCTTATATTTACCAAAATATTATAATACTTTCTACTAATTTGCACAAGTTATCATATGATTGGTCAACTAATTAATGAAGATAAAGCTAGTTAGACCAGTAAGCTTTTTACACTTATGCATGATGGACCATGACATTAAATAGAGATTAGACGAGTGTATGACTTTGCTTTGACCATAAGACCTTCTTCCATGTTCTATAATCTTCCTACACTTTGTCTAAGATTCTAAGACCTTGTAGATATAGTGAGTCATCTCCCATAACCTTCTAAAAATGGTGAGTCATCAACCATGAGCTTACAAAATGTTCTACTCATTCCCAAAAGTTGCCAAATCACCTCCTAAAACTTTCTCAATAAGCCTTGTAGAACAATATAAATAGAGGATGAGGGAGAGAGCTTAAGGGTGGCGAAATAGAGAGAAAAGGGAGAGAAAGGAAAGGAAAGAAAGAAGGAAGAAGAAAAGGAGGAAAACCAAGACATATAATGATAAACTTTAGAGGGAGGGGAGGGGGTGAATAAGGTTTATAGCAAATAAATGCAATTTAAAAATAATTATTTGATATCTTTTTTATAAAGGCCGAACAAGATGAGAGTTCAAAAATGTAGACTTGTGTGCTGCAGAAGATCTTTCAAAATTATTCTAAATGATGGAAAGAATATTTATAGTTAAGAGGGGTAGATGAAGTAACAATAACAATTTTATCCAACTACATAAAAATCTTTGATCAAATCAATAAATGCAAGAAAGAGTGTAAAGTTCTCAAGTCGTATGAAAATAGTAAAAACGCAGGTATGCAGAATAAAAAAAATACAAAAGAAAAGACTCAATGATATATAATAGTTCAATCCTCAAATGATCTATATCCACTACCTTAAGTATACACTTAAGGATTTCAACATAATCACTAAAACCTTTTTTTTCAAATCATTGGTGGTAGGCTACACCAATCTTATACAAGAGGATCACCACACTTGGTTTTATACCCAACCAAGTGCATTTTAAAAATAAGATTAGATTCCAAGGTTTTGGACTTCCAAAACATGCATCCAGAATGGGCTAAAATAACGCAGAAGCTAGCCTTTTAAAAAACTCAACTTTGGACTAGTCTTTTGGATTGAAGAAATGTGAGTCCAAAACTCTCCCCGGTGTATGTGCAAGGTAAAAAAAGATTTTTCACAAAGATATATCAGATGTTTTCAATCCAACCCAGTTTTCTGAAGGTATTTCAACACAAGAAATTTTTTGTACGACCAAAGAGAAATTTTCATAAGCATAAATATTCTCCTCATCCAAAAATTTAAACAAATTGTATATCTTATGTGTTTGAATTTGGATATAAAAATCATATAAAAATAAGCACATTCCTAATCAAGTTAAATTAAAAAGTTAACCCCAAATTACACATATGAGCAAGTGTACTCATCATTAAGCATAGCATAGGGTTTAAAATGAGTGTCGTTCCTCAAGGAACAAGTATGCATTAATCATTTTTTTTCATTGTTTAATCGACTCAATAAAGTGAAAAAGAATAAAAACAAAAACAAAATAAAAGAAGATATACATGTCAATGATGGAGAATTATATAACTCAAACCATTATTTTAAGAAACATGATCTTAAAGTACCTAATTATTATCATAACTAATCATTCTTTTGGCATCATGAAGGATTAAGATAAATTCACTTATTTTTCAATTCATGAAATCACTATCTTTTAGACAAATTAGCATCACATATTCTGTCTCAACTAATTCACTCAAAAGATGTATTAAACACAATCCTTGATTAAATTTCCATATTCTGGCAAACTTAAAACATGAAACTAACCAATGAATCCATATTCTGGCAGACATCAATTAACCTTTAATTACCCAATTATTAGCAATTAACCCCATTTTCAAGCAAGTTAATAGATAACAAATATGAAATTAATGAATTGAAACCACCATCAACCCCTTTTTCAAGCAAGTTAATAGAAAAAAATAACAAATTAATCTCGTAATTAGCATAAGTAATTAATTACCAAGAATAACAATCAATTAATCAAAAGATCAAAGCAACTCTAAAAATCATGAATACCTAAAACAATGTAAAATTACAAGAAAACAATTAATACATCATTGTTTAAGAAAAGAAAACAAGGTTAAAAGAAAGCATTCATAGACAAATCTCATTCTTCCTCCTTCGTAGACCCTCTTGTACAATCCTCCTTGATTTGAGTGAATTTCTCTTTGAATTTGAGTGATTTGATGTTATGATCCGTGAATTCCCTCCTTGACTTGTGTTTTTCCTCTATTTATAGGTTTTAGAAGTGCCTAAATTCGTCCCTCTAGGGTTTCTGTCCGACTAAAAGTAGGAAAATGCTAAAACTCTACAAATTGTCAAAAAATATGCACGACAATCGAGGCACCACCTCAGTAGCAGTGCACAGCTGGTGCCGCCTGTCTTGCCTAGGGCCGGCACCGGTTGTGATTTGTTTCTCCGTTTATTCGTCGATTTTTCTTGATTTTTGCGCCAACCCTTCCAGATTGCAGCCAGCGCCGTCTCTAGCTCCCAACTGACTCCGGCTGTGTTCTATTCAACTCTGGTTCACTGCTTTTTATCGTCTCGAAGTGTGTGCCAGCAGCACGTGGCCGGCACCAGTTCTCCTGTCTGGGCTGGCGTCGCCTCTACTCTGTTTAGCAATGTTTTTGTCTTATTTTACCTCTAAAATTTGAAATAATGTATAAAATACCTTTTCAATAGTAAAATTTCAATTATGAAGGAATATGACCAATTATTGAACAGAATGTATCACAAAATGGCATCAGATAACTAGGAAATATATGACTAATTTAGTACCTATCAATATCACATCCATAGCAAAAAACAAATCATCCAGTTTATTCAAAATCAGTTAGAATGTACGACAAACTCATACCCACACTTCAATGTTCTTAGTCTAAACTAATAACAACGTTTCAACATAGTCTCCATCAAGTCACTCAGTTCTTCATTGTCTGCATTTTCAAACCATAACCAAACAGTCATAATTCATCTTAAACCATATGAATTTATAATCTTCATAAGCAATCACAATCATAATCCATAAATTTCAAAACATCACCCTCATAAACCAACATACAACCACAATATATTCACAATTCACAATCCATATTTATAAGAGCAAAAACCAGTGAAAGAGATATCATGAAAGCAAAAAATTTGCGTAACACAATATTTGATCAACTCAAATCTCTAAAATGTATTTCACAGAATTACAAGCTTCTAAAAAAAATTTCAGTTTCCATATCACAATCTCCTCTTAGTCCATAGCAAAATCTCCATGACCACATCAAATCATCAAATTTAGAATCTCCCAATGATATATTTCTCAAATCATCAATTCATAATCCCCTAATAATATAATTTCTCCCCATTTATCATCAGCCAAAAAAAATAACAATAAGTAGTAATATCCAGAGAATGCCCAAAACAGGGATAGCAATAAGCAATAAGCAATATCAGTCAGTATGAAGAAATAGTACACTAGCAGTAATAATAGTCCAAGACTAAGATAAAGGAGCTCATAAAAAAATATAGTGCAAAGAGTAGGAAATTTTACAAGAATAAAGTTATGTCATCAAGAATAAAAGTTGGCAGAAGAAGTCATCACTCAACGGTCGTTATATGCCACATCTCATAGGATGAGAATAGTTACAGGTTTAGCACAGGCACCATTCTTTGAATGTTGTCCGACAATTTTGTTAGACTTCTGTTCTACCACGAACATACTTCTATTGTCGGCCAAATGAACTGCCAGATGCAGTTGGTTTGTCTTGCTTGAGAACGTCCTTCGCAATAGTGGATGCAACAGTTGTGGGTTACTTGGTGTGCAGAGATGGGACATTAGTAATATCAGTCTTTTTCTCATTCTCATTCTCTAACTGAACATTAGTTTCGTCCCATGTTAAAGGAATGATAGATTCAAGCTCCGGCATGGGTGGAGGAACTTGTTCAATCAAATTTCCTGTAACTTCATATTGCTTTCTTTCCACATTTGTTAGTCTATTTCACAAATTTTTCAGTTCACCTTTGACTTCTGCACTCCAACTATCTAGCTTGGTGGATAGAAGAATTATAGCAACCAAAATAATTTGAGTTATTCTACTTTCTAGATTTTTCTACTTCCATGAACTTGATGTTTCCCTTTGAATTTCAGTCTCAAATTTTCTTTTTGTGCATCCTGATGTAGTAGATTTTTCTTGCCTTTCACCACATTTTCTTTCTCTTTTTCAGTGGCCTCTTTAAGTAATATCCATTGATTATCAGATTGAATGGATCCCATTTTCTCAAATGAATTTCTACTGTAGATATTTACCTTGCAGTGCTCAGGGACAACCATACTGAAATCAGCATTAAAGTACTTAAATAGCATAGTGAGAAGATTTCCAAATGGTAATGCTTTTTTTGATGTGTTCTGAGATTGAGTCATTAATTTTCACAACCAGAAACCCAAAGTTGATTTGTTTTCCTTTTGATAGATCCAGTATTGACACCGTTTGCAGAATACTTACGGAGGTCTTGTGGCCAAGACTAGATATCACCATGGTTGAGATAATATGATATATCAATCTCCCATTTCCATTTAACCATTTAACATTTCAATCACTTGAATTTCTAAATCTCTTGGCACCAGTAAATATCCTCTCAAATTGACTCAGTTTAAATAGGTCAAAATTTTTAAGCAGTTTTTTCATTACAAACAAAAAATTAGGCTCCACTAACTTTGACATCAAAGATTCTATTTAGCATGCGGTGGAGAAATTCAAAGCTCACTCCACCAGTCTGAGAGGTATACCACTAAACTATAAATTCGTTCCCTGTCTCCTCGTGTCTCAAATTTGCATAGAAATCCTAAACTAGTGTAGAGTATGACTTCTTATTCACAGATAAAAGAGACTCCTAACAGAATAATTCAACTAAACTCAGAATGGTTGTATAATTTAGAAAGACTTCCGAATCAACTCGATGACCCACAGTGATGGTTTTATTTCTAGATACCCAATTGTTATACTCACTTTTTGAGTTGAGAGTTCGAGGAACCTGAGTGTATGAGTTCTTCCTCTTTTGAAAGTTGTTTTGCAAATGCAGTTTGAGGAGTTAGTTCATCAATGCCAGCTTCCTTGTTCTTTTTCTTTGCAGATATCGAAGTATTGGCAATCGATTTCCTTGTCACTGCCTTCCTTTTGGTTTCCTTCACTTTTAGCTCGGTTCCTTTATTGGGTTTCGGAGATTTAGCCATGGTGAATACGAATGAAGATTTGATGTTTCTGGTTTTTGTCGAGAGAGAGCGAAATCCAGAAGAAAGAGAAAGGTGCTAAGAAAAATGACAGCTTTTTTGAATTTTTGAAATGAGAGGAAAATTTAAATAGATTTGAATTCTTTTTGGGGTTTATGAGCTATTGAAGAGAGAAGTAAAATTTAGTACATTTGAGAAAGGTGATTTTGAAAATAAGTAATGATATTTTGATAAGAAGAGAAAAAGTGTTGCGACTGGGAAAAAAGGTGGGAACATTTAGAATTTAAAAGATTTGAACATTTGGACACAGATTGTCCGTCCGATTCTCCTATCCAAAATTTATTTCAAGTATTGCATCTAATATCTTCATCCAAAATCAAAAGATCTTCATGAATTCTACAAGAATAAATAACTAATCTCTGGCAAAATCGTTAGTTACATATTCTAGTAATTTCCAAACCTCTCCTCAGATGTTCGAATCGTTCTTCAGCTAATGGTTCGTGAGTATATCAATTCCTTAGCATACTTGCTTGATTTAGGAAGATATCATCTATGGTTTGCTTGATTTGTAGATAAAAAATATTAAGTTCTCTCATTATGCTTATCTCAAACTTTTGCTGCATTATCTTGGCAAGTTTCTTGCATAGGGAATCTTTAGTAACTCTAAGGATAGTATCATCAACATAGATTTGAATGGTAAGAAGGTCTTAAAGAATAGATTAGTATCAATCAATACTCTTAAAAACCTTTTGAAAGTCAAAATCCACTAAGTCTTACATATTAAGCACGAAGAGCTTGTTTTAAACCATAAAGAGTTTTGAAAAGTTTAAAGATATGGTTTGAAAAATATTTATGAATAATATCATAAGGTTGTTCTACATACACTTTCTCTTCAATAAAATCATTTAAGAAGGCACTTTTGATATCCATTTGGTAAAACATAAAACCTTTGAACAGTGAAAAGGCAACGAATATTCTAATGAATTCTAATCGAGTAATGGGAGTAAAGGTTTTATCATAATCAATGCCCTCTTCTTGATTTAATCCTTGTACAACTAATCCGGCCTTATTTTTGTTAACAATACCATACTCATCAAGTTTATTTCTGAAAACCCACTTGGTATCAATTATGAGATGGTCAAGTAGTCTAGGGACAAGCTTCCAAACTTAATTCTTTTGAAATTGGTTAAGCTTTTCTTGCATGGCCATAATAAAAAAAATCATCATGTAAGGCTGCATCAATTCAATTAGGTTCAGTGCTAGACGGTAAAGTAAAATTATCAACAAAATACTGTCTAATTTTAACTTCGCAACTAGGATCACCAATGATATGTTCTTTTGGATGGACAGTTTTGGACTTCCAATCTTTTGGCAGACTCAAATCATGTGCTTGACCCTTCATTGTTGACTATCTTTAGATTGTTATTCCTCTAGTTCTTCTTCTTTGGCAGGGTTGTCAAGTGATGGAGCTTCATGATGTTCAATGCCATTTTTTTTGAGCTACCTATATCATTATCATCTTTTCGTGCAAGAGATAAAGTCCTAGTAAATAAAAAATATCATCTACTAATACACATGTATACTTCTTACCACTTAGGCTAGTGGTCCTTATTAGTCCAAACAAATCCATATGTATTAGTTCAAGAAGATTTGAGGTTAGAATCATTTTCTTCAATTTGAAATATGTCTCTGTTTGTTTTCCAAAATAGCAAGCATCACATAATTGGTTTTTGTCAAATATAATTTTAGGCAGTCTTTTATCAAGCCTTTTAATGATAATCTATTTAATAAATCAATAGAGACATGGCCTAACCTTCTATGCTAAAGGTAGCCATCAATATCATATATAGAGAGGCACTTTACATAATGAACAATGGGATTATTAAGTTATAGTACATAGACATTACCAATGCGATTGGCAATAAAAATGATTTCATTAGTAGAATTATCAATGATAGATCATGAACCTTTTTCAAATTTAACCTTATAACATTTTTCACATAAAAAACTAATATCAAGCAAGTTGCACTTCAATTTATCAATCAATGATACTTGCTTAATAATGATGGAGAATCTCTTACCAACGTTACCTTTACCAAGTATTTCCCTTTTTCTTATCTCCAAATGTGACAAATCCATCATTTGCAGCTAGAAGGTCATCTATTAGTGTAACATTTTCCATCATGTGTCTTGAGCATCCACTATCCAAGAATCATTTTGTGGAGCTCAATTTTTGCAGCTGATGTACCTACTCATGAGATGGAAAAATGTCTTTTGGCACCAACATTTTCTTGGGTCCATGGAGGTTAGTAATAGTACTTCTAATTTTTCAAACTGTTTTTGTTCCGGATTCCACTTTCTTCTTAATATGACCCTTAGATGCTTTGTATCCAGATTTTTCAAAATATGTGCAACAAACATGTGTCATATATAATGAAGCAGCTTCTACAAAGTAAGATTTGTAATTTTCAACTTTGATCTCATGCCTATAGCCCAGACAATTTCGGTTTCCAGCCATGTGTTGTGTACCAAGCAATTTTTTCAAATTATTTTTGTCATTTGTAAACTTTTTAATGCATGTAGTGAGATCATCAACTCTATTTTTTATATCATCAAAATTGCTGACTATAATTTCAAGAAAATTAACTTTGTCATACAAGCATTTGTTCTCAAGTATCATACAATGTAAAGAATTAGAATAATATCATTTTCAACATTTGAGCACATAATGGAATCAAGTAAGGCTTTGTTCTCATTCAACAACTTAGCATTTGTCATCCAACAAGGAATTAATTTTTACTTTCATTTTCTTGTTTCTTCTATATAGCTTTTTTGAGTTCATGAAACATGTCAAAAAGTAGCTTATTAGGATCATCAATCTTTTCACAATCAGAATAATGTAATTCAGATTTGGAATTAGAAGAAGTAAGATTTACCTTATCTTCTATGGCCATGAAGCAAATGTTTGCCATTTCATTTTCAGAATCACAGCTTTCTTCTGTTTCGAATTCAACTTGATCCTGAGCTCCAGTCAATCCTTTTCTTATCTTCTTGTTGTGCTTGGCTTCTATTTCTTTTGCTATTGGGTAATCAGAAATAAAATGCTCCGTACTTTTGCATTCATAGCATTGAGGTTTGAAGGACGAAGTTTGTCCTTTCTTTTTGCTAAATTTTTTACCTTTGTTGAAGTTACCTTTTCTGAACATCTCCTTGAATTTTCTAGCAACCATGGTCATTTCTTCATTGTCTAGATTAGTACCACCATCATAATCAGTTTGATCACTGTTAGGATCTTCATTAACTACTTTTAAGGAGGTTCCTCTTTTGCCTCCATTATTTTTATCATGCTCTAGAAACTTTTTCAGTTTCATTTCACAAGTTAATAGGGAGCCAATTAGCTCTTCAATAGGTAAGTTGTTCAGATTTTTTTATTCCTCTATAGCTAAGGTTTTTGGCTGCCAACTCTTTGGCAAAGTATCAAGCAGTTTTCTGTTTTGTTCTCTAAGGGAATAAGTTTTCCCATATACTTTTTGACCATTTTGTGAACCGAGTAAACATATATGTTATGTTCTCACAAAGCTTCATGGAGAACAATTCATAATCTCGGACAAGGAGTCTTATCTTCGATTCTTTTATTTGATTGGTCCCCTAGTGGATGACCTCAAATAGTCTCCACATTTCGAGAGCTGAATCACAATCACTCTATTATATCCAGTAGCATCAACAGTATAACATAGAATGTTCATAGTTTGAAAATTTAGTGTCATTTTGGTATTATCATCAGCATCATACACATTGCTCTGTTTAGGAATACTTCTACCTACAACAATTTTCAATGGAACATATGGTCCTCTTTCAATCAACTTCCATAGCTCAAAATTAATTGAGTATACATAAATCTTCATTCTGTTTTTTTCAAAATGTATAATTGCTTTCACTAAACAAATATGGTCTATTTGTTGAGGATCTTTCTATGTATGGTATGGACGAGGTGTTTCCCATTCGTATCTTTTCCTACAAAGTTGTTAAACCGAAAATAGTGCAGACCAGTGCTCTGATGCCAATTGATAAATCTTAGAGGGGAGTGAATAAGGTTTATTGCAAACAAATACAATTTAAAAATAATTATTTGATATCTTTTTTATAAAGGCCGAATAAGATGAGAGTTCAAAAATGCAAACTTGTGTGCTGCTGAAGAACTTTCAAAATTCTTCTAAATGATGGAAAGAAGATTTATAGTTAAGATAGGTAGATGAAGCAATAATAACAATTTTACCTAACTGCATAAAAGTCTTTGATCAAATCAATAAATGCAAGAAAGAGTGTAAAGCTCTCAAGTTAGATGAATAGTGAAAACGCTAGTATAAAGAACAAATAAAATACAGAAGAAAAGACTCAATGATGTATAGTGATTCAATCCTTAAATGATCTACATCTACTACCTGAAACACACACTTAAGGATTTTAACACAACCACTAAAACTTTTTTTCCAAATCAATGGTGGTAGGCTACACCAATCTTACACAAGAAGATCACCATACTTAGTTTTACACCCAACATCTTTAATCACAACAATCAAGGCTCACCCCAATTAGATTTTACACCACAATCTTTATACATACACAAAATAAGGCTCATCCCAATGGGTTTTACACCATAGCTTTGATGCAAGATAGAATGAAGGAAAACTTACAGAAATAACTCACAAGTTTGAGCAGATAAATAGACGAGCACCAACACCTTTTTACCTTTGAAGCAATTTGATTTCATTTTAAAACACAATGAAAAGGAATATTTTTGTATTCTAAAATGTAAGGATGTTTCTTAGAAAGATAGCCAAAAGTTTTACAGAAAATCATGTTTAAATGGCTTTTATAAAAGCAAAAAGCGGACTTCCAATGGCTAGAAATGGCTAGTTTCATGCTGTCAGATTTGCCAGAGTTTTGGACTCGAGGATCAGACAATGGTGCGTCCAAAAGGTAAGTCCAAAATGGCACTTTTTTAGGCAGAATCGATTTGACACTGTTCACAGAGTTTTGGATGAAGTTTTTGGATGCAGAGTCATCCAAACTACTCAATCCAAAATTCTAAAGATTTAAAACTTTAAAATCTTTTTGTTTGTGTGCTTCAAGGTAAAAATAAACTGAATCATACAACAAAGAAGACATAGAAATTTATACAAACTACCTTAACAACATTCCTAGTCTAAGGTTCTTTCACAAGGACTTCTTTATATGCAATCTCTTATGCTTGGTTTACTACTCGATCACCCATTCTTGGATTCTATTACTCAAAAGTTGCTTAGCAATCTTATTTGTATGCCTTGAAAGAATTGAGGTTAAACATGTCCTATCACATGTAAATCACACAAGTTAGTCCTCATTAATGTTTGTCATAAGTCAAAACACAAGAGAATGACATTAGGGCTAACAATCTTCCCCTTTTTGAGTGATGAAAAATTTGATGGGATTGTGATACAAAAAATAAGAATATGTATAGTACGGATATGTTAGACCAAGAGAAATAAGAATATTTTTCATTGAAATGCACTCTCTCATCATAGGACTCAAAGAGTGCTTATGAGATTAAAATAGAAAATTAAAGTATGTACTCATAAACATGACTTAATGAGTTTATGGCCCAACCTACCTCCACATCCTCCTTCCTTCCATCAAAGGACTATTCCACAAGAGAATAGCCGCAAATAGTAGTCAAAAAATGTATAGATATGTACACAAGGGGTATAAAAGATAAATCATAATATGTAATGCTCCCCCTTAGTAAGTGCATATATGAACATAAGATATAGAGCCATGAAGTGTGTTTTAAAAATAAGACTAGATTCCAAGGTTTTGGACTTCTAAAATGTGCATCCAGAATGGGCAAAAATGAGGCAGAAGATAACTTTTTAAAAAACTCATCTTTAAATTAGTTTTTTGGATTGAAGAAAATGTGAGTCCAAAACTCTCCCTGTGTATGTGCAGAGTAAAATAAGATTTTTCGCAAAGATATATCAGAGGTTTTCAATCCAACCCAGTTTTCTCAAGGTATTTCAACACAAATTTTCTGTGCAACCAAAGAGAAGTTTTCATAAGCATAAATATTCTCATCAACCAAAAATTTAAAGAAAGTGCATATCATATCCATAGCTAAAAATAAACAATCCAGCTTATTCAAAATCAGTTAGAATGTACAACAAACTCATACCCACACTTCAATCTCCTTAGTCCATACTAATAACAACGTTTCAACATAGTCTCCATCAAGTCACTCAATTTTTCATAGTCCGCATTTTCAAACCATAACCATAAATAGTCATAATTCATCTTAAGCCTCATAAGCAATCACAATCATAATCCATAAATTTCAAAACATCACCCTCGTAAACCAACATACAACCATAATATATTCACAATTCACAATCCATATTTATAAGAGCAAAAACCAGAGAAAGAGATATCATGAAAGCAAAAAAATTTGCACAACACAATGTTTGATCAACTTAAATCCCCAAAATGTATTTCATAGAATCACAAGCTTCTAAAGAAAATTTCTGTTTCCACATCACAATCTCTGCTTAGTCCATAGCATAGTCTCTATGATAGCATCAAATCATCAAATTCAGAATCTCCCAATGATATATTTCTCAAATCATCAATTCACAATCCCTCAATAATAATTTTTCTCCCCATTTTTTTTCAGTAAAAAAAAAATAACAATAAGCAGTAATATCCGAAGAATACCCAAAACAGCGATAGCAAGAATTAATAAGCAATATCAGCCAGTATGAAAAAAGTAGTAAACTAGCAGTAATATTAGTCCAAGACTAAGATAAAGGAGCTCATAAAAAAAATGTAATGCAAAGAGTAGGAAATTTTGCAAGAATAAAGTTCTGTCATCAAGAATAAAAGTTGGGAGAAGAAGTCATCACTCAGCAATCATCATGTGCCACATCTCATGGGATGAGAATAGTCGTAGGTTTAGCGCTGGCATCATTCTTTGAATGTTGTCCAACAATTTTGCTGGACTTCTATTTTACCATGAACATGCTTTTGCTGTTGGCTAGATGAACTTCCAAATGCAGTTGGTTTGTCTTGCTTTAGAACGTCCTTGGCAAAAATGGATGCAATGATTGTGGGTTACTTGGTGTGCCAAGATGAGACATTAGTACTATCAGTCTTTTTCTCATTCTCATTCTCACTCTCCTTCACTAGCTAAACATCAGTTTCTTTCTATATTGAAGGAATGATAGGTTCAAGCTCTGGCACGGGTAGAGAAACTTGTTAAATAGAATTGCCTGCAGCTTCATATTGCTTTCCTTCCACATTTTTTAATCTATTTCCTAAATTTTTCAATTCACATTTGACTTCTACACTTAGACTATCTAGCTTGGTGGATAGAAGAATTATAGCAACCAAAATACTCCGAGTTATTCTACTTTCCTGATTTTTCTGCTTCGCTCAATATAATGTTTCTTTTTGAATTTCAGTCTCAACTTTTCTTTTTGTGCATCCTGATGTAGCAGAGTTTTCTTGCCTTTCACCAAATTTTCTTTCTCTCCTTCAGTGGCTTCTCTAAGTAATATCAATTGATTATCAGCTTGAATGGAGCCCATTTTCTCAAATGAATTTCTACTGCAGATGTTGACCTTACAATGCTCAGGGACAACCATACTCACATCAACATTGAAGTACTTAAATAGCTTGATGAGAAGGTTTCCAAATGTTAATACTTTGCTTGATGTGTTCTGAGATTGACTCATCAATTTTCACAATCAGAAACCAAAAGTTGATTTGTTTTCCTTTTGACAGATCTAGTATCAACACCATTTGCAGAATACTTATAGAGGTCTTGCGACCAAGACTAGATATCACCATGGTTGAGACCATATGATGTAGCAATCTCCCCATTCCATTTAACCATTTGACATTTCAATCACTTAAATTTCTAAATTTCTTAGTACCAGTAAATATCCTCTCAAATCGACTCAGTTCAAATAGGTCAAAAATTTTAAGCAGATTGTTCATTTCAAACAGAAAATTGTGCTCCACTAACTTTGACATCGAAGATTCTATTTAGCAGTCAGTGGACAAATTCAAAGCTCACTCTTCCTATTCGAGAGGTATACCACTAAACCATAAATTCGTTTCCTGTCTCCTTATGTCTCAAATTTGCATAGAAATCCCAAACTAGTATAGAGTATGACTTCTTATTCACAGAAAAAAGAGACTCCCAACAGAATAATTCAACCAAACTCAGAATGCTTGTATAATTTAGAAAGACTTTAGAATCAACCCAATAACCCACAGTAATTGTTCTATTTCTAGATACCCAATCATTATACTCACTTTTTGAGATGAGAGTTCGAGGTACCTGAGTGTCTGAGTTTTTCCTTTTCTGGAAGTTGTTTTGCTAAAGCAGTTTGAGGAGTTGGTTCATCAATGCCAGCTTCCTTGTTCTTTTTCTTTGCAAATATCGAAGTATTGGCAATCGATTTCCTTGTCATTGTCTTCTTCTTGGTTTCCTTCACTTTTAGTTCGGTTCCTTTACTGGGTTTCGGAGATTTAGCCATGGTGAATACGAATGAAGATTTGATTTTTCTAGTTTTTGTTGAGAGAGAGCGAAATCCAGAGGAAAGAGAAAGGTGCTAAGAAAAATGACAAATTTTTTGAATTTTTTAAATGAGAAGAAGATTCAAATAGATTTGAATTCTTTTTGGGGTTTACGAGGTGTTGAGGAGTGTAAGTACAATTTAGTACATTTGATAAATGTGATTTTTGAAAATAACTAATGTTATTCAGATAAGAAGAGAAAAAGCATTGCGGCTGGGAAAAAAGGCGGGAACATTTAGAATTTAACAGATTTGAACTTTTGGACACAGATTGTCCATCCAATTTCCCTATCCAAAATTTATTTCAAGTACTGCATCTAATATCTCCATCCAAAATCAGAAGATATTCAGGAATTCTACAAGAATGAACAACCAATCTCTGGCAAAATTATTAGTTATATAATCTGGTAATTTTCAAACCTCTTCTCAGATGTTCAAATCGTTCTTCAGCCAGTGGTTTGTGGTTTGTGAATATATCAATTCCTTGACATACTTGGCTTGATTTAGGAAGATATTATCTATGGTTTACTTGATTTGTAGATAAAAAATATTAAGTTCTACCATCATACTTATCTCAAACTCTTGCTGCATTGTTTTGGCAAGTTTCTTGCATAGGAAATCATTAGTAACTCCAAGAATAGCATCATCAACATAGATTTGAATAGTAAGAAGGTCTTAAAGAATAGAGTAGTATCAATCAATGCTCTTGAAAAACCTTTTGAAAGTCGAAATCCACTAAGTCTTACATATTAAGCAAGAAGAGCTTATTTTAAACCATAAAGAGTTTTGAAAAGTAAAAAGACATGGTTTCAAAAATATTTATGAATAAAATCAGAAGGTTGTTCTACATACACTTCCTCTTTAATAAAATCATTTAGGAGGGCACTTTTGACATCCATTTAGTAAAACATAAAACCTTTGAACGGTGCAAACGCAAAGAACATTCTAATGGATTCTAATCGAGTAACGGGAGTAGATGTTTTATCATAGTCAATACCCTTTTCTTGATTGAATTCTTGGGCAACTAATCTGGCTCTATTTTTAATAACAATACCATACACATCAAGTTTATTTTTGAAAACTCACTTTGTATCAATTACAAGATGATCAAGTGGTCTAGGAATAAACTTCCAAATTCGATTCTTTTCAAATTAGTTCAGTTTTTCTAACATGGCCATAATAAAAAAAATCATCATGTAAGGCTGCTTCAATTCAATTAGGAGGTAAAGCAAAATTATCAACAAAATGCTGTCTGATTTTAACTTTGTAGCTAGGATCACCAATGATATGTTCTTTTGGATGGACAATTTTGGACTTCCAATCTTTTGGTAGAATTAGATCAGTGTGCTTGACACTTCCTTGCTCACTATCTTCAGCTTGTTGTTCCTCTAGTTCTTCTTCTTCTTTGGCATGGTTGTCAAGTGATAAAGTTTCATGATGTTCAATGCCATTTTTCTTTGAGCTACATATATTAATGTCATCTTTTCGTGCAAGAGATAAAATCAAAGTAAATAAAAAATATCATCTACTAATACACAAGTATACTTCTTACCACTTAGGCTAGTGGTCCTTATTGGTCTAAACAAATCCATATGTATTAGTTCAAGAAGATTTGAGGTTAAAATCATTTTCTTGGATTTGAAATATGTCTCAGTTTATTTTCCAAAATGGCAAGCATCACATAATTGGTTTTCCTCAAATATTATTTTAGGCAATCCTTTATCAAGCCTTTTAATGATAATTTATTTAACAAACCAATAGAGATATGGTCTAACCTTTTATGTTAAAGGTAGCCATCAATATTATATATGGAGAAGCACTTTACATAATGAGCAATAGGATTATCAAGATATAATACATAGACATTAACAATGCGATTGACAATAAAAAATATTTCATTAGTAGAATTATCAATGATAGATCATGAACCTTTTTCAAAATTAACCTTACAACATTTTTCACATAAAAGACTATTATCAAGCAAGTTACACTTCAATTCATCAATCAATGATACTTGCTTAATAATGATGGAGAATCTCTTACCAATGTTACCTGTGCCGAGTATTTCCCTTTTTCTTATCTCCAAATGTGACAAATCCATCATTTACAGCTAGAAGGTCATCCATTAGTACAACATTTCCCATCATGTGTCTTGAGCATCCACTATCCAAGAATCATTTTGTGGAGTTCAATTTTTGTAGCTGATGTACCAATTCATGAGATGGCACAATGCCTTTTGGCACCCACATTTTCTTGGGTCTACGGGGGTTAGTAATAGTTCCTCTAATTTTTCAAACTATTTTTGCACCGGATTCTACTTTCCTCTTAACATGACACTTAGATGCTTCGTGTTTGGATTTTTCACAATATGTACAACAAATATGTGTCATATTTGATGAAATAGCTTTTACAAAGTAAGGTTTGCAATTTTCGGCTTTAATCTCATGTCTATTGCCTAGACCATTTCGATTTATAGCCATGTGTTGTGCACCAAGCTATTTTTTCAAATTGTTTTTGCCATTTGTAAACTTTTCAATGCCTGTAGTAAAATCATCTACTCTATTTTTCATGTCATCAAAATTGTTGACCATAATTTCTGGAGAATTAACTTTGTCATACAAGCATTTGTTCTCAAGTGTCATATAATGCAAAGAAGTTAGAAGAACAACCTTTTCAACATTTGAGCACATAATGGAATCAAGTAAGGCTTTGTTCTCATTCAACAACTTAGCATTGTCATCTAACAAGGAATCAATTTTCATTTTCATTTCCTTGTTTCTTCTATATAGCTTTTTGAGTTCATGAAACATGTTAAAAAGCAGATCATTAGGATCATCAAGCTTTTCAAAATTAGAATCACGTAATTCAGATATGGAATTAGAAGAAGTAGGATTTATCTTATCTTCTATGACAATGAAGCAAATATTTGCCTTTTCATTTTTAGAATTACAGCTTTCTTCTGTCTCGGATTCAACTTGATCCTAAGCTCTAGTCAATCCTTTTCTTATCTTCTTATTGTGCTTGGCTTCTCTTTCTTTTGCTATTGGGCAATCAAAAATAAAATGCTACGTATTCTTGCATTCATAGTATTGAGGTTTGAAGGACGAAGGTTGTCCTTTCTTTTTGAAAATTTTTTTACCTTTGCTGAAGTTACCTTTTCTGAACATCTTGAATTTTCTAGTAACCATGGCCATTTCTTCATTGTCCAGATCAATACCACCTTCATAATCAGTTTGATCATCATTAGGCTCTTCATTAACTGCTTTCAAGGCGGGTCCTCTTTTGCCTCCATTATCTTCATCATGCTCTTGAAACTTTTTCAGTTTCATTTCACGAGTTAATAGGGAGCTAATTAGCTCTTCAGTGGGTAAGTTGTTCAGATTTTTTATTCCTCTATAGCCAAGGTTTTTTGGCTGCCAACTCTTTAGCAAAGTATCAAGCAGTTTTCTATTTTGTTCTCCCAAGGAATATGTTTTCCCATACGCTTTTTAAGCATTCATAATGTTTGTGAACCGAGTAAACATATATGTTATGTTCTCACAAGACTTCATGGAAAACAATTCATAATCTCGGACAAGGAGTCCTAGTTTCGATTCTTTTACTTGATTGGTCCCTTAGTGGATGACCTCAAGTAGTCTCCATATTTTGTGAACTGAATTACAGCCACTCTCTCTGTTATATTCAGTAGTATCAAGAGCACAACATAGAATGTTCAAAGCATGAAAATTTAGTGTCATTTTGGCATTATCATTAGCATCATACACATTGCTCTGTTTAGGCATAGTTCTGCCTTCAACAATTTTCGATAGAACATATGGTCCTCTTTCAATCAACCTCCATAGCTCAAAATTAATTGAGCATACATAAATCTTCATTCTATTTTTTTAGAATGTATAATTGCTTCTACTGAACAAAAGTGGTCTATTTGTTGAGAATCCTTCAATGTATGGTAAGGACGATGTGTTTGCCATTCGGATTTTTTCCTGCAAAGTTGTTAAATCGATAATAGTGCAGACCAATGCTCTGATGCCTATTAATAAACCTTATAGGGGGTGAATAAGGTTTATAGCAAATAAATGCAATTTAAAAATAATTCTTCGATATATTTTTGATAAAGGCCGAACAAGATGAGAGCTCAAAAATGCAGACTTGTGTGCTGCTGAAAAACTTTCAAAATTCTTCTAAATGATGAAAAGAAGATTTATAGTTAAGATGGGTTGATAAAGCAACAATAACAATTTTACCCAACTGCATAAAAGTATTTGATCAAATCAATAAATGCAAGAAAGAGTGTAAAGCTCTTAAGTCAGATGAACAGTGAAAAGGTAGGTACAAAGAATGATGTGTTTAGATTTGGGTATAAAAATCATATAAAGACTAAACACATTCTCAATCAAGTTTACATTAAAACATTAAACTTCAAATTACACATATAAGCAAGCGTACTCATCATTAACATAGCATAGGGTTCAAACGAGTGTCGATCCTCAAGAAACAAATAGACATTAATCACCCTTCTTTCATTGTTTAACCGACTCAATAACGTAAAAAAGAAATAAAAATAAAAATAAAATAAAATAAAATAAAATAAAAATATATACATGTCAAGAATGGAGAATTATGTAACTCAAGCACTTGTTTAGACAAACATAATCTTAAAGTACCCAATCTTTATCACAACCAATTATTCTCTTAGCATTATGAAGGATTAAAATAGACTCCATTCGTTTCCAATCCATGAATTCCTATCTTCTAAATAACTTAGCATCACATTCCTGTCTCAACCAGTCTTACCTAAAAGATGCATTAAATACAATCATTTGATTAAATTTTCATTCTTGGCAAACTTAAAACATGAAATTAACCAATGAATCCATTCTTGACAGACATCAATTAACCTTTAATTACCTTGTTCTTAGCAATTAACCCCTTTTCCAAGCAAGTTAAAAGATAACACATATGAAACCAATAAATTAAGACAACCATCAATCCCTTTTCCAAGCAAGTTAATGGAAAGAAACATCCAATTAATCTCGTAATTAACACAAGTAATTAAATACCAAGAAAACAACCAATTAACTAAAAGATCAAATAACTCTAAACATCATGAATATCTAAAACAATATCAAATTACAATAAAATAATTAACATATCATTGTTCAAGAAAAAGAAAATAAAGGAAAAGAAAGCACTTATGGACAAGCCTCATTCTTCTTCCTTTGAAGACCTTCTTGCACAACCCTCCTTGAATTGAAGAATTCCTCCTTTGATTGAGTAATTTTCTATGATAATCAATGAATTCTCTTCTTTTCTCTTGTATTTTCTATCTATTTATAGGCTTAGAAAGTGCCTAAACTCGTTAGTATAATGTTCTTGGCTGAGTAGAAGTAGAAAAGTACTAAAACTCCACAGATTACCAAAAACTGCGTCCAAAAATCAAGATCCCACCTTTTCCTCAGAGTACAGCCATCACCGCCTTGGCTCTCAGAGCCGGTGCCGGTTGTGTTCTAGTTTTCCTCTCGTTTGTCGATTTTTTTTCGAATTTCGCACGATGTATTCTAGAATGCAGTCGGCGCCACCTTGGCTACTAGAGCCGGTACTGATTCCACTCTGTTCTACTTTGTTTTGACAAATTTTTGTCGCCTCGAAGTGTGTGTCAACAGTGCATGGCCGGCGTCGGTTCCTATGCCCTGTCTAGTTCCCCCTCTCTTCTGTTTTATGACGTTTTTACTTTTTTTTATCCTAAAAATCTATAATAATGAACAAAATACCTTTTCAAGGATAAAATCTTAAATATGAAGGAATATGACTAGTTTTTGAATAAAATGTATTACAAAAGAGCCTCAAATAACTAGGAAAAATATGACTAATTTAGCCCATATCAAAGAACAAATAAAATGCAGAAGAAAAGACTCAATAATGTATAGTGGTTCGATCCTACATCTACTACCTTAAGCACACACTTAAATATTTCAACACAACCACTAAAACCTTTTTCTCAAATCAATGGTGATAGGCTACACCAATCTTATACAACAAGATTACCACACTTGGTTTTATACCTAACCTCTTCATTCACAACAATCAAGGCTTACCCCAATTGGGTTTTATATCACAACCTTGATACATTCACCAAACAAAGCTCACCCCAACTGGGTTTTATACCACAACCTTGATACAAGATAGAATAAAGGAAAACTTATAGAAATAACTCACAAGTTTGAGCGGATATGAACAGATGAGCACCAACACCTTTTTACATTTATGAATTTAGGACAAAGATAATGTATTATGAACATTATTAGTTACAATTGTGAGGACAAGGAGAAGAGTTTTACATTTATCAGAGCAGTAATTAATCTTTAGAAATGGGTAGATAAGAATGTGTTAGGTTTAGAACTGTCTGTGAGCAAACTTCACTTTGAAGCATAATGAAAAGGAAGAATTTGTATTCTAAAGTATAAGGTTGTTTTTTAGAAAGATAGCACAAAAAATTTATAGAAAATTGTGTTTAAATGGCTTTTATAGAAGTAAAAAGCAGACTTCCAACGGCTAGAAACAGCTAGTTTTACGTTGTCAGATTTGCCAGAGTTTTGAACTCATGGATTGGACGATAGTGCATCCATAAGGTAAGTCCAAAGTGGCACTTTTTTAGGAGGAATTGATTTGACACTGTTCACAGAGTTTTGGATGATGTTTTTGAATACAAAGTCATTCAAACTACTCACTCCAAAATTCTGAAGACTTAAAACTTGGAAAATCTTTTTGTTTGTGTACTTCAAGATAAAAATAAATTGAATCATACGGTAAAGAAAACATAAAAATTTACACAAAATACCTTAACAACGATTCCTAATCTAAGGTTCTTCCACAAGGACTTCTTGGTATGCAATCTCTTATGCTTAGTTTTCAACTTGATCACCCATTCTTGGATTCCATTGCTCAAGAGTTGCTTAGCAATCTTATTTGCATGCCTGAAAAGAAATCAGGTCAAACATGTCCTATCACATGTAAATCACAGAATTTAGTCCCCATCTATGTCTGTCATAAATCAAGACACAGGAGAATACCCTTAGGGCTAACATATATATATATATATATATATATATATATATATATATATAAGAGAAGAAACGAAGAAAGAAAAAAAGAGAAGAAAAAGAGAGAAGAAGAGGAAAACAAAAATGAAGGAAGAGAGAGGAAGGCCAAGAGAAGAAGAGAAAGGAAAGAAATAGAGAAAGGAGAGAGAAGAGAGAAAGGAGAGAATTATCAATTTGGTAAGCTTGATTTGAGGAAATAAAAGAATAGGATGAGTCCTATTTATTTTATAAATACGTTTAGTTAGTGATTTTCTAAAACATCTATGAGTCCTCTTTATTTTATAATTAAATACCGTTATGGCAAATGATTTTCTTAAAATATACATGTCTACTTGATGATTTTATGAAAGATGGATTTTATGAGTTCCTCCAAGAATTCAATTTTGGAAAAGGGTTTGGTTTGGAAAATATTACATTGCATTTATCTCCAGTATGTTATGTTTTAAGACTAATCATGGTATTAATGTTATTGGTTGGACTAATGTTTCTTCCGAATAATGAGATTGCAATTTAGTCATACTTATTAAACACTTGACGAGAATATAATTATTGTAAGAAGCCATTAATATCCATAATATCCATGTGAAGAAATGACTGTTTTGTGCAAAGTATGAGATGTCATGTTCTTTTACAAGTCGTCTTGTTGGGAAAATACCATGAAAACCTGTTTTATCTTAAAATCACGATCACACATAGAACTCATTAGGTGTTTTTGCACTCACACATCTTCCAACATGTTTTTAGGCTCTATTATATAGGTTGGTGATCAGAGTGTGCAATGGAAGCATGATAATGACGAAATAGGCAATATGATATATTATGTGATATATTGTAAGCTTTGAATATTATATGAAGGATTCACAGTCCATGTATTATAGGATTTTCCTATGAATAAATTCACTATTTTGAAATTATAGTATGATTCTGTTGTGTATTAAATTATTGATCTGTTATAAAAACTCATTGTTTGAGAGATCAAATGGAATGACATCCTATGAAGACAAGGTCCACTACTATGGTATATTACATCAAAGAGTTTAAATGAATATTATCTTTTTTTTTAAAAGATATAGAACTTTTGTAAAGATAAATATTTTGAAATAATAAAAGTACTTTTTTTAGTAAGTTTATATTCAAATTTTTTATACATGAAGGTCTAAATACGTTAGTAAGTGATCTATATGTTTGGTCATACTTCCTAATAAGGTGCAAATCATAGTTACTTAACATACATGTTAAAATTGTTTTTGATCAATTAATGAAATTGGACACTTTATCAAGATTTATATCATTATACTATAATTTTCAAATGGGGAATGGTTTACTTTAACCAGTGAGTAGACCTATTATACCAATAGTGTAACTATATTTGGAATACGTAGAATTGGACCGCGCGATAGTAGCCTTTGTAAAAGTACTACAGTAAATAAAGATTAGACTAATGCTACTATTGCGTGGATGAATACTTTATGGTTTGAGTATGAGTTAGCAGTTTGGTAAAATTGGACATATATGATTTGATATACTATAGGTGAGATTTCCTTGATAAGATTAAGATCTTTATACGTTGGCTATCTATCTTTTGTTTGATCAAGACAAACTTGTACAATAAATCTTCCATACTTTTTGTTATGAAAGGAGTGAATAGCCTCTTGTGACGGTCTAAGATAATCTATAAAAATTCAAGATACTGGAAAATGACTAAAAGTGTTGCTTTAGGAATAGCTCCCACTAGATAAGCGATTATACTCTTGGAAGTCATAGATTATAGAATAGATGTCAAAGGATGGTCATTGTCATTGATGAAAGGTGATAGTACTAATCAATCATATCTTAATTAATGATGAGCATTACATAGAGGGGTATTTTTATTATTAAATTTGTAGGTCAAAGACAACACTTGTGTAATATTATCTTCAAGGTTAGTATCTTCGTATGCTGATGAATAAGAATATTTAAACTGTAAAGTAGAACTATTTATTTAGTAGGGGCACTTTGATCTTTCTAGCAGCCAATGATAATATGTTTTTTGGTCTCTGAAATAGGTCTAGAAACCTAAATGGCTATTTTGGTCATTGCACAAATTAATTGAATTATTTAAGGAATGGAAGAAGTTATTTTATACCAAAAAATCTATTAGGTTAGAATAATTAATTAAATCCAAAATTTTATTCATGGGCTAGATTAATTAATTAATTTTAAGAAATCTAATTTAATATATTGGTTTGAATAAAATAAATAAGGATTGGCTTAATAATTGAATTGGGTAATGTATTTTATTATTTTGGGCTTTAGTTAAATTAATTAAAAGGTTCAAATAAAATAATAAATAAGTTGGGCTGAATTTTTATTATTTTGGGTTTTAATTAATGACCCAAGACAAATAATAAAAAGGCCCAATTAACGGAAAGGAATCTTAGCCCAATTTTGGACTAGGGCAACCGGCCTTGGGGATTTATGTAAATCCTCATAGAGGCTCGTTAAGGTTAAGGAATTAATTCTAAGAGAATCCAAGAACCCTAGCCGCCATTTGCTCTCTCTCTCTCTCTCTCTCTCTCTCTCTCAAAATAATTCTAGAATACTTTCACCAGTAGTGTGAATTGTAAGATTGAGAGGATACTTTGGAAGGTAAAAATTCCATTCTCTTAAGCATTTCATGCATAGGAGTATACATTTGACAAGACTTCCAGTCAGCACTACTCTGGAGGTTACAATTTAGACGAGTTCTGGATAGCTTGTGGTTAGCAGATTCCGGTTATTGTTACGGTTTCTTCTAATCCTAAAAAAAAAAAAGAAGGTAAGTATGCGATCCTAAATTCTAATTTATTTTTCAATTTTTGCTATACGTATGATTCTCATTCCTATAAGTGGTATTAGAGCTTTGTTAACTCCCAAGAGCATGCTTTTTGTTATTAATCGATGGCGGTTCCTTAAAAATTAATTCTTTTAATTTGCATGATCTATATGATTAGTTTCTAGATGACTTGTACATTTCGTGAATGGAGTTATAAGATCTTTTAATCATTATTTTTCTTTATTTGTTAGTTTTTAGGTTTTTGGTAGAATTTGATTTACACCTCGCAAGTGATGGTATAGGTAATTGTAAAGATTATATTTTTACATGAAAATTTTTTATTTTCCACAAAGATTTTGATTCTAGACATAAGAAATTGGTTTGGTACCAACAATGGGTTAAAAGAAAGTACAGAAAAGGAGAAATAATCGAAATCAAAGTTGTCAGATTTGTTTTAGAAATTCTTGTGCGGTGAACAGTACCAACTGATGCAGGCTATAATGGACCATCTGGTGCTAGCCCCAGCCTAGAAGAAAAATTGACGAACGGATAGAAACCAACTAGCACTGGCCCACCTAGCCCAGCCAGTGCTGGTCCTTTTCTAGAACAAGATGGTGATGAAATAGAAGCTACTTGGTGCCGACTTCTCTTTGATTTGGTTCAATTTGGGTAGTTTTTCCTGTAGTGTTTTTTTTTTTTTAAGAGACTGATCATACATGATCTTTATTTTTATGCCTAGCTTTTATTTATTTCTATAAATAAATTTCATGAAAATGGTAGTTGGAACCACCTTAAGATTAAATAAGATAATCTTTCTATATAATACTTAATCTTGTCTTATTTGGATACATTGGCTAAAAGAATCGAAAAAGAAAGAAAATAATTTATTTTGTATATGCTTTATTCTTTTATTGTGAACAAGGTATAAATTGTGTTTCAAGTAAATTTGGTAATTTTCATTTTTTTTAAGTAAGATTAATGATTTATTTTCTTAAAGAAGTTATGCCCTCAGGATAAGAAAATAATTTGAATTCGAAAAATTTAAAATTAATTACCTAGATTATTTCTTGAAAAAATACAAGTAAATTCATTTGAATAAAATATTAAGTATGAGAAGGATTCCAACAGTCCCTAGCTTGCATCCCATTCAATGTTAACGATTGTGGAATTCACTCGAGTTTTCTTGGAAGTGGCCTTGTATAGGATGGCATTCCATAAGAATCCAGATTTAACAAATTAAATCAAACTAATCTAGGGTATCTATTACATTCAGTCAACCCGCATTAGAGTCTATAATGATAGATTGCCCATAATTCATGTAAAATAGCAAACTGCTCGCGTTGGAGCTAATTTTTGGATCATCAGCTAAACGATTGAGCAGTAGGTGGCTATACACTTAGAAAATTGTTATCTTTCCCAAAAAGTTATATCAGTTTTTCTAAAAGCCAAATTTTAACATTTTGATAATAGTTTAAGAGTTTATCAATTATAAGAATAAATGTTATGTTCACTTTAGATGTATATTTTATGTGAATAGACACAAACGTATAAAAATAATTTTTTCAAATTTTACAAAAATGTTTGGTGAAAGTTTTTTAGTTCTTTACCCATTATTCTCAAGGAGAATAGATTAACTGGCCCAAATTATGTAGACTAGAAAAGGAACTTCAATATAGTGTTTATTGTTATAGAGTACAAGTATGTTTTGATAGATCCCTGTCCCGAGATTGGAGAAAATTTCACCGCAGAAGAGTAAGAGGCTGAGAAGGCATGAAAGAAAGCTGATGAAATGGTTTGATGCTGTATGTTGGCTTCTATATCTAATGTTCTCCAATCCAAACATGAGAACAAGGCCACTGATTGCGATTTAGACTGCTCTTCAAGGGAGATGTTTGCTGATAAGAGCTTGCCCGAAAGGTAGGAAGCTTTTAAGGTAATCGTGAATACTAAGATGGCTGAAGGAGTATCAGTTTGAGAGCATATGCTCAAGGTGATTGCTATTTACTTGTTGTGATCATTAATCTTAAGAGTCAGATAGACATAGTTCTTGAAACTCTACCAGATTCCTTTACTTAATTTAAGTTAAATTACAATATGAACAAGATGAGCATGACCCTTTCTTAGTTAATGAAGAAGCTCCAGGCAATAAAAAAGATCATGAAGCCAAAGTCTACAGCTCTATTATCTAAGGCCTCATCTTTTGGAACTAAACTCAAAGTTAAAATGTTCAGGAAGAAGAAAGGCGATGTAACTAGATCAACCAGCACTCAGCCCAATGCGAAACCCAAAGGGAAGTGCTTCTGGTGTAGTAAGAAGGCCATTGGAAAATGAGTGCCCGGTTTTCTTAGGCAAGAACATAGGTACAATTCTCTTCCTTTAGTCTATTTTGATAATTGAATCTTCATCCACTTAAATTGTAGGGGGACCTGAGAGGCGGTGGTTTACCCTACAGTGGATGTCAACAGTTTGAGTTTAGAGCCACTGACCATATCTGTAATTTCTTGTACGGATTAAGAAAAATAAGGCAACTCAGTAAAGGAGAGCATGTACTTCGAGTTGGCACTGGAGCCAAGGTTTGGGTAGAAGCAGTGGGAGAGATAACTTTGTTTTTTTATTTAGATAGGATTTTTTTTTTGGATAAATATTTATAGGTATCGGTGTTTAAACAAAATTTGTTTTCAGTTTCTAGATTAATGGACCATGGCTTTTCTGTTTCTTTCTATTCTAGTGTTACAATAAATAGAAATGGAAATTTCATTTGTTCTAAAAACATATATGGAAACTTATTTCATTTGAATCCTATAAATTATCAAATCAATAATACAGAAATTAAACCCACTAATAAGAAGAGAAAGACCATGAAGGAGGTTTGACTCTAGAAGTTCTTGATAAAACTTAAAGGCATGCCTAATATGGATAAGCTACTGATTATGTATTGTGATAATTGTGGAATGGTATTAGAGTACAAAGAACTTACGAACCATAAGAAGGGTAAGTACATTAAAAGGAAGTACCACCTGATTGGAGAATTTATTCAGAGACAGGAGATACTAGTGGGTCAAATTTCATCAGAAAACAATTTGGTGGATGTGTTTACCAAGCCTTTGGCAAAGAAGGTGTTTCAACGAAACTTAGATTCTATAAGGGTAGGCACATATGGCCTATCTTAGTTTTTATAGGACAAGTGGGAGATTGTTGGAAATATGCTCTACAAGACATAAAAATTTTGTAAAGATATGCATTTTCAAATAACAAAATTACTTATTTTAATAAATTTGTATTTATATTTTTCATATATGAAGGTCTAAGTATGTTAGTAGTGATCTACGTATTGGGTCGTACTTCATAATAAGGTGCAAATCATGGTTACTTAACATGCAGTTTAGAATTATTCTTGATTAATTGATGAACTTGAGTATTTCGTTAAGATTTAGATCATTACACTATAGTTTCCAGGTGGGGAATAGTTTACCTTTAACCAGTAAGTAATTCTCTTACACTAATAATGTAAGCGTATTTGGAATACATAGAACTAGCTCTCGCAATAGTAGTATTAGTAAAAGTACTATAATAAATAATGATTGGACTATTGCTATGCATGGATGAATACTCTATGGTTTGAGTATGAGTTGGTAGTCTGGTATAGTTGGATGTATATGATTTGATATACTGTAGATGAAATTTTCTCCATGAGATCAAGATTCTTGTGTGTTAGGTATGTATATTTAATTTGATCAAAACAGACTTGTATAATAGACCTTCTTTGCCTTTCTTCATAAAAGGAGTGAACACCCACTTGTGATGGTTTAATATAATCTGTGAAAATTTAGGGCATTGGGAAATGACTAAGAGTGTTGCTTTAAGGGTAGAACCCTTTAGATAAGCGGTTATACTCTTGGAGGTCATATATTATGAACTAGATGTCAAAGGATGGTAGTTGTTATTGATGAAAGATGATAGTACCAATCACTCCTATCTCAATTATGGCTGTTATATAGAGGGATATTTTCATCATTACACCTGTAGTTCAAAGACAATATTTGTATAATATTATCCTTGGGGTGAATATCTTTATATGGTGATGAATGAAGATATTTAAAATGTAAAATGCAACTATTTATTTAGCTAGGACATTTTGATAATTTTAGCATTTAATGATAATATATCTTTTGGTCCCAAGATAGCTCTAGAAACCTAAATAGCTATTTTGATCATTGAAAAAATTAATTGAATTATTTAACGAATGGGAGAATTTATTTTATTCTAGAAAGTCCATTGGATTAGAATAATTAAGTCCAAGATTTATTCATAGGCTAGATTAATTAATTACTTTTATGAAGTCTAGTTTTTTATATGGGTTTAAATAAAATAAATAAGGATTGGCCTAATAATTGAATTAAGTCATGTATTTATTATTTTGGGCTTTAGTTAAATTAATTAAAAGGTTCAGATAAAATAATAAATAAGTTGGGCTAAATTTTTATTATTTTAGGTTTTAATTAAATACTCAAGATAAATAATAAAAATGTCTAATTGGCAGAAAGAAACCCTAGCCCGAATTTGGACGAGGGCAACTAGGGGATTTATGTAATCCTCATAGAGGCCGATTAAGGTATTTGTGAGGTTGAGAGGATATCTTGGAAGGCCAAAAGCTCCAGCCTTTGAAGCGTTTCATGCGTAGGAGCATACATTTGGCAAGACTTCTAGTTAGCACTACTCTGAAGGTTATGGTTTAAACAAGTTTTGGATAGCCTGGTTGTCAGCAAATTTTGGTTATTGCCATAGTTTATTTTAATCTTGGAAGAAAAAGTAAGAATGCTATCCTAAACTCTAATTTAATTTTTAAATTCCACTGCACTTGTGTAATTCTCAATCCTACATAGTCTAGTCTATTAGGCCAGGCTTTAATTTATTTATTTAATCCTAGACTAAACAAGCCTAAAATAAAATAATTAAATAATCCAAATGGACCAGGCCAATCTGTAAGCCTTTTTCCTCGTTCAAACTTAGGCTAACCCTACTTACCAAATCTGGGATCAAACCCTAAATAATTAATTAGCCAATTTAACCAAGCTATTTATTCTATCTTTAGGACTTTTATTTTATTCTTGCCATATAAAAAATCAGGCTTCCAGAATAAAATAATCCGATTATATAGGCTATTTCGGGGACTGAAAAATATGTATCGTCCTTAGCTATTAAAATTATCAAAATACTCCTACTACATAAATATCTATTTTACATTTTAAATGTTTTCTATTATCACTGTAAGGAAATATTGACTCCAAAGATAATGTTGTACTTGACAATATCTCTGACCTATAGGTGTTATGACTAAAATATATCTCTACGTAGTGCCAGTCATAAAGAAAGGAAACAATATACTAACACTTCTATAAATGACCTTTTACCATCCTTAGACTACTAGCCTGATAGTCCATAACTTCTTAAAATGTTTTCATTTTGTCAAGGAGCTACTTTTAAGCAAACACCCAAGTCATATTCTCAGGGCATTAGATCTATAGACTATCCAAACAGCCACAAGAGGTGATATCCTACATAGGAGTATCAAAGTTATCTTGTATGAATCTATTTTAACTAATCGGTCACACATATCTAACATACAAGTATATTTGTTCCATAATATAACCTCACTTATAGTACATCAAAATACATGCATCTAATTTCACCAAACTACCAACTCATACTCAAGCTACAGGGTAGAAATCCATACTATAGCAGTAGTAGTCTGAGTTTCTCTCATTTTAATACATTTAGAAACCACTACTATAAGTTCTATTCTATGTATTCCAGCTATGCTTATGCTATGAAGTAAGAGAACTATTTGTTAGCTAAAGGTAAGCCATTCCATACCAATATTTTGCAGCATAATAACCTTGTCATGCTAAGATTCTCATTGTCATCAACCAATTAAGAATGATTAATTTATATGTTAAGTAACTCATAATTCATACCTTATTGTGAAAGACCTCCATTCACATAGATTATTTACTTGACGGAATGGGTCTTTTCCAGTAAAATTATGTATAATAAATTAATAGAAAGATCACAAACATCATTGAAAATAAAACTTTTATTTATTAACTTAAATTTATATTAGTTACATAGTCATTAAGGGCATATATTCCACTAAAAAATATGATATCTTACTATGAGAAGAGAAAACATCTGGACAAATTAAAAAGAACTATTAAGTACAAGTAATGCACATTTACTTAGAATTGTGCACGATGCTCTTTCAAAGAAATAAAAACATCAAGCACAAGTCCAAGTTAAAAGTTTCAGCGTTCTCTCTCTTTATATAAATAACAGGATTATCTTCAAGTAACTCATCCTCCATTTGTTGTGAATTCTTATTTTAACAATTTTATTACTGAAAATGTCCTATCAGTAGTTGTAGTTGAAACAAGAAGAGTCAATAGAAGACGAATTAATCTATCAACCAGGAAATACACATTTGCCATATTCATCTATATTAATCCTCAACAAAGATCAGAAAGTGTGGATAGATTCTGTAATTTCATATTATTTAAGACATTAAGCTTACAATGTTGCAATTGGAACTTCAAATTTATTTTCTCCTACTCAGTGAAATCACGAGGATAATATTTTTCGACAAGAAAGCAAATACCATCAGTATTAAAGGATTTACAAGCATCCTTAGGATCCAAAGCTGAGCTAAGAGTAAGAAGATCCATTGCTTGTTCATTAAATCTACTATTTAGCTCAAAAAATTAGGAATCTATAGCTGCCTTGAATATGTCAAACCAATAATAGTGCTCCATATTGACCTCATCATATTGGTGATGACCATGTTTAATCACATATGGAGAATTCATATTAGGAACATCAATGTTATGTTTTTCACAAAATTCCTTCACAATTTCTAATAAGATGTTCCAACCATCATCTCTCAATTTTTGTATCAGTGCTCTGGTGCTTGACAATAAATGCATAGCATTTATTATATCTTGCGATTTTTGTTGTAGATACTATATCTGCAATGCCCATAATTTCCTTCACTAGATGTAAGATGAAAACAAAATCAAAAAATGTAATCTTTTTGTATGCTGCAAATGCATCCCAACGCATAGAATAATTAGAAACCACTTTTAATAATATTTTCTACGACAAAACAAGTAGCACCAAACACTCTTATCAAGCTACAAAAACAACTAAAATGAAAGCCCCAACGAGTATCGCCTACTCGTTTCACAGTGCCAATCTGATTAAGTCTTCTACTAGTTTCCAGTTCATCGATTTCTAACATATTTGCAATTTCAATGCTTAGGTAGTTTGTAACTTATCTTGATGTTTGTAGGAGGTACCAATAATATTAACAACAAATGTCAAGTCTAAGAAGAAAATTATGAATGGGAATTGCCTCCCGAGAAATAGCAACCAATGCCAGTTGGAGGTGATGAGCGACATAATGAACACAATATTCATATGAACAGTCAATTAAAAACAATGCCTATAAACCATTCCATTCACCTCACATATTACTAGCACTATCAAATCCTTGGCCACAAATATTTTGAATATCCAGAGAATATTGAGAAAGAATAGAACATACTTCTTTTTTAAGAGTTATTGCTGCACTACCTTTAATGTGTACAAGATCTTTTTAAGAGTTTGGGGTTTAGGGTAGCATTAGCAGGTGGGCTGGTTCGGTTAACCAGTCCAAGAGGTCGATCCGTACAAGTCCCACTATAACAGGTAGGCCCGCTTGGGACTGCGAACCACCCACAAATTGGCCGACGGGCACTGGTCTCTGGCTTTTTTTTTTTTTTTTTTTTTGCATTTTAGCCCCCCGAACAGCTATTTCACCCCCAACTCCTAAAACTCTATAAATACCTCTCAATTAACTTCAAAACTCAACAAACTCTCCAACTCTCTATTTTCATTCTTTTTACTCTCATAATCCTTAATTCTCTTCATTTCTTCTACAAAAACTGTTAGAATAGAATTTACTTTTTTTTATATATATATTTTGTATTCTTCAAGAAAATTCTTCACATTTTGAAAGATTATTAAGTGACGGAATAGTGGATAGTTCAAGTCTTGAAAAAGATAAGAAGTAAAGCTCAACAAAGTATTCTTATTTCTTGGCTATTAACTAGTTAGTATTTCTTAATCTTACGTTCTTATTTTTTTAGCTTTACTAATTATTTATTTATCTCAATAATTTGTTTAATTTTAAGTTAATTTATAAGTTATTTATATTTTTTACTTCTCTTATTTCATTATTTGTAAATATTTTATTTTATTTGAACTATTATTTATTTTCTTGAAATTTTATTTAAATTTTAATTAATTGTTTTTGTTTAGTTTGCATAATAAATATTTAAAAAATAGATTCAAATCAACATCATCATTTTTCTTCTTAATCATCTGTACACTTTTAGTTCAATATAGATCCAATATTAAATTTAATAAATAATGAAATAGATAATAAAGGTGAAGACCCTAGTGTACAACAACCAAATATTATTCCTGAATCTAGTGTGGGTGTGCCTCAACCTGATGATGAATCTTCAGAAGCTATCCCTATCTCTAGGTGACAATGACATGACTCATTAATTCCCCTATCTCTAGGTGAAATCAACAATTTTTTATTATTTAATCTCGATTTAATCTTTCTCTTGAGTTAGTTAAGAATATAAATCAAGAATTGAGTAACAAAGACTATCTCTTAACCTCTTTCTCAAGTTAATTAGAAGAATAGACCAATCTCATCAATTCACTATTAATAAGTAATCAAATATCAAGAAGAATAATTAATTGAACAACATACTAAATTAATTTATTATCAAAAATTCAAAAAATAATATTCAGATACAATTAAAACATTAATCTTATGATTGTTCAAAGAAAAAGAAAATAAATGTATTAGAAAGAACTCATAGACAAGCCCTCTTCTTCCTCCTTTGAGAACCTCCTTGAAACAATGCTCCCCCGAGTGATGAATTCCTCCTTCAATGAGTGAGTGTAGCTTTGATTCCTTGAATCTATTGAATTCATCTATTATTCTTCACTTGTTCTTGGTTAAATAGGCTCTTGAATGTTAAAATTTGTCCTACAAAAGCCCTGGACCGAATACAAGTTGGAAACAAGCTAACCTCTTTGGCAATTTTCAATTTGACTTGAAAAGGGACTCTGAACTACCATAACCGAGCAGGGTAGGTGCCAAGTCACTTCGTCTAGACTGGAGCTAGTCCAACTCTAGAATTCTCCTGATTTGAGCTCTATTTCCTCTGTTTTTCAGAACCGAGCCACGACTGGTTTAACCACTCTGAGCAAGTGCCAGGTCAACTCTGAAAATCTACAATTTCACTCTAAATCATCCAATTCATATACAAATTCTCCAAGAACACTTTTCACAAGCAAAACATCAACTAGGAAGAGAAATGATTAGTTATTAAACCAAAAGTACAACAAAACATCATCAAATAATTAGGAAAATATAAACATAATTAGGCCCTATTACATTCCCCCACACTTAAGCTTTACTTGTCTTCAGGCAAACAAGAGTTAATCACTAAGGAAATAGCTTATGAAAAAGACAAAACAATTTATCAAACTCATCCTCAATCAAATTCATCCTATAATAATGCAATAATTCTCTTCCAACCTTAAACACAAACTTATCATTCATTCATCCCTTTCAAAACCTTACAAACTCATGCATTAAACCAAATAATCCTGAGGCCATCAAAGTTAAGTTAAACAAGCTTATATTTAGTACAAGTAAATTATTCCATCCCTTAAGCAAAAACATAGACACTCATGAATCATGCAAGTCCAGCTATTTTACCAATTTAAGAATGATGAACTCCAATTTGTATAGCCTTAAGTAGTAAAATAAGGAAGCACTCCATTTTTTTTTTCCTTTAATGACTTAGGGAACTGATAGCCTCAAATGAATGGATTTCTCTTCACACACCGTATTAGGCCCCTTATAGTCATTATTTTCTTTTTTTTAAAGCATTTTTCAACATTTTATTTCCTTTTTTTCTCTTTTTTTTCCTTTGCTCTTTTTGCCTTCTTACATTTGGGATAACTTCAAGAGAGTGCACCGAATAATACTTGCTACTTCTTTCTATAGTAACCCCCTTCTCAGCAAAAGGTCATCAAAAATTTCAAATAAGAGCATTCTTTTCTCATTATTTTTCAACTTATAGAACAATGATTTTTTCTCACTCATTGTTTTTCTTATTTCGTTACATTCTTTATTCACAACTCAAAGTCAAACAAATTATAAATTCATAATATAAGAATTAGTCAACAACTTTTCTCATATTCATCATATCATCCACATTCAAACTCAAAAGATAAAATAAACTCAAATACCAAATATAACCAATGTTAACTTAAATTCTCAAGACGTAACAAAATTCAACTTAATACAAAAGTTTACCATTTAACAAAAATCCTACCATGACAAATCCATATCCAAAGTTTAAAAGAAAATCGTAACTCCATCATAGACAAATTCGAAAAAATTTAGCACAAAAATCATATTTTATATCAAAAATCAGCTCAATATGCACAAAAAGTTCAAGATAATCCAGAAGAATAAAGAAAGTATTGATTTGAATCATTTTCTCATACTTAAGTTGGACATTATCCCCAATGGCCTAGAATATCACAAGAAAAATTATCCAAGGGACTAAAAAAATAAGAAAGGGGAATGAAAAGTAAGACAAAAAAATACTTTCCATAGCCATATATTGCTGAAAATAATGTTGAATTCATTCCAAAATAGCATTGTTTCCTTGACAATGGTTGAGTTAGTCCTAAACAAAGAAACATAACAAAACGAATAAACTAGAATAAAAAGTGAAAATAAAATAAAACAACTAAAAGACAACTATCCAAAAAAGGACATTAAAATCAAAAGAAAAAAAACAAAAGCAAAACTAAAAGAAGAAATAAAAGTAGAATGAATTTAAACTATAAAAGAAAAGAAGAGAAGATAGAGAAGCTCCTTTAGGGAAGAGAGTAAGCTTCGTGGAGAGAAGAGTCGGCATGATCCAAGTTGTCAAGGTCTCGCCAAAATAGTATTTCAAGCGATTGCCATTAATGGTGAAGGTACCTTTCTCTGTATGGGAATCTTCAATTGCACTGGATGGAAATATCTTCCGGACCATGAATGGGCCAGATCGACACGAGATTTGAGCTTTCTTGGGAAGGGTCTAAGGCGTGAGTTAAATAATAAAACTCGGTCACCTTCGTGAAACTGACGGTTAGGGTGAAGCTTTTTGTCATACCATCATTTTACCATCTTCTTGTAAATCTTGGAGTTATCATAGCTGGTTGCGTGCTATTCCTCCAATTCATCAAATTGTAGCAATCTTTGCTTACCTGTAGACTCAAGATCACAGTTAACAAGTTTAATAGTCCAATATGTTATATGCTCAACTTCTACAAGTGAATGACAAGATTTCCAATAAACCAACCTATATGGAATAGCACATGTTAGCTCTAAGGGCATTCTCCTGTATTTTAACTTATAACAAACATTGATGAGAACTAACTTGTGTGATCTATATATGATAGGACATGTTTGACATCAGTTCTTCCAAGGCGTATAAATGAGATTGCTAAGCAACTCTTGAGCAATGGAATCCAAGAATTGGTGATCAAGTACAAGACAAACTTAAGAGATTGCATACCAAGAAGTCCTTGTGAAATAATTTTAGACTAGGACTCGTTTGTCAAGGTATTATGTGTAAATTCTTATGTCTCTTTACCTTATGATCATTTTTTTTATTTTACCTTGAAGCATACAAAAATAAAATGATTTCAAAGAGTAAGTTTTTAGATGTTTGGATTGAGTAGTTTGGATAGACTCTGCATCCAAAAGTTTCATCGAAAATGCTAGAACAATATCTAAATGTTTCTACCTAGAAAAGTATCATTTTAGACTCATCTTTTAGATGCACCTTCTTTTGATCATCGAGTCCAAACTCTGAAAAATCTGACAGCGAGAAACTAACCATTTCTAGCTGTTTCTATCTTACTTTTTACTTTTATAAAAGCTATTTAAACATGATTTTCTGTCATATTTTTGTGCTATCTTTTTCAGAAACACTCTTACACTTTAGAATACAAAAATCTTCCATTTCATTATGTTTCAAAATGAAATCAAATTGCTTTAAAAGGTAAAAGGTGTTGGTGCTCATCTATTTGCAATCTGCTCAAATCTATGAGTTATTTCTGTAAACTTTCCTTCATTCTATCTTGTATAAAGGTTGTGGTGTAAAATCCAATTGGAATGAGCCTTGTTTGGTGAATGTATAAATGTTGTAGTATAAAATCCAGTTGGGATGAGCCTTGATTGTTGTGATTGAAGAAGTTAAGTGTAAAACCAAGTGTGGTAATCCTTTTGTATAAGATTGGTGTAGCCTACCACCATTAATTTGGGAAAAAAGGTTTTAGTGATTGTGTTAAAATCCTTAAATGGGTACTTAAGGTGGTCAATATAAATTAGTTGAGAATCGAACCACTATAAATCCTTGGCTCTTTTCTTTTGCATTTCATCTGCACTTTATCACTGCATTTTTGTTGATCATTAGACCAAAGAACTTTATCTCAATCTCTGGAATTGTTGATCAGTTTTAAAAGACATTTATGTTCTATAGAAAGTCTGTCTTTAATGCCTCAACTGCCCATCTTTAAAACATACCATCTTCTCGCCATTTAATGGTGTTTCAAAAGATTCATGTCTGCACTTCTACAGCTGCGAAGCTAATCTAATATTTATACCTGCATTTTTTACTGTTCATCTAATTTAAGGGCTTTATACTCCTTCTTGCATTCATTGATTTGATCAAAGACTTTTATGCAGTTGGGTGAAACTATTATTGTTGCCTTATCTACTCATCTTAACTATAGATCTTCTTTTCATCAATTAGAGGAGTTTTGAAAGTTCTTTAGCAACACATTCAAGTCTGTATTTTTATACTCACACTTTGTTCGGCTTTTATCAAAAAGACATCAAAGAATTTTTTTTTTAATTGCATTTGTTTATTATAAACCTTATTCACCCCCTCTAAGGTTTATCAATTGGTATCAGAGAGTTGGTCCATATTATCTTTGGCTTAACAGCCTTATAGCAAAGATTCATATGGCAAACACATTTACCCTACCTTACATTAAAGGATCTTCCATAAATAGACCTCCTTTGTTTAATGGAAGCAATTATACATTCTTGAAAAACAGAATGAAGATTTATGTTTGCACAATCAACTTTGAGCTATAGAATTTGATTGAGAATGGACCATTTGTGCCGTCAAAATTTGTTGAAGGCAGAAAAATGTCTAAACAGAAGGATGAATTTGATAATGAGGACATTGAGAAAATGACTCTGAACTTTCAGGCAATAAACATATTGTGCTGTGCTCTTAATGCTAATGAATTCAACAAAGTTAGTGGTTGTGATTCAACTCACGAAATGTAGAGACTACTTGAAATCACCTATGAGAGGACTAATTAAGTAATAGAATTAAAGCTGGGAATGTTAGTTCGAGACTATGAATTGTTTAATATGAAACCAAGTGAGAACATTACTGATATGGTCACTCATTTCACAAACATCATGAATGGTCTAAAGGCCTATGGAAAAATTTACTCTCTCAGAGAGCAAAACAGAAAATTGCTTGATGGTTTGCCAAAAAAGTTGGTAGCCAAAAACCTTGGCTATAGAAGAATCAAAAAATTTGAACAGCTTACCTACTGAAGTAGCTAATTGACTCTCTTTTGACTCATGAAATAAAACTTAAAATGTTTCAAGAATATGACAATAATGACCAAGGTAAACGGGGAATTGCCTTAAAGGTAATTGAAGAAGAGCCTAACGGTAATCAAACTGATTATGATAATGGTACTAATCTGGCCAATGAAGAATTGGCTATGGTAGTTGGAAAAATAAAAAAGATGTTCAGAAAAGATAAATTTAGCAAAGGGAAGAAGTTTGTCAAAAAGAAAAGACAAACTTCGTTCTTCAAATCTCAATGCTATAAGCGCAAGAGTACAGAGTATTTTATTTCTGATTACCTAAAAGAAAAAGAAAGAGAAGCTAAGCACAACAAAAAGAAAAGAAAATGATAGATTGGAACTTGGGATCAAGCTAAATCCAAGACAGAAGAAAGCTGTGATTCTGGAAATGAAAAAAGCAAACATTTGCTTCATGGCAATGAGGATAAGGTAAATTCTACTTCACCAAATTTGATAACCGATTTGCATGATTCTGATTGTGAAAAGCATGATGATCCTAATGAATTTCTATTTGACATGTTTCATGAACTAAAAAAACTGTCTAAAAGAAATAAAGAAATGAGGATGAAAATTAACTGTATGTTAGATGAAAATACAAAGCTGTTGAATGAGAATAAAGCATCACTTGAGTCACATATGTGTGAAAATATTAAAAAGGATGTTATCATTACTTCCTTGCATCATGTGTCTCTAGAAAATAAATGCTTATATGATAAAATTCATTCTCTTGAAATTATGATTAGCAATTTTGATGATTTGAAAAATAAAGTCGATGATCTAACTACATGCATTGAAAAGTTTACAAATGACAAAAATAATTTGGAAAAATTTCTTGGTGTACAACACATAGCTGGAAATCGAAATGGTCTAGGCTATATGCATGAGATCAAAGTTGGAAATTACAAATCTTACTTTGTAAAAGCTGCTTCATCATATATAACACATAATTGTTGCACATATTGTGAAAAATATGGATATAAAGCATCTAGGTGTCATGTTAAGAAAAAAGTGGAATCCGGTGCAAAAATAATTTAGAAAATTAGAGGAACCATTACCAACCCCCATGGACCCAAGAAAATATAAGTACCAAAAGCCATTCTTCCATCTCATGAATAGGTACATAAGCTACAAAGAATTGAGCTCCACAAAGTGATTCTTGGATAGTGAATGTGCAAGACACATGATGGGAAATGCAGCATTAATAGATATCATTCAAGTTGCAAATGATGAATGTGTCACATTCATTACAAAAAAAGTGACTTTTGACAACATCAGAGAAAGTGTGGCGAAAATGGCCAAAACTATGGCAAGTATGTTTTTGCCACGGAAACGTCACGTTTCCGAGGCGTGGGCGTTATAGCTGTTGCAAAAATTTTGGCACAGTTGTGTAGCTTTGGGGAATACCTTTTACCACGGATTTATCACAATTTTGATGTCGTTGTAAGTAAAGTGTGGTATTTGTTCATGAAATTTTGCCACAATTTTTTCCAACGGTTATTAATTGTGAGCAAAGATTTTAATTTTGTTATAATTAAATTTCTATTGGAAATATTCCTTTTTGTCATGGTTCTTTTCTAAATTGACATAACTATGGGTAATGCCCATTTGCTACAATTTTCTTGCTATTGTAATTAATATTTTTTGCCACATTTTAAAGCTTCAGAAAAATGGTATGCAAATTTTGGACAAATTTTCATTAGTGAAAGAACATTGATTCAATATGATGATATTGACAAATTTTTTTTTTCCCTTCTACTTTAACAAGATCATCTACTATACATATAGAACTATGAAAACCTCTAATATTAACAATCAACTATCATTTATTGAATAAATATTCAAAATGCTATCTTCCATTAATAATAACTTAATATATACCAAAAAAACTAAATGGAGTCTGATAAGTGCATGAATCTAATCCTTGATAGTAGTTCAAAATAGTCCAAAATAAAACCACAATTCTAACTATGACATCCATTAGAAGTTATAAAAATTCATTGAGGAAAAAAAATAATGCCATAGTTATATGAACCTTCAACCACCTTGATCTTCATTTCTCCTGTCATTACGAAAACGAAAGGATAGGATTACTTCTTAATAAAGCTACAATCTGAACTTCTAAAGTTACGACAAAACTTATCTCAGATATATGTAATTATCCACTTTAACATAAAATTGGAAATCATAAAGCACATAAGCAACTTTGAAGAAATCTAATCTGCGTTAACATAAAGTGAAACTTAAAATGCTATGTGTCACTACATCTGATTAATTATTAGAACTACAGTTCACAAAAATGGAAAAAGAGAAAAGAATATATAAAGAAAACTAAAAACTCAGCTTCCAAACAACATGGATTGCGATGCTAATTGTTACCAACAAGTGTGAACAATCTTGAGAAGCATGATTTATGACTTAAGTAAGCATTCATGAGAAAAGCATTTGCATGCACGAAACAAGGATTATTTAAAAGTGAATCACAGAAAATTCTCAACAATTCTAGTCCCAACAGAAAATCTCAAGTGCAACTACCAACAAACAATAAACATGGGAGGATCATAATATTTGATAAAATGAAGATGCATTACTATATCATGCAGGTGGAAATTTTCTAAAAGATAAACATCTAATAAATAAAGCCCCAATTTCCTCATCACTATAACAACACCATACATAAGCTACAATAAGTGATCCACACATTATCATTATTTGAAACTAAAAGACTAATTAGACAAAAGCAAAATAGTAGAATTAATCTGTGAGTTCTTGCTAAAGTGGTACTCTTATATCAACTAAGTACAACAAAGTACATCCAAATAAAATTGAGCCAAACAAAGGTGATGTCTTTGCTCATGTTATTGAAATAGCATTTCCCAGGATCTCAGTAGAACACTAATTATTGAAAGCTAGTCCATGTTAACCAATAAAGTTCTGCACCAAATATAAAAAGTATTTTCAGAGAACATACGTGGCATTTCATCATTTTCTGACTGAAATTATCCTAGAGATTGTTGTTGTCTAAAACAGAAAAGAACACCCGAATCGATGACATATATGTCTCTATTTTAATTCCTTGGTAATTTTAGAAATAGAAAAGATCCACAGAGATAGTATTGTTAATAGTAAAGCATATCTTCAATATCAGTTGCTTGCTTTTTTAAATCTTGGCCTTTTGAAATTTCAAATTCCTATAAAAGAATGATGAACGGGAAAATATTACACATCATATCTCGACCAAAACAATGGACAAAATGATTGAAGGGCAATTTCAAAACCCAGAAAAATATACAAAGGGAAGATTGAACTATGCTAGAACAACCACATTATATTCAAGGCTACATTATGTTCAAAAGTATACTAAGCACTCAGAAGTATGCTTAAAAGTATACTAAGTATTTTCAGCATCACTACTCAACATTTTTAGCATTTTTAGCTGAAAACTACTTAATTACTACTCAACATTTACATAGTATCTCCAAATAGCATACATAGCATTTTTAGCTGGAAACTATTCAGCATTTTTAGCATAACTACTTAGCATTTCAAAGACTATTCCATTACAAGTCTTTTAGCATTTATAGAGCATTTTCAGCATGATCACTACTCAGCAATATTATGCATTTTTCATCTGAAAACTACTCAGCATTTTTAGCATATCACTACTCAATTACTACTCAGTGTTTACACAGTATTTTCAGACAACATACATTAGCCTTTTCAGCATTTTTAGCTAGAAACTACTCAGCATTATCAATATCACTACTCAGCATTTCAGAGACTATTCCATTTACAACTCTTTTAGCATTTACATAGTATTTTCAGCATCACTACTCAGCAATATTATGCATTTTTCAGCTGGAAACTACTGAGCATTTTCAACATCATAGCCATAGCATTTACACAGTTAAGCATATTCAATACCTGAGCTTTTAATGAATGATGCAAGTGAGAGGAATTTATAGCAAGAAGTCCTTGTTGAGTCACCAGATTCAACTAACTAATATCAGTAATTATGCATTAGTGTCTCACCATATTTTATTATCTTCTAAGTCCAAGTTAATATTAAAATCCCCTGAACATTGAAGTTTAGATGAAGAGATAAGGCATCTGGAATAGTATTGAGATGGAGACTAAAAGCAATAATCATACCCTGTCTGATGCACTCTCGTATTCAAAAAGATGCTCGTTCAAATTTGAATTAAAGCATTGAGCCCTTGAGATATCGGTCGCCTAAAATAAGTAGAAAGTTAGTATAAGTATAAGATTAATTTGGAAATAAGAATCCATTACAAACATCTATTTCAAACCTGGTGACTATTGTTTCTGCAATGAAGGCATTGATTTTTCTCTATTGAAGCTGCTATTTCATCCACTCGAACATTAAATGTATTGATTTGACCTTGAAAATTTCCCAGCATGCTATCAAATTTTGAGGTCAAATTAGTCTGTAGTTTCTCCAGGAGCTTGTTCATACACTCTTTAAAGCCAGAATACATGTTACTTCTACCACCAATAAGCATTGAGTGAGTCAGACCTAATCCCATTGTTTGGACATAGCCATGCCCCTCAGATCCTATAAATTCTTGGAATATTTGTTGTCTGCGTTCCAACGCACGCTCTTCAAGAGGTAGTTCCTTAAGCCTTGCATTCATTGCACTCTACACAATAATGCAAGTGTGAAGCAATTTTATGCATTATAAATAATATAATAAATAAATTTTATACATTATAAATAATACAATAAATAATATCTAAAAGGTAGTAATACTTTACAATTAGTCTGGCTATTTCTGGATCTCTAACGACGCCATTTGCATTCGTTCGTGTTTTCATATAAACAGATAGCAGATCTGTTTCCTCACCTTTCTTTGTCATCTGAAATATGGAAAGTGAAAACTTATACCATTTATTTGAAAAAAAAAAATAGGTGCAAATGTAGTATAATGAAAATGTGACAACTTACATCAACATGTATTACCGCAAACGGTGTTCTACCACATCTGTGAGAAGGGCCATACATTCCATGATTACGCTTATTTTTTTCAGTAGCTTCTTACCAAAGTATAATAAATAAGTCATAGTCATTTTCATCAAATTAGTATAAATTGAGATAAATGGCATTCCATCTTGACTAAAAAAATGAAGTTTATAATGGAGAACTACAAAAATCCAATTAAGATTTGATTTGGAATGAACTAGTACTTGCACTCGTTCCAAACTCCAATAATCAACCAGCACTTTCTACTGCTCAGGCTCAACCCTTGATGGAACATTGGCTAAAGCCTCCTCTTTGGTTTTGTTGATAAAGTGGTTCTTCTTTAACTAGCTTTTCCATGATCTCCATTTTTCATCAAGTGATTTCATGGAATTAATCCTATATGCAGGAGGTACGGTGCTCTTTGACTTCATTTCAAAAAAAAAAAAAAAAGAGAGAGAGACAAATGAAGAAAAAGTTTAGAATATACTTAGTCTAATAGAATAACAATCATGACAAAAAAAAATTGAGATAAAATGAGCCCAAGTTCTATATACTAGTAATTTACTTGAATATCTGCCCAAACACAATCTAATATATCTTCTGGAATATCTCTCCATGTCTCATAAGTAAGGGGTAGCCGGATACCATTACGAGAAACATTACCAAGATAGGTCATGAAGATTGGTCTTATAGGCCCAATTGGCTGCATAAGTTCTTTAAATGCAACCGAAATAGTTTCTCCTTCTACAAGATTTATGGGCTTTAAAGGACCCCTTTCTTTTTTCTTCGCATTATTCCCATGTTCTTGCCCAGGAAAAAAAAACAGAAATCATTATTATTAAATTTGGACCACCAGCTAAGTGTAGCGCAATGTCGGTAAATGGATGCATGAGAAGTATATATAACATTTGGAATCATAAAACAGTGTTTAAAAGGAGCATTAGAAATTCTAGTATTCAAGCTAGGGGTACTACCTAAAATTTATCTTGCTGCACACAGCATATCTCTCACTCAAACCTAGAATGAACCAAAAAAGGCCATGTGCCAGCAAGAATGTGCAAATTTCAAGATAAATATTGTACTCTGTCATTATGTAGCTGTCCCTTGTATCCTTAAGCAAGATTGTTCTGTGTATCTGCATTTTAGTTTCACAAACTGTGGTACAGAACGATGACCGTACATGACATTTTTTGCCTAAAAAATGGAAGAACCAAACCAGCAATTTCAGGACAAGGCAGAGCATCAATCATTTTAAGTTTTGTACGTGATATGTATGGGATTATGGAAGACTTTATAGTCCAAAAAATAAAAGCAACAACCACAACGAAGGTAAAATTACATGAGACTAATAAAGGCTTGATATATAAATACAGATTATCAGACTTTTACAATTTGTAATTACAAACAATGCACATGACTACTCACAATAGGATTACACAAGATAGGATAAAAACCACAACAAATTGGAGCAGTATTGTCACTGCCTTATAAATCCCTTCAGTGAAAATTCAATAACATATGCCTCATAGTTTAAGTGGTATCAGCTCTAACAAGAAACGGAACATAGAAAGATGCTAAAAGTGCATAAATGCTCAGAAGAATCTGAATGTAAGAAACATAAAGTAGATATTGGAATGACAAGTATAGATCATTGAGACAAAACAAATAAAACCAATATGTAAAGAATTGAGTCACTAAGCCCTTAAACATTGAAGTTGCCCTCTCAGGCCAATACTTTTGTGCTTTTATATGATTTTCATTGGAATTATCATATGCACAAAAACATTTTGAGATTCTCAACATGTTCCTGCCAACTCTTTCTGTTATTGCACATATTCCTCAATTTTCCATTCAATTGCCAGGAATTTCCAGCTTCTATGGCATAGAAAAGGAAATGGGGTAAAAAATCAATAAATCAGTATGTACCATACTACACTTGTGAGTATTGTCTTATGAAAAGTGAGGAAATATAATTTCTAGATGACTGCAAACCAAACTGGTGCCAAAATATGGTATGCTGTCATGCTTTTCAAATAAATATATAATTGATCCCTTTATCCCAGTAGTATATTCAAGTCAAACTACTCCACCAATCCCAATGATAACATAGTACGGATTCATTTAAGTCAACAGAGTTAAAAAAGTATGCCAAAAGATGTGCCATAGATTGGTGTCCTAATCACAAAAAGAAATGTGGAATGCAGTTCCTCTTCTCATCGAGGTAAATAGGTTTTCATAACATAAACATAGAACTTTTATCTGATAAACACAGATTTTTATCTAAAAATGTAGACCTAGATCTTTGAGCTAAATTGAAATAGGATAGTAATTTTTATTTTAAAGAAAGAATGAATTCAAGCTACAAAGCACTGCTATCAACATATCTTGAAGATCTATTAAATCAAAAGGTCAATAGCAGAGCTTAAAACTATGTTGGAAAAAGAACAAAAGTGAGCCCCCTCCAAACCAAAGAGTTTAAGCCCTAACTTCATATTCGTACTTCCCTGCTTCAATTCAATCATCATATATTCCGATAATTTAGATCCAGAAATCCCCTTATCCAAACCCAACAATGTTCCTTTACACAAACCAAACAAAAAATAATCTGCAGATTTAATCAAATAGAAAAGGCACATTTAAGAAGAACCTAATAGTTGAGAAAATCCCCAAAAACCTCAATGGACTTAATCCATTCAGCACACAAAAGTTTGAAACCCTCAACACACAAAAGTTTACCCTCAAAGGGCATCAACATAAACAAACACTTGGGATAAAAAAACCTATCGTGGATCCCAAAAAATGGGCCGATTATTTTCCTTCAATTCCCATAAATACTAATTCAACATCCTTTAAATTCAAGAGAATTGTTTAGCAACAATAGAGTATAATTTTAGTGCTTGTGATAAAAAAGATAAGATCTACCTGCTTCATTAGTTGGTTGTGCTCAACGATTTAAAGCTTCAAGTTCTCTTTGTTTATCAACTTCCTTTAAAAAAAACAAAAAGAAAAAGAATAAGAACACCAAAGGTAATAATCCCTTAGAAGAGCACAACTCATATAAGTAATATTAATATATACAATATTATATTTAAGGGAAGGCATCATTACCTCTATGCTATGTACACATTTACTAACCATAAGAGACTAAAGTGGGTGACTCTCTTTGTAACTCGTTTCGTAACCATATGAGACTGCATAGAGCAACTCTCTTAACCTTTTCAACAAAAGAGCAAACCATCGTAAAGTACTATCCTAAAAACCCACAGCTAATTCTAGATGAACTAAATTAAAAAATACAAAAAGCAGACCTTGCTCAATAAACTACAGGACTCCTAGACTAACAAAAAGAAACATTAGTAATTATGAACAGAAAATGAGCATTAGAAATTATGATAGTTCTACACAAATAACAACTAATTCTACAAGAACAGAAAGAAGCATTGCAAATTCTGCTAATAGCCAACAAGATTGACCCTAGATCAGTTGAAACAGGCAATTAAATTAATATCTCCATCAGGTAGAAGCCCTTTCTTAGTGTATTGATTCATTTAACTATATCCACCCACAATCCTACCAACATTTGTCAAAGGCATTAGAAGGGGAGATGTTAAGCAAATGCCACACAAAAAGAAAAATAAAAGGAAATATAACAAAGTACCAAGAGTACTATGATCAACCAAAGTCATTACAATGTGATATAGATTTTAGCCTTAGAAGAAGTGCAAAACACCAAAAGACATTATAACAAGAACTTCAAATCAAAAATACTTTCAAGGATGTCAACTCGGTTATCTCAAATGAACTTCACCTCTTAACATATTTTACACATATTTACCCCTTCCCTAGTTACACGAAATAAAATGCACCTACAATAAAGAAATGGTTCATACTTTAAAGTGTAAGCATTGACAAAAAACATTTTTAATAATCTTAGAAAATTGGAGGAAATACTATAATTCAAGTAACCTACTACAGTTTCCATTCCTAAGTTCCATGAAAATGAAACAACAAAAGTACGAGTGCAAATCTGCAGCAATCAATGTAACTTCCTCCCTGAACTAGCATGAATAAAACGTGACAGATACATAGTGAACCTTCACTCTAGATCATTGACATGATCCAATTCAAACAGATGTAATAGCTAAGCTTTGACAAAAACTTCATAAAGGCAATATACTCATTGAAATAGACACAGCCACTAAAATGAAATTAAACATTGAAATCACTAAGTGTTTTTTATACTGTAAAAATTCATTTAGACAGAACAAAGTACAGGGTACAAACATTCTATTATGATTTCATATGATAAAAGAACACAAGAAGAGAGACAGCTATGCCGTGATCATGAGGCTCAGAGGTTCTTGTTAAAAAAGATTCACAAGATAGACGACTGCATAAAAAAAATGCCAGATACAACAGCAGCCATAACAAATGCAGGAACATGGAACCAAGGACCATTATAAGAATAGAAAATGACTGGGTGTGACAGTGTAATGAGAATAGAAAACAATGGCATCTAATTCAGAATACATGCTTTCAAACAAAGCTGAAACACAAACTTACAAAGCATAATAATAGAAAAAAGGAGACCTTAACATTCAGAACAATGCACAAGGTATTGAAACATTTCTAAACTAAAAAAAAAAAAACCCATCTTTGAATATCAGTAAGACAAACAATAAGGAACCTAGATTCCTTCGTACAAGATCAGTTAGTTCAAAAAATCATAGTTTGTGATAGTCCACCTACAGAACACTAAACTCATTGAAGGGGCCATTTCAAACAATATATATAATAGAATGTCTTAACAGAAACTAAATTATGAAAAAGGTCCCTCAAGTCAAGTCCATGAACCAGACATTGATCAAGACCCAAATAACAAGAACAAATGAGAATCTCTATCTAATAAGTGCATTTTTGGCCTTAATCAAGAACCATATTATCGACTCTAGTGGCATTTTTAAATTTTTATCAACACCCAGACAACAAGAAGAAATAGGTACCTACAAAATCTTAAGCTAAGCTTGATACTGAAACCACACATTTGTTTACCTCTTCCAAAAATGCAGACAAATTAGTGAAAGATGGAAGAACTTACCTTCAGTAAGGAAGAGCAAAAAAACTCTTCAAACCACCCAAGCAAAAGGTTGACGCCTGATTTTGTTAGAGACGGGCAGGTTTTTGAGAGATTGGCGACAAGGGTTCAACGGTTGGTGGAAGTGACTATTGTTGGCGAGGTTTCACAAGTGCGCGGTAAGGAAAATGCAGCCAAGGAAAATAAAGTCATCCCAATTTTATGGTATTTTTACCCTATTTTTATTATAAAATAAAATTTCACATTACTTAAGAAATTTTGAATTTTTTTTTTTTTTGCAAAGATATCTCATTAATTTCATATTCTTAATTTCTTAGCATTATCAAATCTAATTAATTTTTTCTTCTTAAAAAATTCAAACTGATAGTTGTAAAGTTTAATTAATAGATCTCCTAAATACTATCAATTCTAAATATTAATTATGTTTTTGAACATCTAAAATTATAATATAAAAAAACTAATAAACCTTATATCAAATCAAAGACAAAGATAAGGAATAGTTATTGTGTTGAAAACCATTTCACTTATTACATGTAAATCAAATCAAATTTACCTCAAAAGTAGTTTTACTTCTTACCACACAAACCAAGCACACTATATAGCCCTTATATATTTTTTGTCCTCTAAAATCGGTTAAAAAAAAGGAGAATTATTTTTCATTAAGAAAAAAGTAAAAATGGTGAGGATAATAAAATAGACTTAAATAAACAAAGTATCTAATTTATATTTAAAAATTCATAAAGGAATCTTAAACTATCACAAAAAATTAACAAAATAATTGCTGAAAAATATAAATTTTTATATTTAATTAAACAATATGACAATATATCAATGACATAAACAATAATTATCTTTTACTATAGTCATATAACTAAAATGTAGATCTTTCTCCCTTTCTCCTTCTATGATCCAGCATAATATCTAAAAAAATATCCAAAATTAACGTATTTACAATGATAGGCTTATCAAATTAATAATCCAACCGCTAAATTTGTTAAAATTGTTAAGAAAAGTTCTATGACAAGATTTGAAGGTAATCGGATATATTTTGACACATTATCTAGCATAATATCTAGAAAAATATCCAAAACCTAACGCATTTATAAAAATATGCATATCAAATTAATGATCCAATCGTTAAATTTGTTAAAATTACTAAGAAAAGTGTTATGATAAAATTTGAAGGCAATCAGATATATTTTGACACATAATCTAGTATGAAATCTAGAAAAATATTTAAAACCTAACGCATTTACAAAGATAAGTGTATCGAATTAATGATCTGTTAGATTTGTTAAAATCACTAAGAAAAGTTTTATGAAAAAATTTGAAAATAATCGGATATATTTTGGTATACAATCTTGCATAATATCTAGAAAATATCAAAAAACCTAACGCATTTATAAAGATATGCATATCAAACTAACGATCTAACTATTAGATTTATTAAAATTACTAATAAAAGTGTCATGACAAAATTTGAAGGTAATTGAATATATTTTGGTACACAATCTAGCATAATATAAAAAACTTAGTGTATTTACAAAGATAGGTGTATCAAATTAATTATTCAACCGTTAAATTTGTTTAAATCACTAAGAAAAGTGTTATGACATAATTTGAAGGTAATCAGATATATTTTGGTACTTAATCTAGCATAATATCTAGAAAAATATCCAAATCCTAACACATTTATAAAGATAGGTATATCAAATTAATGATCTAGCCGTTAGATTTGTTAAAATTACTAAGAAAAGAGTTATGACAAAATTTGAAGGTAAACGGATATTTTTTTTGTACATAATATAGTATAATATCTTAAAAAATATCTAAAACATAATGCATTTATAAAGATATGCGTATCAAATTAATTATCTAATAGTTAGATTTGTTAGAATTGTTAAGAAAAGTGCTATGAAAAATTTGAAGGTAATCGGATATATTTGGCACATAATCTAACTGTTAATGATCCAACCGTTAAATTTGTTTAAATTACAAAGAAAAGTGTCATGATAAATTTTGAAGGTAAATGGATATTTTTTCGTACATAATCTAGCATAATATCTAAAAAAATATCCAAAACCTAATGTATTTACAAAAATAGGCATATCAAATTAACGATCCAATTGTTAAATTTGTTAAAATTGCTAAGAAAAGTGTTATGACAAAATTTGAAGGTAATTGGATATATTTTGATACATAATCTAGCATAATATCTAGAAAAATATCCAAAACCTAACGTATTTACAAAGATAGGCGTATCAAATTAATGATCCAACCATTATATTTGTTAAAATTACTAAGAAAATTTTTATGACAAAATTTGAAAGTAATTGGATATATTTTGGTGTATAATCTAGCATAGTATCTAGAAAAATATTCAAAAAAAAAAAAGGTAGTTGGTCCAAAAAACTATATATAAATTCATAAAATAGTAATATCAAGATTTGAGCACACAACCACTTGAATATATAAAATTACCTCAACCATGGCATTTAATGAAAACTTCCATTTGATGTTGACATTTTTTAATATTTGATAAAATAAGAAAAAATATACTTTTTCCACAGTTTAGTAAAACTGTAAATAATAAAATTTATTTATCCACAATTTCAAATCTATGTGGCAAAAAATTATTTTTAAATCTGTGGTAAAAAAGAACTTTTACCTACATAAACATAGTCGTGACAAAATAAAGTGTTACAAAAAGGTTTATATGCTACGGAATTCAAAACTATGGTAAAAACCAAGCTTTCACCACAAATTTTAATATATTGCAAATAAAAGCGTTGCCAAAAGTCACTTTTTTTGTAGTGATTTGGAGATAAGAAAAGGGAAAAATACTCTGTATAGGTAATGTTGGTAAGGGATCCTCCATCATTATCAAGCAAGTATTATTGATTAATGAATTAAAGTACAACTTGTTTAGTATTAATCATTTATGCGACAATGGTTGCAATGTTATTTTCGAAAAAGATTCATGCACTATCATTGATAATTCTTGTGATTAAATCATTTTTGTTGCAAACCGCATTGGTGATGTCTATGTATCATATCTTGATGATTCTACTGCTTATGAGAAAAAATGTTTTTTCTTATATGATATTAATGGCTACCTTTAGCATAGAAAGTTAGGCCATGTCTCTATTGATTTATTAAATAGATTGTTCTTAAAAGAGTTTGAGAAAGGACTGCCCAAAATGATATTTGACAAAAACTAATTGTGTGATGGTTGCCAATTTAGAAAACAAACCTAGACATATTTCAAATCCAAGAAAATAATTTTAACCTCAAAACCTCTTGGGCTAATACATATGCGTTTGTTTGAACCAATAAAGACCACTAGCCTAAATGGTAAGAGGTATACTTATGTATTAGTAGATCATTTTTCAAAATTCACTTGGACCTTATCTTTTGCACGAAAAGATGACAATGATGTAGGTAGCTCAAAGAAAAATGGTATTGAATATCATGAAACTCCATCACTTAACAACCATGCCAAAGAAGAAGAATTAGAGGAACAATAAGCTGAAGATAGTGAGCAAAGAAGTGTCGACTACACTGATCAGAATCTGCCAAAAGATTAGAAGTGCAAAACTGTCTATCCAAAAGAACAGATCATTGACGACCCCAACTGCGGAGTTAAAACTAGACGATATTTTATAATTTTTCTTTACTTTCTAGCACTAAACCTAATTGCATTGATGCAGCCTTACATGATGAATTTTTAGATTATGGCCATGCAAAAAGAGCTGAACCAATTTGAAAAGAGTTAAGTTTGGAAGCTTGTCCCCAGACCACTTAACTATCCCGTAATTGGTACCAAGTGAGTTTTCAAAAACAAACTTGATAAGCATGTCATTGTTATTAAAAATAAAGCCAGATTAGTTGCCCAAGAATTCAACCAAAAAGAGTGCATTGAATATGATAAAACTTTTACTTCCGTTACTCGATTAGAATCCATTAGAATATTGCTTGTGGTTGTGTCGTTCAAAGGTTTTACACTTTACCAAATGCATGTCAAAAGTGTCTTCTTAAATGGTTTTATTGAAGAAGAAGTTTATGTTGAGCAACATCTTAGTTTTATTCATGAATGTTTTCCAAACCATGTATTCAAACTCCCCAAAGCTCTTTATGGTTTAAAGCAAGCTCCAAGAGCATGGTATGAAAGGCTTAGTGTTTTTCTTCTTTCAAAAGATTTTTCAAGAGGCATAATTGAAATCACATTATTTATAAAATCTGAAAATTCTGATGATATCCTAATTATGTAAATATATGTTGATGATATTATTTTTTAGAGCTACTAATTATTCCCTATGTAAGAAATTTGTCAAGATAATATAGTAAGAGTTTAAGATGAACATGATGGGAGAACTTAATATTTTCGATCTACAAATAAAGATGATATCTTTCTAAATCAAGCCAAGTATACAAAGAAATTGTTCAAAAGGTTTGGAATGAACGAAGCAAAAGAAATTGATATATTCACAAACCAGTGGTTGAAGAACGATACAATCATTTGAAGAGAAGTTTTTGAATTACCAAATTATGTAACTAATGATTTTGCTAAAGATTGGTTATTTATTCTTGTAGAATTTCTGAAGATCTTCTGATTTTGGATGGAGATATTAGATGCAATACTTAAACTGTATTATAAGTGAAAACTCACAATATCCTCTGATCATGTGTGACATGCCTTTTGGACAAGGAAATCAGATGGACAATCTGTGTCAAATGTTCAAATCTTTTAAATTCTAAATATTCTAGATTTTTTTCTACCGCAACACTTTCTCTCTTCTTATTAGAATATATTTACATATTTTTAAAAATCACCTTTCTCAATGTACAAAATTGTACTTATACTCCTTAATACTTCATAAACACCAAAAAGAATTCAAATCTATTTGAATCTTCTTCTTATTTCAAAAAAATAAAAAAAGCTATCATTTGTCTTAGCTCTTTTCTTTTTCCTTTGGCCTTCATTCTCTCGCCAAAAACCAGAAAAATCAAACCCTTCAATCCTGTTAGACATGGGTAAAACTCTAAAACCCAGCAAAGGGGTCGAACTAATAACAAAGGAGATCAAGAAATGCAAGACATTGAAAAAGAAATCAGTTATTACTATACTGATATCAACAAAGAAGAAGGAAAAATGAGTTGCCATTAATGAACCAACTCCTCAAAACTGTATTATCAAAACAACTTCCAGAAGAGGAAAGTTGGACACTCATGTACTTGGATTTCTCCACTGAAAAAGTGAGTTTGAGTATAGTGATTGGGTATCTAGAAATAGAACCATCACTCTGGGTTATCGGGTTGATTCTGAAGTCTTTCTAAATTACGCAAACATTCTGAGTTTAGTTGAATTATTCTATTAGGAGTCTCTTTTATCTGTGAATAAGAAATTATACTCTACACTAGTTTGGGATTTCTATGCGAATTTGAGACACGAGGAGACAGGAAACGAATTTATGGTTCAGTGGTATACTTCTCGGACTGGAGAAGTAAGCTCTGAATTTGTTCATCAACTACTAAATAGAATCTTCAATGTCAGAGTTAGTGGAGCACAATTTTCTATTCGAAATGAACAAACTGCTTGAAAATTCTAACCTATTTGAACTGAGTCGATTTGAGAGGATGTTTACTGGTAGAAAAAGTTTTAAAAATTCAAGTGATCAAAATACTAAATGATTAAATAGAATGGGGAGATTGCTATATCACAAAGTCTCAACCATGGTGTTACCTAGTTTTGGCCACAAGACATCTGCAAGTATTCTGCAAATGGTGTTGATGCTGGGTCTATCAGAAGGAAAACAAACTAATTTTAGATTTTTGGTTGTGAAATTGATGACTTAATCTCTGAATACATCAAACAAAGCATTACCTTTTGAAAACTTTCTCACTACCTTTTGGAAATCTTCTCACCAAGCTATTCAAGTACTTCAATATTAATGTGAGTGTGGTTGCCCCTGAGTACTGCAAGGTAAACATCTACAGCAGAGATTCATTTGAGAAAATGAGGTCTATTCAAGAAGATAATCAATGGATATCACTTAGAAAGGCCACTGAAGGGGAGGAAGAAAATTTGGTAAAAGGCAAGAAAAATCTGCTACATCAAGACGTATAAAAAGAAAAGCTGAAACTAAAATTCAAAAGGAAATATCAAGTTGAGGGAAGCAAAAAACTAAAGAAAGTAGAATAACTCAGAGTATTTTGGATGTTATAAATCTACTCTCTATCAAGCTAGATGGCCTGAGTGCAGAAGTCAAAGGTGAACTGAAAGATTTGGAAAAGAAATTGACTGCTATGGAAGAAAAGCATTATGATGATATGAATCCTCAAATAGAACATGTTCCCCCTCAAGAACAAATGCCTGCAGAGGAAAATGTCACTCCGCAAGTTGAAGAAGATGTTGAACACATTGAGCAAAAGGCGCAAAAGGAAAAGAAAAAAGAGAAAGACACAGAGGAGGCACGGGAAAATCAGAAAGAAAGAGGAAAAGAGGCTAAAGTTCTCACAATTGCTGCACCCACTACTGCCAAGGAAATTCCCAAGCAAGATAAACCAACTGCATTTGGCAGCTCATCTGACCAAAGGCAAAAGCATGTCGTGGTAAAACGGAAGTCCAGCAAAATTGCTAGACAACATACAAAGAAGGGTGTCAGTGCTAAGCCTGCGATTATTCTCATTCCATGAGATGTGGCACATGACGACCGATGACAAATGACCTCTTCTGCCAACTTTTATTCTGATTACACAACTTTATTCTGCCAAATTTCATACCCTCTACACTATATTTTCATGAACACCTTTATTTTGGTCTTTAACTGATATTACTGCTAATTTCCTACTACTTATTGTTATTACTAATGTTGCTTATTCCGTATTGTTGTCCCTGTTCTAGGCATTTTCCTGATATTACTGCCAATTTACTACTGATTACTTCTCTGCTACTTATTGTTATTTTTTTTTTATTGATGACGAAGGGGGAGAAATAAATATGCATGGATTGTGATATTGTGTAGTTATGAACTGTCATATTGTGTAGGGATTGTGAATTGGGTTCTATGACTATATGGAGAAGATTGAAAATTCCTTGAGATTTTGTAGAGAGTGAGAAAATTGATATTAGAATTAAGGAGAAAATTGTGATTAATGACAGATTGTATACGGATTGGGAACTATGATGTGAGAATATTTATTATGAATTTTCGACTGTTTAGGACTGTTTGTGGTTTGAGAATACGGACTGTAAAAATAAATTAGGTGAATTGATAGAGACTATATTGAGATATCATTGTTATTATAGATTAAGGAATTTTTAAGTATGGGTATGAGTTCATTGTGCATTCTAACTGATTTTTGAATAAGTTGGATGATTTATTTTTTGCTATGGATGTGATATGCACTTCGTTTAAATATTTGGATGATGAAGATATTTATACTTTATGAAAACTTCTCTTTGGTTACACAGAAATTTTTGTGTGTTGAAATACCTTGAGAAAACTGTATTGGATTGAAAACCTCTAATCTTTCTTTGTGAAAATTCGTTTTTACCCTACACATACACAGGGGGAGTTTTGGACCCATATTTCTTCAATACAAAATAGAAATCCAAAAATGCCTTTTTTAAAAGGCTAGCTTCTGCCTCATTTTACCCTATTTTAGATGCACGTTTTGGAAGTCCAAAACCTTGGAATCTAGTCTTATTTTCAAACGCATTTCAGAGCTCTCTATCTACTATTCATATATGCACATACGTAAGGGAAGCATTACATCTTATGATTTATCTTCTATACCTTCTCATGTATATATCTATACTTTTTTTTTTTTTGTGACTACTATATGCGGCTATTTCCTTGTCAAATAGTCTTACAATGGAATGAAAGAGGATAAGGAGGTAGGTTGGGCCATAGATTCATTGAGCCATATTTGTGAGCATATGCTTAAATTTTCTTATTTTAATCTCATAAACACTCTTTAAGTCCTATAATAAGGGAATGCTTCTCTGTTAAAAATATTCTTATTTCTCTCGGTCTAACATATCTGTACTGTACATATCATTATTTTTATATCACAATCCCATCAACTTTGTCATCACTCAAAAATGGGGAGATTGTTAGCCCTAAGGACATTCTCCTATATTTTGACTTATAAGAAATATTGATGATGACTAGCTTGTGTGATCTATATGTGATAGGACATGTTTGACCTAAATTTTTCTAAGACGTACAAATGAGATTACTAAGCAACTCTTGAGTAATGGAATCTAAGAATGGATGATCAAGTATAAGATAAGCTTAAGATATTGCATACCAAAAAGTCCTTGTGAAAGAACTTTAGATTAGGAATCATTTGTCAAGGTATTATGTGTAAATTCTTATGTCACTTTACCTTATGATCAGTTTTGATTTTAGCTTAAAGCACACGAAAATAAAATGATTTTAAAGAGTAAGTTTTCAGATGTTTGAATTGTGTAGTTTGGATGGACTCTGCATCCAAAAGCTTCGTCCAAAATTCTGGAATAGTGTCTAAATGTTTTGTCTAGAAATGTATCATTTTGGACTCACCTTTTGGATGCACCTTCCTCTGATCCTTAAGTCCAAAATTGTGGAAAATCTGACAGTGAGAAACTAGCCATTTTTTAGCTGTTGTTGTCTTAATTTTTGCTTCTATAAAAGCCATTTAAACACGATTTTCTGTAAGATTTTTGTGCTATCTTTCTCAAAAACACTCTTACACTTTAGAATAAAAAAAATTTCACTTTCATTGTGCTTCAAAGTGAAATCAAATTGTTTCAAAAGGTAAAAGGTGTTAGTGCTCATCCATTTGCAATCTACTCAAATCTGTGAGCTATTTCTATAAACTTTCTTTCATTCTATCTTGTATCAAGATTGTGGTGTAAAATCTAGCTGGGGTAAGCCTTGTTTGGTGAATGTATCAAGGTTGTAGTGTAAAACCCTATTGGGGTGAGCCTTGATTGTTGTGATTGAAGAGGTTGAGGGTAAAACCAAATATGGTGATTCTCTTGTATAAGATTGATATAGCCCACCGTCATTGATTTGGAAAAAAAAAATTTAGTAATTGTGTTGAAATCTTTAAGTGGGTACTTAAGGTAGTGGATGTAGATTAGTTGAGAATCGAACCACTATAAATTCTTGGGTATTTTCTTTTGCATTTCATCTGCACATTATCACTATATTTTTACTAGTCATTAGATCAAAGAACTTTATCTCAATCTCCTGCAATTGTTGATCAGTTTTAAAAGACATTTGTGTTCTATAGAAAGTCTGTCTTTAATGCCTCAACTACCCATCTTTAAAACAGACCATCTTCTCGCTATTTAGTGGTGTTTCAAAAGATTCATATCTACACTTCTATAGCTACAAAACTAATCTAATATTTATACCTGCGTTTGTTACTGTTCATCCGACTTAAGTTCTTTATTCTCCTCCTTACATTCATTGATTTGATTTGATCAAAGACTTTTATATAGTTGGGTGAAACTGTTATTATTGCTTTATCTACCCATTTTAACTATAGATCTTCTTTTCATCATTTAGAGGACTTTTGAAAGTTCTTTAGTAGCATATTCAAGTATGTATTTTTGAACTCACACTTTGTTCGGTCTTTATCAGAAAGACATCAAGGAATTTTTTTTTTTTTAATCGCATTTGTTTGCCATAAACCATATTCACTCCATCTCTAAGGTTTATCAGTACGTATTGGAGTCTTAAAGGCAGGTCTATAGGCCCAAAGAATGTCATTCAATCTCAAACTCTAATCTTTCCTGGTAGGGGTGATAATTTTTTCCAAAATTCATTTAAGCTCCCTATTGACTACCTCAACTTGGCCACTAGTTTGGGGATGATATGGGGTAGCAAACTTATAAGTCACACCTAAATATTGGAGAATTTTTTCCAATTTTTGATTACAAAAATGAGTACCCCTATCACTAATAATTATCTTGGGCACACCACATCGGGTGAAAAACTTTTTAAGGAATTTAACCACAACTCGTATATCATTAGTAGGCAAAGCTTGAGCCACTACCCATTTAAACACATTGTCAACTGTGACCAAAATGTACTTATTGTCCAACGAGTTAATAAAAGGTCTCATAAAATCTATCCCTCAACAATAAAAAACATCACAAGCTTGAAAAAATTATAATGATGTCTCACTAGATTTAGAGATATTGTTTGTATATTGACACCTATCATAATGTTTAACAAACCTGTGAGAATCTTTGAAAAGTACTGGCCAATAGAACTAGGAATCAAGCACCTTGCGTGCAATATTGTTAGCTCGGTAATGTCCTCTAGCAGGTCCTTCATGCAATTGTTAAAGAATGTGTTGGCTTTCTATGTAATTCACACATCTTCAAATAACTTGATTAGCACAACACCTAAACAAGTAGGGATCTTCTCAAAGATAGTACTTTACTTCAAAAAAGAATTTCTTCCTTTGTTGAGATGTGAACTCTTTGGGAATTATACTTGCAGCCAAATAGTTAGCAAAATCTACAAACCATAGAGTTTGATAAGTGTTACCTTCAATGAGCATAAGCTATTCATCGGGGAATGTGTCATTGATTTTTTCTTCTTTCAAATGTTCTAGGTCCGAATTTTCCAACCTAGATAAGTGATCCGGAGCTAAATTCTCAGCTCCCTTCTTATCTCTTATTTCCAAGTCAAATTCCTGTAATAATAAAATCCATTTAATTAATCTTAGTTTGGAATCATGCTTGGTGAGAAGATATTTAAGGGTGGAATGGTCAGCGTACACAATAACTTTAGACAAAACAAGATAAGTACATAATTTATCAAAAACGAACACTATGACGGGCAATTCGTTTTTCGTTGTGGTGTAAATTTCTTGTGTAGCCGTCAAAGTCTTGCTTTCATAGTAGATGGGCTAAAAGTACTTATTCCTCCGTTGTCCAAGCACCGCACCTACTACATAGTCACTTGTATCACACATTAGTTCAAAACGAAGAGACCAATCCAGTGAAATTAAAATGGAAGAATTGATCAATTTTTCTTTGAGCACATTAAAAATATTGGGACAATTTTTTTATCAAAATTGAAAATAGCATCTTTCTCAAGTAAGGAGGTAAGAGGTTTAGAAATTTTTTAAAAATCCAGGATAAACCTCCTACAGAAACCTGCGTGACCAAGGAAAGTTCGAATAGCTTTTACCACAGTAGGAGGAGGAAGTTTCTCAATTGCTTCATTTTTGTTCTATCAACCTCAATACATTTTCTTGAGATCTTGTGTTCCAATACAATACCTTATTGGACCATAAAGTGGCATTTCTCCTAGTTAAGTATAAGGTTAGTCTTCTCACATCTTTGCAACGCTTTCCCAAAATTTGTCAAACATAGATAAAAAGAATCACTAAAAATACAGAAATCATCCATAAATACCTTCATAATATCTCCCACAAGCCTCTTAAAAATAGCCATCATGCACCTTTGAAAAGTTCCTAGACCATTGCAAAGACCAAAAGGCATGCGGCGATATGTAAAAGTACCAAAAGGACATGTAAAAGTCATTTTCTCTTGATTCTCTGGTACTATAGGAATTTGAAAATAACCAGAAAAGCCATATAAGAAATAATAGAACTCATGTCCAGCTACCCTTTCTAATATTTGGTCAATGAAAGAGAGATGGAAATGATCCTTCCTAATTACCTCATTCAATTGTCTATAATCATTGCATACCTTCCAACCAGTTACCAATCTTATGGGGATTAAATCATTTTTCTCTTTAGGAGCCACCATCATTCCTCATTTCTTTGGTACCACTAGTGTTAGACTTACCCACATGCTATCTGAGATGGGATAAATGATGCCTGAATCTAAGAGCTTAATTACTTCACCTTTCACCACATCCATCATGTTAGGGTTCATCCTTCCTTAGTGTTGTGCTACGGGTTTTGCTTCTTCTTCTAGTAATATTTTATGAGTACAAAAAGAATGACTAATTCCTTTAATATCAGTGATTATCTATGCAATGACCCTTTTATACTTCCCCAATAAGTCTACCAATTTAGCCTTTTATTCCATGGTAAGGTCTTTGGCTATAATCAAGAGCAATTTTCTTTCCTTAGCTAAAAATGCATATTCCAAATGGTTAGGTAATTCCTTAAGTTCTAACTTCGGTGCTCATCAATAGAGGACTTTAATCTATCCAAACTTGGTTTCCCAATTACCTCAAATTCTCCCAACTTAAGCCTTTCCTTCATGTCTATGGATGATTGTGTATGCATCAACTCTAGAGAGGTACTATCCCATGATTCCTACACAAAATCCAAAATTGGGCCATCAAGAACATCAACTATAAAATAAGAATTATAAAAAAAATATAGAATATTTAATGCCTTGATTAATTTGAAGAATAACCTCTTCATCCCCAACCCTAAGGGTTAATCTTCCCCTATGAACATTAATCAAATCTTTAGCAGTAACTAGGAAGGGTCTTCCTAGAATTAACGTGACTTTAGAGTCTTCATCCATGTCAAAAATCACAAAATCTACTAAAAATATGAACTTATCCACCTTGACAAATACATCTTTCACTATCCCCTTAGGATATTTAATGGATCTATCAGCTAATTGGATGCTCATCCTAGTGGGTTTAAGCTCATCTAGGCCTAGCTTTTTGAAAGTTTGTATGGCAAAAGACTTATGATAGCACTTAAGTAAGCTAATGCAATGCCAAATGTAAGACCACCAATAAGACAAGGAATAGAGAAACTCCCTGGATCGTTTTCTTTGTAAGGTAATCCTCTTTGCCCTTTCAAAATAGCAGAACACTCTTTATTTAACACCACGGTGGATAGTTCTTCCAATCTCTGCTTATTTACAAGCATACTTATGAGAAATTTTACATATTTAGGCATGTGTTCACTGAGTGGGATGTTGATGTGAAATTGTTTAAATATTTCTAAGAACTTATCAAATTGCTCATCCTTTCTAGCTTTGTGTGTCCTAGTAGGGTATGAGACTGATGGGTGAAAACTGGAAACTTTTCCTGTGTATAGAGCTAAGTTGGCGCCTGGTTGGAATCTTGGGTCGGCGCCAATTCATCTCTACTCACTCCAGTTTCTCGTTTAGGTGAAAACTGGCACCAGGCATCTTCCTCAAGCCGGTGCCTGGTCTCCTTTATTTTTTCCGTCAATTCTTTTCCACTCCTCAAAGTAATGGTTGCAGATTCCGCCTATCGATCTATCCCTCTAAGGATCAAAAGTGATTTTCCTTATGACTCTATCACCAAATCAGTTAAATACCAAATATGTCTGTCCATATTTTAAATCACGGCTGCAAAAACTCGAAAAGTGTCATCTATCTTTTGGAATTGTGTAGTGACTGTTCTTTCAAAACTTTCCTATACATTCTCCAAAGTGGTACTCATCTACGAGTCCTACCTATTATTTGTTTGGATAAAAAATCCAAGTTAGCCATGGTACCTACATATGATATTCTAGTTAAATTCATGATGGAGTTTTGATAACAAGATCTAGAATGTACATTTTGTGCAAAGAAAAACAGAGAGTACATCTTATTCATTTCTTTTATCATAAAACAACAAATTATGGCGCCTATTTAAACAAAGAACATACATATTTACATATGGACATATACACATGGCTAAATCAATGAATTTCAAACTTTCATAATATTATTCCTTAGCAATAGCACCAAAAACTTGATCCGTTAAATTTAGGTATATAAAAATCATGCAATTTTGTATGTATTTTCAATCAAGTTTAAATTAAAATGTTAATCCCAAATTATACATATGAGCAAATTCACTCATCATTAAGTATAATATAGAGAATTAACGAGTATTGATCCTCGAGGAACAAGTACACACTATTTGCTTTTCATTCAATGTTTAACCTACTAATTAGATTGATAAAGAGCAACAAAAAAAAAAAACTATATACACAACTCTTAGATAGAAAAATATGTATTTGAATAATTACTCTTGAAAATAGGATAATAAATCATTAGCAATTATTACAATTAATCACTTTCCTTGGCATCATGAAGGAGTCTAATGTAGAATCCACTCTCTCTCGAGTTATGGTTTCAGTATCTCTTAGTCAATTCTAATGGATATCTTCGTCTCACTAAAGTAACAAAAAGATACATAAAATACAAATCCTTGATAATTATCCATATCTCTAGAAGACAATGGCATGAAATAATTAATTCGTCTATCTTTAGATGAAATCAATAATTTTTTATTAATTAATCTCTCTCTCGAGTTAGTTAAGAAAATAAATCAAAAATTGAGCAATAAAGGCTATCTCCTAACCTCTTTCTCAAGTTAATTAGAAGAATGGTTCAATCTCGTCAATTTACCATTAACAACAAGTAATTAAATACCAAGAAGAATAATCAATTGAACAAAATACTAAACTAATTCACTATCACAAATCCAAAAAAAAAATATATATTCAAATACAATTAAAACATTAATCTCATCATTGTTCAAAGAAAAAAAACAAAGATATTATAAAGAACTCATAGACAAACCCTCTTCTTCCTCCTTTAAGAACTCTCTTGAAACAATACTCCTCCCGAATGATGAATTCCTTCTTTAATAAGTGAGTGTAGCTTCAATTCCTTGAATCAATTGAATTCAACTATTATTCTTCACTTGTTCTTGGTTAAATAGACTTCTTAAATGCTAAAATTTATCTTCAAAAGCCCTGAGTTGAGTACAAGTTGGAAACAAGTTAACTTCTTTGGAAATTTTCAATTTGACTTGAAAAATGACTCTAAACGACCACAACAGAGCAGGGCGATGCCAAGTCACTTTGTCTAGACCGGCGCTAGTCTAGCTCTGGAATTCTCCCAATTTTGAGCTCTGCTTCCTCTGTTTTTCTATAACTGAGCCACGTCTGGTTCAACCACTCTGAATAGGCACCGAGTCATGTCTGAAAATCTACAATTTCGCTCTAAATCATCAAATTCCTATACAAATTCTCCAGGAACACTTTCCATAAGTAAAACATCAAATAGAAAGGGAAATTACTAGTTATTAAACCAAAAGTACTACAAAACATCCTCAAATAACTAGAAAAATATAAACATAATTAGGCGCTATCATTTAGTAAAAACTAAAAAATTTAGGTGCTAAAATTTTCTGTGTTCCCTTTTAAAAAAAAACAAAAAATCTTTCCTTGTTCAGCTCTTTGATATAAACCGAGAAGGTAAAAAATTCATGGATTCAATACCCAATTTATAAGATATAAACTTAGAAAAATCGTAGCTCAAAATAAAGAGAAAAATTAACATGATATACTATGAAGTTTGGATGATCAAAACTGTCCAATTTGCCCACGAATTTCCTAGCCAATAGCCTCTCAATGTGTGAGAAAATTCAGCACAATTTATCCCAATTCAACCCCAAATTTTGTGGTCTAAATCCCCTCAAAACAAAACACCAAAAATAGAGAATAAAACTTTGAAATTGATCACCCCAATTTCCTACATCTTCCACAAACTAAGAACCCTAGAATATCAAACAACTAAGACCCCTAATTTAATGGATTTGGCCCACTATAAAGACATCTTAACATCCCATTCCTAGGAAGGAGAATAGAACTCTAGGGATAGGAATTTATAGGCATCCAATTTTGATTCCTAATTAGAATAATAAATTGACTATGAAACTAGGACCTAAAATTAGAGCATCAAATTGAATTGTCCAATGAAGTTTAGAGACATGCACAAAGGTATGACTAAATCATTCATTAAGTCTTGATTTCAGAAAGAATACAGAGGAAGAACCTCTCCAATTGTTCAACATCCTCAATTGATCTTCAAATGTTTATCATCATTCATCTAACTTGTGTTTCTCTCAACAAAAAGAGATTTTATACGTAGCTAACCCTAGGTTAATTGCCAAATAGTTCTTAGAATTTAAAAGGCCTGATTACATATTTTAAAGGCTTAAAAGTAAATACAAGTTATAAGAATTGAAATAACATCAAGATAAGAATTAAATAAAATATAATAAAACATAGTATGTGAGTTGGAAGGGTGCATAGTCATGCATGGTCGTGCATGATCCCATGCAAAACTTATGAAGCTTGCACGATTTTGTTGTTATTACATACCTTAATGCAGGGCTATGTAATAAACCATGAATCCTCTACACGTTTGCTTCCAAAACATAATTTTTAACATCTTTTTGGCCTTCATTTTCATATCCTTGATTCTTTACTCAAGTAATAATCAATTCAAGCTCCTTTGGTACTTCTTCAACCTCCACAAATCCTCAAATTCTAATAATTCTTTCATGTAAGCTTGTAAACATTTAAAGAAAATCTTAATCTATGATATTGACTAAGTCAATTTAAGTTATTTTTTAGTCTCATTCCTCTTTCTGATATTGTCCTTCTTGTATTGGTAGATTCATAATACTTTTTCTTCTTAAAAACATTATAAAAGTTGATATGGCAACCTTCCATAGCTAATACCATCGTGGATTATCACACCAACATCTAGGAGTGCCACCATCACGTTTTTGAAGTTATGAAAATGTTTTTAACCACACTCCAATTTGTAACTACCAGCAATACCATTCAAATGGAAAATTAGCCATCTTAAATGCTAATCTCTAATCCCACAAAAAAAAAAAAAAAAAATCACTTCACAAATAACTTTGCTAATTGAATCTTTTGCCCTTTTTCCATTATATATATATATATATATATATATATATATATATATATATATATTCTACTACCTATTTAAACAAGTGTAAACAAATCTATTTATGGACTCAATGTATCAAAATTCTGCAAAATTTGATGAAGAGAAAAATAAAAAGATAGAAGCAATTGGTAAATTGGTGGTTGGTATCATTCGCTCTCAATTGGTGATTCTTTTCTCTTAAAACTTTCGAATATATCCTCTATTTACTACATATAACGTGGAAATGAAACACTAATATCAGAATCAGAATATAAAGTAATTGGGTTTAATTTGAAGTCCTATTGACAGTCACTTTATCTATACCCATAGTATATCTTATTTGGATTTTTCACATAACCATTGATACATCCATTTTTAATCAAATTTTTTAGCCCCAAAAAGAAAAAAAAAAACTTAGCCTTTTGCAACAATAGTGGTGGGTGATAGGTGGTAGTTGTGAAATTTATTTCTTTTTTTCTTATTCTGTCCTTCTAAACTATAGTGGTAGAAGTGGTGACACTTGCTATAATAAGCTTTCAATACCCTAGCAGCGTCATTGTCACCAAGAATTGCAGTAGCCGTCTTGCATATAGAGGAGAAGGGAGATAAAGAGACAAAAAAAGGAAAATGTTTTTACATAAAGCACCTTGAAAAGTCAAGTCCTTAGGAAAGCCTCTTAAACTTTTAGTAAAAGAGTATGATCGAGAGTTTTTGCATATTAAAAGGGCAAAATTGATCATTTTGTAATAAGAGTGTATGATTGAAAAATTAACCTAATATGAAAGGTCAAGTTGCCAATCACCCTACTATAAATAAAGAAGACAAAATATGTGAAGACTATATTTATGGGAAAATGCATAAACCGAGAAGATTTATGTTGATATTTTTAGACCAATGTGAACACCTTCTTTTAGAAATAAAAGATATTTCATTCTACTTGTTAATAATTATAGTAGGATGATGAAGATCTATATCACAAAAGTTACAACCTTTCTCTAATTTTCTCCAATTTAAAGCACTTGTAGAAAAATAGAATTAAAGAAATTTGAATATTCTATAGACAAAATGCATAGGAGAATTTGTCTCAACTCTATTTATAAACTATAGCAAATAGAATAGCATCAAAAGGTAGCTCACTATTCAATACACTTCCAAACAAAATAGGGTGGTAGAAAAAAAAATTATATTGTTTAGAAAACATAAAGTAAGCTAAAAGGAAAGAGGCTTCTAAATTGTGTTTGGGCAAAAATAGTTTATACGACAGTCCATATTCTCATAAGGTTAACCATGAAGACTATTCGCGATATAACACTATTTGAGGCATGGCATGGGAAAAAAATCTCAAGTAAGCTACTTCAAGATTTTTTGATGCATTGCTGATGCACTAACTCTCTCACAAAGTAGAGGAAAATTTAATCAAAGAGAAGAAAAATATTTTTTCATATAGGATATGGTGACAAATTAAAAGGATATAATCTCTATTATCTAAAAAAAAATAAATTGGTAATATCATGAGATTTGATATTAGATGTGAATATTTAAGGGGAAGCAATGCACACAGCGGAAGATAAACTGAAGAACAAAAAAACATAGGTGACTTCCAGACCAGAGCCGGCGCCGGTTCCGGCCGCCTTAGCCGACGCCGGTCCTGGTCTGTCTGGGCTCCGGGAGGGAAAAAAATTTACCTCATCTTCTTGTTCTTAAAGTTGACTAGACCGGAATATATGGAACCGAGATAGATGTGCTGGTAGAAACCTCTGGTGCAATTTCTGCAAGCCTCTTACTGCGTCTGTGCGTGTATATGAACGCCAAATACCCTCTCGATATTCCAGTATATGGTTTGCCTAATCCACATTTGGTGAACAACTCACAAGACTAAGGAATTTTTTCAGAGAAAAAAAGTTGTCTCTTTTTCCTTTCTCTTTGAGAAGAAGGAAAAACAACGTGCGTCCCTATTTTTTCTTGTTTAACCTAAATAAAATTCTAGGTTAAACTGGATTTTTAATTTGGCCCATTGGACTCTTAGTTTAGCCTCTTGGACCAAATTAATTATTCTAATTAGAACCAAATAAATGGCCCAATAAATAATTAATTTTCCAACCTAAATAAACTAGTCCAATTAACAAGTCTATATTAGTTTAGCCCCAAGTCAATCTTTAATTATTCAAACTGAGCCAAAGCCCTGCATAATTAATTAATCCACCAAACTAATTTAAATAATTCTCTCTCTGTGTGGACCTTTATTTTATTCTAACCCAATAATTAAATCAAGCTACTTAAATAAAATAAATTTCATTTAATTTAAGATCAATTCCTTAGCCTGTATATAATTAGGACTTACGGTCTATACTAGGGACCAAGAGACACACCACCTTGGCTATTGAAATAACCAAAATACCCTTGCCATATTAATAGTTGTATTTTACATTTTAAATATTTCATAATATCACCATAAGAAAATATTGACCCCAGGGACAATGTTGCGTTAGCGAAGTCTCCGACCTACAAGTGAAATGACTAAAATACCCTTCTATACATCGACGTGCATTAGAGAGGAAGAAATATACTAACACCTCTCTAAATGACATCTCCTATCCTTAGGCTTCTAGTCCAATAATCAATGACTTCTTGGATTGTTTCCGCTTTCCAAGAGAGCTACCCTAAAGCAAATGTCCAAGTCATGTTTTCCAAGGACCTGCATATTTAGATCATTTAGATAACCACAAGGGGAGATATAGTATAAAAATTATCTTATACAAGTCTATCATAACTAGTTAGTCACACATACCCAGCATGCAAGTGTATTAGTCCTACGATAGAATCTCAACTAAAGCATATCAAAATACATGCTTCCAACTTCGTCAGACCACCAACTCATACTCAAGTCGTAGAGTACTAGTCCACGTTGTAGCAGTAATAGTCTAGGTTTCTACCATATAGTACTTTAAGAAACCACTACTACAGGTCCTATTCTACGTATTCGAAATACGCTCATGTCATGAAGTGAATGGACTACTCACTGGCTAAAGATAAGTCATTCCCTATTTAGAATTCACAACACAATAACCTATACATGATAAGATTCTTATTCTCATCAATCGATTAAGAACAAACGTTTATGTGTTAAGTAACCTGTGATCCATACCTTACTGTGAAAGACCACCATTCACATAAACAACTTACTTAAACACAATAGGTCTTTTCCAAATGTAATTATGCACAAATAAATTGTAAATTCACAAACGATTTCTGAGAATAAATTCTTTTATTAAAACATTTGATGTTTATATCAGAAACCTTGTCTAAGAGCGCATAATTCCCAACAATCTCCCACTTGCACTCTAAGACTAAGTAAGTCCATAGGTGCCCACCCCTATACTAGATTGTTCTCTGAGGCAATCTATTCCACCACGACTTCCCGTCTCTGGATGAAATCCCGGATCAGGTGATACTTCCTTTCGATGTGCTTCCCCTTCTTGTGGTTCCTAGATTCTTTGGATTGCGATACTGCTCCAGTGTTGTCGCAATACATCACAATCGGCCTGTCCATGTATGGCACGACTCCAAGTTCTGAGAGGAACTTCTGGAGCCAAATTGCTTCCTTAGATGCCTCCGAAACTACCACATACTCAGCTTCTATGGTTGAGTCAGCAATGCAAGATTGCTTGATACTCCTCCATGAAATGGTTCCTCCAGATAAGGTGAAGACATATCCAAAAGTGGATTTTCTTTCATCTTTATCTGCCTGGAAGTCTGAGTCTGTGTATTCTGTAGGAACCAAATCATCAACCCTATAAACTAGCATATAATCTCCCGTTCCCTTGAGATACTTAAGAATATGCTTTACAACTTGCCAATAAACCTCCTCAGGGTTTGACTGATATTTACTAACCAAGCCTACAGCAAAGCAGATATCTAGCCTAATACATAGCATGGCGTATATGAGACTTCCCACAACCGAAGCATAGGGAATCCTACTCATTCTGTCTTTTTCTTCTTGAGACTTAGGACAGTCCCTTGAACAAAAAGACAACCCATGTCTGCAAGGAATTAGAGCTCCCTTGCATGAATCCATATTATACTTGGCTAATATCTTGTCAATATATGCTACTTGGGATAATCCTAACATTTTATGCTCCCTATTTCTAAGAAGTTTAATTCCAAGAATGTAACTGGCTTCTTCCAAGTCCTTCATACTTAATTGACTAGACAGCCAAACCATTGTAGATGACAATGACCCTACATTATTTCCAATGAGTAGAATGTCATCCACATATAAGACAAAAAAAATCACATTAATGCCTTCAAGTTTCCTATACACGCATGATTCATCCTCGTTTTGAATACAACCGTAAGACTTTACAGTCTCATTAAAACGAATGTTTCATACTCTCGATGCCTGCTTAAATCCATAAATGAACTTCTTAAACTTGCAAACTATATGTTATTGGCCTTTAGCAGTAAAGCCTTCTGGTTGGGACATATAAATGTCTTCGCTAAGATGGCCATTTAAAAATGCCGTCCTGACATCCATTTGCCATATCTCGTAATCATAATGACATACGATGGCAAGGAGGATACAGATGGACTTAAGCATAGCTACCGAGGAAAAAGTCTCCTCATAATCGATTCCTTCTTTCTGAGTATACCCTTTCGCCACAAGCCTAGCTTTGAAGGTTTTCACCTTCCCATCTGCTCCCCTCTTCCTCTTGTATACCCACTTACACCCAATAGGTTTTATCCTTTCAGGTGAAGTTACAAGATCCCAAACCTGATTGAAGTACATAGACTCAATCTCAGCTTCCATTACTTCATGCTATAGATTTGCATCGACATCAGCAATAGTCTCCTCGTATCTAGTGGGGTCTTGTTCCTAATGGTCGAAGACTAGCTCGAAAGCTTCTCCAATCCACCTCTCAGGAACCCTAGACATTTTCTCACTACGACGAGGCTCTATTTGTACAGGCTCTTGAGGCTGTGCCTCTTCTTGTTCCATAATCGGGTCAGAAGAAGTTGATTCTGAAGATAACTTCTCCTCAAGTTCCAGCCTAGTTGAACCTTTAGTGGAAGTACTCTAATCATCCTCTAAGTATCTAGCATTGGTACTAACTAGTACTTTCTGCTCTTTAGGATGATAAAAGTAATCACCCTTTGTCCCTTTTGAATACCCAACAAAATAGCATAATTTTGATCTTGGTTCCAACTTGTCTCCCTTGACCAATACATAAGTTGGACAACCTCATATCTTGAGATGATTTAGACTTAGCTTACGCCCAATCCACATCTCATAGGGAGTCCTAGGTACTGACTTGGAAGGTATCAAGTTCAGAATGTATGTCGCTGTTTCCAGGGCATATCTCTAAAAAGGTACTGGAAGAGTAGCATTTGACATCATGCTTCAGACCATTTCCATTAATGTCATGTTCCTTCTCTCAGCTACCCCGTTCTGCTGGAGTGTCCCCGGCACAGAGAGTTAGGATACTATCCCATGATATACTATTTGGTCCTTGAATTCACCAAGGAGGTACTCTTCACCACAATCCGATCGTAAGGTCTTGATCAGTTTACCTGTCCGACGCTTCACTTCAGCCTTAAACTCCTTGAACTTGTCAAAAAAGTCAGACTTGTATCTCATCAGGTAAATATAACCAAATCTTGTACAATCATCCGTGAAAGTGATGAAATACTCAAAACCCCCTCTAACTGGTGTAGACAAGGGACCACACACATCAGTGTGAACAAGACTCAATATTTCATTGGCTCTATCTGCCTTTGGGGTAAATGACCTTTTAGTCATCTTTCCCATTAGGCAGGATTCACACTAAGGCCAATTTTCCAATCTTAATGAGCCCAAGGGCCCATCATGGATTAACCTCTGAATCTTAGTTGAGTTGATATGACCCAACCTTAGATGTCAAAAATATGAGTCATTAACATTGATCTTTCTCTTCCTAGTTAAATGTTCAGATTGAGTGTTATTTAATTAATTGTTAATAGGGTTTAAGAAAAATAGATTTCCATACATGTGCCCAATACATAAAATTTTTTCATCTCTACTGATAGAAATACCAGAATGGAAAGATATAGAATATCTTTAATTTATTAGTTTTGCAACTACACTCAAATTCTATTGAAATCCAGGTACATATAAAATATCTTTTAAAACCACTATTCTATTACAATAAAAAATAAGATCCAACTCTCCCACTGCAAGGGCCCAGACTTGTGCTCCATTTCCCACGCATAGCCCATGTTCGCCTTTCTTGAGTCTTCTAATCTTTCTAAACCCCTACAAGAAGTTACAGATGTGACCAGTGACCCCTGAATCAACAATCCAAGTGGAAGTTGATCCAACTATTGATCTAGATAGAAAACATTATCTGTGGGGTTTTTCTTGGCTTGAAGATCTGGACACTCCTTTTTCCAGTGTCCCTTTATTCTATATTTGAAGCACTTGCCCTTTGGTTTGTCTTTGGGCTGGGCCACTGCGTTTCCCTTCTTCCTTTTTAACTTTCTGGGCTTGGGCCCAATTCTAGAGGAAGAAGCCTTAGCAATCATAGCCTTTGATTGAGGCTTTATAACCTTTTCCGCTATCTGGAGCTGCTTCATCAACTCAGTTAAACACATGTTTAACTTGTTCATATTGTAATTCAACTTGAACTGAGTAAAGGAACCCGGTAGAGATTCGAGAACCATGTCCACTTGGCTCTCAGAGTCAATGACAGCCCCTAAGATTTCTGCTTCCTCGAAAGTAGCAGTCATTTTGAGCATGTACTCTCTGACTGATACTCCCTCAGCCATCTTAGTGTTGATTATTGTTTGAATAGCCTCCTACCTTGCGGGCCGGCTTTTGTCCACAAACATAGTGGCTAGTGACTGGCTAATATCATACGCAGAAGTTATGTGCTCGTGTTTTGACTGGAGCACATTAGACATGGAGGCTAACATATAGCAGCGTGCCATTTCGTCAGCCTTCTTCCACGCCTTCTTAGCCTCTCGCTCTTCGGCGGCGGAACCTTCCCCGATCACAAGGCAAGTCTCGTAAAGGACATACTTATACTCTTCCGCTGTGAGTATTATGTCCAGATTCCTTTTTCAGTCCACATAGTTTGGACCCGTTAGCTTATTCTCTCGGAAAATAATGGCCAAAGGACTAAAAGAACCTCCCACCATTTCTGAAAAAACGAAAATAAAAGAAAAAGATTTAGTTTGTGAAAACAATATAAAATTTGTGCACTTTATCCTTATATCAAAAATCGATAAAAATTAATTTGGCTCTTAAGAAAACTGACATAACTTCTTGGGAGGATTAAAAATTCCCTAAGTTAAGTGTGTTAACCACTACAAATTAATTTTCCTTCTAAGTAATGATCTAGAGGATAACTTCATCGAGGGGGTGGCATTTTCCTCTCATTTCCTATGGACATACCTCGCATTATAACCTCCAAGAGGGGCTGACCGATTATAATATGTGTCTCGGATTATTAATTATATCCCTCCATTAGATCTAGATCCTTGTAGTATCCCAATCCTATACGGGTTCACTCCTAGGGTGACGCGAGGGGACCCACGATCTCTAATGAGGATCGTGATGGAAGCCGTGAGGCCATTGGAACTCCTTTCCCACTTAGTCTTTTAAAATAAGGGTTTTTCTGAGAAATATCCTTTTGAAAATTTTCATTAAGTTTTCACTTAACTCAAAAATAAAATATCTAAATCCATTAAAATATCTATATCAAGGTTTATATCATTTGAGAGATTTTTCTATGGACTAATTTTATTTAAGTTAAAAACATAATGATTTCAAAATTTTTAATTAAAACTTTCTAGAGACTTTAGTCTCAAGTTTATTTGACAAAACAATTTTTCTTATGCAAAAATAAAACAAAATGGCTTTCTATTTTTTTTAACTTACAAAAATATCTAAATCCAATATATTTTCTATGTCAAGAATTAAATCATTTGAGAAAATATCTAAGGATTAATTTTTGTTCAAGTTAAAATAACCATTTAATTTATAGAAAAATATTTTTCTCATCAAAAATATTCTCAAAGACTTTTTGTCTTTGAGAAAGTGCGCACATAAGTACTCAAAAATAAATAGCATGTTAAAAAATAGTAAACGTTTTCATGCTTTTTTATTTTTAAACCTAAGTGCCCAAATAATGGAATTAAACACATTAATTAATTAATTGTCTTGTTTAATCCTAAAATCCCTTACTAATTATTTTCATACAAAAATATTTCATGAATATTAACTATTGCAAAAATATTAACTTCACCTAGTATAGAACCCAAAACAATAAAGAAAATGCAAGAAAATTACAAGGAAAAATAAAAAACTTCTCCTTGGTTCATTGCACCTGCCGCACAAGAATGGAGCCTATCTGAGCTGCGATCCACAACACTCGCCGCACTGGAACGAGCACTCATGGGCGACCCAAGCCCGCAACCCGCTCCAACGACATGCACACTGCTCCATGACCCACGCGCAATTGCAATTCAATTCTCCCGAATCAGCAAGCCGCCCTCTGCGCCAAGCTGAGTCGTGCTTTGGCTCCAAGCACAGTTCTTTTGTTGGCGGCTTAGCTGTCTGAGCCAAGTCGATGAACAGTGGCTCTCCTTTGATTTTTCTTGCGACTTCTTTCTACAGCTTTTTCACTGTTTTTCCTTCAACTTTCTTCCTCCATTAAATCTCGGATTTCAATCTAAATACAATGAAATCAACAAACCAACAACCACCTATACCAATTAATATTGGGCTCACACGATTTGCTAAGGAAAAATAGTGAATTACAAATCTGCTATACCTCCATCAAAAAGGTTTAACAAGCAATCTATCCGTACCAAAAACAGCGATAGATCACAGTTAATCACACATATGTGTCCAATTTTATTTACTAGCATACATGCTTCCTATATTTGCACAAAATCTTCATCCTCTAATACCAATTGAATATTTAAACGGGAATAAATGCACACAGTGGAAGACAAACTGAAGAACAAAAAACGCAGGCGGCTTTCAGACTAGAGCTGGCGCCGGTCCTGGTCTGTCCGGGCTCCGAGAAGGAAAAAAATTTACCTCTTCTTCTTATTCTTAAAGTTGATTAGACCGGAATATGTGGAACAGGGGTAGGTGTGTAGGTAGAAACCTCTGGTGTGATTCCTACAAGCCTCCTATTACATTTGTGCATGTATATAAATGACAAATACATTCTCGATCTTCCAGTATATAGCCTGTCTAATCCACGTTTGGTGAACAATTCACAAGACTAAGGAATTTTTCCAAAAAGAAAAAAATGTCTCTTTTTCCTTTCTCTTCGAGAAGAAGGAAAAACAACGTGCGTCCCTATTTTTTCTTGTTTAACCGAAATAAAACTCTAGGTTAAACTGGATTTTTAATTTGGCCCATTAGACTCTTAGTTTAACCTCTTGGACCAAATTAATTATTCTAATTAGAACCAAATAAATGGCCCAATAAATAATTAATTTTTCAGCCTAAATAAACTAGTCCAATTAACAAGCCTATATTAGTTTAGTCCCAAGTCAATCTTTAATTATTCAAATTGGGTCAAAGCTCTAAATAATTAATTAATCCACCAAACTAATTTAAATAATTTTCTCTCTGTAAACCTTTATTTTATTCTAGCCCAATAATTAAATCAAGCTATTTAAATAAAATAAATTTTATTTAATTTAAGACCAATTCCTTAGCCTGTATATAATTAGGACTTACGGTCTATACTGGGGACCAAGAGACACACCGCCTTGGCTACTGAAATGACCAAAATACCCTTACCATATAAATAGCTGTATTTTTCATTTTAAATATTTCCTAATATCACTATAAGAAAATATTGACCCCAGGGACAATGTTGCGTTAGCGAAGTCTCCGATCTACAGGTAAAAAGACTAAAATACCCTTCTATACATCACCGTGCATTAGAAATGAAGAAATGTACTAACACCTCTCTAAATGACATCTACCATCTTTAGACTTCTAGTCTAATGATCCACGACTTCCTGAATTCTTTCCGCTTTCCAAGGGAGCTACCCTAAAGTAAACATCCAAGTCATGTTTCCCAAGGCCCTAGATGTTTAGATCATTTAGACAACCACAAGGGGTGATATAATATAGAAACTATCTTATACAAGTCTGTCTTAACTAACTAGTCACACATACCCAACATGCAAGTATATTGGTCATACGATAGAACCTCAACTAAAGCATATCAAAGTACATGCTTCCAACTTCGTCAGACCACCAACTCATACTCAAGTCATAGAGTACTAGTCTACGCTATAGCGGTAGTAGTCTAGGTTTCTATCATATAGTACTTTAAGAAACCACTACTACAGGTCCTATTTTACGTATTCGAAATACGCTCATGTCATAAAGTGAGTGGACTACTCACTGGCTAAAAGTAAGCCATTTCCCATTTGGAATTCACAACACAATATTCTAGACATGATGAGATTCTCATTCTCATCAATCGATTAAGAACAAACATTTATGTGTTAAGTAACCCGTGATCTATACCTTACTGTGAAAGACCACAATTCACATGGATCACTTATTTAAACATAATGGGTCTTTTCCAAACGTAATTGTGCACAAATAAAATGTAAATTCACAAACGATTTTTGAGAATAAATTCTTTTATTAAAATATTCGATGTTTACATCAGAAACCTAGTCTAAGATGGCATATTTCCAAACAAGATGAATATGTGAAATAGGATTAGGAAGAAAACACTTCTCAAATACCAAGAATGGTTGAAATTCTAGAATCAAAAAAAGAAAATGAAGACACAAGTGCCCACCAAAATCAAGAAGCACTGGCAAGCTCAAGTCAAAGTTCCTCTTCGATCCCAAGCCTAAGAAGTCCCACTCCAGCTCAAATGAAAAAAGATCTTCATGATTTAACACACTAGAGTTGGAATCATTGGTAAGAAAGATACAGTCACTTGTTGATATCTATCAATCGTGTCATCTCACACTCTTCTCATGTAAGCCGAAAAAGTATGAAGAAATAGCAAAGAAAGATATTTGGAGGAAAGTTGGATGAGGAAATTGCAAGCATAGAGAAAAATAAATTTTGGAAGCTCTTGAATGTTCTAGATGACAAAAAAGATTATTGGTCTAAAATAGGTCTATAAGATCAAGTAAAAGGAGTATGGAAGCATCTAGAAGCACAAAGCTCAACTAGTAGCCAAAGGATACTTATAGGAAACTGAAGTGGGTTCCAATGAGACCTTTACTTCAATAGCTCACATGAAAACTATCAAAACAATCCTTACCTTGGCTGCACAATTGGATTCATCCATCTTTCAACTTAATGTAAAATATGCATTCTTAAATGGAGAACTAAGTGATGAAGTTTATGTTGAGCAACCACAAGGTTACCAAATGCATGATCAGGGAAAAAAAGTATATCGGCTTCAAAAGGCATTTTATCAATTGAAACAAGCACCGTGAGTATGGAATGGAAGCTGTAGACAAAGAAATTTGAAGGAAAATATATATTATTTGATTAAGACTAAAAAAAAATTGAATGTTTTAATTTTGGTTAATTAACAAAAATCCATAAATAATCAAATTATTCTTGGGTTATTGCAATTAGGCCACTACTAAGAGTCCATTAAATTGAATATGGAATTGGGCTATTGAAATTAGATCATTGCTAAAAGTCTCATTCAAATTAAATCTAATACATTATGGATTAAATAGAATTAAACTATTAAAATTAGACCATTGTCAAGAGTCTATTTTAAACTAAATCTAATATGTTATGAATTAAATAGAACTAGGCTACTAAAGTAGACTTTTGTGAAGGGTCTATTAAATGTAATATGGTGTAGGTTAAACTTAATCAAACTCAGGATTACTTAAACCCAAATCTGTTAAGGTTTATTAGGAGTTCTCCTAAAGTTTCTTAACTATCGATATCCCAAGTTGACTGGTTATGCTAAAACTAAGGGATCTTCAACCTATAAATAGGGCATTCTTTCAAATATTCAAGGCATCCTGAAGCTTCAACAACAAAAGGCATCTCCAAACTTTAATAAGCTTAAGCTTTAGTAGTGTTCATATTGTTCTCTATCCAACAAGTCTCAAAGGCATGGAGATCAAGTATTAGTCATAAAATCCCTGTTCGATCCGAGATTTAACATAGATTAAATAGAACTAGGCTATTAAAGTTGGAATTTTGTTAAAGGTTCATTAAACCTAATATTGAGTGGGTTAAACTTAAATTAGACCCAAGATCACTTAAAACCAAGTCCGTTAAAGTTTATTAGGAGGTCTCCTAAAGCCTCTTAACTATCGATATCCCACATTGACTGGTTATGCTAAAGTCAAGGGATTTTTATCCTATAAATAGGATATTTCTTAAAAAATTCAAGGTATCCCAAAGCTTCAATAACAAGAGGTATCTCCAAACTTCAACAAACTCAAACTTCAACAGTGTTCGTCATCAAATCCCTATTCAATCTGAGATTAAATTTTTCATCCTTGAATTGATGTTTTTCACAAAGAGAAGAATCAGATGACTCATTTTACAATCTAGGATTTCTTCAAAGATTTGTAACCACTATTAACATTTATTACATATTGAGTTAATTAAAAAAACACCTTGTACTTTATCTCCATTCTCAATTTTTCCCTTATTTAAAAAATTATACCAATGTCACCCTCATTACTAACATCGTGATCAATTTAATAGTTCAAACATTAAATCTTTTATAAATTTTATGAAATACCAAAATTACCTATAATTAATCTCCTGCAATCCAAAAACCTAGTTAGAACATCGTCGTACCGGCACTAGCCTTCCTCGCAGTACCTTTTTTCTTCTTCTTTTCTCTTCCTCTACCTATAATACTACAATCGCGACCCCCATCTTCTTCCCCTTTCCCTGACCTTGCTGCCGCTAGTCTCTCTTTTTCTTTTCCCTCACAATTTTTTTCTTCAGGCCAATGCCTCTCCTCTTTTTCCCTTGCACTTACCGTCGTTGTTCTCTTCTTGATTTTCTTATTTTCTTCTTCCTTCACCACCAAGTGACCTCTCTTTTCTTTTTCTTTTTGTGCCACCTTCTCTTGGCTCGTTCTTCTTCCCCTTATTTCTTCTCTGCCTTATTCCTCTCCCTCGTCCTCACCATCATCGTGATCTCGACCTCTGCTTTTTTTTTTCTTTTTTTCTTTCCTCTCTCTTCCCTGACCCTCACACCTTATTTTCTTCATATTCAACACAACCACAACTGTCGTTGCGATGAAGACAAAGATGGTGAGGGTGGGATCACTGGAGGATTTCCAACTTAACAAAGCCTATGATCTAACTAGCACACGAGATATCCCGCGACATTTGAAACCATCATACAAATCCAAATTTAATTTCTATCCCCAAGTAAGGAGAGGGGAAGATAGAGAAAAAAAACATAGGAAGGAGGAAGTAAGGTGTCAATGGGCAAATGGAGTTACCATTTCAATTTTCTCTTTCTTTTTTTTTTTTTTTTAATTCTTTGTGGTTTGTTGAAGGAATCCAATTAGAAAAAAAAATCTCCCATCTATAATAAAGAAATCATGTTTTGGTTGAGGTTTTAGAATGTAGATGAAATGGGGTGGCAGCCATGGGAAAAAATAATTGCATGGACTTGACGATTAAGAGGAAAGAGATAGCAGACACTAAAGGGAAAATAGAGGGAGACATCCATGAAAAAGCCAGCAAATTGAGGAAGGATGGCGGGAGAGAAGCAAAATATGGGAGGCAGTCACAAAAGAGAGAGTTGGCAAATCAAGGAGGGATGAAAATGAGAGAAGCAGAAGAAACAAAAAGGCAGCCATGGAAGAGAGAGATGGCAAATCGAGGAGGGATGGAAAAGGAGAGAAACAGAAAAGATAGGAGGAGGGATTAGTGATGGTAGGTGTTGTAGACGGAAGAAGCAAAGAGGGGAGGTGAGAATAATGGCATCTAGAAGGAGAAGAGGAGAGAGGAGAAGGGATGAAAACTTGAAGAATAAGGGAAAAAGGAGAAGGCAGTGGCGGCAACTGGAAGAAGTAGAAGAAAGAGGAAGATGGACATTGACACATGTATAAAAGAAAATAGATCTAGTGAGTCGGTGAGATGGAAGAAGATGAGAAGGGTAGTGGAGCTAGCAGTAGTTGTCCAATACAAGTGGAAGGCAAGGGTGGCAGACACAAGGGAGGCAAGGGCAGCAGGGTGGGTAGGATTGGATAGAAGATTTTAGGATTTTTCTTTAAAGAAGATGGTGGGGGTTATTTTGGTATGTCACATAATTTATTAAAATTTTATCTTTTTGTATGTTAATTTTCTAACAAATTGAACTTTGGAGGGTAGCATTGAAGTAACCTTTTTTTGCAAGGGGTAAATTGAAAATGAAGATAGAGTACAAGGTATATTTTTTAATTAACCCTCAAATATTTTGTAGTTGTCGATATTTTTTTATCTTAATTTGTAAATTTGAAATTTTCTCGCACTACAATTTTCTAGCCTGTCCAGTGGGACCATCTCTTCCTTTCAAATGTCAAATAAACTCCAAATTCAAGCACAAGCACAAATCAACTCAATGGCTCTAAAGAACAACAAGTCTGCATCTACTCATTCAATGGATGTTGATATCATGTATGCTGTCACTGCTACTGTTGACAATGCTCCATAAGTCTCAAATCAAGGCATGCTAACAAGAAATAAGGCCTAAGCTCTTTCACAAAATGATGCTCAAGGGTTAGGCATCATGTCATCGCCATCAATTACGAAGGGACGGCATCCTCCACTGTCCAAGTTAAATAAATGTTTTACTTAAGAAGGCAAATCATCAAGATGAAGAGTATGTTGGATCGATCAATTAATGGATATAATTATTGACTCCAGTAATTGCAATTAAACTAAGAGTGCAGTTACGTTCTTTTAGTGGAATGAAACGTAATTAATAAATTATTTTTATTAACAAAATAATTTATTGGAGTTTAGTCTAATTGTATCCAGTTAGATCCCTTCAGTGGCTTTTAATTAAAGGACAATAATAAATTATAATTTATTAATGAAAATTGTAAGAAACAAAAAATTGTATTTGAGATGAAATAGGATAAGTGGAAATAGTTGTACCCAACTATACTTTTCTTATTCTATCAGGATTCGTATTTTGAGGTAGAGTCTAATATACATATTGGGATATAACTCTATTTTCAATATACGTGAGAAACATCGTTGTTATTTTCTGAGTTTTTCTCTCAATTTTTGTATGAGTCCACCCTCAACAAAGAGATAAACAAAATACGATCAACAATTTTCTAATCCAGGGAGATTATATTGAAGAAGGCTTAAGCGTCTGGAGCATTACTAGAAGGCCAAAGACTTCAAGAATTGTATTGGTGAAGATGATATCTACAAAGGTATTATCTATTTTCTCGTATTCTCAAGGTTCAATATAGTTGATACATAACCATGTCGATCCTATTAACTAACAATTGGCATCAGAGCCTAGTTTTGATATGTGTTTATGTGTTAAGATTAAATTTTTTATGCATATATTTAGTTGAGCGGTGTAGGAATAATGCATTTATGTTCATGGTGAATGATTTGATTAATTTTGTTTAAAATAATTCTATGGCAATAGTTTTTTATTCTGTAGATATGTATAAGTATTATCGAGTCTTATAACAAAAAGGGTGGATTACGTCTCCATGTTTCCCTTTTGAGTTTTCTTTTAATTTTATTTTTATGTTAAATTAAAAAAAAAAATTGTAATTGGGCACTGGAGCTTGGAGAACGAAGAACAGCACGAAAAACAGATGATCAAATTGCTTCCCTGAATGCCTTCTATTTAGAAGCCTTGGGCTTGCGGTCACTGAGCTGGCCTTAGGGCCTTGGGCCATCAGCAACGAAATTTCTCTTTAATAAAAAAAAAAATTAAGGGGAGTAAGGTGACAGATCTGGGATTCGATCCCTGGTCACCTTGGAGGAGCTTCAAGCGTCTTACCACTGCTCCAGTGAAGATCATATGTTAGGGATTTGCTACAACAAATTAATATTGCAGAATATTGAAGGTTGGCTATTTTGTTAGCCAATTAAATTTTCAATTGTAATTTTGTAATTTTATTTATGAGTCTAGGTTGGCCATAAAATTATTTTTATTTTATAGTTTTTACTATTTAATTTGGTTGAATTATATATCATTCATGTTAACATGCCATATAGTTTGCATTAACACCGCTCTAGGTACTATTTAGTTATGCATAAATAAATTAATATTTTTTTATTTTTTTTAAAAAAATTAAGTGTGAAATCGTTAATTTTAATTAACCTTAGGCCTCCCCTATAAGCCCATTAGTAAAATTGACGTTTGTTTCGTGCCATTTTAAATGGTCTCCTTATAGGAAGGCTACGTTTTATTAGTTACTAGATTGGACAACAAAATTTTAATTATTTTTTTTAAATTTTAATTCATTCACAATTACCCTATAGGTGATGTAATTGGATTGGAAACTTTAAATAAAATAAAATAAAAATTGAATATAGGGATTACACTTAAATTAAAAACATTATAAGGACTTCTTATAGAATATCCAAATAATGTCTATGATGGCCAAAATATTAACAATACTAAACCTAATATTGCATTTAGATGCAAGATATATTAATTTTAGTAGGATGATCCAGGCCTAACTATAAATTATATTGTTATCTCCTATAGAGGTGCATATTACTTTGGGGTTTTAGGTTGTGGATCTTGACCTAACTATAAGTTATATTATTATCTCATATAGAGGTACATGTTACTATAGAGTTTTAGGTTGTCATATTTTGATAGTAGTTCTATTACTACTTAAAATATTATCATATTTATCATGTATCATACTATTTTATATTGATCATGCATCATAATATGATGAATGGCTCATATGTTGTATATTATTTAATTTCAGAAAAATGACTTCTAACACTTTATCCCAAATTTTAACAAAGAACCAATTGGTTGGAGAAAATTTTATTGATTGGAAAAAGAACCTCATAATTGTACTCACTGCTAAGAAGCTCAAATACGTGCTAACTGAACCATGTCCTGCTAAGCTTACTGAACAATCCACGCGCAAACAAAAGGAGGCTTATGATAAGTGGTTGAGTTCTGATGAGATGGCTCGCTGCTACATTTTGGGATCTATCTCAAATGTGTTGCAGCAGAAACATGAAAGCATGACAACCGCTACAGACATCATGAGAAGCCTCCAGCAAGTGTTTGAGCACAAAGGACGTTAGGCCTGTCAACTAGCAATGAGGTGCATAATGAATATGCGCATGAAACCTGGAACGCCCGTGAGTGATCATATGTTAGAATTGATTGCTCAATTCAACGTGGCAGAGGTCTTAGGGGCTGAAATTAAGCCTGAGACTCAGGTTGATATGGCTCTAGAAACTCTCCCAAAGATGTTTTCACAATTCAAAGTTAATTATAACATAAACAAAATGGAGATATCTCTTACAGAGTTAATGAAAGAGCTTGAGAGCGCCGAGGCAACCCTAAAAGTGGGAAGTGGCAATGCTCTTGTTCTAACTCATGCTGGATCTTCCTCTTCCAAGCCTAAGGGAAAAGGAAGAAATAAGAGGAAGCATAATAATAAAGAGCCTAAGCAGCAAGTTAAGAAAGCAAAAGTGGATGAAAAGCCCAAAGGCAAATGTTTCCACTGTAAGCAAAAGGGACATTGGAAGACACAGTGCCTAGATTACTTAGCTAAATGCAAGCAAGGTACTGGTGAGTTATCCTACATTGAAACTTGTTTAGTGGTTAATTCTACAAATACTTGGATAGTAGATTCTGGAGCCACTAACCATGTTTGCAATTCATTGTAGGGGTTCCAAATAACCAAACATCCAATGAAGGAGAGCATACTCTAAGGGTTGGTACAGGATCAGTGATATCTACAAGAGCTGTTTGAGATGTTATTTTTATTTTGATAATAAAAATGTGGTTTTAAAAGATTGTTATTATGTTCCCGAAATTTATCGAAATTTGATTTCGGTTTCTTTGTTATTCAAACAAAAATATTCTGTTAAATTTTATAAATTTTCAGCAGAGATATTTTTGAATAACTCTTTGATATGTCGTGAATATTTAATAACGATCTGTATGTTTTGAAACCTACCAACAGTTCTTTATATCATACTGAAGCTAACAAACGCATTAAGTTATCTCCTACTAATAAGACTCTCCTATAGCATCTTAGACTTGGTCATATTAATCTAAATAGAATTCAAAGCCTTGTAAAAGAAGGCCCTTTAAGTGACTTAAAGGTGGAACCTTTTCAAGTTTGCGAATCTTGTTTAGAATGTAAAATGACCAAAAGATCATTTCCTTCTAAAAGAAATAGAGCAAATGAAGTCTTAGAATTAGTACACTCTGACGTATGTGGACCAATTAGTGTCCAAGCTAGAGGTGGATAAAAGTATTTCATTACTTTTACGGATAATTACTCAAGATATGGATGTGTTTATCTAATGACTCGTAGGTCTGATGCCTTAGAAAAATTTAAAGAATTTAAGGCTGAGACTAAGAAGCAATTAGGAAAGAACATTAAGACACTTCGATCCAATCGAGGTGGAGAATATCTATCTCATGACTTTAGATCATACTTGTCTGAAAATGGGATTTTATCCCAACTAAGTGCACCTAGCACTCCTCAACAAAATGGAGTGGCAGAAATAAGAAACAAGACCTTGTTAGACATGGTCAGAACAATGCTAGGCTTCTCTACACTCAGTACATCCTTTTGGGGATATGCTATACAAACTGTGACATATATATTGAATACGGTTCCATCAAAATCTATCCCTAAAACTCCATTGGAATTGTGGAATGGGCAGAAGCCTAATTTGACACACATCCGTATTGGGGGTTGTCCTGCATATGTGCTAAAGGGAAAGATGGATAAAATGGAATCACGATCAAATTTATGTTTGTTTGTTGCGTATCCAAAAGGAATAAGGGGATACTACTTATATAGTCCTCAAGATAAGAAAATATTTGTAAGCACAAATGCAATTTTCTTAGAGGACAAGTACATAGAAGAACGAGGATCTAAGAGTAAGGTTATTTTGGAAGAAACCAAGGGAGATAATCCCAAGCAAATGGTTATAGAAACCCATACTCAAGACTCACGTGGAGGATTCGTATCTATACCACTTAACATGTCAGATTCCAATGGGAGAGAAATAGATGTTACACCTTCTATACCCACTGACTTTTTGGCACATAGAGTGGAAGAACCTCCTGCCCCTATTCAAAATCCAGTCGTTGAGGAATCAACAGATCTAGTTTTAGTCAACGAGGAGGAGGAAAGTCCAATCATCCAAGATCCTCCACAGCTTAGACGTAGTGGGAGAGTCATTCGACGTCCCTCTAGATACTTACTCTATAGAGAAGCTTTTTAAGCAATCTCTTTTGAAGAAGAAGAGGATCCTACTATGTATAAAGAAGTTGTAGACGACATAGACGCAGACCATTGGAATAGTACAATGGATTCAAAAATGAAATCCATGTACACTAACTCCATCTGGAAACTTGTGGACCTGCCTAATGGGGTAAAACCTATTGGGTGCAAATGGGTCTACAAAAGAAAGAGAGGAGTAGACAGGAAAGTTGAAACTTTCAAAGCTAGACTGGTTGCTAAGAGTTATACCGAACGAGAAGGTATTGACTATGAGGAAACCTTCTCGCTTGTGGCCATCCTAAAGTCTATAAGAATCCTCATATCCATTGCAGCTCACTTCGACTATGAAGTATGGCAAATGGACGTCAAAACAGCTTTCCTTAATGGAAATCTTGACGAATGTATCTACATTGTACAGCCAGATAGTTTTATCCAAGAAGGTCAAGAACAAAAAGTTTGTAAGCTAAATAAGTCCATATATGGGCTTAAACAAGCATCTAGATCTTGGAATATCGGGTTTGATTAAGCCATTAAAACTTATAATTTTAATCAGCATCCTGATGAACCTTGTGTCTATAAGAGAATTATAGATGGTAAGATGATTTTTCTCATATTGTATGTTGATGACATCCTTCTCATTAGAAATGATGTAAGAACATTAACATTGGTGAAAAGTTGGTTGGGTAAACAGTTTGATATGAAGGACTTAGGAGAAGCAAGATATGTTCTGGGCATTCAGATCCTTCGGGATAGAAAGAATAGACAGATAGCTTTATCCCAAGCTTCATATATTGATAAAAAACTGATGAGATTTTCTATACAAAATTCCAAGAAAGGTTAATTGCTTTTCAGACATGGAATTCAGTTATCTCAGAAGTATAGTCCTAAAACTCCTAATGAAGTTGAGTACATGAAACGAGTTCCTTATACATCAGCTATAGGAAGTCTCATGTATGCTATGCTTTGTACTCGTCTAGACATTTGTCATGCTATTGGGATGGTCAGTAGATATCAGTCAAACCCAAGACCGGAACACTAAACAGCAGTCAAGCATATATTCAAGTATCTTTGCAGAACTCGAGGATATATGGTTGTTTACTCAACTCCAGGATTTGTACCTATAGGTTACACTGATTCTAACTTTCAAGTTGATAAAAATCTGCGCAAGTCCACCTCAGGCTTTGTTTTCACCTTAGGTGGTGGTGCAGTTGTGTGGAGAAGTATCAGACAATCTTGTATTGCTGACTCTACAATGGAAGTTGAATATGTGGCAGCTTGTGAAGCAGCTAAAGAGGTAGTATGGTTGAAGAAGTTCTTGATACAACTTGAAGTGGTTCCTTCTGCATCTCAAGCCATTAGTTTGTACTGTGACAACAGTGGTGCAGTGGCAAATGCAAAAGAACCACGCAACCATCAGCGTGGTAAACACATTGAACGTAAAAATCACCAACTTAGAAAGATTATTCAACGTGGAGATGTAGAAGTGTGCAAGATTTCTTATACTGAAAATCTTACTGATCTTTTTACTAAAAGTTTACCTGTAACTATTTTTGGAAGTCATATAAAAAGTATGGGTATTTCTAACATGTCTCATTTACTCTAGGACAAGTGGGAGAATTTTTGTTAGATATGCCCATCGAGTAAATACAATATCTGTATTTTGAAATTAAATGAAGTATGTTTTTATATATTTATATGTATGAATTATGTATGAGCCTGTTTGACCACGAATTATTTAGATATTATAAATCAAGTGTTTATTTGTTAAACACAGAAAGACTTGATTTATAATTTAATTCAAAATAAATTATTTGCGATCTAAATTAAATTTGGGCAATTTATTTTGGAAGATCGTCTTAATTTTATTGAAGTCTGTCTTTGACTTTGGTAATAAAATTAAGGATATATATTTGATATATTGGATGGACCATCAATATTTATTTGTGGAATAGACCATACAAATAAAATATTAAAAGATTGTCATACATAATACCTTAATCCTGAGTAAACAATTATTTATATTTACTAACTTGAAGTTCCTTGAGTTGCCAAAGAGTGAGATTAACTCAATAATCAATATCTCGGCATCTTGGGAATTAAAGTGAAATAAATATAAAATAATTATTATGCAATATGGAATCCGTCACCTTTAATAGGCAAGATTATTTTCTTATGAGTTCTTCTAAGGAACAGTTAAATCTGAGCTTAGTAATTCAATAGTGTCTATTGAATTCAATTTATAAGTGTGACGTGGTCACATGGTACTATCAAATTGAAGATGAGAATTGAGGATTTGAATGAGGGGCACTGTGGTCATACTGCCTCGTTTAAAGTATTATATTGGTCGACGGGGATAATTTGTTGGATCAATCAATTAATGGATATATTTATTGACTCCAGTAATTGCGATTAGACTAAAAGTGTAGTTACGTTCTTTTAGTGGAATGGAACATAATTAATAAATTATTTTTATTGACAAAATAATTTGTTGGAACTTAGTCTAGTTGTATCCCGCCAGGTTCCTTCAGTGGCTCCTAATTAAGGGACAATAATAAATTATAATTTATTTACAATTTATTAATGAAAATTACAGGAAACCAAAAATCGTATTTGAGATGGAATAGAATAAGTAGAAATAGTTGTACCCAACTATACTTTTCTTATTCTATCAGGATTCGTATTTTGAGATAGAGTATAATATACATATTGGGATATAACTCTATTTTTAACATACGTGAGAAACATCGTTGTTGTTCTCTGAGTTTTTCTCTCAATTTTTGTGTGAGTCCACCCTCAACAAAAAGAGAAACAAAATACGATCAGTAATTTTCTGGTCCAGGGAGATTACATTGAAGAAGGCTTGAGGGTCTGGAGCATTACTAGAAGGCCAAAGACTTCAAGAATCATATTGGTAAAGATGATATCTAAAAAGGTATGATTCATTTTCACGTATTCTCAAAGTGTAAGCTGATTGATATATAACCATGTCGATCATATTAACTAATAGATTAGCCTATATTAGTTAAAAAATCTGCCACTTTATTGCCCTTTCTAAAGATATGCTGGACAGGTATAGCTTTGAGCCTATTCCTAGCTAACGAGATCAAGTGAGCCATAGGGCACTGCAAGTGCCAAGGAGCAGTAGTAGAACCATCAACAAATTGGGTCAGCGCAATGGAGTTTGTTAGCACCTCTAACTTCCTGACATTGTATTAGAAGCAAAGCAGCAAACCCATAATAAGAGAATCCATCTCTGCAACTATGTTGGTTGCCTCACCGATTGGCTGTACCAACCTTGTCTCTCATAACACTAACTAAAAAATTCCTACAAAAAGATGGAGCACGGAAAGTTGACTCCATATTCTATCGAAGATTAGTTAGCTCACTCATGTATCCCGCACATACAAGGCCAGATATTGAATATCTAGTAAACTTATTTTAAGATTTATGAACGAGCCAAGCAAATTACATCTTGCAATTGTAAAACGAATTCTTTATTACTTTGAATGCATGAAAAAGCTCGGAATAAGGTATGTAAAAGAGGAAAATAATAAGCTAATTAGCTACAATGATAGTGATTGGGCAGGATTATTGGATGACTGAACAAGCACCTCTGTGTTATATATTCACATTAGGATCGAAGAGAATTTTGTGGGGTACGAAGAAACAAAAGACAATAGTATTATCTTCTGTTGAAATCAAGTACATTTCAATTACATATGCCACATGTGAAGCTATTTGGCTAAGAAGAATTCCGACTGATATCGATGAACCTCAAGAGACTCTGACCTGTATTTATTGCGACAATATGTCTGCAATAGCAATAAGCAAATATTCTATTTTTCACTAAAGAAGCAAACATATCAAGCCCTACTATCATTTCACCAGAGGATTGGTGCAGAATGGAGAAATACTGCTGGAGTTTGTCAAATCGAATCAACAACTGGCCGACATCTTGGCCAAACTAGTAGCCATATAAAAATATGTGCAAACACAAGAGCTCATGAAGATTACAAACAGGGGTGGGGGGGTGGGGGGGGGGAGGAATGTTAATTAATTTGCAATGTTCAAGGAATATTTAAGGTAGACTACAAAAATATCTTGTCTGTGGGAGAAAGATCTAGGCGGGAAAAAAAAAAGATGATGTAAGATAAGATACTTGCCAAATTCTAAATCTCTTTGTAAGATTCATGGATCATCCAACTGACCCAACAAGCCGATAAATAGTACTTGTGAGTCTCAATGTTAGAAGGGAAAACAGCCTTGTGAAAACAGAGCACCAACTAAATACAAAACACAGCACTCTTTGGTATTCATCATCCTTCATTCCCATCTAATCTTGTCACTCCAAATTGTCCTTTTAATATAAAAATTATCCTTCCAAAATTCTTCACAAAATTTGATCCTTAACCCGATAGTGCAATCTATCTGCGGACGTTTGGTACCTCGGTCCAACCCCTCTTGCTCCACAATAAATAGTATTGTCTTCGGCTAGCATTGGTGCGGGTCCGGAAAGATAGAAATCGGGGTACAATTTGAGGTTTATTGAGCCTGACCTGTGCGAGGGTAATTAGAAAGTCAAGATTGGTATGTATGATGTGATAGATAGTTTGAATAAATAAAATTTGGTGATGGTAGCATTTGCATTTAGGGATCTCCAGCTTCTTTGCAATGTATAGATATTTGGATAATAGGAAGGATTTTTGTCTAATGATTTGAGGCCTTACTGGGGACTCTTGGCTATGGTAGGATTTGCAGTTGGGGATTCTCCAACTTTCTTTGTCTTTGTAATTAACACAAGCATTTGAGACCTTACTACGGATTTTTGCTAGCCAATTTTTCTTCCTCGTTTCATGGTCCCTATCTATGGATCTTGGGGTGTTAATTTAAACTGTGTTCTTGCTTGGGTACAGCTATACATTGGGATTGAGATTCATTTATTGTCGTCCTGAGATGCTAACTGATGTAGGCTTTCCTTTGCTTATTTTTGTTTTGAATGAGGTCTGACAGCAATTTTTCAAAGTCTATTTTATGTGCCAATGTTAGTTAATCAAGGTGGTCTATGAGTGGTTGCCTATAAGGTGTTCTTAATGTAAAATTTTTTGGCATGTTGTCAAGAATGGTCATCATCAAACTAGGAGTACCCAAGTTTGGAAACTTAAGGGGCTCGAGCCAAGTGTAGGTGATGGCAAGGTTGTCTGGAATACATATATCGTCTATGCACTACATAGTAATCTCCAACATTCCTCTAAGGGAGAAGCAAGAGAGGTTTTTTAATATGCAGTATTCTCTCGAAGTTTCTAATGGATCTACTGTGTTTATTCATCTACTTGAAGATCACTTTCTTACTCTATCAACTACGGGTGAGATTGATGGAGACTTTGAGGAGTTGTTGATGAAGGGGTTGTAGGCGTGTGCATCTACTGTCCAGCAATAATGCTTAGAATTTACTTTCGTTTAACTCAAGAAACTCAAGAATACATCAGGGGATTGGGCATTTATGAAAAAGGGATTAGTCACGAATATTCTTATTTAGAACATTAGGGGTGTAAACGGTCTTGCAAAGCAAAATGTTGTTTACCATTTTATTAGGGAATATAAATTAGATAAAGGGAATTTATTTTAGAATAAAGTTACGAAATGTAATTTTTCTACTGTTTTGAATCCATCTATCCTCGGAACGTTTTGCATAGTATTGTTTCTCCTGGATTGGCAGAATTTGACTGTGCTAGAATTAATCTCCATACGGTACATGTTAGGCGAGTTCGTTTTGATGTAATTTTTGTCTTAGTTTCTATCTGAGTCACAACAGCATTAGCAGTTTTCTATTTTCTGTTGTCAAAGTGGCCAATTTAGTTGAAGGTAGGGTTGAGTTGTGGCGACAACTGATTGGTCTTCATTCTCATTTTGCTTACCATCCTTGGTTATAGTGGTTGATCTTAACATGGTTAAGGTCGAAGTAAGAGAAGATGGGAGGCGAGCCAGTCAGTTTTTTGTGATATTATGTACACTCAATAGTGTCTAAACACTTTAGATGTGTATGATATTTTTGTATAGCCAGGGATTTTCTTTGACATGGACAAATATCATACACATCAATTTAATAACCAACATATTGTTAGAAATCTTCCGAGTAAGAGAAAGCTTCACTTGGACAATATGGAAGCAGAAAATGGAGCTAAAGATCTTTTGGTCAACTTTCTTAGGTTACTTCTAAGTTTAGATGCTTGCGCTTATACAAACATCGAATGTGTTAGATGATAATTTTAAGTTTAAATATTGGAGACATTTTATACTTTGGGAGCATGAAATATGGATCCAAAACTCTTTAGAACTAATCTCTAATATCTTTACTAAATTGGAGGATCTCTTATTAGGAAACTATAGGTGATGCTTGTGCACCAGAATAATCAATATAGAAGCTAATATGAGGTTTATGTCTTATATATAACCTATTATGTACATACACATAGTTTGCATATTAATTATTAGATAAATTTTTTTTTGGTACTTATTATACATTTTAGTGGCTTGTAATTTGCATACCTCATGTTTGGAGAGGAATCTTAGGATCGTCAAGCAACCTGGTTCAAGTATCTCAGGTTCTTCTAACAAGGTTAGATTGAGCTATCCTCATAGGTCAATTTCCGTCTTTTCTTTATGGTTTTATGATTCTACCAGAATTTATCCTGACTCAGCTCCCAGTAAAAAAAAAAAATCAAGCCTGCTATCCTTTCAAATTAAGGTTGGCCAAGTGTAAAGACTTAATTTTTGAAAATTCTGTTAAAATTCAGTAGCATGTGATAGTATCTCCATGGAAGAGAAGGGAAGGAGTAAGGAATGTAAAAGCATGAATCAGGCATCTATACGAGGATCTGCTCCATTTTACCCCTGGAAATCAGTATATTATAACTTATATATCATGAAAACCCGTAAGGAATTTGTTGTTATGAACAATTTCTCAACATCATCTCTTCAAATAAATAAGATCACTGCTTTGCCTTTGGGACACAAATTAAGTCTTCTGATTCACCTAGGATCTTTCTAATTCTTGCGATGACCTTTTCCTCCATCATGCACAACTTACGCTATTTTTCCTAGGATATAATTAAAACTATATGGCTTAAAAGGCCCTAATGGCAGCGCTACCTCTAGCAAGTTCAAAAACCCCTAAAATACACAATTGTGAAAAAGGAACACCATCCGAGTATACAAGGATCTCAAAATGGCTTATACTCTTAAGCGTACAAATACAGTAAAACAAGATATGAGAAAAGGTTCTTCAACATTATAGTGCCAAAATATTCAAATCCCTAATTGAACTTTAAAAAAAAAAAAATTAAAAAGACAATAACAATAGCAAGAAGTCTAAAACCACATGGAAACTTTCAAGCATATGACAATAATGAAAAAAAAACAACATCTTTATGAATGACAACACAGGAAGACATCTTCTAGGGGCAATTCTTGGCTCTACTTATGATGATGTTGCTAATCCATTGTCTCATGGCTTCTATAGATCCAACTTTTCATCATCCTTCTTCCTATCAATAATCAGTTTGAATACTATTAACCGTAAGAAATTAATGTTAATATAATAATTCGTTAAACATATAAGTTTTAACTTTGCTTACCAGAAATCTGGGTTTTGAACGAACATCCTCAAGAAAGGATCAACTGGTAAACCAAGTTCTGCATAGCGCGGGTCATAGACACCATTGAAGACTCTCCTACACGTTAAATTCTTATTAGAAATAAATGTATAGAGTGAGGTGCCTTAATATGAACTCATAAACCTAAAATGCATAGCAAAAAATGACACATACTCATCAGAGATCATTTGCTCATGCGTTTCTAGTCTACTGTGAGGACCCTGTTGAGAAGGGGTAGCGGAAGCTCGTATGCCTGAATTATCTTGGCTCACAACTCCTCTCTGCATTCAATCAGAAATAGTTACATTTATCCCTAGCATAAATCCCATGCTTAGTATTGGTTTTATATATGTGAAGGGTATTCTATTTATATATTCTTGCACCTGTGGATTTTTCATGAAATTGAGAAATGAGTGCTTATCTACCCTTTTTTTTTTTTTTTTTTTTTGGTGGGTGAAGATGATAATTCATTCATGTGAATTACTATACCATGGATGTTTCACTTGATAAGCTTCCTGAGGGGGAACCATTAGCATCATTGGAAGTGAAGGCATTAATAATGGCTCGTAATAATTTCATTAGAATGAGCGTTGATGGAGAAACAGTATTTCCAAAACCAAAAACTAGTTAAGAAGGAATTCTTACCAACGACGTTCGGGTATACATGCCTCGGTCAAATGCGACTCTTCTTTCAGAATTGCCAAACAAGGCTATTGGTGGAGCATCAGTAGCTCTGTGGAGATGAAAAGCTTACTTAAATTCCAACATATTATGAAAATATAAACAGAAATTTTAAACATGTTAATAGAAAATAAATTTAAGCTGTTGGTCCCATACTGAGACAGAATCATAAACATAAAGTTGGGTGTAAGTTAAATAAAAGGTTATGTTGAAGATAATATTATAATTTTTTTTTAAAAAAAATTGAATGAGTGAAAGATAGAATTTAAAAGAATTTTAAAAATATATATATACAAAATTTAAAAAATTTTTGGGACTCCTTGTTTCGTCCTTGGTGGTATGGATAGATAGACAAGCACCCACAGAGAAGCTAAAAGATTTAGCTAAGTATACATGTAAGGGGGAGTATAAGTTCCAGGCATCATTGTGCTTGTGTCGGTAGGACTGAATGCAACACTGCCCGGCAAGGAATTACTTTCCGGCATCAGAGACATCATCACAGGCAAGGAAGTGCCAGGCATTGGAGGGTTTATATTCATCAGTTGATGACCAGGAGATGGTTGTTGAGGCCTGAAAGTAGAAATAGCATGAAACAGAAATAGTGTATTAACATGGTCAATTGTTCAATGTGGACTACTTGATAAGAGCAGCGGATGCATTCAGCTAAGAAGAAGTTGTATGCTTGAGGACGGAACATGGCAGGAGAGGCAAAATATTATCCAAAATGATTGCTAGGAGCATTTCCTTCAAAAATTGGTGAATGGTTGGAAGCAAACACGAGGCAAGTTGATAGTGACAATATAAGATATATATCTTAGGGTTTTTGTAGTGTAAATTAAAGATTTAGTATATATAAAAATTGATCACATTCTAGTTTATTGTGTTCATTATGTAATATATTCAATATCTTAACATTTCACTGTAATCAATATTTTTAAATCTTATACTTAATATTTCAAACGCTAGTGAGCACATCGATTCAATAACGCAGATGTCATTGCTGTGGTGTAAAATCTGGGTTTGGAATGACAACAACACTTGAGTATCATCCCTATGGAAGTTGTAGGAAGCATGGTGCTAGGTTACATACCTTAATTGTTGCATCATGTCACGCATAAGAAAGGAATTTGAGAAAGCTGACTGCCCTGAGTGAATGATTCCATTTGCATTTGCCTGTGCCTTCAAATTTCAAAACAGAAACTACACTTAGATTTTCTATTCAATTAAGTACAATTAAGTGCATCTTTATATTCGTTTACATTAACATCACACAAAGGTACAATTTTCTGTATAAAGCTAAAATATAAAAAAAATGAAAAAAAAATAAAATATTATGACCTCGCGTGCTAGATTCAACTTACTAATAAAAATTACAACTCGACAACATATTTGGTAGGTATAGAATAAAAAATTTAAGATTGAGAGGGTAACATATATATAAAAAGATATGTTATACCACAATGTTATAACTTTTGTAAATTTTTTTTTTTTTTTGAGGCAAAAGATAAAATTAAAATATATATATTTTTAAAAATTTTTAATTTTTCTAAAAGAGTAAATTTTGAAGAAAAAAAAAAAATTGAGAGGGGGTGGGTGTGGAACATACTTTGGCTGTTGAACATGGGTGATATAGTAAAGTTATCAATGTCTTAGATATACATAGATAACTAGAAATTTTTAGAAAATCTTTCAATACTTGATCGTTTTTTAAATAGAAAAACCCACAAGTAAAAAATGTACTTCAAATTGAGGAAAGAGAAACAAAGAAAAAATGAATTTAGGTTGCCATTAAAACCTCTTAAAAGAAAAGATGAACTAAAATATACTTACAGCAATTCCATGTGAGTTTTGACCACAAACCAGCGGTAAGGTATTGACGTTGGCATCCAATTGTTCTTGTCTAACAACGCCAGTGTTGAAGTCCATTGGCACCTGATGATTCCCTACAGCCCTTCAATAATTAATGATTAAAAAAAATCAGATTAGACAACGAAATTTCATTTTCAACTAGATTTTACTTCTTTGACTAGATTTTTTAGAGATTTTTCTTCTTGTGGTCAAAGGGATGAATCTAATTAGGCAAGAAAGGGGGGGAGGGGGGGAAGGATTTTGCATTTGTATAGAAGACTCAAGAACTCTAGAATTCATAATTCAAAAGACAAAATGCAACATGAAATTTATGATTTTTGAATGAAACAAAAAAAAATTGTAGATTTAACTATAAACTTCCAACCAACACAAGTATGGATCTAGGAAAGAAGCACCTTTCACTTGAAACATCGCCATACCATCTTTTTTTATTTTACACTAATTTGCCTCATTTGAAAAGTGCCAATTCTTCAATTAAGTTTTTTTCCTTTTTTTTTTAATGGGGGGAGGGGAGATCTTTGAATCCACGTTTAATTGTAGAGAGGAAAAAGTTTTGTCCGAACTCTCTTTAATTGTTGTTTTTACTCTCGATTTTATGGGAGGAGTTAGCAGGGGTTTGCCTAAAGTTGGCCCAGCAGTAGCTGTATTTGGAGCGGCGTCAATTAAAGATGACATCAGTTTAGGAATCATGATTCCATTTGAGAACTAAGCAGTCTATATATTTTTATTTATATAATCAATAGAGGTGGGCTTTGCCGTTTGTTTTGGGGGAAAAAAAATCAGTTTAGAAGATGAATAAATTAAGCAAATCTCCCTTATCAAGGAGATGTATGGTACTGATTCTCCTAAAACTGTTTGCGTATATCCCGAAAAAACTAATACTTGCAATCTAATCTCGTTTGTTGGCAAAAAAACAAGCAAGCAACATGCTTTTTCAAGTAGTCCACTTAGAGGGGTAGAAGCAGGAACAAATGGATTAAAAAAACGTAAGTTACTTACAAAGCAAAAAACTTGTGTAGTTTAATATCCAAGATAGATTCACAAAGAGAAAACTCTAAGTAGTAACTCACAAATTAAACGATACAAAATGACAATTTTATTTTTAAAATTTTTTTATTGAAAAGAGAATTTAGAATCGTTACAAAATAATAACTTTAAATACATTAATATAATGCATTAATTATCATAAAAATTGACATAATAAAAAATAATGTTTAAATACTCCAGATCAGATCTCTAATGTCATCTTTGTTAGGGATTTAGACCCCCAAGATGATCCATAATATCCCCCGCATTACCTCTTGTGGGAAAGTTCATGAAAACCCAATGGCAAATAAATTTCTGGCACTACGCATGATTCTTTCTTTGTAACCTTTTTTTTTTTTTTTTTTTTTTGGGGGGGGGGTGGTGGGGGAGGTGATTGGTTGGTGTTGGGGCGAGGGGGATGGAAGAAAGGTGGGGCAAAGGGAGCAATGGTGGGATGCAGCCTTGGTCTTGAAAACGGGAACTTTAAGATCAATGAGGAAAGCCCCAAAAAAATAAAAGAAAAAGAAAAAGGTTGATGAAGTGCCAAAAAATTCAAGTAATAAAACAACTGGTACTTTTAAATAATTTATGACTAAATTTACCTCTTTTGTGCGTTGATCTCAAGAATGGAAGTAATAAAACCTCTTATACGAAAGGAAATGGAGCCTTTTATGTGGAAGTCAGGACATATTAAATGTTAGGCTCCTAGTGGAAACAAAAGAAATTTCGATTTACATATGTACAAATGTGATCCAAAATATGTGAAGACATATAGTAAGTCTTTTCCTTTTTCTGGGAAATGTTTTCTATGTAAGATCAAATTTTCATAGGTGGTTAGATTGAAATGAAATTCATATGGACTTTTTTTTTTTTTTTTTTTGTAGATATCGATCAAAAACATTGAAAAGGGGAGAAAGGAAATAAGATTAATCAAGAATGTAGGGAGGCAGGAAATATCAAGAAAGAAAGAAAGTACCTCAAAACCACAAGCTCCACTCTTGCAAGTACGTTAAATGGCTGAATAGCTTCACCTCAAATAGGCAAAAAGGGAGCAAGCATGTTAAATGGTGAATATCTTCACCTTAAATAGGCAAAAGGGGGGGTTAATACGGTAAATAAACTAGTATACATGTAATTTTCCTTCTTAAGAATTCAAATTTTAAAGGGTAAATTCCAAAAATTACCCAAAAGTAGAGGGCAATTGTCATTACAAGAAATCTGTTATTTTGCCATGGAAAAATCCATGACAAATCTGTAGTTAAACTGACATTTGTCACAGATCTACTACAGATATCAGTCCCAAGCACAATCTCTCATCGTTGAGCATTTTTTGCAAGTGAACTTTTTTTCCATTGCAATTTGCCACAAATTTGGAAGCAATTTTTTCAGCTAGTAGCACCTTATGATTCATAATAGGTCAAAAAAATTGCAATGGATTTGCTAGAGTTCCACTCTCCTTCCGTGGCAAATTGCTATGAATTTGCTACCGGATAGTGATTTATCTACATTTTTTATTTTCTTCCGCAGCAATTTTTTGGCAGTAGCAAGAAATTTGCTATGGCCTTTTCAGTTTTGATATATTTCATTCCCAAAATAGGAGAGTTCTACCATGGATTTGCTATGGACTATCAATTTTTAATCTGGTTTCGTGGCTATTCCGTGGCCAATAGCGAGTGATTTTCTTTGGCTTCTTATTTATTAAATAGTTTACAATTTTTGTTGTAGAAAATCTGTGGCAGATTGCCATAAATTTGTTACGAATTTTTATTTTTAATTAGGTTTCGTAGTAAATCAATGGTAGATTGCCACATTTAACTAACATTACAACTACCATAATAAATTTATTTTAACTAAGAATGATAACACATTTTCCAATAAAAAAAGTCAAAAGTCTATTTAATTATTTTCTCCACCAAGATAAGGTGGTAGGATGTAATTAATTAGACAAGATTTTGTTAAAACTAAAAGAAGTGTGGAATAGACATTTTAATTTTTTTTATTATGAAATTCTACAATTCTTTAATATGCGTGATTTTGATAATTAAGTCACTTATTTCCAGATTGACGGAGTACTTTTTAAGTTATATTTTCAAATTTATCACTAATAAGTACTCCCTCCATCTTTATTTATCTATTACAAATAAAAATTTTTGGTATCCCTTTTTATCTGCCACACTGAAAAAATTTAGGTGACATTAATATTAATTTTACTACTATACCCTTGTATTAAATAGTTTTAAAAAATGAAAGTGTAATAACTTTAGAGTGAGAGTTGAGCAAACAAATCAAAAAAATAATTGTGGAGAACATTAAATCCAATGGTACTTTTGGAATGTATAAACAAAGTTGTATGAATTTAAGAGACTAACTAATTTTTCTTAAACTGTATAAAGTAGTTAATTGTGACAAATAAATAAGGATGGATGGAGTACAAGGATAATTAATCATTTACGAACTTTTTTATCTTTCCGTTAAACATACTTTAGTTTCTCTCTCTATTAACTGTCCTCCACTATTCTTTTTATCTTCTTTCTTCACCGTCTCTGCATTTTATTTCACACTCAATATTTGTATGCTCCAAAACCACCACTATCCCCTACCTTTGATTTTTACTGTTCTACAAAGTAAGAGAAACAACTACAAATCACCATCGGTGACCTCTTGGAGAATTTATTAGATTGTTAATTTTGACAAAAATATTATTCCTACTTTGCTGAAACTTTGTTTTGGTTTTGGAAAAGAGAACATGGGTTTCGATCTTAATTTGGATCCAGATGAAGAACTAGAAAATCCCATTTCTATCGGCAACCTCTTGGGAGAATTGATCAAAATGTTGAGAATAGCAACTGTCATTAATGAAAGGATGAAGATTTGAGAGGAGTAGAAAATTGCAGAGAAGTATTTTAGAGAGAGAAAGAAGAGATCTGGTTTGGTGATTATTTCGAGAGATGTGTGAAGATAGAAAAACTTAAGTTGTTTAACTTGACTAAATTTAAAGATAATATTGAAAAATATTAATCACTGATATATAGAAATGTGTAAAGAGTTAAATATTATGAAACAAAATATAAAGACCAAAAAGTTAAATAGTATGAAACCAATGGAGTGGTATACATATAATTTTCCTTTTTAAGAATTCAAATTTAAAATGCTAAATTCCAAAGACTACCCAAAAGTAGTGAGCAATTGTTATATTGCCTTATGAGCATTTAATTTTGATAATTGACCCATCTTTGCTAACTCCGTAAAAGATCTAACACTATCAAAATTCTTTTTAATCTTTCAATGTTTTTCCAAATGTAACCCTTAATTATTATTTTTGTTGTTGTTGTTGTTATAAAAACAATTATCTTTACTTAGCCCAAAAACCTTAGCTATCTTCTTCCCTTCCTCGCTATCATGCCCCCTTCACCCTACCTCTGTCGCTCTCCAAAAACCCTAAATATCTTAATCATCTTCTTAATGTCTTGATGTCACGCAACATCCACCCCCTCCCCAAAACCCTAGCTATCTTCTTTATCTTCTTCCCTTCCTTGCCTACCTCTTCCATCTCACCTCATTGCCCTATGAACTTGCTATCTTCTTCATCTTTCTTCCCTTTATTGCTATCATGCTGGCCCTACCACTACCCTTGCCCCTTCCCCTTCCCCTTTGTCGTTGCTACTCCCTAGAAACCTTACAAACCCATGCCTCTACTGGCCCAAAGCATATTTCTCTTCCTTCAGCCATCTCACATCAACAATCATACATAGATGAAACAAATAAAATAGAGAAAGAAGAGAGATAAAGAGGGAAACAAATCAAAATGGCATCTACAGCTTTGATCCAATTTTCTCGTTTTCCATGTAAACATTTTGGGGAGGATTCTGGGTTGGATTACTGCCCCAAATTGGTTGTTCCAACATAAAAGCTCCATTGTTGTGAATTATAGATCGTGTTTTAGGGGCCATCTTATGTTCAAAATACCACAAGCTTATTAACGATTGTATATAATGTATACATGACAGGTTAATGTCAAGTATTCAAAACACATACACTAAGCATTTCCATACAACATGAATTAAGAAGAGAAAGAAAAACACTTCAAAAGTAACTAACCAACATATATATGTATACTCTTATTCTATAAAAGCTATAAATAGTGCATATAGCATTAATTCATCTTGAAAATAGACATAATATTCACAATATTAAATTTTCAACTACGCAAAAGTATAGAAACATAAATGGAGCACATATATACCAAGTCATCAAAAACACTACAAGTCTTAACTTCTGATCTCATCTAGCCAATCCTAACTCAATCATCCTTATGGTAATCGGACTATCTTTTGAAACCTCCAATCCAAATCTAAAGTTAGGTTCTCACCCTCAGAAGGGTCCTGAATCTCAAAATTTCCCAAAGTATTACTAGTGTCAATGTTCAGTCTCTCGATTCTTACCTTCTTCCTAGGTCTATCAACCTCAAGATCTTCAAAATCTAACTCCCGGGGACTGATGTTCTCATGAACCAATGATTCCAACTCCGGCTCAACTTCAACTTCAGGTTCTACCTTTGACTCTTCCTCTATTATATCTCAGGCTCAACGCTATCAGAAGGACAAAGAAGTTTGGTCCAATCCTAAAGACTCAAATGAAGACAAATCCAAATCTGACGGCTCCAAGTGTATCACAATTGGTCTCGACATAATTATAAGATTTATAGCCTTTTGAGCGGTTCGCCTCTTCCTTACCATTCTACATAAAGCACAATTATCGTAGTACAAATGCAAAATATAATCCATCAATCATAGAATAAACCTAACCTAAACTCGGATACCAATTGTAACACCCCACTACTACGTAACCTAATGTGAGTCAGAGATCTCACCTCATCTACCGAACAAGTAGTTTTTATAACTCTAAATAAAATAAATTTTGAAACTTAAATATAAACTAAATAAACTTTAATATAAATCTCCTAAAACAAAATACATTACAATGGTTTTCCAAAACATAAATATTCTGAAACATCCAAATAATAGAATAAATACAAGTCCCAAAAATAACATAATGTAAAATGAGAATTAACTTCCTCCAATAACCCTGTCAAAATTTGATCCCCTGAAATCATGATAAGAAAATAGTGTGAGATGAATATCTCATTAAGTACTCCTATAGTGTGCTTTTGATTCTATTTCAAAATTCATTTCATGACCATATGCCTTCAAATATCTCTCAATAAATTTTTGGGATAATTTATCAAATACTCTTAAAATAGAGTAATTCACAAATATTTTGGAATAATATTGCCATTCAAGGTATATACTTTAAATAAATTTCGAGAACAAATCAAATTTACAAGTTAACCTTCAAACCAATAATATTACTATGTCCTCGGGACAATGGATAAGTACGGTATGCCGACCATACAACAGAGCGTGGTTTGCTGACTACTAGGTAGGTTTACATTCAATTAAGAGAATATTCTACCATCTCTCTTTCAATTACCTCAGGCACGAATGTCCCACATCTGCCTACTAAGATTCCTTTAGAACCCTACCACTTGCTAAGGATGGCTTTACTATAAGTACTGTCACCTCCCCCCCCTCCCCGCGCATAGTAAGAATCAACATCTCGAAGGTGGTCACCTGCTAGAAAGGTTCCTCAAACCCACGTAAGTTAGTATAAAAGTATCGCCCTTTTGAATACTCAAGGATTCATATTCACATTTCAGATACAATAGTATTCCAACAAGGAATAGCTCAACATTTACATCAAAACACAATTCTCAAATTTTTCAAAACATTCTCATATATTAAATCCCAAAAACATTTCGCATTTTATAAATCGTCTTCCAATTCAAAAGATTTACAAATGTTCATATCATTTCCAATATCAAGAGAAGGCATATCAGACATCATATATTCAAATTGCGTATAAGAAATCTTAACATTTGGAGCCAAAGCATTATAAAACATGCTATGAGTTTTGCAAATAAATATATGAAGAAAATATCATGATATATTGTATGTCACTAATATTTGAATCAAGGCTCCATATTCTAACATCATCAACTTGAAAGATTTATTACATAAATCATGCTCAAAGTACTTCATAAGCAATAGGATTCATGATCCTTATCTAGAAGTATATTCCTCAATAACAAATGCATATAACATTTCAAGAGATTTAAGAATTTTAATTTTCTCAAAATAACTTGAATGCATTACATTTCCAGGAAGTTAGGGTTAATATCAACTTCAAAACATTTTTCATAAAGACGCGTGTAAAGATATTCAAGATTTTTAAACATTTCTAATGAATGCAACATCTTGTATAGAGTTTTCCTGAAATGCAATAACTTATTTCATATCAAAAAAGGTTTCACGAATGTTAAGACTTACCTTGATCCAAGCCAAAAGGGTAGTCCTAACTTAACTTTGAATTCCAAAATTCCCTACTTCTACCAAATCTAATGTTCAAACCATTCGTGTATCAATCTCCTAAAATACATCTCTAAATAGAGAACTCAACTTCATTCATAATTTTTATTCCTATAATATCACCAACTCACATTCTTAAATTACTGTTCCCAAATACAAATCCAATCATAGGAATAAGGCATAACAAATTAAATAGGTAATATATAAATCATGAAATATTATTCCATTCAACTCAGCAAATCAATCAAATGATCACTCATTCAATTATATCAATATTTAAATTATCCTTTCCAAGAAAACTCATATTGCACAAAGACGGTTTTGTGTCATTAATTATTATCAAATTGAAAATTCAATTAAATCAGTAAAACACCTTTATAAACTTATCAAGATATCCCCAAAATATCATAATGTAAGATTGAATGAATATACATTTGATTTATAGAAGTAATCTCTAACTTAATCAAATCAGATAATTCTGTTTTAAATTGAAAAATAGAGTAGTAATTGAGATGTCAATTTAACTTAACAAATGAATTTATTTTGCTACAAAAAGCTCTAGTTTAAACTTCAACATGAGTAGTATAAATTTTATAAAATTCATCCCAAAAGCATGTTCTTGGCTTAGTCATTTTCATGCCCTAAATTAACATACCGTTACAACAACTCGCACAGATAATTTTGAGCAGTTAAATTCAAAATTTCATATAAAATAAAAATAAGGCATTTCTTGTTGATTCTTGTTGAAATTTTTTTCTAAGTTGTTGAGATGTAAAATATCATACCAAAATTTATCCCAAAAAGTCACTTAATTAAATAAATAAATTCATGGTTTCAAATAGAATTTCAACATACAACATAACATTTTTCCAAATATCATAAAGATAAGTCTAAACCACGATTTTTATGCAATGGTAACACCAATAGACTCTCTAAACATCATATTATCACCAAAAAAATCAATCCTTTATCAAATCCTAGGTATAATTATACTTGATCAAAACATAACTCCAAGGTAAATATAATTCCAATAATAGCCTATTAAAAAATTGCTCATTTGATAACCGAGCCATCGTATTTGCCAAATACAACTGCTAAACAACGGTTTCGTGACCGTTGTATAAAGTCTCGTCGTTATTGTTCAACAATGACAACCAAATCGTCATATTTGCCTAATACGACACGATAATACGACGGCTCTACAAAAGCATTATATTTAATCATTGTAGAAGGCTTAAAGACACGATTACACAAACAGTCATATTACCTAACAAAACCGTCGCATTTGATAAGTAGTAAGCAAATACGACGGTTGGTGACCGTCATATTTGCTTATCAAATGCGACGATTTTGTGACCGTCGTATTTGGTTAATCAGATGTGACATTATTTGATTTCACAAATATAACGGTCCTAGCCGTTGTTTCTTATTAAATTTTTTTTTTAAAAAATAGTTTCTTAGTATTTAGGTCTATCCATCTGCAATTTTAAACCTGCGTATATGCACACATTCATTCATGCTTATCCACCTACAATTTCTCACTCTTTTTTATATCATCTTTTTTCCTTCCTCCTTGTCTCTTTCTTTCCTCAGTCCTCCCTCCCCTCTTTCCTCCCTCCGCCTGTTATCTAGCTCTTCCTCTTCCTCTTCCTCTTGTCTCTTTCTCTCCTCAGTCATCCCTCCCCTCATTTTCTTCAATTGCGTTATCAATATACATTCATGCATGAGTTGGTCAGTTTAATTCATGCGATGCTCCAATACACTAAATTTCTATAATTGTATTCACATTATATTATCTCTATTCATGGCGTCTCTTCTTCCTCGCGCGCGCGCGCGCACACTCACACACACACACACACACACACACACACACACACACACACACACACACACATATATATATATATATATATATATATATATATTCCTCACACAAAATTTGCTCTCTCAATCATCAGCCATTAGTGGACTTCAAAAACCCACAAAGGGATCGGGATTTCTTCTTCGGTTCTCTTTTTTGGAGATAGGCAGTCGTAATTCATTTGAGAGATGGTCAAATTTTGAATTGGTTTCCAAAGAAGAAGATTTTGATGTGTTTTCTTTTTCAAACCAACCACTTCCTCTTAATTTCAAGTGAAATACTTTTAAGGCTTTTTTTTTTTCTTTTTTAGCTTTTCACCCGTCTTTTTCATCTAAAAATGTACTTGATAATGAAACTGAACTTAAGTGGAAGTTCTGGACATACTATTTTGGATTTTCAATTTGATCTGTCCATTCAAGAGACTACTTTTGATGTTGTTCCTCTGATGGAGTATATGCTTGTGTATGATCATTTCTACTCCCTAATAGATTTTGAACAAAGTCAGAACATGATTCAAGGTTATTGTACATTAGAGCTTATGATTCTAGAAAATTACAAAGACTTCTGTTGAATGGCATTACCTTTACTGAGTTATTTTTCTTTTTCTAGGAGAAATATGGAGTGGTCTTGGCAACGAATTTGGAGTGATAAGTCCTGAAATGCATCTTGAATTTAATATCAAGGCGAACCAATCACTGTTATTGTGTGACGGCAATCAAGGTATCACTTCAAACGAAATTCCTGTGGAGAAGAAGAAGAAGATCAGGAGGAAGAGAGAGGAGAATGACAGTAGTTCCAAGACATTATCAAGAGTAATCATTTCAAAGTACTTTTACATGTCACTCACTCGGGTAGCCAAAGAATTGAATATTGGTCTAATCCTTCTTAAGAAAATATGTAGGGAGTTGAGAATTCATTGAATGCCACACAAGAAGTTAATGAGCTTGGAAACCCTAATCAAGAATATTTAGGTTCTCTCTCACACATACTTGTGAATGAATGAAAAATGAAGAAAAAACTTACATCACAGATCTGCAAGTATAATTTGAGAGCATGCCTTTGGATTTGTAGGAGATGCGAAATGAAGAAGAAGAATGACATATGGTTGAGCAAAAGTTGAGAGAAGCCATTGAGATACTGAAAGGTAAGAAGAAGTTGATGGAAGAAATTCCTGATACGCAGTTGGAGGACTAAATAAAGAGATTGAGACAAGCATACTTCAAGGCTAATTATAAGAAGAGAAAACTCATGGGGATGATGAAATCGTAATACTCATTTCACAGTAACTTCACGGCTTTTTTACTATAGCAATATGGTGGCATATGTGCCCTTGATATCAATGACGACTCCATCAATCCAGGCATCTTTAGGATCCTCGGCCCAGACATGGGATCCGACTATAATGTTTACAGGAATTCCCTGTATAATTCAATAATTAGAAATTCAAATAAGAAAAAATTGAAATTCGGATGAAGAAAGCAAAATGTGGTGGCAACACAAAAGCAAAAGGCAGAACAGCCTCCCTTCTCCTCTCCCCTCTCCTACCTCCACCCCCTACCACCTTCTGTCTACTTTCTCTGCTCAGTTGAAAAGACAGATGCTGACTTGGCATCACTAGAAGAATATACACACAAAAAATGTATAGATGATAAACTGTTTTATCAGAGTAAACAATCAATTACTGACTAAAAATAAACTATTTTATAATTGTATAGATGATAGAGGTTAAAATCATCGTTATTTTTTTAATTATTTGAGAGATAGTTTTAATACAATAACTAGTCTTATTCCTTCCTATTTGATATTTCTCTTATAAAAATACTTTTTTTGTAATTTTATACAAAAATAAATAAATTTTAGAGCTAATTGTATATTTTTCCAGTACAGACCCAACACTAGGCCAAAAAGATAGACTTCGTGCCGATCCTCTAGTGGAAGAACAAAGAAACATGGGGAAAAAATGAGACAAAATAGAGAATGTGCAATTGGAAATTGGAAAGGAAAAGGAACCGATGGTTGGCGGCTCGGTCATGGCTTCACGGCTCGAACAAGGACAAAATCAAGAAGAGGAAAAGAAGGAATTTTGGTGGGCCAAGGAAACAAAAGAGACAAAAGACAAAAGCAGAAAGAAAATCAGCAGCAAAGCAATTTCGATGCCTCCGCACAGCTTAATTAAAGGTTTGCGGCTCAACTGAGTCGATGAAAGGAAAAGAAAGAAGTCGGCTTCATGGCTCAATAGAAAAGAGAATTCATTGGCTCGACTCAATTAAAACAGAAATTAGCAATTTCGGTGGGTCGATTGAAGCTAATTTCAATTCAAATTTCAACAAGAAGTTCTTCAATGCATACGACAAAAAGCTCAATTCTCAATTGCTCAAATTGAAGGCGGTGGAATTACTTATTATTTCTTAGAATTTTATTTAGAATTTTACAACTTTTTTGTTTTGGATTTTTAGACACTACTTCTTCTTTATTAAAAGTAAAAGTGGTAAATAAATTATCTTATTGTAAGAGAAAATTTGCTAAAATTCAAACTTTTTCTATTTGAGTTTCTCAATGGATCTTCACAGGTTTCTCTCACACCGTGAGAATTGATTAAGTGAAACTTCTTGCCCCGGGCTTAGCTCAAAATCTCTATACAAATCCAAGAAAACAGAAGCTAGTTAAAGTTTTTAGTAATTGATTAAACTCAAATCTCTATACAAATTTGTCATTAACTTTAATTGCCGGAGATCAGTTTCGGCAAGCTATAATTCCATTTGCTTTTTCTTTATTTGAAATTTAAGATTCTGCATAATAGCATAAAAAGGGGCGAGGTATCTAGTCATTTTTTTCTCAATGTTTTTTCGAATTTCTTTGAATTACAATTTAGCAACAATTTCGGAAGGGGATACTATTTATCAAGAGTTATACTAACCTCAGTTCTGTTTGAAGAAAATCCAAATCCCACCATGTGAACCGCAATAGTTTAGTGAGAACAATTTTTAGCAGAATTTTCTATTTTGGAACTCAAAACAACAACCAGTTTGTTAGTTTAAACAAAACAAAACCGAAAATTAGGATGAAACGTAAGGCAACAATATATGTTCAAGAAAATGTTTTCTGTAAAAACCTTTCAGCACATAAAGAAAACATTTTTTGAAATATGCTGTAACTATTACACAAGCATATTGTGCTACGGACCCAACCCATAATGCTCGAAACGATTTCAACTCGAGTAAAAATAATTTTCACAGTGAACAAAGACATGCACGATTACATGAAATAGCTTTCACGCAAGAAACAATGTTTGCAAATCACACATAGCAAGTCTCTGATACCACTGTTAGGTATCTCACACATATCATATATGGCGCAGCAAAAAAATAAGAACGAAATACCAACCCAGGATCCGCATATATGTGGAAAACAAAACATAAAGAGAACAAATGTAACATTTTTACCTTTCTTTGAGCTTCTGAACAACAAAATTTTTTTTTCCTTCTTCAAGTCGAGGCGCGATCCAGCAATCCTCTTGATCCAACACCACGAGAGTTGAATGTCCAACCACTATAGTCATAGTGTGTGAGTACCTTTAACAGAAATCCACACGGAGGATCGCACTTAAGCACCAAGATGTTTATGTGCTAGCATAAACCAAAGTGGCGGCTAGGGTTAGATCAAAATCAACGAGAGAGAGAGAGAGAGAGAGAGAGAAGGAAGAGAATCGTGTATCCTCTAAAGTTTGGAGTAGTTTTTCGTTAATCACCCCCAGCTAAGGTTTCGTGTGTCTCATCTATATGTTACATGAAAATCTACTAGAAAAATACTCCAACTCAGGATTCTAAAACAATTAGAATTCCCTAATTGTAATTGAAAATATCAAGTTCTTACAATTACAATTTGGATCATAAATTATAACTAAGTATAATTTGTCCACAACAACTTCTCTTTCTCACAATTAACCCCACTATGTTATCAAATAACATCTTGAGTATATAATCATCTATTGTGTGTGACCTATTAGGTTTCCTAGTCAATTGGTAGCGAATGTGAATTAATCCAAATGTCTTTGAGATTAATAATCCATAATTAATTAGAATTAATCATATCACTTCTAATCAGGATTGGTTTATTAATTTATCAATTAATAAACCCATATTCCCAGATCATGAGCGGTATCTAGTAATATTTCATAACCACCCAAGAGTCCAAAAAGTCAAGTGGCTTGACATGAACTCTTCAATAACAAACTACAGTGCAATTAACTCCTTTCACCATATAATATCTCATTCGGTTTGAAGTATAAAATTAGTACCAACTCCCTTCAGAATATATTAATTCTAGCCCAAATATAATAGTACTTGTACCAGGAACCCACTACTCTAGATGTGTATCAATTGGAATTGTTTCCAATACACAGTCACCTTGGCCAAAAACTTTTCGAGTAGTAATTCCTACAAGTGGCCGTGAGATATTCGCCCCTACTATTAGAAGTGGTGAATCCTTTATTGACCCTCTTAACTATTTTCGTTTACCTCATAATGTACCCAATATCCATCCCATAGGCGGCCCTCGACCTGACTCCAGAGATTGGAATCAAAGTACAAAACTCAGCAAACAAAGTACCTTAGAGATCTCAAGTCTAAGGATACTTACATGTTTGCTATATTGAGATTATATCACTGGTACTAAATAGTTATCCATATGATTATCTCATAGCTAGGTCATCCAATGTACTTGTTCTAATAACAAGCATCCATATGTTAATTTTGAATATCTCAATACTCACAGATATGAGAACCACCGCCTGATCAAATCAGGAAGTCTAACACATGCTAGTCTTAATGCATTAATAATGTCCAATCTCATTAATACTACGACTAAGGGCTATTTAAGTACTAATACTATACAATGTAGTAGAAATTTTATATCATAATCTCTATCATGATTTCCTTAACATAATGTTGTATTATGGACTTTATCTAATAGTTATTTTATCCAAAAGTAAACAAAAGTTACTGTAAGATAAATAATGCATTTTATTAAATAAAATGTGTCATATACAATGTATAAGTGATTGCCTCTGGGGTATAACACTAACACCAACGTGAGTTGACACCACCGCGCAAAGCAACAAAAGCATATCACTTATCAAATCTATTGTAACGTTAAGTAATATGCTCTTGTTGCTTTGCGCGGTGGTGTCTGATTTATCTTACTAGAGGAAAAAAAAAATTAGCACAATCAATAATATTATATATATAACGTTATTCATTATCAAATCTAAAAATACGACTAATAGATTAGGTGATAACACCTATGAATAACTACTTTACTATCACTTCACTTGGTAAAAAATAAATATTTTAAATTAATAATGAGTATTAAGACATATAATCATACGTCACGTTACACTTTGATTACTTTTTCATGTTAGGTCTAAATTAACAAATAGAATCTAAAGACTAAGATTCTAGAGGTAGATTCCATTGCTCAAACTATAGCATTTAGTTACTATACTTCACGTTCATTGCTCAAACATGACTCATGTGCTTGGTTAACTTAAATGTCTTACCGTTCTATTCTTGATAGATAATATGGCTAATCTATTTAATAACTTTAATTTATATATTCATAAATGCTAAATAACTCCTAATATGAAAATGATAATAGTAGGAAAAAGGACAATAAAATTACTATATACATATATATATTACTAATGTGACAAATAAAATTATATAAAGTTTAATTTTACAATAAAAACTATAGATAGAATGTTTATATATATAATTAAATGTAATAATTAAAAGATAGTATACTCTAGCCAGCTATGTAGATATAGATATACACACGCATATGTATGTTTATAATTAAAAAATTATTTATCCAAGTGGATGGTGTTTACTTTATGAACAAAGCGAAAAATTTAAAGAAAATTCAAAGGAAACCCCAAGATTGGCCGACAGCCACTTGGGAGAAAAATGAATGTGAGAATTCTATAGTGAAGGTGAAAGAAAAAGGAGTAAGGAAAAATGAAGGTGAGAAAGCAACTAGATATGGAGGTAGGAATGTAAAGGAAATGAAATAAATAATTATTGCTATAGTGAAAGAAAAAGGAGTAAGGTAAATAATCATTACAAATAATGTGGCATAGTGAAAGAAAAAAAGAAGTGAGAAAGAAAAAATATATCCTTCATGTTTCCTTTACATGTGCTTTTCTAGCCTATCTTTGCTTCCAGGGGTATTCCTAAATCGATTTCCAACTCTACAGTACTAAAATATGAAAAGAAAATAAGATATATAGCTGGGAAAAAGATAAATAAACATGGGGAAATAGAGAGAAAGACACTTTAGGATAGAGGACAAAGTGTTAGGTGGTGAAGAATTTCAATAAAAGTGATGCTCAAAACTAAAAATATTTGTTTAACTCATATTGAAAAAATAAAAGAAAAATGCCTATACAAACTATACACAAACCACAGTGTTTGATACAAAAATTATGGAAAAATATTCTTCAAACGTACTTATCTTTTGAATTTTATGAATTATTTATTTATTTAGATATATAATGATTGATTTGAATCATTATTAAGATTGGGTTTGTAAACGATTTCAATCCAGCTTACTTCAACCCTAGTGTTCCAATTATTTGGCAATTGAAATTTTTGAAAAAAAAAAAAAGAAAAGGAAAACTTAAAGAAAAACTCAGTCAAAATGGCAAGACATAAAGAGTTCTTTATTATTATTATTATTATTATTATTATTATTATTATTATTATTATTATTATTATTATTATTATTATTATTATTATTATTATTATTATTATTATTATTATTATTATTATTATTATTTTAACTCAAAAATGGTATAACATAAGAATTGGTTTCGTTGGCGATTACCCAACGTTGGTGCAAAAAGGTTTCTTTCCAATGTAGACTTTTGAAAAGCTATTGAAGAAAAGCTTTGTCCTTTAGACACAACCATCAATAATTTCTACTTTTATGGGTTTTGTTGTCAGAAGCTTGAATTTAATATTTGCATCTCCATTGATGATGATCTCCTTGTGTAATTTTTTATTTGTAAACAATTGAGAATGTGCAAGAGATGCATCAAATTGAGATAATATTATATATCTCTTCAATAAAATATTTGATAATATCATTACTTACCTTTATACTTATATAACTCTTTGATAATATCATTACTTACCTTTACATTGATATAAAATTAAGTAATTTTTTATATTATCAAATTACTTAATTTTTTTTGATAAACAATAATTTTACCATAATTTTTTAATTCATAATATCTCTTCAATAATGTATTTGTATGGTAACGAAATATTAATGATATATTTATTAAGGAAAAAATTCTAAGTTTTTCTTTATTTATTATGTTGTAATTGTTTAAATTTAACATAAATGGTAACGAAATATTAAACATAAAAAGGAAAAGGGTATTTTGATTCCTAATCTATACAGCCATCTAGTTGTTTTTCTATTTTTTTTAAATTTTTGTGTATATATCACTGTTTTAGCTTTTGCCTTCTTGCTTCTATACATTTGACTTTAGATGAACTTGCACCATCTTTTCATATGTGTCTAGTCTTTTCCATATCTGAGATCATGTAATATTCTATCATGAGCATAAAATAATAGATGGCTTAACTTATCATGCAAAAACCATCATAAAATATTTCATACTTAACTTACCATGTACCATAATATAATATTCTATAACTACTTATCCATGGCACTCAAGAGAAACGGTGGAATTGTGGATAAAATCACAATACTCATAAGATTATCCCGTGCACGGTGGTAAAGAAAAATATTTATACTCACAACAAAATATAAGTAAAAATATACATTACTATGTAAATGCAATAAATATTTAATATTAAAATGTTTCGGCTAAGATGGATAAGTGCTGCGGTTGAAATGGAGACAAGTGGGGAAGAAAATCTGATAAATTACCAAATAGGACGGCTTCAAAATAACCGTTGTATTAAATGATCTAATACGACGGCTGATCATTAGTCATCGTATCGCGTTTAATACGACGGCTAATGATTAGCAGTCGTAATAAGTTACAATCTTAAGTTTTAAAAAAATAATTTTTATTTGTTTTTTATTTACACACACATATATATTGCTAATGTGACAAATAAAATTATATAAATTTTATTTTTACAATAAAAATGATAGATAGAATGTCTATATATATAATTAAATGTAATAATCAAGAGATAGTATACTCTACCTAGGTGTACACGCACATATGTATGTTCGTACTTAAAAAAGTATTTATGTTATATAATATATTAATCTAATACTCACTAATTAATAAGGATATATTATACTATATAATATATATATATATATATATATATATATATCTTAGAATAACTAATAATTAAAATAAAATTCAAGCTATTTAATACTAATATATGAAAACTTAAGATGTAAACAAAAATATATTTGAAAAATCAATGATCTAACTATTACGTATATTTATAAAGTTTAAACAAGTTTAGTGACCAAAGTTGAAGGTCATTCGTTTTATTTTATCATATTTGTGTAATAACATCTATAAAATAGAAAGATATTTTAATATTTACAAATATAAAGATATCAAATTAATGATCTAACTGTTAAATTTATTGTAATCATTATCAATAGTATTGTGACTAAATTTGAAAATAATCAGATAAATTTTAAAATAATTTTGAGAGACTTTGTTATAGTTAAGCTAAAAACGACGGTTATAATAAGCCGCCATATTTGGTCTGCTCTATTGCGACGGTTACAATAAACTATCGTATTTGATCTGCTCTATTGCGACGGTTATAATAAACCGTCGTATTTAATCTACTCTATTACGACGATTAAAATAAACCGTCGTATTTGGTCAATCTATTGTAACGGTTACAATAAAATATTGTATTTAGTCTACTCTATTGTGACGGTTAAAATAAACCATCGTATTTGGTCTACTCTATTATGACGGTTATAATAAATCGTTGTATTTGATCTACTCTATTATGACAGTTACAATAAACTATCGTATTTGGCCTATTCTATTGTGATGGTTATAATAAACCGTCGTATTTGGTCTACTCTATTATAATGGTTAAAATAAACCGTCGTATTTAACCTACTCTATTGCGATAATTACAATAAACCGTCGTATTTAGTCTACCTATTACGACGGTTTGTGTAAACCGTCGTATTTGGTGGCATTAGATCGTCGTATTATGTTTATCTATTGCGACGGTTTCAGAACCATCATATAAAATAACATATTACGACGATTCTTTGCTGTCGTTTTTGTCTTCGTCATATTCCCCCCCCCTCTTTTGTAGTGGCTCTGTTTGGCATATCTTTTCTTATCAAGAAAATCAACATCCAAACTTCATAATTTTCATATATAATGCCACATACTCTCAGTTTAACATGTTAACATAAAAATTACAACAATTTCCAAACAAAATCCCTATCAAAGAGTACATTTTTATTGAAGTAACAAATCTGTCCAACATGCTCAATTTCGTCCAACTCAAGAAATAAAGAAGAAGATGGGTTCTTACAAATACCTCTTGAAAAAACCTTGAAGAACTCTTGAAAACTAGTAAACGAGAAGCCTGATCTTTAGTTTCTAGGGTTAGGATTCTTTTTTTGTAAGCAAATATCAAAGGAAATGAGAGGAGAGATGGAGATGTCGCCTAGTCTAACAAAGAACAAGAGAAAATGTGATTTTACTTTGTGAAAGAGGCTGGTCGAAAATGTTATGAGATCTTAGGGTTTGATTATTTTTTTTCTTGTAGGCTGATGAAGAATTGTGATTTAATATCTTGTATGAGAAGCAAATATAAAGGGTTATGATTTAATGAAATTCAGTGGATAGGATCAGTTTAAATGAAATGTCAAGATTGAAATAGATGTAGGGATAATATTTAAAGATCTTGGAAAAGTTTTAAGATAAATGGTTGAGATCATTTCGAAATGGAGAGTTGAGATTATATTACTCCCTCCATCCTAAAAATGATGTCAATCTAGCAAATGACATACAGATTAAGAAATTGTTAAAACTTATACAATTATAATAGAAAATGACTATTATATCCCTAAATAAAAGTAAACTTTTATTATTTGGATTGGGAATACACACATATTTAATGAGTCAAATATTTATTAAGTAGTTGAAGGAGGGGTAAATTAGAAATATACGTAATAAATGCATTCCTAATTTATAAAATTGACAAGTTTTTTAATACCAAAAAAATAAAAAATTTTGACATTCTTTTTAAGATGGAAAGAGTTCTTGATAGGAAAGTAAAAATAGAAAGTTAAGATTTAATTATGTTGAAAGGCTAAGTTTAAAACATAATGGAGGCTAAGATGAGGCCTCAAGTGGCGACAATAAGGAGGGCAAAAATGAAATTTTATAAACTCTTAGAACATTAGCGTTTGATTAAATAAAAATTAATTCAATTAAAAATAATCTTGAGTCAATTAATCAAAAGTTAATTAAATTAGTCATAAAGCCAATAAGTCTAAGGTCAAAATTAATTTAGTCTTAACTCAAGAGTCAAAATTAAAATATCAAAATATCATTAGTCAACATAATTCAAGATGAAGCTTATATTTTATCAAATTTGTAATTGAGTCCCTCAATAAAATAATTATAGAGATTTTCCTCAAAAAGATTCATTTTCCCAAAGTATTTGAAATTATAACTTCTAATAAATAATACTATACTCCCATCATAAAATTATGCAGTTTTAATATTCACATAAATTATAAAATTAAAATTAAGTATATACAAGTAATTCACAATTAGAAATTATAGCAATTAAGCGTATTAAACAAATAAATCATATATAATTTATATTCTCAATAATTAAAATAGCATAAAATATTCATGAATGCATATTCACTCCAATGAGGAAATAGGTGGGGTATTATACTACAAGTCAGTCGAAAGGAATTTGGTAAATATTTGACCCAATCAAATCCAATAATCGAATTTTTACAACAACCCGTCGATTTAATCTCTCTCAAGAGTTTCTATTAAAGTTTCTGATTAATTAAGGTGTGAGAAATATTTGTTGAGACTCATCCCATATTTTCTAAGAAACATAACCATTTTACCTTTGAATAGCTGAACTATATAAATAGCACGACCTAAGATGCAAAATAATTCTTTATTTAGTTTGTCAACGAAAGAAACTTGAAATTCTATTTATTTTATTAAAAAAATGGTTTTATTCTACCACTTTCAAATGTAAAAATAAATGAAATCGAAAACATAATTATATGAAGTAATGTCAACATTACATAGAAGCAAAAGAATTTAATGCAGTCCGCGGGCTGTGGACGAGTTGGAACTTCAGCTTAGCAACCTTCCTGGCTTCTCCGGTTGCTGATTCGATTCCCGTCGTGGACACATTGGAGGATTTACATGGTGACGCTCCAGGTCCATGGGGAATAGTCGGATCGAAGGTCTAGACACCTCATGTAAATAAAAAAAAAAAAAAGAATTTAATGCAGGCTAAAATTTCAGGTACTGGAGTAAAAACCCATACCCATAAGTAATGAATTGGCCCTCACCGTTTCGTGTCACCCTATCCCCAAAAGTGTAAGGGTCTGTCCATGCCATCCATGAGGTTATATGATGGAGGACCGCCACAGCTTTGTTTATCTATCGCCAGACGCAGCCCTTTAACTGGCCCATGTTAGCTGGATTTGGGACAAAACCAAATGGCCGACCAGAACAGTTCACTGGCCAGCCCAACCTATTAACCATTTCTAACTTCAGATATTCTTCCTCGAAGAAGCACTTGCAGGCTCCTCCTCCTTTTGGTTCAAAATCCTTTTCTCTTCTTCTTCTTTTTTTTTTTTTAATAACTTAAAATGTTCCAACATATTGTGTCAGTCCAAAAGGAACTTAATTTGACCGCACTAAATTCTAGCCAAATAAGATACCAAACCTGGCGTCATCAGTTGTTTATGCTGAATTTGGTTATATATATATATATATATATAACTCCTAAATATAACATCGTATATATATATTTAGACACACAAAAAGTTAAAAATACATACAAATAGCAACATCTCCTTTGAAAAAAGAACTTTGGCAAGAATTCAATTCTCGAAGAATTTAGATGGAAAAAAATGGTAATAACATAGTGGTAGGATCAAATATAGCGGCTGAGGACTAAGTTGTTAATACTAATCACAACAAAATTTTCGTGTCAACAGAGTAAAGTTCAAAGATGATTTATGACTTGATTTATGTATAAATGTCATGTTACGTGAAAAAGTAATATTTATAACTAAAGAATGATGAGTGGATAAATACGCTAACCAAAAGAAAATGGGGGAAAAAAGACAAAAAAACACAAAAGCATCACATCAAATCAACCAAAAAAAAATGCAGTGTTGACTCAAAAGATTACTTCTTGAAGAGGGAATTAGAGAAAGACATGGAAGGATTCGCTGAGCGGACCATTTGCTTAAAGGTGTCGAAATTTGAAATTCCTTCATGCCTTAAATAAAGAATTCTGTATATAGACATAATGAATAAATGTTACATATAGTGGGCAAAAGTCTTACATAACTAGACAGTTTACTTTTAATCTATTCCTCCCAAATGTAGAGTTCATATTATTCTAATTAGCTCAAATACTAGTGTTATACAGGTAATTGAAAATATATTAAGAGATAAAAAGTCTAATATAACTTGAAAAGTTTGATGTATCAAGAGATAAAAATCTATATTGATACGGGAGAGGAGAGGTTTCTCTCCAATATTAAGAAAACTAAAGATTTTTCAATCTTTAAACAATGAGAAACGTTAGTATTTTATTATTAGTTTTTTACTGTCAAATTTAAATCTTCTTTCTAAACTGTAAAATACTTGTCGCCAAATGTACTATGAAGCAATAGCTCACCTTACATGAAATGTCTTCAATTCTTCTCACAAAAGAAAGAACAACATTGCGGTGTGTTTTGTCGGTTTTAAGCCTGAATAAAGGAAAAGAGTTGCAGTAAGACTTGTGACGATCAGTATAAAATATAGTTACATCCATAACGTGTTTAAAGCAAAAAACCATATTTGTTAGATGTAATGTGAAGTTATGTTTTTATGTAAAATATCTTATCGTTTTCTTTGCTTGGAGCTTATGAGCCAAAAACTGCACGCAAAATGAAAGATAGGGACATTTTTTGCTAGGGTCTTCCAAATGATGTATTTCTTTCAATTTGCATACAATCACTGTGAAAAATGCTTTAGATATTTTTGTTAGATGTAATGCCTATTGATTTTATATATGCTCAAAATATGAAAAATGCATTGTTGAACAAAAAAGTTTACTTGTTCAAGAGGGAATTCTAGTGGGAAAAAATGCAATAATTTGTTTAGCAAACTATTTACTTAAAAGCGTCAAAGTTTGAAATCTATCTGTATCTTGTAAACATAATATAAGACATGTCTAATGCAATAAATTTTGTAAACAGATATTATATAAGACATAATGAACAATGTTATGCATAGTGAGCAAACGTTTTATGTCTAAATGATTTAACTAGTAGATTAATTCTAAATATAAAATTTAATATCACGATAATTTTCAAATTTTTTTAATATATATTATTGAGACAATATAAATATGAATCAAAGTAAAATATATCACCGAACAAAAAGCATTTCGAATGCATTAAACAACTACAATCCAAATTCTTGAAAAGCCTTTTTTTTTTTCCTATTTATGTGCCATTTTTGCCTTATTCTCACCTTTGGACTACTGCTATGGCTGGCTTTGCACGTAAAACGACATTTCCTATATATTGGATTTGTGATTGCCATTATATGTGCTTGCTGGATTTATTCACACGGGTTTGTTGGATGTTGTTGGGTTTATTACTTACACACCAAAATCAGAGCATAAAAGGAAAAAACGAAGTCCCCCTACTCTCTAGGTCCTTCGAAAACCTATCCTTTCTTCGGGTTGCTCAATTGACCAAGATTATAGAATTTTAATAGTTTTAACTTAATATTATATTTGGATTGAAAATTTTCACTTATACCTCAAATCAAAATTTTATTTTAATTTAAATATATTTTATTTTTTGAAAATTATCAACTACTCACAACACATCATATTCTCTTTCTTTAAATCCTAAATAATCTCACATATTTAATAATTTTTTTACAAAACTTATATCAAATTAATATTTATCATAAATATTTTATTGTAAGGATTCTGTGAACCACCACAAGTTGCCATATATAGCATGCCTAAGTCTTTGAATAATACTTTTATTTTGAAAAAATATTTTTAACTATAAAACAATTTACGTACACTATTAAGGGAGATTATTTTTTGAAAAGAATTTTAACAATATTGTTGTTACCTTTAAAGTTTTATATTGGACTCTAAAAAATTCCCATGTGTTTAAACTTTTCTTTTCTATGTGCAAATCTGTAAAGAGGTTGATTTAGTTCTTTTAATTTTAATTAAAAAATAAAGTTGATTTAGTAATAACCCCTGGATACGTAACATAGCCTCTCAAAAATCTTCAAATTTAGCATTTTGTTTAACAGAGGAAGTAAATAGTTATACAATTATTAATTTTTTCCCCACGTATATCCTCATAAGAAATATTTGATTTATACAAATGAGAAGGTAAAGAAAAATAGGAAGAAGCTCGATAATTGCGGTTTCATAAGGTTATACTATAAACTAAATTATACTTATTTGTTCTCAAATAGCTATTATTTTTACATACTTTTTTCGTTTCCAAGAAGTATATTTATCATTTATTATTTTTATTAAATTATAACATTAATTAATATTTAAATTCCAAAACAATTCTATAATTTCTAACAAAAATAATTTAGTTTCACCTTTTTAAAACTCCTTAGATATTGGAACTTCCTTAATACGTGTGATTTATATACTAATAGTAACGGATATTTTTAAAACTGAAAAATATATAGTCTCTTTGATTCAAATAAGTGTCACTTTAAAAGTAAATTTTTATTGTACAATAAATGTCATTTTTGCAAGAAATTAGCATTAATTATTTTTCTTATTTACCTCTTTAATAATGCAATTACGTGGCGTGAGGGTACTGTTGGAAGGAAGAGAGAATTACAAAGTGAGAGAATAAATAAAGACAACGTTTGAAATGTCAAAATATTAATTAAAGGTGTATTGACCATTTTTAATAACTTTTTAATTTATATAAATTATTTTAAAATGATACTTATTTTGAATCGAAAGAGTAATTTATAACAAATATTTTGAAATAAAAAAGTATTTATATGTATGAATTCTCTAAACCTGCGAATTACTTGAAAATAGTGGCGCAATCAATTTTAAAAAGAGAGAGCAAGGAAAAAAAAACAATTATAAAATTTGAAGGTGTTTAATTTTCTCAAGCAAAGCATTTCCAAAGTCGATGCGTTACTGTGCTTTGACTACTAATGGCGTGAGTTCCTTTACTTTTATTCACATCCAAATGCAAAAGGACACATTTTGTAATTGAAAAATGCATTGGATTTCTCATTCTTCAAAATCTATTGCTTCTTTCTTGAAACAATCACTTTTCATTTGCCAAATTACTCTATTTTGATATTGAAATAAACCTAACGTGATTACGTGATTACACCAACTTTAGATTTAGGTCAAACAACGTTGTACTAGTACTATAATTTTATCAACATTTACATACATTAATTTCAACATGGATTTCTCAAACATGCATATTTGTTGATTATAGGTATGCATTACTACTTAATTAAAGATGTCGGTAGGATTTTTCAACATGCATTAATTTCAACATGGATTTTGCAAACTTGTATACATTTATAATCAAATATTTTTTTAAAAAAAATTGTCTAGTAATTATTTGCATATGATCTTAAAATTTACTTTTTAAATAATACAATAATATCATTAATATAAATTGAACAAATTACATAATGGGCAAAGTCTAAAATAAATAGGAAATATACTAAGCCCTATATACGGTAGGTGATTAGAATAGAAAAAAGGAAAAAATCAAAGATTTTACGCTAGTCTTCAACTGCCATTGCCGTTTTTGGATATCATAAGTGAAAGGAACCTAACTTTATCTTTTCCCATATGCACCATAGAGCAAACTCTAGATCATGGCATTTTTAAAAATGTTTAAATTAAATTTATAAAAATTTTAAAAATTTTAAAACCCTTTAAAATTTTAAATTTTGCCTCATCAAAAATTTTAATATTCTTCTCATAATATAATTTACCCCAACATCAAGTTTCTAATTCCGTCACTACTCTAAATGTATAAATAGCATTGATCATCGCCTAAAAATGAGATTTAAAAAAAAAAAACTTTGAGTGTGCCAATAATATTGACCGTCATTCGAAAGTAAGATGAAAACCCAAATTTATTTATTAGTAATTAAATATTGTTTGATTGTTTCGTCATATCAAAAATAGAATATCTCAAACATAATGTAATATAAAATTAGAAGCACATATCATTTATATATGCTTTTTTTTCTAAGTAATTTCATTCATTTAAAAGAAATGAGGTACACAGAGAAATCACTAGATTCATAATAACAAGAAAGGTACTGCATCCCGAAACTTGCGGTGGATACAATACAATACTGAAAAAAATACAATAAACACATTTAGATATGCTTTTGTGCATAGTTGTCTCTATAAGGCAATCCCCATCAAAAGAACCCTAAGGAAGTAGTTTGTCAAAGTACACTTTCCTCAACAGTCCTAGTCCAACATTAATTTAATAGAACCGCAGAGTAGTAATTGAATTGTGGTCGTAAAAATGGTCCAATTTCGTATGCCTTGTGCCACAATAAAAGCATTCAAACCCCACGACCAAAGAGAAATTTTATATGGTGGCAAAGGCATGTGTGTCGGCTTCCCAGTCCTCACTTCTAAAATTCTCATTCTCCCTTCATATTCAAACCCTCCATACACATTTGCCATCGTGCTTCTGACTGCCGTTGCCTCCTTGGAACCTCGTGCCCCTTGTATATTTGAACATTCTAGATATTTTATAGATACTTCATTTCATTTAAACACCATATTAATATAAGTTTTTTAATTTCTAAAAAGAGAGAATACACTCTTTTTATTTTATAATTAAAGGTTGTTAATAACTTTCTTAATCTTAAATGATAATTATTACTCAACCTTAAACGACAATTTTCAAGGTTATTACTATCATATCTTGAAGTAGTGATATCTATTGCTATTAAATCTGAAATTTTTTGAAAGAAAATTAAATTTTTGGATGTGTATATAATAGAGTAAGACAAATAATTTAAGTTTTTTTTTTTCTGAATATTAAAATTTTAGATGACTTTGAACATAGTAGACAGGTGCAACTACCTAGTTTTGAGAATTATTATAATATATATACCTTTAAAAATATAAGTTTTTCTAAAAAAATCAAAATTTGACTAATTTTCTTTTTCATTTTTCTTAAAATAAGTTTTTAAAAAAAATCCAAATGCATCATATTCTGGGATTGAAAATATAAAAATTCTGGTCATTATCCAATAATACAAGGACTTTAGATTTTTTTTTTTTTAATTTTTGGTCAAATTCAGGGAAACATTATCCAAATATTTATTTATTAAAAACATCAAAGGGATTTCCTAAGCTGTGGAACATTAAGAAGTAAGACTCAATCAATTCTCTCTGTCAGCAATGTTTCGGTTTCAAAGATGAAAATTGTAATTTAATCAAACCATGACAGTCACTTTCTTTGATTTCATTTTCTGCTTAGCAGCCTAAGAGAGAGAATGAATATTATATATATATATATATATATATTTACACTCTCACACACTCTCTCTCTCTCTGAGAGAGAGAGAAGGGTAAGCCAAAATGTGTAGGTGACAAATGGTGCAACCCTTTCAATATTCCAAAAGGTCTTCTCAGCCCGTTTTCCACTACCGCATCTTCAATCTTCATGGAAGGAAAAGTTGACAGTATTGTCGGTAAATTTATATGTTATAAATTACTATAGAATTTTTCCACCGGCCATAAAAATTAATTGTAACTTATAGATAGATCATGCCACATAAGGTCTTCTATTTTGATAACTAAGCATAACAATTATAGATAGATCAAGTCCACATAAGGTCTTCTATTAAACAACACAAATTTAATTACACAAAATAATTTTGGCATTTCTCAAATGGCTTTTTCATATATAGAAGTCAACTAAGCATGTGTGCTTGTTTTACATTATGAAATTTGATCAAATTGTCATAATAATTTATGGATAAATTAATTAGGAGAACGATTTTAGGTGGAATCATTCTATTCATGAGTGCAATAAAATAAATGGTTAAAAACATATAAATCCTTTGTCCCTACATGAAGGCAATAAATAAAAAAAATTAATTAATAATTTTGAGATTCCTTTGTTTTAAATAATTTACAAGAGACAATCATTCTTTGGATACTATTATTTCTAATCTACATCGATGAAATGAGCTGTCTCAGCAGTTTGATGCTTTACAATGTTGGAGCTGGAATACATACATGGTAATAATCAAATAATCAACAACATAACTAACAAAGATCAAAGAGAGATGAAAACGTTGCAAGGCCACAGGCATACCCTCTGATTTGATTACTATCCCATATATAAAGGGATGGATGTACAAGATATACAGAATAGAATCAGATCCTACAATTAATCATTCTATAATCAATTATCTATTAATCAGGAATATACAACTAGAATATACACAAAATATACAACCAACAAAATTCTAGGAACTTCCTTATTACTCCTCCTCAAGTTGGAGCATGAAAATCGGAAATGCCCAACTTGTGAAGGAGGAACCAAAATTGGTGCAAACCAAGACCTTTAGTGAACAGATCAGCTAGCTCCAAATGCGATGGCAGATATCGTGGCAAGAGTTCACTAGAGAAAATTTTTTCAAAAACAAAATGGCAATCCACCTCAATATGTTTTGTTCGCTCGTGGAAGACGGGATTGTGGGCTATGTGTAATGCTGCAGCATTATCACAGAAAAGACTTGTAGCACCATATTGAGAAACAAACAAATCATGTAATAACTTGCAGGGCCAAATCACCTTACTAGTAGTCATAGCCATGGTGCGGTACTCAGTTTTTGCAGACGATCGAGAAACAGTTGATTGCTTCTTGCTGTGCCAACATAAAGGAGAAAGACCAAGCTGAACAAAGGATCCAGTCACTGATCTTTGAGTGAAAGGACAGCTAGCCCAAGTTGCATCACAATACACACGTAAATGCAAATCACTTGCACTTCACAAGAGTATCCCTCGACCTGGATTGCCCTTGAGGTATTTCGGAACATGCATAATACCATCCCAATGCTCGACTGGAGGCTACTGAACAAACTGATTGAGCACATGAACAACATATGTTAAATCTGGTCCTGTTATTGTCAAATATAGAAGCCGACCTACTTGTTAGGGATATGCCCTAGAGTCAATTTGTACTTATACTATTGTCATTATGTTTTATATAATAATATGAGGCTTTTCTTTCTATAAATAGTGAGTTTTGTTTTGTTGGTCATCAAGTACGTGACTTGATAGTAAAACTCTACAATGAATACAATGACTATTCTAAAACTGTCCCTGATCGATTATTATTATTGGAATAATAATAAATTAAGATTAGTATGTTTGTGACTTGATGGCTATATTTTATTGGCCATGGATATTTGTGATATCGAGTCAAGACATAAATAAATGTTAGAGAATATTGTATTGGACATGACCCACTGTGAGAGTACTTCATGGAATATGTCATAAATACTTTCTAGCCATAATAATATTGAAAGTCCTTCGACCTAAATTCATCATAGTTTCCTACTTGATAAATTCTATATTTTGACATTGTCTAAAGTTGTCTTTAACCAGATAATAAATTAAACTATTGTTGGATATAGAATAAATCAAGGAGAGGAATATGATTGATTGTGAATGAATTTGTCCCTCTCAATTATGGGAGAGATATCCATGGGCCCCTTGATAAGTTAAACTGTTAAAAATGCATGGCCGTGCTCAAATATATCAATCTAAGATATTGATATCATTTGTTTAAACAGTCTACTATGAAATCAAGAAATAATTGATTATGTTTAATTAGGATGACATGCTCCGTGCCTTATGCATAATCTGGATATCGTGTGACAAAAGGACTAAATATAAAATTATGGTTTGGTTCAAAGAGATCACCGATCTTCATTTAACCTGGATAGTTATAATGTTTTGCTAAAAACCGCTTATAACTTGTGGGCCATTTAAATATGATTTAGGCACACTGCCACTATTAAATGAACCTATAGGGTCACACAATAAGCAAACTTGTTAGGTTATTTTTCTGGTGACCAGATTCGATGAATCTAGAAATATGTCTAAGTTAATCGTACTTAGAAAATTTACCAGATATAATGAATCTGGAAATATGTCCACATTCGATGTATCTGGATGATGTCCAGATTATAAGAATCTGACTCGGTAAATTAATTAGTTAAATTACCGAGATAATGGCAGAATCTTATCATATCAGTTTTAATTTAATTTGAATTTAAATTAGAATATGATAAGATATTATTAAGGTTAGACTCTAAGAGGTTCGGGGGTTTTTAAGAAAACCCTAGTCGTCTTTTCAATGGTCCAATTTTTCGGTTGAGAACATTCGTGCCATTCTCTACCAGAAGAAGAAAAAAAGCCTCTCAAACCCTAGGTGCTAGCACTCTCTGGGTATCGAGTAAGTTCGCGGTGTGTATCCGATAGAGGACGTTCGCATACTGCAGCGTCTGGTGATTGTTCGGGTTGAACGTACAACAGCGCAATCAGAATTGAAGGATTTCGATTACAGCAACCAGAGGTAATTCTTAAACCTTAGATCTTCTTAATCGTTTACTTGGGTCCTCGGGAGGGATTCGTGGATATTTTTCGCGTTTAGGAGTCCACGAATTTCAACAGTGGTATCAGAGCAACTTGCTAAACGATTAGGTTGATTCATCTGTGTTAATCGTATTATTGAATACATGTATGATATGTATATGTGAATTTAAACGGTATGTATCAGCATGTTCGCATGATTATGATTTTAGAATACTTAGCATGCAGACTGCCTGAATTAGGTTTAATATGTGCGTCTTAGTTGCCTGATCAGACCAGATTAGTTGCAGATTGTCTGTAAATTGATCTGTTTCAATATGATATGGTATCGTAAGCATGCTATCTGTCGTTCTATATTTGCGAATTATTTGTATTAATCGGCCATGATAATATGTTATCTGTATAAATATTATTAAAAGAACGCATATTGTCTGTAATATAAATTTTCACGGCGATGGTTACAAAGGGGTCCGAACGTTAATTTGATTAATATTCGGAAATCGGAAGGCAAAATCTCATTCAATGAGAGAATGAAAAATCGTTTTTCCTTCCGGGGGCGCTGCCCCCTTGACCCCCGCCCGCTGACCGGCCAGCGGGACCTCCGCCAGGGGCGCTACCTCTTGGACCCCGTAGGGGCGCTGCCACTTGACCCCGCCAGGGGCGTTGCCCCTTGGAACCCCAACTAACTGTTCGTTGTGTGTTATTCGTTAGTGTTTTTTATTGTAATTGTGGATTATTTTGAATAGTGCATAGCATTGCCCGTTTTATCCCAATGTGATTGGCTGGTTACATTATGGTTTTTTTAAGTTGTAATTTTTTAAATACGGCCTGCGTGTCATTTTTCATTGTTGTAAAATTGTACTGCTTTCCTAGAATAGGAATTATTTTAATTTTACTATCCAATGTAAAAGAAGACGGCAGCCAACATTTACAACCAAGGAGAAGTAGGCTTAAAGAGTTCATATACCTAGATTGACCACCTTGATCTTCACTTTACTCGTGATGATCAACATAGGTTATGGGCCATGCTATGTCACTTTTATTTATGTCTTGCATGCATATTTGATATGTTTATTTCCTGCTTACTACAATCAATTTTTAAAAAAAAATTAACTGTTAAATGCTTTCCAAAATCAAACACTTGTTATTACTTGGATCATCATATGGTCATTCCTACCAAAGTAGGGTGCTTTTGATTATCTGAGTGACATAAGATGGAAAATAGTTTTCCATATGTTTGATATGGTTTGACTTAGCTGGGCTATCAAAATGGTTTTGGGTCTAGGGCATTATATGAGACATTTTTAGCCGGGATATTTGATGTCTATCTCATTTAAAATTTAAGTTTTATTTAATTATAAAATTAAAGCCAAAACTTACTTATGATTAAAATAAAATATTTTCCCCACTACGAAACATCAAAATGTTGAAGTTTCAAAAAGTTTAACTGCTTTTAGTGGGAGTTTTTCGTTAAAGTCTCAAAAATTAATTACTTTGCATATTTTTGTATGTAAATAATGGCAACAAACAGTTGGAATAATTCATTGCGATCTGTGCTTGAGAAAGACAAGCTTAGTGGGACTAACTTTCTTGATTGGGCACGAAACTTAAGAATTGTTCTTAAGCAAGAAAAAAGGCTCTATGTTCTTAAAAATCCTATTCTCCCTGCTCCAGCAAATAACGCCTCAAAAGCTGAAAAAGATGCTTATAGTAAGCACAAAGATGACTCCAATGATGTTACTTGCCTCATGCTAGCAACCATGAACTCTGAACTTAAAAAACAATTTGAAGAAGTAGAGGCATATGACATGATTGTGCATCTCAAGGAAATATTCGAAGAGCAAGCACGACAAGAGAGATTTGAAACTCACAAGGCGTTAAATGCATGTAAGATGGTTTCTGGCACCTCGGTAAGTGCTCATATCCTTAAAATGAAGGGCTATCTAGAATATCTTGATAAGTTGGTGCTCCTGTTAATCATGACATGGCCACGGATTTGATCTTGGGCTCTTTTCTTGTTGAGTATGACCAGTTTGTCATGAATTTTAACATGCATAATATGGAGAAATCCATTACTGAATTGCATGGGATGCTAAAACAAGCTGAACTGAACATTAAGAAGAATACTCCTAATGTTCTAATGGTTCAAAAAGGGAAAGGCAAAAAAAACAACCAAAAGGGCGAGGTCATGGCTAGTAAGGGTAAGGACAAGGCAAAGTCCAAGTTCAAATCCAAACCTAAGGCCAAGACACCAAAGGAGGGAACTTGCCACCATTGTGGAGAACAAGGACATTGGTTAAGAAATTGCAAGCTCTATTTGGAAGCAAAGAAAAAGAAGGACAGTGAGACTGCCGCTTCAGGTATTTATGTTATTGAAATTAATTTATCTACTTCTGATTCATGGATATTAGATACCGGTTGTGGATCTCACATTTGTGTAAATGTGCAGGGTCTAAAAAGGAGTAGAGCCTTGGCAAAAGGCGAGGTGGACCTACGAGTTGCGAATGGAGCAAAAGTTGCTGCAGTAGCTGTAGGAACTTTTGAATTAATTTTGCCTAGTGGGCTTATTTTAGAACTGAACAACAATTTTTATGTTCCTACTATGAGTAGGAATATTATTTCAGTTTCTTGTTTGGATTTAGAAGGTTTTGAATTTGTTATTAGGAATAACATTTGCTCCATTAATTAAAACGGCATTTTTTATGGAGATGCTTCATTATTGAATGGGCTCTATATTCTAAATCTTCGTGGATCTTCAAACATGTCTATCTATAATATAAATACTAAGAGATTGAAATCCAATGATTTAAATCAGACTTACTTCTGGCATTGTCGTTTGGGCCATATAAATGAGAAACGCATAACAAAGCTTCATAATGATGGGCTTCTAAAATCGTTTGATTTAGAATTTTACAAAACATGTGATTCTTGTTTATTAGGCAAAATGACTAAAGCCTTTCAAGAGACAAAATGAAAGGGCAACTGATTTATTAGGCCTAATACATACTGATGTATGTGGACCAATGAATTCACTTGCTAGAGGAGGATTTCAGTACTTCATTACATTTACAGATGATTTCAGCAGATATGGCTACTCGTATCCGATGAAACACAAATCTGAATCGTTCCGTAAATTCAAAGAATTTCAAAATGAAGTACAAAATCAACTTGGCAAAAGTATCAAAACACTTCGATCGGATCGAGGTGGTGAATACTTAAGTCACGAGTTTGACGAGCATCTTAAAAATTGTGAAATTATTTCCCAATTAACTCCACCAGGAACACCTCAATGGAATGGTGTATCTGAACGGAGAAATCGGACTTTATTAGATATGGTTCGATCAATGATGAGTCAAACTGATCTTCCAATCTCCTTTTGGGGTTATGTCCTGGAGACTACTGCATTCATACTAAATCGAGTTCCATCTAAATCGGTTCAGAAAACGCCATATGAGATATGGACTGGGAGACAACTTAGTTTGTTATTTCTGAAGATTTGGGGTTGTGAAGTTTATGTAAAGCGTTTATTATCTGATAAACTTGCACCTAAATTGGATAAATGCATATTTGTGGGGTATCCTAAAGAAACTAAAGGATATCAATTTTATCTCCCAAAAAAAAAATAGAGTAATTGTTGCTCGAAATAGATTCTTTCTTGAAAATGAATTTATTTCCAAAAGAATCAGTGGGAGTAAAATACATCTTGATGAGATTCAATGACCACAATTAGTGCCTGAACCTTATCAAGATGAGATTCAAGAGCCATAATTAGTGCCTGAACCAAATAATGAATCTCGATTAGATGGCTCACAAGTCCAAGATGAGCCTACATCTATAGAACAAGGACCTCGAAGATCTGATAGAGTTCATCAACAACCTAAGAGATATGGATTTCTCATCACTGACGATCACAATGTGGAGCTTATGGTTAATGATGAGCCCACTTCCTATCAAGAAGCCATTAAGAGTTTTGACTATTGAAAATGGTTAGAGGCTATGAAGTCTGAGATGCAATCCATGTATGATAACCAAGAGTAAAATACATCTTGATGAGATTCAAGGACCACAATTAGTGCCTGAACCTTATCAAGATGAGATTCAAGAGCCACAATTAGTGCCTGAACCAACTAATGAATCTCGATTAGATGGTTCACAAGTCCAAGATGAGCCTACATCTATAGAACAAGGACCTCGAAGATCTGATAGGGTTCGTCAACAACCTGAGAGATATGGATTTCTCATCACTGACGATCATAATGTGGAGTTTATGGTTAATGATGAGCCCACTTCCTATCAAGAAGCCATTAAGAGTTCTGACTCTGGAAAATGGTTAGAGGCTATGAAGTCTGAGATGCAATCCATGTATGATAACCAAGTTTGGACTTTGGTTAACCCACCTAAAGGTTCAAAAACCATTGGGTGTAAGTGGGTTTTCAAAAAGAAAACAGACATGGAGGGAAATGTGCATACTTACAAAGCACGACTGGTAGCAAAAGGTTATAGACAAACTCATGGTATAGACTATGATGAAACATTTTCACCAGTTATAATGCTTAAATCTATCAGAATTCTTCTTGCCATAGCAGCATATTATGACTATGAAATTTGGCAAATGGATGTCAAAACCGCGTTTCTTAATAGAAACTTACTCAAAGATGTGTACATGACAAAACCTGAGGGTTTTGATGATCCTTTGAATTTTAATAAAGTGTGCAAGCTTCAAAAATCTATTTATGGATTGAAGCAAGCATCTCGAAGCTGGAATCTTCGTTTTGATGAAGCAATTAAAGAATTTAACTTTATCAAAAATGAAGATGAGCCTTGTGTCTATAAGAAAACAAGTGGGAATGCAATAGTCTTTTTGGTACTTTATGTTGATGATATCTTACTCATTGGAAACGACATCCCGACTCTACAAAGTGTAAAGACATGATTGGGAAATTGTTTCTCAATGAAAGACTTAGGTGAAGTTGCCTATATTCTAGGTGTAAGGATCTATAGAGATAGATCTAGAAAGCTAATTGGACTAAGTCAAAGTGTATACGTTGACAAGGTACTGAAAAGGTTCAGTATGCAAGACTCTAAGAGAGGATTATTGCCAATGTCACATGACATTAAGCTCAGCAAAACTCAAAGTCCTTCTACGAAGGATGAAGAAGAGCGCATGAACAAGATACCATACGTTTCCGCTATAGGGTCTATCATGTACGCCATGTTATGTACTCGACCCAATGTATCATATGCATTGAGCATGACGAGCAGGTTCCAGTCAAATCCTGGAGAGGCACACTGGACTGCTGTAAAGAACATACTGAAGTACTTAAGAAGAACTAAAGATATGTTCTTAGTTTATGGAGGACAAGAAGGCGAGATAGTTGTAAATGGTTACACCGATGCTAGTTTTCAGTCCGACACAGATGATTATAGATCGCAATCAGGTTTTCTATTTTGTTTGAATGGAGGTGCTGTAAGCTGGAAAAGTTCAAAGCAAGACACCGTGGCCGATTCTACTACAGAAGCTGAGTATATAGTTGCCTCAGCTGCAGCTAAAGAAGCAGTTTGGATTAAAAAGTTCATTACAGAACTAGATGTAGTTCCTAGTATTGTGAACCCAGTGGATCTCTATTGTGACAACAATGGAGCCATTGCACAAGCTAAGGAACCAAGATCACATCAGCAATCCAAACATATACTTAGACGTTTTCATCTCATTCGAGAAATTGTTGATAGAGGAGATGTCAAAGTATGCAAGGTACCAACTGATGACAATGTTGCAGATCCACTGACAAAGCCTCTCCTATCGTCTAAACATGATAGTCGTACCAGATCAATGGGATTACGGCTTATGACAAATTGGTCTTAGTGCAAGTGGGAGACTGTTGGGGATATGCCCTAGAGTCAATTTGTACTTATACTATTGTCATTATGTTTTATATAATAATATGAGGCTTTCCTTTCCATGAATAGTGAGTTTTGTTTTGTTGGTCATCAAGTACGTGACTTGATAGTAAAACCCTACAATGAATACAATGACTATTCTAAAATTGTCCCTGATCGATTATTATTATTGGAATAATAATAAATTAAGATTAGTATGTTTGTGACTTGATGGCTATATTTTATTGGCCATGGATATTTGTGATATCGAGTCAAGACATAAATAAATGTTAGAGAACATTGTATTGGACATGACCCACTGTGAGAGTACTTCATGGAATATGTCATAAGTACTTTATAGCCATAATAATATTGAAAGTCCTTCGACCTAAATTCATCATAGTTTCCCACTTGATAAATTATATATTTTAACATTGTCTAAAGTTGTCTTTAACCAGATAATAAATTAGACTACTGTTGGATATAGAATAAATCAATGAGAGGAATATGATTGATTGTGAATGAATTTATCCCTCTCAATTATGGGAGAGATATCCATGGGCCCCTTGATAAGTTAAACTGTTAAAAATGCATGGTCGTGCTCAAATATATCAATCTAAGATATTGATATCATTTGTTTGAACAGTCTACTATGAAATCAAGAAATAATTGATTATATTTAATAAGGATGACATGCTCCATACCTTGTGCATAATCTGGATATCGTGTGACAAAATGAATAAATATAAAATTATGGTTTGGTTCAAAGAGATCACCGATCTTCATTTAACCTGGATAGTTATAATGTTTTGTTAAAAACCGCTTATAACTTATGGGCCATTTAAATATGATTTAGGCACACTGCCAGTGTTAAATGAACCTATAGGGTCACACAATAAGCGAACTTGTTAGGTTATTTTTCTGGTGACCAGATTCGATGAATCTGGAAATATGTCTAAGTTAATCGTACTTAGAAAATTTACCAGATACAATGAATCTGGAAATATGTCTACATTCGATGTATCTGGATGATATCCAGATTATAAGAATCTAACTCGGTAAATTAATTAGTTAAATTATCGAGATAATGGCAAAATCTTATCATATCAGTTTTAATTTAATTTGAATTTAAATTAGAATATGACAATATATTATTTGGGTTGGACTCTAAGAGGTTCGGGGGTTTTTAAGAAAACCCTAGTCGTCTTTTCAATGGTCCAATTTTTCGGTTGAGAACATTTGTGCCATTCTCTACCAGAAGAAGAAAACAAACCTCTCAAACCCTAGGCGCTAGCACTGCTCGGGTATCGAGTGAGTTCGCGGTGTGTATCCGATAGAGGACGTTCGCATACTGCAGCGTCTGGTGATTGTTCGGGTTGAACGTACAACAGCGCAGTTAGAATCGAAGGATTCTGATTACAGCAACCAGAGGTAATTCTTAAACCTTAGATCTTCTTAATCGTTTACTTGGATCCTCGGGAGGGATTCGTGGATGTTTTCCGCGTTTAGGAGTCCACAAATTCCAACACTACTAACCTGCGATATTGATCTGTTCGAGCAAAGAATGCTCCTTGGGCATGAGCCAATTTATGATTTTGCTCAATGGGAGTTTCAACTGGTCGACATCCCAACAGCCCTGTGTCTATCAAGATATCAAGAACAAATTTTCTCTAACTCAAGAATAAACCAATTGGAGCTCGAGCAACCTCTATCCCCAAAAAATATTTCAGACTTCCCAAGTCCTTGATTTTGAAGTGACTATCAAGATACTCCTTGAAATGTTGACATGCTTCAGAATTGTTACCTACAAGTATGATGTCATCTACATACACCAAGAGACCCAAGAAGATATCACCCTTTTTGTAGATAAAAAGAGTGCTCTCTGCAATGGATTGTTTGAAACCATAATCATGTAAAGATTCTCCCAATTTTGCAAACCAATTCCTTGGCACTTGCTTGAGTCCATACAAAGATTTCTATAGTTTGCACATTGCATTCAATTTCTTCGAGCTAAAACCTGGTGGAAGCATCATATAGATCTCATTCTTAAGGTTGTCGTGCAAGAAGGCATTGTTCACGTCTAGTTGATGAAGCTCCCAACCTTTTGTTACAGCTACTGCCAAGAATGTGAGGATTGACGCATGCTTAGCTACTAAAGCAAACGTTTCTGTATTGTCCTCTCCCTATATTTGCGTCAAACCTTGCACTACTAGTCTAGCTTTAAACTTTTCTACACTACCATCTACTTTGTACTTGATCCGATAGACCCATTTGCAACCAACTACCTTCTTTTCTTCGGACAGACTTACAATCCTCCAAGTGTTATTTTCTTCCAAAGCCTTGATCTCCTTGTTCATTGCTTTAACCCATCTTATGTTTTCAATAGCCTGAGCGTAGCTAGTGGGCTCATCCTGGGAACTAAGAGCTACTAAGAAAGCTTTATGAGCTGAACTAAACTTACTATAACAAATGTAGTATGTCAAAGGATAAGCCTTACCAACGGATACCTTTGGAGTCGAACGAGCAATAGATGGTGTAGATAGCAAGCTACACACATAGTCCTTCAAGTATTCTGGACTCCTTCGTTGTCTTTGAGGACGCTCTTCACTTAGAGTAGAATGTATATTTCCGCTCTTGAGAGAGACAATTTCTGTAGACCCTTCTTGTTCATTTGATTGAGGACTTTCTTCATTTGTGATCTCTGGTTGAAAGTCATACGCTTGCGAGACATTCGAGTTGTTCCTTAGAAGACCTTTATTTCTGCCGAATAAATGTTCTTCATCGATCGCCATATGCTCCCCTTGACTCGGAACACCTGTCTTGTATTCATCTGTATCGTTGCTGAAAGCAAAATCTCTTTCATAAAAATGTGCATCTCGTGACACAAATATGTTATGTTTTTCCAAACTATACATTTTCCAGCCTTTCTTGCCATCTGGATATCCAAGAAAAACACACTTCTCAGCTTTCTCTTCAAACTTATCCTTGACTCCAACATGCCTCTTTGCATAGGCAAGACATCTGAGTACTTTAATTAGAGAATATGTTGGTGTCTTTCCAACAGAACTTCAAATGGTGTACGACCTCCTAAGATCGTGCTTAGAGTATAGTTAATAAGGTAAGCTGCAACCATAACGCACTCAACCCAAAATTTTAAGGATAGATTAACCTAGAACCATAACGCTCTAGCAACATTAAGAATATGATGATGCTTCCTTTCCACGGCCCATTTTGCTGTGGAGTCCCTACACAAGAAGTTTGATGAATTATTCCTTGACTAAGGAAAAATTCACTGAGAGGCCCCAAAATTTCAATCCCATTATCATTATGGACCATCTTATCATCTATGCCAAACTGACATTGAACTACAGCACAAAAAGATTTAAGAAGATTTTGGGTTTCTGACTTGTCACGCATAAGATACACCTAAGTAGAATGAGTAAAATCATCTACAATGGTAAAAAAATAGTGAGCTCCTGAAAGAGATGCTGTGCTATATCTTCCCCACAAATCACAATGAATTAATTCAAATGCATGAGATCACTTAAAGGAAAAACACTCCTTGTTTGTTTTGCACAATGACAAATATCACAACACTCAATGTCATTATTAGAAGTAGTAAAACTACAAATCTCTGACAAGTACAATAAATTTCTATCTAATGGATGTCCTAGACGCTTGTGCCACAATTCTTTGGAACTCTTCTTAGTAACCATTATGAACGGACTGTGTGTGTTTCGCAAATAATAGACACCATCTTATGATCACCCAGTCCAATCAGCATCCACCGGATTGGGTCCTGTATAACACAAACATTCAAGTAGTAAGTAATAGCACAACTCATATCTTCACTTAATTTCCTTGTTGAGATCAGTTTACATTTAAATTCTGGAACATAAGCATATTTTTGCTAACAACTATGTCTCCAATTTTATTAATCTTTAAGGAAGTGCCATTTGGGATGATAACTTTTTCATCTTTCCCAACTTGCCGAACATTTTCAAAAGCTTTTAGATTGTTAGAGACATGGTGGGATGCTCCACTATCAAGTCTCCAATCCGATAAAGAGATAAAAGAGAATTTCTTACCAGAAAATGCATCATGAATGACATTTTTAGATTCACCTGTACCCAACAAAGACATTAGTTGATCAAGTTGAGACTTAGTAAGAGAAGGCATTTGAACTGTGTTGTTTGACACTCCCACTTCATCAGCCACCACATATGCTCAACTTTGAACAGCATTAGTTGTTAGTCCACGGCCTTCTCAACCAATTCCATGTCCTCTACCACGACTACTTCTACCACCACCACAATTTTTCTAGTGCTCCGGATACCCGATAAGTTCAAAACACCGAGACTTATCATGCCTAAGTCTTTTACAATGATCACAAATTGCACTATTTTGGGAGTTTTGCACCTCATTTACGTGATTTCTTTGAGCTGATTGCCCTTAACTAACAAACGCAGTAGCTTGCACTCTAGGATCTTCGGGATGTCTAGCCTTTAGTTGCATCTCTTCCCTTGCTATCTTAGCAAAGCATTGAGTGGGTGGAAGTAATAGATCCATGCTTATGATATTTGACCTTACAGTACCATATTGATCATCAAGACCCATAAAAAATTTATGCACCTTTTCATTCTCCTTTCCTTCTAACATGTTGATAAAGGTTTGGCATTTTGTACCACAATCACAAGTACTAATTCTACTATATTGATCCAACTCATTCCAAATTCTCTTTAAATTTGCATAATAATTGGTGATGCTAAGGGATCCCTGCCTTAACTCATTTAATTCTCCTTTCAGCTTATATATTTGTGGTCCATGCCCTTAGCTGTATCTCTGCTGAAGTTCAATCCACACTTCTCTAGCATTTTTAATTGTTGCAATGGAAACTTGAATATTAACATCTACACAATTAAATATCCAAGTAACAACCAAAGCATTACATTTATCCCAAGCAATTTTATCACCATCGCTAGCCTCAGATCTACTCAAAGTGCCGTTAACAAAACAAAGTTTATTCTTAGATGTTAATACTCTTTCAAAGGCCTACTTCCAAAGGAGATAATTTTCACCATTGAGAACAATTTGGCTAATGGACGCACTTGAAATGTCGGTAGAAGTAGAGCTGTCAAAATGAGCCAGCCCAATATTTGATAAAAGATTTTCGTGGGTGAATTAGTCACAAATTAGTTACGGATATTTTCGTGATTGATTACCTACGAATCAGTCACAAAAATTTTTTAAAAAAATTATATATTGATAAAAGATTTTCGTGGTTAATTCGCAAGTGATCAGTTATGAAAATATCCGTGACTGATTCACCCACGAATCACCACAAAAATCTTTTATCAAATATTGATTATATATTGAAAAAAGATTTTCGTGGCTGAGTCGTGGGTGAATCAGCCACGGATATTTTCATGGCTGATCACCTATGAATCAGCCACGAAAATTATCAATATATAATCAATTTTTTTAAATTTTTGCGTGGCTAATTCGTATGTAATCAGTCACAAATCAGCCATGTATATTTTTCATGGTTAATTTCCTATAAATCAGCCATGAAAATCTTTGATTAATAGATTCACAATTTTTAAAAAATTTTGTGGCTGATCCATGGCTAATTCGTTGGTCCTACGCCAATTTTCGTGGCTAATTTTTGTGACTGATTGCCTGATTTCTAATAGTGTCCCATATATAAAGGGATGGATGTACAAGATACATAGAATATAATCAAATTCGACATTCAAGCATCCTTAGCAATGGCCAGTGAGCTGGTTCGGCCCGCCGGGCCGGGCCCGACTGGAAGGCCAAATCGGCCACTGTGCACTAGGTCGGGCCTAGGGCTAGGGGTAAAAACCCCTGGCCCGTCTGAGAGAGCTGTTATCCAACGACTCTCTCAACTTTTTTTATTACATTTTAGCCCTAAAAACGGCTGAAATATATATATTTTTTATATTTTGGTCCCTAACGGTTATATTTTCTATTCTAACCCCCCAAAACACTATAAATACCCCCCAATTCAACCCAAAACTCATCAAACACTTTCCAATTCTCTCAAACTCTCTTATTTTCATTCATTTTTCTCTCATAATTCTCAAATTTCTTCATTTTCTCTACAAAAAGTATTAAAATAGAATTTATTTTTGTGTTATACTTTTTCAATTCTTCAAGAAAGTCTTCATATTTTGAAAAATTATTAAGTAGCGGAATAGTGGATACAAGAAGTAAAAAACTCCACAAAGTATTGTTATTCTTGAATATTGGTCATCAACGAGTTAGTATTTCTTAATCTTACATTATTGTATTTTAGCTTTATTAATTGTTTATTTGTTTTAGTTATTTGTTTAATTTTCAAGTTAATTTGTTATTTATATTTTTAATTCTCTTATTTCATTATTTGTTAATACTTTATTTTTTTGAACTTTTATTTGAATTTTGATTGCTTGTTTTTTTTTAAAGAAATAATGGATTCAAATCAATATTATCATTTTTCTTCATCCCAATCATCTGCACATTTTGATTTTAATATAGATTCAGCCTTAAATTTAATAAATAATGAAATAGGTAATGAAGATAAAGGTCCTAATAGGCCTAGCGTTAGTGTTTCACAATCACAACCAACTCTAACAATTAATCCTGACGAATCTAATATATGTGAGGATGATATTGAAACAACGGATATTATAGCTAAAGCAAAAACATATCTTTTTGAAAAAGATAATGATAATGATATGGCAGCATATAAAATTTGTAGGGTAGTATATGCACATAAGAAGGGAGGAGGGACGAGAACATTAGTTAGACATATGAAAAGATCACATAATGATTGGTTAGAAAACTTACTTAAACAACAACAAATACGTATTACAGGAGGTCAAATTGTTGATAATTTTCAATATGATCATAGAAAAAATAGAAGTGGATTTGCTAAAATGATTGTTCAAACTAAATTATCTTTTAATTTTACAGAAAATTCACATTATGAACAATATATGCAAAATAATTGTCAACCAGCATGGAAAAGAATTCCTAAAATAACGTTAAAAATGATATAATAAAGATATATAAAGAAATAAAAGAGTATCTAATTGCTATGTTTGATTCTTGTAATTGAAAATTTGCTCTTACTTGTGATGGTTGGACTGCAATTACTAATGAATCTTATTTGTACATTACATGTCATTGGTTAGATCATGATTGGTTAATACAAAAAAAAATTTATTTGTTTTAAATTATTTGAATATCATCATGTAGGTAGTAGTATAGCTAGAATGATTACTCAAACATGTTGTGAATATATGATTTTAAATAAAATTATTTCTATTTCTTTAGATAATGCTTCAAATAATGATTCCGCCATAACAATTTTGAAAAATACTATGAATCATATGTTATATAGTATTTTATTTCATGCTAGGTGTGCTTGTCATATACTTAATTTGTGTGTTAAAGAATGATATAAATATGTTGATGATATTGTTAATATAATTAAAAATGTTGTTTTATTTATTAAAACCTCCCCAACTAGGCAACAAAATTTTAAGACATTATGCCGAGAATAAGGTGTATCTTTTAAAAAATTTAGATTATATTGTAAAATTATATGGAACTCAATTTTAAATATGTTTGAAAGTGTTATACATTTTCAAAACCAACTTATTGAATTTTATAATAGTAATAATTTTCAACCTCCACTAACTGAAACTCATTTTGAAAATTATTCTGCACTTTCAACATTTTTATTTACTTTCAAAGAAGTTACTGAACTTTTATCGAAATCTTATTATCCCACTACTCATCATATTCTTCCAACACTTGCTAAGGTAGCACATATTTTTGGTGAGTATATGGATCATTCCCAATATGGTTATTTTATGAGAAGTATTTTTGAAAAATATAAAAAATATTATGAAGATATTCCTATTTTATATTGTATGGCATTGTGTATGGATCCTAGAGTAAAAACGACTGGTTTTCATAGTATTATTGAATATTTATATGAAACATTAGATTTTGATGAATCACAAACACTTAAACAATGTATGATAAAAGAGATAAAAGATAAAAGGGCTAAAACTTTATCTGACATGTATAATTTGTATGAATTTGAATCTTCTTGTTCTAATTCTCCTAGTTTAAGTAGGCAAGCTTCATCATCATCTAGTAGTCACTTTCAACCTCCACAAAAATCTACCTCTTCAATTTCATCAGTATTTAATCCATGGGGTATTATGAAACATAAAAAAAGATCGTCTACCACCTACAACGATATGGCAATTTATGAGATATAACCTTTGGTAGAAAATGAAGATCAACATTTTGATATTTGTGATTGGTGGAAGGCTTACGTAAGTCAATACCCCATTTTATCTAAAATGACACGTGATCTTTTGACACCACCAATCTCCACAGTGTCATTAGAAAGCGTCTTCAGTGAGAGCGCTCGAACAATCGATGAAAGAAGATCTCGATTGGCTCTTCAAACTTTGAAAATATTAATGTGTTGTAGTAGTTGGTTTGCAACAGAAGATAGGACGGCTAATTCATGAATTATTGATGATGACTCAAATGATTAATAGGATGAACTAAGTAGTTAGTTTAGTATTCTTGTAATTAGGAATTTAGGATAAGTAATATTATGTATTTAATTTTATTTTTAGGATATTTATTCTATTTTTAAATTTTAATCATTATAATATTTTTAAGAGGTTTAGGCATCAAGTCCCCCTCTTATGTAATCTTTAATTTATTAATTAATAAAACAAGTAAGGGTCCAAGCCAAACCCCCCTCCCACCTCAAGGTGACTTTTTTATAATTTTAAAAAATTATGTTATTTAAGTAACAATAAAAAAATTATAAAATAGTTGAATATCAAAATTTTTAATCGAATTTAAGTAGGAGAAAAAAAAAATAAGTGGGCCTCACGGGCCAAGGGCCCGGGCCATGCCGGTCCTAGGGCTTCTGGCCCAGGGACCGACTCGGCCCGGCCCCCTCTGGAACCAGTCTGCACACCACACGGGTCGGTCATTGGGCCTGGTCCGAAACCGTGCAGGCCGGCCCAGGGGTCAACGCTAATCATCCTATAACCAATTACCTATTAATCAGGAATATACAACTAGAATATATAACCAATATAATTCTATTTCTTTATTCTTGTTAACATTTCAATTATATAGTATTACTAGATTTCTATCTAATTATGGTTGCTTGTGATTATGTAATTAACTCTCCAAAAAACTTATCAGGGAGGTTTAATCTTTTTACGAATCGTAATTGGATTTAGAACATGAGTTGTTAACATTCTTATGATTAGTATATATTACAGTATCTTTAGTATATTATGTAATGTCTTTCATATGTCGAATAATATATAGAATATTATAGAGTTAATTTGTATATATTTATAAGACATTATAAAACCAAAAAAAAAAGAATATATAAAGCGTATAATCTTATAACTATTTAATATATAAAAATATTACAAAATATAATAGACACATTATAAAATGTTAAAAGTATCGGACGGTTGCTTTTTCAATAATGTGTTTAGAGGAGGAGCTGTTAACCTATATTTCAATCTGATAAGATATTCCAACTGTACTTGATTGTACCATGTGTACAAATGAAAAATATCACCATCTTTGACCCAAAGAAAATCTTTTAGGATCAAATCAAATAAACCTTCAGGAACATCATATTTGCCCTAAATCTTTTAATTCAATCCATTCAACACCTCCAACATTTTTTTTATTTTTTATTGTGTCGATTTTCTACAATCACTTTGTAACCAAACATCAAGTAGTCCAATGGTCTAATTACTTTCTGTACTAACAACATTCATAATATTTGACTTAATACAAGGTTTTATTTAAAAAAATTATAATATAATACAATATAATATAAAGAATATATGGGTCATATAATACTTTATGTTAAATTTAAACATATGAAAATAATATAAGATAATGATATTGATTATTTTATAATATATAATATATTACTAACTTTTTTAAAAAAAGTTTTAATTTTTTAAATAATCTAAAATAATAAGTAGGTCAATTTAGTTAGAATGTAAAAAAGTATTTAGATTTGATTCAATTAACACTAATATGACTTTACTCTCATGTGCTTAAAATATTGAAATCGGTGCAGTTTATTATGCACAAATAATTAAATCCTTAGATAATTCTTCAAAAGTATACTAATATGATCTTTCTATTGGAGAGGTTGAATATATTAAAGTAACAAACAAGAGGGACAATTTGATACTCGAGAGAAGTTCGAGGATCTACGAGATAAAAACAAAGAAAGCAAGGGGGAAAAAATGTTTTTAAGAAATCAACGAATTGTCCCCTTCAAGGAAAAAAAAAATGAAAAATACAACCCAATGAGTTCATGTGGATGTCACATAGTTGTCTCTTTTACGAAGTCTAAAATAACTTGCTCGCCTTCTTTCCCTGAACATTCCCATTAATCCTTTCCCAACCGAGGGTTTTGACCACAAAATTATGTAGAATAAAATATAAGCGCAAAACAGGACAAGCTTTTTGACCAAGCAACTCCTGAAAACGTGGCCTCGCAGACGAAAAAGTAGCACGCTTTCGTCTGGCACTGGGGGCCATTTTACAATAAATTATTATTGCGTCGCCTGCTGTGTGACTCAGTTTGCAGCGACCCAAGCCTGTTTCACTCCTCTTATTGGTTACCTTTTTTTTAAAAAAATTATTTTAATTTGACCCACCAAAAAAGGATAATATTTTTGCACCATGCTTACATTTTCTGAATCTATTATTTTGGATGGAAAATAAGTGTAAGGGATTTTTTTTTTTTTTAATACTACAAGTTTGAAAAGATTAATTTTTTAGTCAAATTTGTGTATGCGAAATTGATGAATAATTGATTTTCAGTTCAACATTACATCACCAATTTTTTAAAAAAAAAAATTAATGAACTGATTCTAGGTTTAATACAACTTGGTAATATCTTTTGAGTTATGCTATTTTATGAAATCTAATGTGTTCTTTTTAGAAAAATAATTGTATTCATTTAATAAAAAAATTTTATTTTGCCTTAATTCTAATGTGTTCTTTTTAGAATATACCCACCCCCCCCCCCCCCCACCTTTTTTTTTCCTTTCGAGGGGAATGGCATGCCACTTTGCAAACTAGGTGTTTATATTTTCTCCTTGGAGAAAGGCGGTGGATTGGAAAAAGAATGTAATAACAAAATTTCAAACAATTTGATTGACACAAATAAATTTTTCTTGAGGTCAATTCGGGGTAATTCGAATAATTTGAATTAGTGGAGTTAGTAAAAGTCAAACAAAACCTTTGTTTTACTTTTACCAAAGATTTGAAAGGTAAACAAAAGTATACAAAAAGGGTACAATTATGTGAACCCTTGATTTCTATTCAACAAGGAGACAAAGAAAGCATTTTACTCCAGCTTCAAAGTGGGTAACCATGGAATTACAGCACTTTATTAGACTAAAGAAGAATTAAGGACATAAAAGGAAAAATGGGCAAAATTTTTAAATGTCATATGTATTGCTTGATCTGAAATATAATATATATATATATATATATTATAGGAATTTAAAAATTTGTGTCTGCTTTCTTAAAGCAAATGCACTATTTAAATTTCTAGCATTAACCTCTTATATATAAGGGGCATGACTACAATAATGCAAAGTCGTACAAGTAATGTCTTTGATTATTATTATTATTATTATTATTATTATTATTATTATTATTATTATTATTATTATTATTATTATTATTAAGGGTAAGTTAGTAATTTGAATATATTAAATATTTTATTAAACTTTTATGTCAAGTCAAAATTAAATATTTAATTTTAAATGATGAGAATATTTATGCGTTATTTAAATACTCCAATTACTCATCTTACTGCTATGAAATTATTACTTTTTCATATATATATATATATATATATATAAGTTTTTTTTATACAAACAATTTGAAAAAAAAAATGAAACAAAGTGACAATTCTTTTTGAGAGCGAAATAGAAATGATTCCAACTTTTTCATTGTCCTTTTTTGAGGGAAAGTAACATTCGCACTATGGTAGGTGGAATTTATGCTATTAATTATAAATTGTTTAAATGAGGACCACATATTTGGTAGCTATTCAAAACCAACTAGGATTAAAAATAGGCCCCTTTTTTTTGTAAATAAGAAAGTTATATATAATTTACAAAATGGTTAGAAAAACAATACTACAAGAAGAAATTTGCAAACTAATTATAGAAAAAAAAAATGGGACCCGAAATCCTTGGAATTTTCCAGATGCCCAACGTTTTCTTGGTAACATGCTCTCTATATACCCGAGATAATATCTCATTTAATTCGAATAATATCCTATAGGCTATGGCATATAAAGAGAAGGAATGGGACCATACAAAAAGGTCAACCTTACACGTAATTATATTTTCAACTTCGCTGTCGATTTACAGTTCAAATAATTTCTAATTATTAATTAAGTTTATTAGACGTATTCAACTCAAAATTTAATAAAAATTATTATCGTAAAAAAATATAAAATATCAGATAATATATAAAACTTTTTTTACTAAAATTAAAAAGTAATTATTGTTATGAATTATTGGAATCTCCATTAATTAGTGGAGGCTCCACTAATTATGGATTTATGTGAATTATTAGAAGATTTTTATGGATGTCCACCATTTAGTGGAGACACCATTAATTGAAGATGATGTATGCCATGATGTATTTCACTAATTAGAGCTCTATAAATAGAGCTATTCTCTAAGCTTGTAATACACCATCATTTTGTGAAAGAAAGATTAGTGAAAGAAAGATTGGAGAAAGAATTGTGAGAGAAAGAAAGAGAGAAGTTTGAAGAGAAATTCTTGTGCAAAGAATAGTTAGAATTTTCTTAGTGTGTAGTGTGTAGATTTTATTCTAACACTACCCTAATTTTATAACACGTTATCAAGCACGAGTCTCTACTAGGTACAAAAGCCGGAAGACTAAGCACGAGTTTCGCAGTTACCAAAGCCGAGAAGACAGTACGCATTTATTGATCTCTATGGCTAACATCGCAAAATTCGAATTTGTAGCCCTTGATATTTACGGAACAAATTATATGTCATGGGTTCTCGATGCGAAATGCATCTAAATGTCGAAGGCCTTAGTGAAACTATTCAAGCAAATAATAGTGCATCCGCACAACACAAGGCTAAAGCTTTGATTTTTATTCGTCGTCATCTCGATGAAAATTTGAAAATGGAATATCTTACCGAAAAAGATCCATATGGCCTGTGGGTAAATTTACATATATATATATTTGTGTTCAGATGGCTGTTGTTAATGATGATATATGCATTATTGATAGTGGAACTACACACACCATACTAAAAAATGAGAAATATTTTTCTGATCTCAAAATGGGAGAAATAAATATTTATACGATAAACGGTAATGCAAATGTAATTGAGGGCTCCGGAAGAGCTAGTATATTGTTGCCTAAAGGAACAACAATTATTATTGATAAGGCACTATTTTCCTCAAAATCCAGAAGAAATTTATTGAGTTTTAAAGATATCCGCAGAAATGGGTATCATGTTGAAACAAATGAGGAAAATGGGATTGAGCATCTTTTTATTACTCAAATGCATTTGGGTAAGAAATCGATATTAGAAAAGCTGCAGTCTTTTTCTACTTGGTCTATATTTTGTAAAAATACGTACAATTGAAATTCATCATCTAGTAAACCGAAGTTTACTGATCCTATTACTTTTAGCATTTGGCATGACCGGTTGGGTCATCCGGGATCTACCATGATGAGAAGAATCATTGAGAATACACATGGTCATCCTTTAAAAAATAAAAGGATATTAACATCGGAAAAATTCGCATGTACTCGCATGTTCCCTAGGCAAATTAATTGTTAAACCATCACCGGTAAAAGTAGGAGTCGAAAGTCCTACATTTCTCGAACAGATTCACGGAGATATTTGTGGACCTATTGATCCACCATGTGGACCGTTCAAATATTTTATGGTCTTAATTGATGCATCATCTCGATGGTCACATGTATGTTTATTATCTACTCGCAACCTGGCGTTTGCGAGATTACTTACTCAAATAATTAAATTACGAGCACAATTTCCGGACCATCACATTCAAAATATCCGTTTGGATAATGCTGGTGAATTTTCATCACATGCTTTTGATGCATATTGCATGTCAATTGGGATTAATGTTGAACATCCTGTAGCTCATGTTCACACACGTAATGGTCTTCGTTGAATCTTTAATTAAACGATTACAATTAATTGCTAGACCATTATTAATAAAAACAAATCTCCCAACATCTGCACTGGGGACATGCTATTCTACATGCTCGCAACACTTGTACGTATAAGACCAACTAGTTATCATAAATTCTCTCCTTTGCAATTGGCTTTTGGGTCGGAACCAAATATTGCTCATTTAAGAATTTTTGGGTGTCTTGTATATATTCCCATTGCACCAAACCAACGTACAAAGATGGGTCCTCAAAGAAGAAAGGGGATATACGTTGGATATGATTCTCCCTCTATTATCGGGTATGTTGAACCCCCGACAGGAGATGTATTCACAGACAAGATTTGTCGATTGTCATTTTGATGAATCATTATTCCCTAAATTAGGGGAGAACCAAAACAGACATAAAAAGAATCTTGCTTGGACAACATCATTAAATTATCTTGATCCGCGCACAAGCGCATGTGAACTTGAAGTTCAAAAGATAATTCATTTGCAAAACATTGCAAATCAAATGCCGGACGCTTTTGTTGACTCCGGAAGAGTTACAAAATCGCATATTCCAGATTATAAATGCTCCTATTCGAATTGAAGTTCCAGTGAGAACAAAATATTATACCTATAGTCGCTGAGTCAAAAACACGCCGAAGCGTGGCCGACCTCTTGGTTCTAAAGATAAAAATCCTCGAAAGAAAAGAGGATTAAATGATCCGAGAAGATCATATTGAAGAAAAGAATGATAAAGACCAAGAGAGAACTGATGACAAAGAACCGAAGTTGATGAAAGTAACACCGAAATTTCTATCAATTATACCACTTCCGGTAGAAGTTGGAATCGGATAGAAAGCTGTTATTGATAATATATTTGCATACAATATATCTCTTGATGTTACACAGGATAATGATGATCCTGAACCAAGATCAGTTGATGAATGTCGGCATAGAAAAGATTGGCTGCAATGGAAAGATGCGATTCAATCGGAGTTAAATGCACCGGCAAAACGTGAAGTCTTCGGACCGCAGTCCGAACACCGTAAGGTATAAAACCCGTTGGCTACAAATGGATATTTGTGCGAAAGCGCAATGAAAAGAGTGAAATCGTTCGATATAAAGCGCGATTAGTAGCCCAAGGTTTTTCACAAAGACCAGGTATTGATTATGATGAAACTTATTCTCCTGTTGTTGATGCTATTACACTCCGATATCTTATCGGTTTGGCAAGTACATGAAAAGATAGATATGCGCCTATTAGATGTTGTCACCTGCTTACTTGTATGGAAATTTAGAAAATGATGTTTACATGAAAATCCCCGAAGGATTTCATATGCCCGAAGCATATAAACATTATCCTCGTGAAAATTACTCCATCAAGTTGCGTAAATCATTATATGGCCTGAAGCAATCTGGGCGCATGTGGTTCACACGTCTTAGTGAATATTTATTGAAAGCGGGATTTAAAAATGACCAGGTATGTCCATGCGTTTTTATTAAGAAATCTGGTTCTAAATTTGTGATATTGGCTATATATGTTGATGATATTAATCTTATTGGAACTCCGAAGAGCTCCAAGAAACAATTGATTATTTAAAAGAGAATTCGAAATCAAGGATTTTGGTAAAACCAAATTTTGCCTTGGTTTACAAATTGAACATTTGGAGAGTGGAACATTTATTCATCAATCAACATATACAAGAAAAGTGCTAAAAAGATTTTACATGGACAAAGCACATCCATTGAGTATTCCAATGATCGTCCGATCATTAAATGTGGATAAAGATCCTTTCCGACCTCAAGAAAATGATGAAGAACTCCTTGGTCCTCGAAGTACCATATCTCGAGTGCAATTGGTGCATTGATGTATCTTGCTAATAACACACGGCTCGATATTGCTTTCGCTGTCAATTTATTAGCAAGATTTAGTTCTTCACCAACACGACGACATTGGAATGGAATTAAACAAGTCCTTCGATATCTCCAAGGTACAATTGATCTCGGATTATTTTATTCAAATAAAACCAGTCCAACATTGATAGGTTATGCGGATGCTTTGGTTATTTATCTGATCCACATAAAGCACGTTCTCAAACGGGCTATCTATTTACATGTGGAAATACTCGCTATATCATGGCGTTCTACGAAACAATCTATAGCGACTACTTCTTCAAATCATGCTTGAAATTATAGCCATTCATGAAGCAAGTCGAGAATGTGTATGGCTAAGATCCATGATTCATTATATCCGAGAAAGTTGTGGATTATCATCAATCAAAGGTATTCCAACTCCTCTTTATGAAGACAATGCAGCTTGCATAGCTCAATTACGAGGAGGATATATTAAAGGAGATCGGACAAAACATATTTCACCAAAATTCTTCTTTACTCATGAACTCCAGAAGAAATGTGAAATTGATGTGCTACAAATTCGGTCATGTGACAACCTCGCGAGATATTTTCACGAAGACTTTACCGACGGCAACATTTGAAAAGTTGAGATATAAAATCGGTATGCGTCGGTTTAAAGATTTAAAGGAATCATCTCATCAGGGGGAGTAATAAAGATACATATAGAAGTGTACTCTTTTTCCTTCACTAGATTTTTTTCCCACTTGGGTTTTTATCTAGTAAGGTTTTAACGAGGCATATTCTTTATGTATGGATGGACATCCAAGGGGGAGTGTTATGAATTATTGGAATCTCCATTAATTAGTGGAGGCTCCACTAATTATGGATTTATGTGAATTATTAGAAGATTTTTATGGATGTCCACCATTTAGTGGAGACACCATTAATTGAAGATGATGTATGCCATGATGTATTTCACTAATTAGAGCTCTATAAATAGAGCTATTCTCTAAGCTTGTAATACACCATCATTTTGTGAAAGAAAGATTAGTGAAAGAAAGATTGGAGAAAGAATTGTGAGAGAAAGAAAGAGAGAAGTTTGAAGAGAAATTCTTGTGCAAAGAATAGTTAGAATTTTCTTAGTGTGTAGTGTGTAGATTTTATTCTAACACTACCCTAATTTTATAACAATTATGATATTTTAAGATGACTTTATCTAAATATATAAGTCTTTTTTTTAAAGAAAAAAAACATTTGTGTGTTTGCTATTTTGCAATATCTCAACAATATTTGCAGCTTCAAACTTTTCTCATAGTTTGAACGCGAGGAACCATCTTTCATAACAACCATGGTGGTCGAAAACATCCTTCAATATAATTATCTCATAGCTTAATAATTTTAAGAAATGTTTGGATTGAGAGAAAGCAGAGCAGATGAGAGGAAATAAAAGTAGGTAGAGGATATGGAAAGGAGAGAAGAGGAATGGAGATTTTTGGTTATTTATCATATTTAAATAGTTTATAGAAGAAATGAGAATTTATATATTTATTTATTTTTATGCTGGTACAAATAATTTAAATAAAAATATTTATTAACTTTTTTCTCTTATTTGGTTCATCTTTTTACGGAAAAAATTAATTTAAATATTTTTAATTAAACCTAATTGTTTTATTTTCTTGTTTTCATTTCCTTCCCTTTAAAAAAATAAAAAATATAAATTTATCTTTACTCTTTTTATTTTTTTTTTCCCCAATCCAAAAACATACTTCTAGTTTTTTGTATTACTCAATTGCAGACTCAAAAATGGGACATTGGCCGCAAGATCTTGAAACCGCGTAAAATGGGGCATTGGCCAACTGAAAAGCCATCGATTCAAAGTCTTGTTCAAAGAGTAGTAAAAATAGTCATGAATTTCCACACACCAAACCACACATGACTCGAATACCCAAACCCAGCACTCAAATTCCCTCTTTCCTCCGACTTTTCGTCTTCCTTCCAATCCTTCTCTTCATTTTCCTCTCCCCCTAGGCCATGTGATAAATACACTTCTATTTATGAAATGTTTCGTTAAACTCTAGTTTCTTCAGCTCACCTTTTTTTTTTCGTTCACCCGAAATTTTGTTTGTACCCATTTTTATATGCTTGTTTTGTTGTGTTCTTGCTCAGGAAGCAGAGTTTATGGAAGAAATCCTTTGAGATTCCGCCTAAAAGTTTTCTTTCTCTGATTTTCCTTTCTGGGTTTAAGCGTAATTGCTCTTTGATTTTCTGGGTTTAAGGAGAAGTTGGAAGTTTTGCGTGGAAGTTTGGTGGGTTTTGTTGTTCTCATCAAGGCAAAGAAGAGAGGAGAAGAATCTGAGTACTTATGGTGTGGAAATTTCTTCTTGGCGTGGTGTTTCTGTTCTGTTTTTCCTGTGGCTTTACAGCCAATGGAGGGACCCATAGTCTTAAGAATCTGAATCCCAATGTCTCTAATCTGGCTGGGATAGAATTGCCTGATCATTTAAGCTTCAATGCTGTTTCCTCTTCTTCAAATTCAGGTTGTAGTTTCGGGAAAACGAAGAAGTCAACCACTCATTCAATAGCCTCGCAAGAGGACAATTACGAAGGAGATGATGAAGATGATGAGGAAGATGTTTCAGAGCTTCTGAATCTGCATAAGCCATCAGTCAAACTCCATCTCAAACACAGATCAGCAGACAAAGAAGCCAAGTCAAAAGACTCGGTTTTGGAGTCCACTTCAAGGGATTTCATTAGAATTCAGACATTGCATACAAGAATCGTTGAAAAGAAGAATCAGAACACCATTTCTAGGCTAAATACGGACACTAAACAATCCAAAGACAAGTACAAGCCTCTAATTGTTGCACCTGCTGCCTCACCGGAGTCTTACACCAATGAATTTTCCGGTCAATTGATGGCAACTCTCGAGTCGGGGGTCAGTCTTGGTTCAGGAGAATACTTCATAGACGTTTTTGTTGGTACACCTCCTAAGCACTTCTCTTTGATTCTTGATACCGGTAGCGATCTTAATTGGATTCAATGTGTTCCATGCTATGATTGTTTTGAACAAAATGGGCCTTACTATGATCCTAAAGATTCAACCTCTTTTCGAAACATAAGCTGCCATGATCCCCGGTGTCAACTTGTGTCTTCCCCTGATCCACCACAGCCTTGCAAGTCCGAAAATCAGACATGTCCTTACTACTATTGGTATGGAGATAGTTCCAACACCACGGGTGATTTTGCCCTCGAAACCTTCACCGTTAATCTCACAACTCTCTCTGGAAAATCTGAATTCAAGAAGGTGGAGAATGTGATGTTTGGATGTGGTCACTGGAATAGAGGGCTATTTCATGGTGCTGCTGGATTGTTGGGACTTGGGAGAGGCCCTCTTTCTTTTTCCTCCCAACTCCAATCTCTATATGGCCATTCCTTTTCATATTGCCTCGTTGATAGAAATAGTAACACGAGTGTTACCAGCAAACTGATTTTTGGTGAAGACAAGGACCTCTTGAAGCACCCTCAGTTGAACTTCACCACATTGGTTTCTGGCAAAGAAAATCCAGTCGATACATTTTACTATGTCCAAATTAAGTCCATTATGGTTGGAGGTGAGGCACTGAACATACCGGAGGAGACATGGAATTTGACACCAGAAGGTGGTGGTGGAACAATTGTTGACTCCGGCACTACACTAAGTTACTTTGCTGATCCTGCCTACAAGATCATCAAGGATGCATTTGTGAAGAAGGTGAAAAACTACCCGGTTGTCAAAGATTTTCCAATCTTGGTGCCTTGTTATAACGTATCAGGAGTGGAGAAACTTGATTTCCCATCATTTGGGATTGTATTTGCAGATGGTGCAGTATGGAATTTCCCAGTAGAGAACTATTTCATTAAGATTGAGCCTGATGAAGTTGCTTGCTTGGCAATTTTGGGTACTCCAAGATCTGCTATCTCAATCATTGGCAACTATCAGCAGCAGAACTTTCACATGCTATATGACACAAGACAGTCGAGACTGGGATATGCACCCACAAAGTGCTCTGATGTTTGACATTTTTGTCAAGATTTTGGGTGGGAAAACTGTAAACAGACTTGGGGTGTAGATGGGGAATTTTGGATCTCCTTCATTTTCTATTTTTTTAATTTTTTTTTTAGTTTGGCAGAGAAAAAGGAAGTATAGGTACAAAATACTATATGGTAGTAATTGTCCATTGATTTACAAGGATATAATCCTTTTGACACAAAAATTTTCATGTTTTTCTTCGCTTGCTACTCTTGTTTCTCATCAGCATGCTCTATGTTCTATGCTTCAACCTTATGGATTGAATCTAATATTTTAAAGTCTTGATATATTCACTTTGTTTATCTGTCGCTTTTGGAAATTAATATTTTTCATGTATAATTATTTGTCATTTGTAAATGTATTTATTACTTTTCTCACAATTGTATCCTTATTTTAATGTTCAAATCAATAACAACAATTCAGTCAATTTTTTTTTAAACTCTTGATAATATTAAAATATCGATGGAGTATTTTAAAACTAATTTTGCTTTGTTTTTAATTAAAAGCACAAATTTATTGTCAATTCTTTATTTTTTACCTATTCTTTTTGGGAGGCGACCTTTTTTTATTTTATTTTCTTTGGGGTAGGTAATTGGGTTTGAAACATGGGATGGGTGGTGGTCAGAGATGGAAGCCCCTAAATTTTTTTAAAACATTATAATTTACTTTTAAAAATTTTAAATTGTTAAGCAAATATTTTAAAATTTTAATAATTTGCCTTCAATTTTTTTTTTTTCAAAAGTCTTAACATTGTCCTTCACTATATTCTTTTATATAATTTACCCCTCAATTCTAAATTTCTAATTTTATCATAACGGTACTTATTGATTTATCTTTCTTACGAGAATTTCTTAAATAAATCTAGTGCACGTCCCCACCTATGCACTAAGTGGGACCATCATTGCCAATTTCAACACTTGTATCCTCTTATTAAAATATTCTAAAATCTCTTTTCGCATTTGTTCTTCAATCATGGTTAACCATGGTTAGCTGAAAAAGGTATTATGATAAATTTACACCAATTGATCTAGCATCTTTGCAAACTCCATACCTTTCTCTCTGTTTTCACATACATCACCATAGATCTTCATGAATACACAATACGAAATCGAGTTCATTGAAATCTCTCTAAGCTTCAGCCTCACTTTCTCCAACTGAGCACCCCTTAAAATATTCCTTACATTTGTGGCAGATATACTTCTATTAGCTTTGAAATCGCATGTTGGCAAGTAACAAAAACTTTTATAATAAACAAACTATCTAATAATAAAGTATGAGAAGTAAAATAGATAAGATCCGAATTGTTACTTTATCAATAATCTTACAAGCAATTTTATTGCCCATTAAACAAATTCTATCACCCTATTAGGACAAGCATGATAACAATTTCCCGAATCCAAAACTCACTCATACTCAGACTTTACTTTATCATTAGTCACATATAAAAGACTTACTTTGTCTACAATACCAAGACCAACTTCAGTAGGTAATTTTTGTTTTCTTTTTTCCTTTTTCTTCAACCTCAAACATCTTGACTTGATATATTAGCTTTTATGACAATAATTACATACTAAATTTCGATGTTTCAACTTAACATTCATACTATTAGGATCAAAACTATTTGCTTCAGAATAAAACCCTTCCCCAGAACTATCAATCGAATTTTTAATGATAGTGTTATCAATTTTATCCCTAGACTTTAAAGCAGATTTGATATCCGTATACGAAATCATTTCTTTACCATACATGAGGGTATCTCTAAATGCTTATATAATAAAAGGGAAAAGAACATAACAGTTATATAGCTTGATCTTCATCATCAATGATGACATGGATGAGAAAGTCCTTTCAATAATATATTTAAGTCTCTCGAATGAGGTTTTGTGGGAAGCTATTAACAAAAAGATTTTGAAGGGTCTTTGGAAAAAAATAGACTAATTGGCTTTAAGTAGTTGAAGGATTTGTTTTGTATTCTAACTCTATTTAGGTTATGAATACTTGTTAAGTAGTTACCTAATTGGCTTAGAAATGCTTCTTTAGAAATTACCTATTGAGTTTATAATTTCGTATTGGCTTTAAAATCGTTTATTGGTAAGTAACAAAACTCTTTAATAATAAACAAATAATTTAATAATAAAGTATGAGAAGTAAAATAGACAAGACACGAGAATTTAATGTGGTTTAATCAAGATGACATACGTCCACGAGCAAAAAAAAGGAGCAATCCTTACTAACAAAAAAACATAGAGGAGATACAAAAGTGGAAATCTCATAATTCTCTGAAACCCCAAAACCCATAAGCTAGTGAAAATCTAATAATGTAGTTTACATATTTAACCCAACTCTCTAAAACTACTCATCAATACTCTTGACAAGACTCATTTATATAGATTTTAAACCTAACAAGTATTAACTATACATTTAAGTAAGAATAGAATTATAAATACAATGAGTAATTCTAAAGAAATATTTCTAAACTAATTAGATAATTACTTAACAAGTATTCCTAATTCAAGTAGAGTTAGAATGTAAAAGATATCCTTTAATTCTTCACCATGTTTTGAATTCTAACTCATTGAACAAATCTTCAAGAGATAACAAAATATGCTCTGAATTTTCTTCACACAAGCCATAAGGCAAGTTCACATTTACAAATTAAGTCCAAGTAGGATTTGAACTTATTTTCAAGAAGAGGTTAAATCAATGACCAAAGGAATTTTTTCCCCCCTCAAAATAATACTATCCTCCTTAACAAGGTCACATACTTGATGCCCTTGCAATGATTTATTGTCTGAATCACACAAAGATGATGAAACAAATATTTTGATAGTAAATTCCTACAATATGTCTTTTTCTGTTAAATCTAGAAGCTCTAAAATAACACTGAAACTATCATTAACTTCCAAAAACTCCACCTGCAACAACAAATGTGCAGCCAAAAGATATTCAAAAGTGTCAAAAATTAAAATAACTCGAGTAGGCAGACATTTCCTTTCCAGTTTAAAACTATTAAAATTCAAACTGTTCATCCCAAAATTTTAAACCAAAGCACAAAAGTATATCTCCAAAATGTTTAACCCAAAACAATAATATTCATCATTGTTAATGACATCTAATTTTTCTAAATCCTCAACAAATAATTAAAAGAAGATAAACTAATGGAAGTACCGTCAGTCGATAAAAAGAGGCATGCTTCTAAATTGAGTTAGTCAACAACGTGTATTGTCATGCAAAATGGTTCTAAATTTTCTAATATTTCCACAAAACCTCCTTTCTTAACAAATTACTAAATGTGTATTCTAATAGATGTCATTAACCTCCTCATCCATACTGGTAACATATTTATTAACCTCCTGAGCTCCAACTCGAGTCAACACATACTTCTCATATATTAGAACTTTATTGATATCATAATTACCAAAGAATGAACCCGAAAAGCCTAACCTTCACAAATCTAATCTGACCTCACTCTGATAGACTGGACAATGTAGAACTAATTAACCTGCCTTTGATATAACTTGTTGGCAAGTAACAAAAATTTAATAATAAATAAACTATCTAACAATAAAGTATGAGAAGTAAAATAGACAAAACACGAGAATTTAATGTAGTTTAGTCACGATAACCTACGTTCATGGGCAAAAAAGGAATAATCTTTACTAACCCAAATAATATAGAGGCGATACAAAATTGAGAACTTTCATAATTCTCACTTAGGTTTGTAATCAATATTTGTTAGGTTTGAACTCCTATACAAAGGAGTCTTGTCAAGAGCATTGATGTGTAGTCTTGTGCAAGTCAGTTTAGTTAATTAGACTATTGTTGGACTTTCTTTTGTTTGTGGAGTTTGAGTTTGTGAGTCTTTTGAGAGCTTCTATTTTTGTACTCATTTGTTTTGTTAATAAAGATTACTCTTTTTTTGCTCGTGGATGTAGGTCACCATGACTAAACCACATTAATTCTCGTGTCTCGTATTTTACTTTTCATTCTTCATTGTTAGATTTATTTTAGTATCAAATGTCTTTTTTTTTTTTTTTTGCATAATAAGCGATATCAGAGCTATGTCAATTAGATCTAGATTGTCCAGATCTATCAAAGCCAAGTCATATTCAAATTTACAAAGATTAGGCTTTTTAGATTCATTTTTTAGTAATTATAATATCAATAAAGTTTGAATATATGAGAAGATGTGATGACTCGAGTTGGAGCTCAAAAGACTAATATATCTATTATCATTATAGATGAGAAGTTTGATGATATCTATTAGAAAGGTCATTTATTAATCCATTAAGAAATGAGGTTTTGTGGAAATATTAGAAAATTTGGAGGTATTTTGCATGATAAAGTGTATTGTTGACAAACTGAATTTGGAATCATGTCTCATTTACTGACTACAGGTACTTTCATTAGTCTACCTCACTTCTTTTGATTATTTGTTGTGGATTTAAAAAAAATTAGACATCATTAGCGATGGTGAATATTGCTATTTTGTGTTAAGTACTTTGGAGATAAACTTTGTGCTTTGGTTTAAAAAAATTCAAAAAAAAAAAAAAAACATTGAAAGTGTAGACAAGGAATTTTGGGATAAAATATATTTTCAAGATTAAAAGAAAATTATATATTTTAGTCTTGATTAATTAAAATTAATTCATGTATAAATATAATTATTCTTGAATTAATATAATTAGCTATCATTAAAAGCCCATTAAATCCAATGGATTATGAAATTGGACAATTAAAATTGGACTATTGTTAATGGTCCATTTTACATTAAATCCAATATGTTATGGATTAAATGAAATTGGACTAGGCCATACAGTTGGACCTCTTGAAAATCTCATAACCCAAATATAATGTGGATTAAATGAGATTAAGCCAAAATATAAATTAAGCCCAGGTCATCTTAAACCCAAGTCCAGTAGGGTTTGTTGGGAGGCTCTTCCAAAATCCCACATCGACTATTTATGCTAAAGTCAAGGGATTTTTAGCCTATAAATAGAGTCTTCCTTCAATGGTTCAATGACCCCTGAGATTCTCAAGCTCAAGTTTCAACAAACAAGAGGCATCGCAAATTCAAGCATTCAAGCTTCATCAAATTCAAGATTCAGAAGCTTCATCAAATTCAAGGTTCAGAATCGTCATCAAATCAAAGTTCAGAATCTTCTTCAAATATCAAGGCGTTCATCTTGCTCTATATCAAACAAGTCTCGAAGGCTTGACAATCAAGTGTTCATCATCAAATCCCGTTCGATCCGAGATCAAGCTCTTCAACCCTCGAATCAACGTTTTTCAAAAAGAGAAGAATCGAAGGACTCATCCTGCAATTTAGGAATTTTTCAGAGATTTGTAACCACTTCTCATATTTACTAAATACTTTGTAAATTTCGATATTTTCTTGTCTTATTTGCAGACTTGAAATTTGTCGTCTACAGAAAGAATAGTTTAGATTTTGAAATTTTGAAGCTGAAAAGGAAATATTTGTCCACTGAAACTCTTTTGATTTTCGACACCTTGAAAATCTTTTGGGTGTGCATTTGAAGTTGCATGTGGAATTTTGGAAGTTAATGATGGTTTTCGTGTTATTTTGGAGTTTCCAGATTTAAAAAAAAAATGACATATTGCAGGAATTTATTATCAGAAATTTTGTTTGATCGTTTTTGTATGATTCAAACATTAAATCACTACTAGAGTGTTAACTATGTGACCTTATTGAGGAGGTTAGTTTCTATTTTGAAGAAAAAAAACCTTCAATCATTTGTTTAGCCTCTTCTTGAAGACAAGTTTAAATCCTGGTTGGATTCAGTTTATGAATGTGAACTTGCCTTTATAACTTTTGTGGAGAAGATTTAGAGTAGATTTTGTTATCTCTTGAAGATTTGTTTGAAGAGTTTGAATTCAAATCAAGGTGGAAAATTGAAGGATTTATTTTGTAATCTAGCCCTTCTTAGGTTAGGAATACTTATTAAGTAGTTATCTAATTGGTTTAGAAATACTTCTTTAGAAATTACCTATTGAATTTATAATTCTATTCCTACTTGAATATGTAATAAATACTTATTAGGTTTGAATTCCTATATAAAAAAGTCTTGTCAAGAGTATTGATGTATAGTCTTATGCAAGTTAGGATTAGGTAATTAGACTATTGTTGGGCTTTCGTTTGTTTGTGGGGTTTGAATTTGTAAGTCTTTTGAGTCTCCACTTTTGTACTTCTTTATTTTGTTAATAAAGATTACTCTTTTTCTCATGTTTCGTATTTTATTTCTCATTTTTTATCATTTGATTTATTTTATTACCAAATATCTTATTTTATTTTATTGCTAACAATCTCCAATCTCCATCCCTGACGTGGGTGACAGAGGTACTAGGTCTTTGAGATAGGGATGTTCTCCAATAATGTTCATCGATCTCAATTTTTGCCTGAGCTTGTAGCTGACCGGAATAGAGAGAAATTTTGGCAGCTTAGCAGGCGCAGCTTGATTGATTGCTCTCCTTTGCTCAAGGAAATGGTAGAAAAAAATCGTGGAGAAGTTAGGGGAAGTGAGAAACTCCCTTTGGAAGTTCATTCTGAGGCCGACATTTGCAGGGTTGTGTAAGGTTGATATAGGATTCTCAAACACTAAAAATCAAAAAAAGGCAATTAGGTTTGAATCTAGTCAAATCTCATCTACGAGGGCTATTTTGAGGCATTTTACAAGTAATTTCAAAATTATGAAATCGTCAAAATTCACTTGTGTTGTTTGCTAAATTATAAAATAACTTATAGAATACAATAATGACATTTATTTCTTTGCAAAAGTTGAATTCATTCCTAGTGGAGTTTGGCAATCCATTATTTATTTCTATATAGAGACCTCTGTGATGCTTTCGTTGAATATTAGTGTTTTTTACTTTATGTTGTCAGCATTGCTTGAAAATTTCTAATACATTAACTTTTAATTCACTATTTATTGGTTTAGAATAGTAATGATTTTTAGATTTTGAATGCATTGGATTTGTTATAGATGAAATTAGGAGTCTAGGAATGTCCATTCTAGTAACAATGATCACAAACTACATTTCTATATGTGTATTATTTTTACCCGTAGAAATTTTCCATTAGGTTTTTAATAAGTTAATTCGTTTTAAAAGATGAAGTTCTAATATTTCAATTCTCGAGTGCTTTTAATTTGTTTTTAATGATTCCAGAATTCTTCTTCTACGGTCTTATTTCCAATTTGGACATTTTTTTTTTGTTGTGATTTTGAGAATTAAGATTGATTGAATTGAATTCTCACCACTTAAATAATACTTATTATTATTTTTTTGTAGGATGTTAAGTTATGCAGATACTATTTTTATTGATGATTTAGAAGAAGGCGGGGACAAAAAAGTTCAATTTTTGGACCAACATGTGAAAAAATTCAGTTACTACAAGAAACGGTAATAATGTTGTTCAAATGGTGTCAGAGAAATGAGCAGAGGGAAAAATGATGAGGTTGATGAAAATGAAGAATTAATAATTGAGAGTTTGGGAAAAAAAAATAATGAATGCTATTATAGATTGTTAAGAGAAAGCGTATGACTTATACTGTAAATATGCACATATATATGACTTTAGTGTAAGAAAGGGAAAATAATACTACATGCAAAGGACAAAAGATATTAGGTTAAAAGTCTTCAACTGCTCAAAGTAAGGTGTTAAAAAAATCTAAAAGTGATGGCAGTTCTCATGAAAAGTTAGATACAAAAGAACTGCTTGCAAGGCAATTGTGCATTTTGAAGTTGATAAGGATGGCAGTTGGTATTAGGTTTCATAGACTCCTAAATACGAAAAACATTCACGAATCTCTTCTGAGGACTCAGGCGAAATGATTTAGGTCAATTAAAGGTTTATAGAATTACCTCTGTATTGCCAGAAGCAAGACTTCTACCTTTAAATTTCCAGATGTATATGCACTTAGGAGGATCATCAGACGTTGCAATGCATGAACGTCCTCTATCGAATACATACGACGAACTAGTTCGTTACTCGGGTGTACTAGTGCCTAGGGTTTTTGAGAGGATGAATTTTCTAGTTATGGAAGTACGAAAATTTTATGAAAAGTATACCACAAGAAGACGGTTAAGGTTTTCTTTTAAAATCACATGAATTTCTTGGAGTCCAACTCTCATCATATCTTTTTTTAAGTTCAAATTAAAATTTAAAAAGATATGATAAGATTCTGTCATTAGTTCGGTAATTTAACTAATTAATTTACCGATTCAGATTTTTATAATCTGGACATTCTCCATATACATCAAATGTGGACATATTTTCAAATTCATTGTATCTGGTCATTTTTTTAGGTTTGATGAAAGTAGACACTTTTCCAAATACATTGAACTTAGTTACCAAAAAAATAACCTAATGTATTCGCTTAATGTGTGACCCCATAGGTTCATTTAACACTGATAATGCATCCAAATCACATGTAAATAGCCCAAAAGTTATAAACAGTTTCTAACAAAATATTATAACTATCCAGGTTAAATGAAGATCAGTGATCTCTTTGAACAAACCATAACTTTATATTTAATCATTTTGTCACACGATATCCAAATTAAGTATAAGGTATGGAGCATGTTATCTTCATTAAGTTTAATCAACTATTTATTGATTCATAGTAGACTGTTCAAACAAATGATATTAATATCTCAAATTGATATATTTGAGCACGACCATACATTTTAATAGTCTAACTTATCAAGGGAGCCATGGATATCTTTCCCAAGAATGAAAAGGACAAATTCCTTCATCATCAATCATATTTCTCTTCCTGGTTTATTCTATATCCAACAGTAGTCTAATTTTATTATCTGGTTAATTTGGACAATGTCAAGATATAGAATTTATCAAGTAGGAAATTATGATGAATTCAAGTTGAAGGACTTCTAATATCATTATAGTTAGAAAGTACTTATGACATATTCCATGAAGTACTCTTACAGTGAGTCATATCCAATATAATATTCTCTAATATTTATTTATGTTTTGATTTAATATCTTATTATATATCTATGACTAGTAAAACATCGTCATCAAGTCACAAATATACTAATATTAATTTATTATTGTTCCACTAATAATAATTGATTAAGAACTTAAGAATAGTCATTCTATTTGTTACAGAGTTTTACTAGCAAGTTACGTACTTAATGACCATAAAACTAAATGCACTATTTATGAAAAAAATATCTCATATTATTACAAAATATATAACGATAATAATATAAGTATAAATTGATGTAGGGCATATTCCCAATAGTTGAAAGTTTGGCAAACTACACAAGAAGTATAGCCATGAGATGTCAAAGACATATAAGAAGCATTTGTTAAAATCAACCCATTGGGTATCATAGGCTCGGGGAGACACTTTGGAGTTGATATTTAGTTTCGGAATAAAGACTTCTCAAGTATTTTCTTATTTGATAAAAAAAGGTGGCAGTGTTGCAAGTACTGGATTCTTAAAAAAAGATACTTATAAGGAACTTAAGAATAGAATAAACTAGTTAATTGAAAAAAGAGATGCTCAAAGTTTAGTTTATTTCAAGCATAGAGCTAGCACCAAAAGTATGTTTTTCTACTATGTGGAGTTGGATAGTAAAAAGTTAACTCACAATTTCTTTTGGAGGGATGATAGATGCCAGATTGATTATAACTTCTTCAGTGATATTGTAGTTTTTGATGTTATATATAGAGCTAAAAAACATAACCTAGTGTGTGCATTGTTCGTTAGGGGTAAATCACCATTGGTAGACTATTATATTTACATGTGCATTTTTATTTAACGAGACTACTGCACCATTTGAGTGGGTATTTAGATCCTTTTTGAAGTCTATGAATAATAGGCAGCTCGTGACATTTTTGATTGACTAAGATGTAATGATTATGAAAATTGCTAATACAATATTTTTTGGGAGCCAACATAGATTACGTTTATGGCACATTTGAAAAAATACACCATAATAGCTAGAAGGCCTCAACAATGATATAAAGTGTCAACAAATATTTCATAAATGTTTAACTGGTTGTGAGACAAAAAAAAAGGAATTTGATGATATATGGGCTGAAATGATCAATGACTAAAATTTGGACGGGTATAAATGGCTAGAAAGATTGTACAATTTTCGAGAAAGATGGTGTACAACTTTTACCAATAAATTGTTTAGAGATGGATTTAAAAACGTTTCAAGAAGTGAGGATACAAACAGTATTTTAAATGGTATTGATAGTAAACCACTTCTCTTATGGAATTTATAGTTGAGTTTGAGTGAAAATTTAGGGAATGGTGCCAAAACGAAGTTGAGGCTGATTTTGAGGAGGATAGTAAATCACCTCTTGCAGTGAAAACTAGCTTAATGTTGCAATAAGCTGCTCGTTTTTATACGCATAAACTGTACAAGTTATTTGTGAGAGAGTTTACAAGCATCTTTGCCTCATTTCATGAAGAAGAATCTTGTGGTAAATCCACCTTCAACTTTAGTATCACTTTGGATACTAAATGGGGATCCAAGACAAGTAAAGTATACCTAGATATAGTTGCCAATGTTGTTAACTGTAGCTGTAAAAAATTTAAATCCTATGGGATATTGTGCACACATGTATTGGTATCTTTGAAAACAAAAAAAGTTCCCATTATTCCAAAAAAAATACTTGTTGAAAAGGTAAAGTAAAATGCTCGAAAATGATAAATGACATGAACTAAGCCAAGATATTTGACATAGAAGGTACAAGTTCAGATATTATTTATACAAATCGAGTTATGAGATTTGCTTATGATCTTACTTCTAGATATCAATCTCATGAGACAACTAGACTCATTATGTGGCAAGGTCTTGAAAATATCGCCACTGAGTAGAAGATTATTTTAAAACAAAAATATATGATTGATTCACAATCGGGGATTAAAGATCCAGTTGTGAATATCAACCATGAGGGACAGCGTGTGGAGGTTGATAAAGCTGCTCATCGTTCAAGATCCCCCCCCCCCCAAAAAGGGGGACAAAAGTTAGAGAAAGAGATGAAAGGATAAATGGCCATTTTGAGAAAATGAAAAGAAGTAATTTTAGTCAAAACGAAGCATCTTCGCAAAGTTGTAATACTTTGAAGACAGTTTTCAGTTTTGATTATCAATTTATTTTTAGCCCGTGACATTTATTCATCGATTTAATGGTTTTCAATTTTTGCTAACACAATTTAATGGGTTTATCATGTAAGAAAGAGGAAGAAGCTTACCATAAGGTTAAGCTAATTATTGCAGCCATGATATGCAACAATTAATAAAGCTTGCCAACCTATGGGGTTGACTAATCCAATATGGAATAATAAAGTTGGTTGGCATTTTTTTGTTTTTTTAAGTTGCAAAGTACCATTAAAATTCTCACATTTGTGCCAACTTTGTTTTTATCTGTAGAAGTGAGTCTTGGACCTTTTTTAATTGTAATTTATTGTTGAGACGAGAGTTTGCTGCATTTTTATCTTCTAATGGAGGAACTAATTTCTAATGACTACTTTGGAAAATTTTAGTTATTTATGATTTCATTGCAGGTGCCTAATATAGGTGATTCTTTTCAATCGTTACAAGTATTTTTTAGAGGTTCATTGCATTGAATTTTTTATTTAAAGCTACCAAAAAGTGGCTCAATTTTTATTCATAAAATTAAAGTAAATACATATAAATCTATTTGTGAACTAAGAGTAAAATTTCATATGAAATCCTCTTACTCTTTGTCTAATAAGCATTTCATGTTTTGGTGGCATTTACTTTTCCCTACCTTTCTGTAGATAAGATTAAAATTCAATTCGTAATCATTTTCTGGATAGTTGACAAAATTAGCATACAAAATATACTTCCTTCACGTTGCATAGAGGAGGTCATAGAAGAACAGTTCATAAGGGTTGAAATATGTGCTTGCTGAGCACTTTTACTGATTTGAAGAATAAAGGCCAATCGTGAATCATTAATAGCAAGATCAGCTAAATGTTGTTTTTGCCTTGAATTCTTTTAAATAGAAGCTTGAAGAGCAACTTCTTTGGTAGTTACAATATCCTAATTATGTGCCTCAATAGTTTTTGAAGGGCAGTCCACCGTTATTCCCTATAGATCAAATGAAACAAAAACATCATTTTGAGCCAAGGATGCAGATTATAAAGGTAAAATTCTAAGGACTTAACCTGAACTATCGATATGGGACAAGAGTAGGGATAGATGTTCAAAATTAAAAACAGTTGAAATAGTAATATGAGGAAAAGAAACTAGATTCGTAGAAGATTACTAGTGACCATCTAGAATAGAAGATTCTAATGCTTTAGAGTTTGATCTAATTGAAAAACCGTGGAGATCCTAACTGTTTTAGATAGCTGGGGAGATGCATGTGATCTTGGTAACATTACAACAACACTATCTGTCATTGGTAGAGTAGATTCAGATGGATCCACAATCTAGGAAGGGTTTGGCATCAGATTTGAGACTCTATGAAGAGATGTTACCCTAGTAGAAAGGTAATCTACGAAGCCTTCTTAGGGTCCAATACTAAACTGGCTTGCTAAGATGAGAAGTTTGAGCCTTTAGTTGATCAACCGTAGATAGATCAACATTCTTATTGCCGCCTTGGCCAAGGCCACAATATATAAATCAAAAAGAGGAACCTTATCATAAAAAATATCCTGATAGAATCCCTCATCTGCAGAATTGAGCTAGATTTGAGAAGAAAGCCTCTTCTGAATATCAGCTTCAACACATATTCTTGCGACTCTAGGACAAGTTAAGGTAGCAATAGCTTCGTTTATTTTGAATGGATTTCCAATGGTAGAAGCCATCGAAAAAAGAACCGCCATTGAGAAAAATTGCAATTGCAAGTTTACAAAGGAAGTAAAGATAGAAACTATGGAAGGATCCTTAGAGATCCGAAATGAAGGAGTCCATTTTAATAACCTCCTAGAAAAACCAGAGAGGAACCATTATTGCTTGAGTCACAACAAGATAAAGTCTTCCCCAAGAGAGCTTGATCAAAATATGTTTATAATCTAACACACTAAGCTATACATTTCCTTTTAGACCAATAGTTGTAAAATTTATGTGCAACTTATCCATAGAAGGTTGGCCCTTTAGAAATTTACTAATGAGTGCTAGTTTGAAAGGTTGTGAGAGAGATCTAATCTCCTCTAAAATAAATAAAAAAAAAATCCGAATCTCCCTTATATTAAGAAATATGTTTAACTGGTGATGAGGACAAAGCAGAAGAAGAAGAAGAGTGGAATGCAAAAGAACGTCTTTCCCAACCAGAGTCTGACAGCTAGAGAACAGCTATGAAGAAGAAAGACTAGAGTCCTAAATAGAATGTGATAGGACCTTTTACTTTGCATCTATCTATTTCCTAGCATCTTCACCTTCACTGTATTGAATAACAGTGCTATAGTAAGGCTTCTTTCTTATAACATGCTGGTTTTAAATTTTTATTTGTACTCAAGACAGTGATTTATTTAGTGTTTCTAATAATAGGGTGATTCATTGGATGATTAAAGTCTTCAAATTGACAATAAATAGTGAACTACTCGCCATTCCAGCAGCTAATAGGTTAGCATGGACTGTAGCTAATGATGTTTCATTCAAGGCAGTGATGGTTTTGCATAGACTATTTGTTGTTCTTAAAGTTTGATTGTAGATTATGGTTTTTAAATGTATAGGCTAATAGGGCAATTTTGAATTTGTTAACCTGTCCGTTACGTGTAAGGTTAAATAAAATATATATTATTTTAATAGTAATGGATGTTTGGAGCTTAAATAAAATTGCATCTTTTACTAAGCATTTGTGTTTGTTTAAGTTCTTTAAAATGATCTTTTGAGAATAACAATTTGGGGATATTTCGTTCCGTTAGGAATGGGACTTTAATTACATTTGGAGAATGGTCTTCCTAAAGGATTAGAATGAAATCATGTAGAAAATTATCTAATTTTTGAAACAATTTGTATGGAAGTGGTGTTACCATATTCCCTTGTCTGATAATTCTTTGTCATATCCCTTCATTTGACTTGTTATTTTGTTCATGAATTTTGTAGGTACATCTATGTCTTGCCCACACATTAGTGGATTTGCAGCAGTGCTCAAGGCAGCATATCCGGATTGGAGTAAAGTATTAAATTCAGTATTAGAAATGTAAAGTAATATCATGACTACATGAACTTCTTTTTTACAGAAGCCTTTTCATCAAGGAAACAAAACTTCACTCAAAGAAAAGAGAAGGGAAGTTCTTGCTGTTGTTAACAAGATCTTTTTGCATTGATGATGTATGTCTAACTATAAAATGAAAACTTAAATAACAAATAGGAGAAATGTACTATTATGCAAAACATCCCAAAGCCATCTCCAAAATCCACAAGATTTATGAACCCTCTTAGTTTTGCAAGGTAAATCAGAATAAAAGATTCAAGTAATTAATGTTTTCCTTGGTTGTATGGTCTCCTTGCATGTAAAAAGAAATAGAGGAATACATGAAAGCAACAAATTGCAAAGATAAACGGATAAATTAGCATTTAGCCCTGATATGGCTATTTCTAGAGGTCCTATATCACCAAGCTACTAATTTGACTTCCCTATTAGACATGACATTCAACCAAGCAATGCAAATCAATCCATGATTGATGTTTCACAATAGAAGCTGTGGATGTAAATAGAGAGAGAGGTTAATGGAATTTTATGCCATCTAAAATGCTCTAAAATGAAAATCCATGGATGATAAAATAACATTGATGGTTAGAATTCAATGTTAGGCCAAATTTTCAATTAGATAATGATCACATGAAATAAAAAATAGATCTTTCAGTTTAATGGTTTTCAAAACTATGCATCTTCGGCGACCATTTTGCACACTCGAATACAAAAGTAGAAAAACTACATGCTAGGAACTACAACCATAAAATCTTTCAAACATAATTGAGTTATATACATAGACTCATTTTTAAATAAGCCATTTCAAAGGAGGCTGTGGAGGTGGTGGTGAATTAAACTCAATTTGTGTTGATGAGGATATAATCTTAGAAGTATCACTACTAGTTGTTTTACTAGTTGCTTTTGTGCTTACTGTATTATATGATGTTCACACTTTCTCCACTTCCTGAAGAGAGGGATATGACTTAAAAACATTCTTGAGATGACCATTTACTAATTTATGGCAATCTACCCAATCCACAAATATTCCAGCTTGTCTTCCTTGAAAGACAACATAGTACTTTATCGGTGCCATTAATTGCAATGCCCAAAAAAAATAAAGAAAAATTAAAGAAGTTTAGAAGAACAAGTATAATGTTGGTGACCAATATTAAGCTATAATTCATCTATTTTTAATAGTTATGCTTGGGAGAATGTAAAGAAATAGCTTCTTCAAAGGAAAAGCCCAAATTAAAGAAAACAATTCTAGCTAGTTCATAGTTGAATGATACAATGCAATTCCCAAATTAGATTATAGACATAGACACAATCAATAAAGATCAAAACTGATCCTGCATACATTGAGCACCTTGGCATTTGATCAAATGCTCTAGTCAAAGTTGGTAGTAAATGCAATATACCAACAGTAATAAGTTCATAGAGGAGAAGAAAGGTAAAACAAAAACTCAAAGTAGATTCTCGATATTTTAGGGTTCTATCTTCAATTGTGAATAAGAGGCTCTTAGAAAGACGGATCACTAGAACTTACAAAGTATTCAAGTGCCATCAAGCTCAACTGGTGAATTATAGTTGAATGGGTGCAAATTCAGAGTTTAAGAATACTTTGCAATTTTTTATAATTTTAACTATTGTAGGAGAAAAATTATTCCAAACGAAAACTGAATTTATACAAATTTGATCAGCTCTGTCTTCAGTTGTCAAAAAAGGATCCCCAAAATATAATCGGCTTGATAAAACACATGGATAGATTAATTAACTGAATATAATCGGCTACAAAGCGCTACATCATTAGAGAATGAAGTGGTAGAAGTAATCACCATTTTTAAGATACTCTAGAGGAGTGTAGGCAAGATTTGTGTTATGACTTTTGCCATCCTGACTATTTTTCATGAAACCAAAGCAGGAAAGCGGGGATTACCATCCTAAAAAGTAAATTAAGAATTTATATTTTTATCCTATATAAACAACAAAAGCTGCAGAAATAAACATTAGAAACTCATTAGCCTAAAGCATGCATAATAGAAATGTAGGAACAAACCAGCATTCACAAGCTTTGAGATAAAAGGAAAACAAATGGTCAAGTGATACCTCATAAAAAAGAACTCTGAAAGCATTTAGATCATGATATACTTGATGTCCTTCATTGCTACAACATTCCAAGGCTTTAGGTATATAGAGTGTTACTCTCAGACACATGGCCCATTCTTTGGTCTGACGTTCCCTTACCAAGTTTAGAGAAATGTCATGAATTAGGATAGCTCACATTGGCACCTTTCACAAATTGAATACTTCCAAGCCAGGATCACACTATATGGTGAAGGTTTAGAAAACTATTGGGCGGCAAAGGTTAAAAATCTAATGCAAAATCTAATTTCTAAGGTACTTGAAAGGAAAAACACAACTCTATTTCATCCTTCACATCCAAGACTATATCGAACCAAGTCAACCTTAAACTATTGCCAAGATGTTAATTTCAAGCTTCATCATCTGATGAAAAGTAAATTCAACATAAATGGCTATATTCGCCTAATTACATTCGTCCTATCTATCCTTAATCAGGAAATATTATAAAGAACAATAGAATTACCTGCTATTTCAATGCAATAAATAGAATGCACAAAATGATATCATATAGAAGTGCAGACCAAATAACAGTAGCAAATAGCATTGATACTTCTGCTTCCTTTTGCTTCTTAAACTAGAGTATGAATGCTTTGCTAGAGTATCATTGGCATGTACTTAGCAACTTGAAAACTCTCATCACTATCACTGCAGTGGCAAATCAAGTTAGCAAGTCTTGGATGCCTGGGCTTCCCCATACCTAGGCTTGGCCACGGTTCGATTTTTTCATGGTTCAACCATGGACTGAAATTGGGATCAATAGTCCGGTTAAGGTTGGGAGTTTTCTTCAATCACCAACTGACAGTTTAAACTACATGTTTACTTAAAAAAAAAAAATTAAAAGCCATAATGCTGACACCTAGCAATGATAAAAAAAAAAATAATAAATAAAGGGCCAATGGCTATTGCATTCTGGCCGTTGTGATTTTCTTTTTTTTTAATTTTTCTTCCTCTATAAATATGTTATCATTTCATCAAATTTTTTTATACTTCTCTTCCACTCTCTTAACTCCCTCAACTCTCTTAACTCTTTCAACTCTCTCTATTCTCAATTTCAATTTATAATACATTGTTATTATATATATATATTGAAAAAAAAAATCTCATCCATGTAGCTCTAATGGTAAGGAACAAATGAGTAATAGTGCTAGTTATAATCCACATTTTCAATTGCAAACATTTACTATTCTATTTGATTATCAATCGGCTTCTGATTTTGATCTAAATTTTTTTTCAGTGATATTTTCTCCTTCAACAACCTTAAACTGCCAAACTGGAGGTTGGTCAACTGCAACTGTAACTACCAACCGTCAAACCGTGAAACCACCAAATCGGGATTGGGGATTTAAGATTGTGGTTTGCCATTTTGGCTAATCGTCAATCAGAGGTTGACCAATCGCCAATCTGAGGTTGGCCAACCGTGGCCATGCCTACCCACACCCTATGCCTCTTCTTGTAAAATCCAATCATCGAAAAGAAAGCTACATATTTCAGTTTGGTAGAAACTAAAATTCTCAGAACAAATCTTATCGCTATGGATCTAGACAAAAGCACACAATACTTCGGCCTCTTGGAAAGCTAATTTCTTCCACTATTCTTCTTCAAATGAGAATAAATTTCTTCTATGAGAGAGAGAGAGAGAGAGAGAGAGAGAGAGAGAGAGAGAACTAGATAGAGACTAGAGGACGAGGGGTAGAAGATAAATCCAAAATTTGAAAACTTTTGTTTAGACTGACCATGGTTAGCCGTGGTTGAAGAATGAATGGCAAAACAAATTTTGGAATATTTTAATGAAAGGAGACATGTGTTGAAATTTGATAGTGTATTATCCCACTCGATACATAGGTGGGGACTTGCACCATTTTTACCTAAGAAGTTACCCTTTCCTAGTTCCCTTCATTTGCTGCTTATAGTATTACTTTTCCAGGAGAGTAAGACATAGTTTGGATAATTTTAACCTTATAGATTGTGGCATTGTGGGCCATGGGTCCTTGTAATGAATTTTCCTCGCTTTCCCCCCTCTCGTTTCATGCACCGGGGAGGAGAAGTGTGGATGGAAGGAAAATATTTGTTTATAAGGGTTGCATCTCTCATTGTTAGTCAAAAATAATTTTAAAAGATGAAGGATGAAATTCTTATTGGGTTTTATCCTGTATTCCTAATCAGATTAGGACAAAGTTATTTGATTGAAAAGATATTCCTAATATCTTTAAAATTAAGAAGTTACTATTGTCCTATGTATATTAAAATTAGGAAGTTACTCTTACTACATCCTATGTTGATTAGGGCGTCCTGGTTTGTTCTAGTGTATCCAGTGTCATAGAATGTATGGGTATAAGTTAAGTGAGTGTATCAGTGGTGCAAGATAGAATTTGAGAAAATAACAAGAATACTTTATGTAAATCTCTTGATAATTATTATAAAATGTTTCATGATTTTCGTCATAAAAGTAGGCTTGATTAATAAATCGAACTACGTAAATTTTTTGTATGTTATTTTATTGTTCATCTTTATTTTTTTATTCTCGTTAAATATCTTAGTTTAAATTTCCCAACAACTCTTAATTATCAGTTAGCCTATCTACTCAGGTGTTATGCATTTAATTAATTGTTTTAACACTTAGCATACGAATAAACCAAATATGTTGTAAACCTATATACTCCCTCCGTCCTATAATATAAGTCATTAGAGACTACTTTTGTTATCCCAAATTATAAGTCGTTGAGGACTTTTCAAGAAGGTTTTAAAGCTATTTTTATATTTTTATCCTTATTTATTGTTCTATTTCTCTCTCTTTCTCTCTCATTTCTTCTCTTGTTTCCAAGACATTGAAATAGAGGTATTTTAGGAAGAAAAAAAAAATATAAAGTCACCTTATTTTTAAGAATCTTAATATGTGTAAAATTAAGTCAAACGACTTATATTATGAGACGGAGGGAGTAGTAAGTAAGCATAAAAGAAATATCATATTGTTTTTAGCGACAGATTAATCAACCAATATTTATTAGTTCCATTCAAAACTTAATACGTAGGCTTTTGAATCATGATTGCATTTTAATTTATGTGCTCTCTCCGTCCACAAATAATTAGTTTAATTATAAAAATTATGCATATTAAGAAATTGTGAAATTTTATAGTAAAAATGATTAAAATGTCCACTATACATTTTGAAGTATTTTTATTATCTTTCTTACCTCATTAATTTGAATCTTACTACTTCTTTAATTATATCACTTTAATAATTACATATGCCTCTCTCTTTTCACCTATGTCTTTTGTTTCTCCCTTCCCATTCTTTATTTTAGAATCTTCTTTTCACCTATACCACCTCATTAAATTACACTTTTGACTATTTTTATAGGATAGTGTGATTTTATTATTGATTAAAATAACTTTAATATAGGTAATTGTAATACTAATTAATTGATAAAAAATTATACTAAAGGTAAAATTAAAAAAAAAAATTAAATACAACTTATATTTAGAAAGTGGATAATTATTTTTGGATAAATAAAAAAAGAGTTATTTATGGAGGGAGAGAGTATATAATTAGGTTTGTCGGTGACAAACTCTACCAATTTCCCCTGTCAAATTGCGGTAGGGTGATGATTTTGCGCGACTGGTTCACAAGAAATTCCCTTTAGTGTGGGCAAACTCATGTTGAGAATCTGGAAGTGAAGTTTGTTGTTTTTTTCTTGAAAGACATTCTAGTGGTCGAGTTTAACGAAACGTTTAATAATTGTGAATAAAGAAAAAAAAAAAGAAAAGAAAAAAGAGACTTGCTAGGAGTCAAATTGGCTTTGTATCGTCTTCTCCCACTTTCTCTCACTAGACACTTCTCTCTACTTCCCCTCATAAATCTCCTGCAAGATTGGGGATCCAGCCAGAACTCTCCATTTTTTTTTAAAACTGTTTTTCTTTTTTCTTTGATATATAATCCTCCCTTTTTATTATAAACCACGATACTTTTCTTCTCTTTCCTTGTTCGTCTACATTTGAAGTTCATCAGCTGGATGTTTTCCTGATCTTTGTAAATGGATGTTCTATTTTTGTTTTCATTGAGTATTTTCTCTACTCAAACTTGATTTGGGTTATTTCTCGAACTTTGATATCCTTATCAGACAATAGTAATATGTCTAGAGTTTTCTCTATCACTATTTATAGAAAGAGATGGAGTCAAGTCTCTTCCATCTTTAAATATGACAATATGAATTTGAAGATTCTTGTTACGAGTTTGATGTTGCATTGAGGGGCCAGTGAACCTATTGTCAATTAGAGTGATTTTTTATCTTTTAAATTGATAAATTGGTGCTAGTGGGGTACCAAGAGGAGGAAAAAAAAAAGAAAAAGAAAAATAGGGACAATAACAGTGTATTTATTTCTAAAAATAAATATTAATTTTTAAATATTTCAAAATAAAAAAATATTCATTCAATTTTAAATACAGATAATATTTCTTATATCAAATTATATCAATATATTATTTAATACACTTCTTAATATATTAATAATAACACAACATATGTACTAATTTTGGTCTATTCTTAAGTCGAGGGTTACTAATAAAAATTTTCATATCAACGCGGGTTATTTTTTAAAATAATAATAATAAAAAAAGAGTGCGGTTTGGTTTACGATTTGTCGCTTTTTTAGTGCAATATTTAATTTGGAGCAAGTCCAACAACAATACTATGCCAAATAAAACCAAGCATAAACTCATGGGTCAAGCCCAACTAAACAATACCGAAAACCGCATCTATCATTGTTAAAGTCCAAGAGCAGAATTTAGATACAAGGAATTCAATGTCATATTTTCGAGTTCAAATATAATCGGATATTGTTCGAATTCATTTGATTATTATTTGATAATACTATAATTTATTTAAGTATAAATTTGAAAAACTCGATTAACATTCGAGTTCGATTTGTTCGAATTAGTTTATTTTATATTTTATATTTTAAAATTTATAAAAATAATAATTCAAAAATTAATAAAAATAATTAAATATTATTATATTAAATAAATAAATATAATAATATAATTAATATTAATATTAATACTAGATATAATATAAGATTTATTAAGAATAAATCTTAATATTATAAATATAAATAAATATAATTAATATAATTAATTTTTAAAAATATATAATATATTCGCAAACATTTGAATGTGAACATCCGAATATATTCACGAACATGGTGAAATTCGATCGTTTATTAATCAAATTTAATATTTCGTTCGAGTTGTTTGTTTATTAAACGAATAAGTCTTATTCGAAAATGAACGAACGTTTGTTTATAAATGTTCGATTTGTTAACAACTCTACTATGAATCCAGCTCAATCTTGGTTTGGAATGAATGCTAGGGTTGTAGTATTGTTTCCAATGACCTATTTATTATTATTTTTTTGGTATTAAAATGTCTGTTCTTTTCATCCCAAAAAGATTGGTTCATTTTTTTCTTCATTTATTTCAGATTACATGCATATGATCTTTAAAAAAGAATAAATAATTTATTAATCTTTAATATGCCATTAGTTAATGCATATCTTTATCAATAAAATACTTTCTTAATTATTAATAAAAAATATTAATTGTTCTAATTAGAGTAAATAAATTTATAAATATATATTAGAATTATATAGTTTTAAAAATAATTTAGTAATTTGAGTCATCTAGTGGAAGGTATATGAGAAAAATATTGGGCAAAAATTATTGTAGTTATTATATTTATTCATTAGTGTAAAAATAGAAGTAAACTTTTTTTGTGGGAAAGAGGGAATATCATTTTATACCAAGTATTAATTTTGAGAAAGCAAGCTCAGTTAATTGTCCTCCAATTACTAATTAATCATTTTTTTTCAAAAAAAAAAAATATATAGTGCCATAAAATAATTTGACATTTTCCATTAGTGGTGTATTCTAGAAGAAACTATAATTTTCGTTAAAAAAAATTAAATTCAATGTTTCTATATTACAATATGCAACAATGGAAAAGCTTAATCCCTATTTTTGGATCAAAATGTTATAAGCAAGTGTCCCCCATGTATTGTTGGATTTAATTTCTATAAAAATATTTATCAATATTCGAATTTGTAAATTGAACCCATTACTTTTTCCCTGAGTGCAGCTTTTAACACAACCGAGTTACCACAAATTTAAGGACTCGAAGGGCTAAATTTAATGCCACCGAACAAGAAACATTAAAAAAAAAAAAAAATTGAAATTATTGCAAGAAACATTAAAAAAAAATTGAAATTATTAACTATATAACTTTTTATAAATGTTTAAATAATCAAAAAACAAAATTAATCATAATGTACAAAATGAAAGAATTTCAAGCATAAATCAATTCTCTCAGAAAACATATCTCAAGCATCTGTGCAATTTACACATTTGCTCTTATGCTAGTCCAAAACTCAGGAAACGTTGAGCAGCATTTGGCTTGTACAGGTTCAAGAACTGTGTGATGAATCCTGAATCTGTAAGTTCAATCTTCTTAGCCAAATGGAATGAATAATCACATGAAAAAGATCAAATCTCTTTGGAGGTCCATTTATAACAAAATGCCTTTGCACTTGCTTCAGTCTCCTATGCATTCTCAGATACTGAGTTGAAGATATATTCATCAGAATGTTCTTGATGTTAGGGATATCTTTGACTTGAACTTCAACTGAAAATGACTTCCAGTTCAGAACATCACTGAAAGGTGGAACATAGCTGTCTGGTATCAGGACAGGAATGCACTCTGCATAAATGGCTTCCACCACTCGTGGGCTGGCAACTTCATAGACACTAGGACACAGGCAGAACCTGCTTTTTCTCAGCATTGATTCATAAGACACTCCCCTGGGGAGGTTATCGTATACTTGTACATCTTCATCTTTTTCTTTCCATTGCTCTAGAAGAAGATATCTGATGTGACCGTGTAAACGACCTGCAAAGAAGGCCAGGATCGATCTTCTTGAAGGCGAGGGGCCTCCAATTAGGCTTGTAATTTCTCCTGTTCTTAGATGAATTTCTGGAAGTGAAACGTCTTTTAGAGGATTGAAGCCTTCAGAAATATTGGCATTGCACAGAACTCTGATGGAATTATTGAATAAAAGTGGAACATAACTGGATGAATAAGGACCCTGAAATCCAATCGCAATCAAACTTAATTAGGTAAGAAAATACCATATGGACAAGAAAAAAAAAGGGGGGGAATTTGTTCTATCTGGATCATATTCAAACTAACCCAATCATGGCAAGAAAGTATGAAATGATCGGCCCCGAGGCTTCGATTCCAAAATGGATGTTTTGCAGCAATCAGGTCAATATACTTGGCAACACTTTGGCCGATGGGCTGTCTATCTTTGGCACCAGCATCGTACAAATATTGCACCAGCATAACAACACTGAATGGGAGGAAATACACAAGGGCTTCGTTTGGATCTTTTGTTCGATAATAATTCCCCATTTCCATTTCATGGATGAACCTTCCTTCTGATGAGTATATACTCCTACACGGGCCGTTATGGAAAATAGGAGGTTCCCCCTCTTCATATACATAAATCTTGAATGTCTTCTCCATCTCTAGATAGCTCCTACAATTTTCTGCGGTTCCAATTTCCAATTCAATGCAAGAATATGAATCAAGGTTTTCTGAATTTGTATGTACCTGTGAAATGCATTAGCATTTCTGTAGATAGGGCCATAAGGGACATGTTGAAAATAGCAACTTTGGGAGTTAATAATTTTTAACTCATGATTAGTTAGCCTAAAACAATTAATAGGAATTGTTCTTGACATGTTAGAGATTGTTTTGATTGTGGTAGAAGCCATTTTCATGGTGGGAATCCATAATTAAATATTCTTAAAGTTGGGCTTAGGCCATGTTTTCACGATCCTCTATTTTTATTTGGCCCAATTAATTAACTCTAACTTGAAAAGGAATAGGAAATATAAAATCTGGTAAGGGAATTAGGGCTTCCTAATCCGAATTGGGTTTTAATTTTCCTAAGGCGACATTAAAAGGGGGAACAGAGCCGCCATTAGGGTTAACCCCTTTTCGTGTTTTTTTGCTTCCTGCGAGAAAATTCGCCGCTTCGGTTCTCTCTCCGCGATCCATAATTTTTGCCTTATCGGGACCGGTGAATTGAGGGGATTTTCGAGGTGATCACAGTTGGTGTGCGTCAACAGTGATTTGAGACCGTCTTATCCTGTAAGAAGAGTCGCTGTACCCATCGCACCGGAGTGGGGCGAATAGCTTCTTGAAGGCAAACCAGTATTAGACTGGTGATTCGGTCAGCAGTACAGTACGTTGCGGCGCAGCTTGTCCAGAGGAGTGCCAGCGCTAGGTACGTTCTGGTAGAACCGCGAGCAAGTCAATCAGGTATACTATTGATTTGTTTATTAAGTGTGAATTCTGTCTAGTTACATTACGTTTGGATTGTGTGGCCTTGCCGACATTGTTGATATTTGATAATTGCAATTGTTAGAGCCCTGGTCGGGTATAGGCAGTGCTTGTTCAATTCAGTTGAGTTGCCTGTCTATGCTCGTAGGTACCCTGGTTAACTATCAGTCTTCAAGAAGCTATTCTGCAATTATCTGTGTGTGTGCAATGGCCAGTTCGTCAGGTACTGCATCTGCTGCGTATAAGCCTTTGGTTGACTTGAATGGTTTACCGGACAAGTTTGGTCCAGGGCAGAATTTCAAGTGTTGGCAACAACGCATGAAAATTTGGTTGACCATGAGGGGCTTATTATCGGCAGTGCGAGTAGACAGAGCCTATACCAACCGAAAGGCATTCTAGAGTAGTTGAAATTGTCTGCGTGGGATGAACAGAATAATGTAGGCGAGAGGGCACATCGTCGACATTGGCAAATGCTCTCTTTGATGTCTATCGTTTCGAGTCATACACAAGAAAGATGCTATGGGATGAACTCGGATAGGAAATATAATACCAAGGATCAAGGTCCGGAAAGGTATTATATCTCCAAATTCTCGAAGTTTCGAGATGGTTGAGGGTAAGTCCGTGATCGAACGGACTCAAGAGTTGCAATTGATTATTCATTCTCTTCATGAATCGGATATGGAACTTCCTGAGAAGTTCCAAGTGATGTCAGTGATAGAGAAATTTCCTAAGTCTTGGGAGGACTTTGGTATGTCCCTCAAACACAAGACGAAGAAGATTTCTCTAAACGATCTGATGAAATCAATATCCATTGAGGAGCAACATAGAAAGAATAGTCATATTGTACCTATGGAGTCTAATGTCCATGTTGTGACTACTGGGAAGAAGAGCAATAATTAGAAGAATGTGGGGGTTAACTCAAACTCTAAAAACATAAATAAGACAAAAGGCAAGGCCAAGAAGAAACCGAAAGCAAACAAACCTTGCTGGAATTGTGGTCAGGTTGGACATTGGGCTAAGGACTGTTCGTCTAAAAAGCCCAAAGTCAAACAAGGATCAAATTTTGAAGCACAAGTCAATGTGGTGGTAGAGGATACTAGTCAAGCGGAGGCTGATTTGAGTACTCACCTTATTGAGGTTTGTACCATTGAGGCTGAGACTGGCATCACTACTTTCAATGATAATGAAAGGTATGTTTCTGTTAACTCAGAAGTCTTTACTATTTATGAGCCACTTGAATGGCTGGTTGATACTGGAGAAAATGTGCACGTTTGTGCTGATAAATTACTTTTTGTGTCTTACTAGCCTATTAAAGGAAAAACTGTGAAGATAGGGAACTCAACTGCAGCCAATGTGTTGGGGATTGGACGCGTGGACTTGAAGTTTCCTTCAGGGCGTATTTTTTCTCTTCATAGGGTGCAACATGTTCCAACAGTTTGTAGGAATATTCTTAGTGGTTCATGTTTAGTTAGAGAGGGTTATGAATTTACTTTCAAATGTAATAAAGTAGTGATTATGCACTACAATTCTTTTGTTGGCAAAGGTTATTTGTCAGATGGTTTATTTAAATTAAGAGTTAAACCTTTTACTTCTGATTTGAATAAAGCTTTTTCTATTGAAAATTCTGTTTATCCTATGGTGCACATTATTGAATCCACTGATGTTTGGCATAGTAGACTTGGACATTTAAATTTAGATTCTGTTAAAAGAATGATGAATTTAGACTTGATCCCTAAACATTCAATTGATAAGAAAAATAAATGTCAAGTGTGTGTGGAAGCTAAAACAACTAGGAAACCCTATCATTCAATTGAAAAGGATTCAGAAATACTAGATTTAGTTCACACAGACATTTGTGAATTCAATGGCTTATTGACTAGGGATCATAAGAAATACTTCATTACTTTTATTGACGATTACAGTAAATATTGCTATGTTTATTTACTTAAACATAAAGATGAAGCACTTGAAAAGTTTCTCATATTTAAAAATAAAGCTGAAACTCAAACTGGCAAGAAACTTAAAAGGTTAAGATCTGATAGAGGTGGAGAGTATGGGTCTGATCCATTTGTTGAATATTGCCAAAGCAATGGCATAATTCATGAGGAGACACCCCCTTATTCTCCCCAGTCTAATGGGATTGCTGAACGGAAAAATAGAACGTTTAAAGATATGATCAACAGTTTACTTTTAAATTCTGGATTGCCTAAGTATATGTGGGGTGAGGCTTTGAATACAGCTTGCCATATTCTGAACAGAGTCCCTCATAAGCATAAAGAGGTAACTCCATTTGAAATCTGGAAAGGCAGGAAACCTAACTTAAAATACTTCCGTGTGTGGGGTTGTCTTGCAAAAGTTCTAATCCCTGAACATAAAAGGAAGAAGTTAGGACCTAAGACTGTTGATTCCATCTTTATTTGTTATGTGGAAATAAGCTATGCCATGAGGTTTTTGGTAATTAAGTCCGAAATACCTGGTATAGATTGTAACACTATCATTCAATACCGTGATGCTACATTCTTTGAGAATGTGTTTCCCATGAAAACTGGTTTGCCTCAAGATGTTTCTACTTTAGATTCAGACCTTAACGTCCGATTCCATTCCTGATCATGTGGAAAGGATGAAAGATGTGGGGGCAAGTCTAAATAGTCCCAATACTCAAATTGAGGAATTGGAAGAACCTAGAAGGAGTAAGAGAGCTAAGGCTGTCAAGGACTTTGGAAGTAACTTTGTCACTTACAATGTTGAGGACGAACCTTTGACTTTTCAAGCAGCTATGGCTTCCTCGTAAGCGTGGCATTGGAAAGGAGTTGTCAAGAGTGAGATGGATTCCATTGTCTCCAATGGGACATGGGAATTGGTAGATCTCCCTCCTGGGTGCAGTACAATTGGATGTAAATAGATATTTAAGAAGAAACTTAAACCAGATGGGACTATAGATAAGTATAAAGCCAGATTAGTTGCCAAAGGGTTTAGACAGAAAGAGGGAATAGACTATTTTGATACATACTCTCCTGTTGCTCGTTTGACTACAATCCGAGTACTAATTGCATTGGCTTCCATATATGGTCTCACCATCCACCAAATGGATGTGAAGACAGCTTTTCTTCATGGTGATCTTGAAAAAGAGATATATATGGATCAACCTGAGGGATTTGTGGCCAAAAGAAATGAACGGAAAGTTTGTAAACTTATTAAATCCCTATATGGTCTAAAACAAGCACCCAAACAATGGCATGAAAAATTTGATAAAACAATTTTATCATTTGGCTTCAACATAAATGAGAATGACAAGTGTGTTTACTGTAAGGTTAAAGGTAATACTTGTATTGTTCTATGCCTGTATGTGGATGACATTTTGCTATTTGGGTCCAATATTGAGATAATTAATGAGACTAAATCATTTTTGAAAAGTAAGTTTGAAATGAAGGATATGGGAGTAGCAAATGTGATTCTTGGCCTAAAGTTGATTCGCTCAACTGAGGGGATAACTATTTCTCAAACTCACTATGTTGAGAGTGTTCTTGAGAAATATGGATATCAAAATTGTAGAATTGCTAAAACTCCAAGTGATCCTTCTGTAGCTTTGTTCAAAAATGAAAGTGGAGTTCCTGTGTCTCAATTAAGATATTCTCAAATTATTGATAGCTTGCAATATTTTGCGAATGGCTCAAGACCAGATATTTCATTTTCTGTATCTAAGCTGGCAAGATATACAAGTTGTCCAAATCGGACTCATTGGGAGGCCTTGGATAGAGTACTAAGGTACTTGAAGGGAACAGTGTCCCTTGGGCTGCATTATGGGAAATTCCCTGCTGTACTTAAAGGGTATAGTGATGCAAGCTGGATAGCCAAGAACTCTGGTAGTAATGGATGCACTGGATATGTGTTTACATTAGGTGGTGGTGCAGTCGCCTGGAAGTCTTGTAAACAAACTTTGATAACTCGTTCAATTTTTTAGGCTGAGTTATGTGCCTTGGATACTACTGGAACGGAAGCTGAATGGCTGTATGGACTATTGTCCTCTTTGCCAATGATCGCAAGTCCGTTACTGCTATATCTGTGCATTGTGATAGTCAAACCACAATTGCAAAGATAAAGAGTACCAAGTATAATCAAAAGACTAAGAGACACATCCAAGTTAGACTTAAGTCTATAAGGGAGTTAGTGTCTGAAAGGGTGGTGTCTGTTGACTTTGTTGGATCCAAATATAACATTGCAGACCCCCTAACTAAGGGACTTGAAACATCATTGTTCCTTAAATCCAGGTTGGGAATGTGACTAATAACCCAGAAATGATTCACCTACAGTGGCAACCCAACTGACCAAGTGGAGATCCCGCAAGGCAGTTCAATGTGGTATAAACAAGCTGTTTGAGTGAATCTGGCACTAATTTTGATACTTTTGTATGTAGGTCCTTTCCCTGAAAGCCTGTGGTGCGTTTACTGCAATAAGTAAGAGTTTTGACTCTGAATGGGATCAAGTCTTTTAGACAGGATGCTAGCAGTACATCCTTGGAGATCGCCAACTATGTGAGTGTTGTTGTGTGGCCGCAACTAAAGGGAATTGGGTTTTCTCCGAATACACTCATGAGACAGGATCGGGACACATGGCCATAACGTGTCAACCCTAAAGATTATCTCCATAGCCGATAGTCTCGTTGTTACCAATGGACGCCGTCACATTCAAGGTTCGGATTCAAGGCTTAAGTCCATCTGTTCCTGTGGGGGCATAAGTTGGATAACTTAGGTAGTGGTTCAAACCAGAAGGTACCATTATCGAAAGCAGATTATGTGAATCCTGAATAGTCTTTAACTATGGATTTGTGGGGGATTGTTGAAAATAGCAACTTTGGGAGTTAATAATTTTTAACTCATGATTAGTTAGCCTAAAACAATTAATGGGAATTGTTCTTGATATGTTAGAGATTGTTTTGATTATGGTAGAAGCCATTTTCATGGTGATAATCCATAATTAAATGTTGTTAAAGTTGGGCTTGGGCTATGTTTTCACGATCCTCTATTTTTATTTGGCCCAATTAATTAACTCTAACTTGAAAAGGAATAGGAAACATAAAATCTGGTAAGGGAATTAGGGCTTCCTAATCCAAATTGGGTTTTAATTTTCCTAAGGCGACATTAAAAGGGGGAACAGAGCCGCCATTAGGGTTAACCCCTTTTCGTGTTTTTTTGCTTCTTGCGAGAAAATTCGCCGCTTCGATTCTCTCTCCGCGATCCATAATTTTTGCCTTATCAGGACCGGTGAATTGAGGGGATTTTCGAGGTGATCACAGTTGGTGTGCGTCAACAGTGATTTGAGACCGTCTTATCCTGTAAGAAGAGTCGCTGTACCCATCGCACCGGAGTGGGGCGAATAGCTTCTTGAAGGCAAACCAGTATTAGACTGGTGATTCGGTCAGCAGTACAGTACGTTGCGGCGCAGCTTGTCCAGAGGAGTGCCAGCGCTAGGTACGTTCTGGTAGAACCGCGAGCAAGTCAATCAGGTATACTATTGATTTGTTTATTAAGTGTGAATTCTGTCTAGTTACATTACGTTTGGATTGTGTGGCCTTGCCGGCATTATTGATATTTGATAATTGCAATTGTTAGAGCCCTGGTCGAGTATAGGCGGTGCTTGTTCAATTCAGTTGAGTTGCCTGTCTGTGCTCGTAGGTACCCTGGTTTACTAACAGGACATAGTCAGGGTCATTGCGGATTGATATCATTCTAGCATTTTGCGCAGCTGCTCTAATAGAAGACCGTGCTTTTGACAGAATCGTCTCAACCCTCTCTAATCTGCTGTAACTCTTGATTGAGCTTTCTTGGCTAGTTGATTCTTTCATCAAAACCTGTTTACTTTCTTCCTGTGAAAGCAAAAGATAATTAACGATGTATATATAACGAAAAGAAGAATTTTCCTTAGAGGATTTCTTACACGTCGAGGTCGATTAGGAGTGGGAATTTTGAACACAAGTTTGTGATGGAATGAAACATCCAAAATAGATGAATCTGCTGCACTTCCCACAAGATAATCACTATGCTTTTCAGCTAAGGAATTTTGAGAGTACAAACTATAGAAACCCACAGATTTCCAAGTAAATGACGAAGAAAATGATATCAAAGATCTTTCAGGGCCAAATGTGCAAGCAATGATTGAGATCAAAGCTATAGGGACTAGAAGTAAGAGAATCAAAGTTGAAGACGGCGAAGAACAGAAATGCAGCGTTGTTAGAGGCCACATTCTCAAAATGAAGGCTATATTTTTTCTTGGTTCTTGCAAAAACTCAGTCCCATTGGCTGCAAAAGATGGATAAAACTGGGTCAGACTTGCTCACTGAAGGTCTGATTCATTACCAATCCGCAAGTTATTCCTTGCTGCAGATTACAATTATTCCTGATGATTTGCAGAAAATGGCCAAAAAGGTTAGTTCATGCCAACTGCCAAGTATCTTTATCTGTGTATTCTCATGCATGGCTGATTCCTTGCAGGTGAAGCCTTCCTGATTCTTTCAACTGAAACTACCATCACTTGTATTTTTTTGGTAATGTGAATGTTAGCGAGGCAAAAGTGTAACTTGCACTTTTGTAAATATATATCTAAATGAGGAACAAGTCAAGACAATTGTTTAGTAAAATATATTTATTAGATTAAGAGGTTTTGAGTCTAATATTATCGAACACATGCCTATTTTCTTCTTTTTCTCTTTTGTTTAAAAAAATAAAAATAAAATGATGGAAGCAAAAATGAATTCGAGTTCATGCATCATTTTAACGAGTCTTGGTCAAATATATAGTAAGCAATACATGTGGTATAAATTTTCACCAGATCCATGAGTCATGTTGATTAAAAAAAAAAGGTATAAATTTTCAATCTACAAAAATCGGGTTTACGTAAGTATTTTGTAAAAAGTAACAGTAACTTTGTGGTAAGTATATATGAAGAAATTGTAAGTTGAGCTTCACTATATATCATTGATTAAAAAAAAAAAAAAATTATCTTTCTCTTTTTAACATTCTCTAACATACAAATTAAAGTCATAATTTAAGTATCTTCAAAGTTCAAATGTAACAATTTTCAGATACTAACAAAAGTACATGACGGTGTTATAGTCATCTGCTTCTTTCAATCCTCCAAATTTGATGGGTCCATATTTTATTTTATTTTTAAATTATCAGAGTTAATTTTTAATATTTTAAACTATATGTTAGATACTCAGTTGTTAGAGTTATTTTATTTTATACAATTGAATCTAGAGGTAAAAGGATTGACTATTTTGTCAATATGATATTCTACTTTCACTAGTATACGCCTTTGATGAAGATGCAAGTAGTCCAGACCTTTTACCATAGAAATAAAGGTTTACCGAGGATAAGACTTCTTGCAAATTATTTGTCTCCTGTTGGGTGTGAAGGTTTAAAATGTCAAAAATTATCAAAACGAAAGTATGTTAGAAAAATAAAAATTTTACCCCTGTAATTGAATGACATTCTTCACACTGGTGTAGATATCTATATAAGGATATTTGAGGTTAGTGGCTCACGTCCTTACAAACGTCTACTGTATCTCATCTACGCAAAACTTTTGATCTTCCGAAATAGTACCTATAGTACAGCCGGTGAAGGCTTAAAGATTTGGTTTTGAACAACTTTGGTCTTTGTTCGAAAATGGGTTTGGCTTCTGTGAATGCAAAAATGAAATACACAGAGTTGTTTTCTTTGCCTTACTTCTGTGAATTGAAAGCTCACTAATAGCTCACTCAAAAGAGCATCACTTCAATTGCATTTTGATTCATTTGAATCCATCCCCGAGAGAGAAGACATCTGCATACAAACAGAAAACATTCTGTTATTTTGCACGTGAAACAGCACGGATTTTATCCCGTATAGTTTTTTTATTTTTTATTTTAATTAATTAAATTAATAATTAATTAATTTAATATTTTTTAATAAATTTTATTTTACCTTGGTCTTATTCATTAGGTCAGATGAAATTATTTATTCTTAGATTTGAACACTCATAAATAATAAATCTCAATTATTTATTTTTTGGACTTTATTAAACAGCCCAATAAATAATTAACAAGCCCAAATAGACCAAATAAAATATCATACCTTTTATCTAGTTCCAGATTAATTTGCTAATTATTCAATTTAGACCTTGGGCCCTGAATAATTAATTAACCAATTAAATTAGATAAAATAAAAACTCTCTTTCAGACCTTTTGTTTTATTCGACTCTAATAATAAATTAGACTAATAAAATAAAAATCTATAATTATCAAGGCCAATTTCTTAACCCAAATCTTTCATGACTTAAAAGCCATTCTGGGGACCAAAAGACATATTGCCTTGGCTACTAAAATGACCAAAAAACTCCTGCTATATAGATAGCTATATTTTACATTTTAAATATTTCCTAATATCACCATAAGGAAATATTGACCCCAAGGACAATACTGCGTTAGAAAAGTCTTCGACCTACACGTGTAATAACTAAAATACCCTTCTACGCATCACCGTGAAATTAGAGAGGAAGAGTGTATCAAACACCTCTCTAATAGACATTTACCATTCTTAGACCTCTAGTCCAATGATCCACGACTCTTGGAATATTTTCACTTTTCAAGGGAGCTACTCTATAGTAAACATCTAAGTCATGTTTCCCAAAACTCTGGATAATTAGATCATTTGAACAGTCACAATGGGCGATACAACTTAGAAGTTATCTTATACAAGTCTATCTTAACTAACTAGTCACATATACTCAACATATAAGTATATTGGTTCTACGAAAGAACTTCAATTACAATATATCAAAGTATATACTTCTAGCTTCATTAGACTACCAATTCATACTCAAGCAGTAGAGTATTAGTTTACGTTGTAGCAGTAATAATGTATGTTTTTTTAAATAGTACTTTTAGAAACCACTATTACAGGTCTTGATTTACGTATTCGAAATATGTTCATGCCATGAAGTGAGTGGACTACTTACTGGCTAAATGTAAGTCATTCTCCATTTAGAATTTATAACACAATAACCTATACATGATGAGATTCACATTCTCATCAATCGGTTAAAAACAAACATTTATGTGTTAAGTAACCCATAATCCATATCTTACTGTGAAAGACCACCATTCACATGAATAACTTATTTAAATACAATGGGTCCTTTCCAAATAAAAATCGTGCACAAATAAAATATAAATTCACAAATAAATTTTGATAATAAATTCTTTTATTAATAAATTCGATAATTACATCAGATAATCTAATTTAGAGGGCATATATTTCAACAATCTCTCACTTGCATTCTAAGACTAAGAAAGTCCGTAGGTGCCCACCCCTATGGCATCTAAATATCTTTTGAAGGCTCTCTCAATCAAAGGTTTGGTGAAAGGATTTGCTAGATTGTTCTTCGAAGCTATCTGTTCCACCACGATTTTCCGTTTCTGAATGAAATCCCGGATTAGGTGGTATTTCCTCTGGATGTGCTTCTCTTTCTTGTGGTTCCTGTGTTCTTTAGATTGCGAGACTACTCCAGAGTTGTCGCAATACATTACAATCGGTCTGTTTATGTATGGCACAACTTCAAGTTCTGAAAAGAACTTTTGGAGCCAGACTGCTTCCTTGGACGCTTCCAAAACTGCCACATACTCAACTTCCATGGTTGAGTCAGTAATTCAAGATTGCTTAATACTCCTCCATGAAACTACTCCTCCAGACAAGGTGAAGACATATCCACTAGTGGATTTTCTCTTATCCTTATCCGCTTGAAAATCTGAGTCTGTATATCCAGTAGAAACCAAGTCGTCAATCCTGTAAACTAGCATATAATTTTTCGTACCATTGAGGTACTTAAGAATATGCTTTACTGCTTGCTAATGAACCTCCCAAAGGTTTGACTGATATCTGCTAACTAAGTCTAGAGTAAAGTAAATGTCTGGCCTAGTGCACAGTATGACATACATGAGACTTTCCACAGCCGAAGTATAGGGAATCCCACTCATCCTGTCTTTTTTCTCTTGGGACTTAGGATAGTCCTTAGAACAAAAAGACAACCCATGTCTGCAAGGGATTAGAGCTCCTTTGCATGAATCCATGCTAAACTTGGCCAATATCTTGTCAATGTACGTCATTTGGGATAATCCTAAGATTCTCTATTTCCTATTTCTAAGAAGCTTAATTTCGAGAATGTAATTGGCTTCTCCTAAGTCTTTCATACTAAATTGACTAGACAGTCAAACCTTAATAGATGACAATGTCCTTACATCATTCCTAATGAGTAGAATGTCATCCATATATAGAACAAGAAAAATTACATTTATGCCTTTCAATTTTCTGTACACGCACACGCATAGTTCATTCTCATTTTGAATGAAATCGTAAGACTTTACAATCTCATCAAAATGAATATTCCATGTGTTGGGGATATGCCCTAGAGTCAATTTGTACTTATACTATTGTCATTATGTTTTATATAATAATATGAGGCTTTCCTTTCCATGAATAGTGAGTTTTGTTTTGTGGTCATCAAGTTTGTGACTTGATAGTAAAACCCTACAATGAATACAATGACTATTCTAAAATTGTCCCTGATCGATTATTATTATTGGAATAATAATAAAGTAAGATTAGTATGTTTGTGACTTGATGGCTATGTTTTACTGGCCATGGATATTTATGATATCGAGTCAATACATAAATAAATGTTAGAGAACATTGTATTGGACATGACCCACTGTGAAAGTACTTTATGGAATATGTCATAAGTACTTTCTAGCCATAATAAAATTGAAAGTCCTTCGACCTAAATTCATCATAGTTTCCTACTTTATAAATTCTATATTTTGACATTGTCTAAAGTTGTCTTTAACTAGATAATAAATTAGACTACTGTTGGATATAGAATAAATCAAGGAGAGGAATATGATTGATTGTGAAGGAATTTGTCCCTCAAAATTATGAGAGAGATATCCATGGGCCCCTTGATAAGTTAGACTGTTAAAAATGCATGGCCGTGCTCAAATATATTAATCTAATATATTGATATCATTTGTTTGAACAGTCTACTATGAAATCAAGAAATAATTGATTAAGCTTAATAAGGATGACATGCTCCGTGCCTTATGCTTAATCTGGATATCGTGTGACAAAATGACTAAATATAAAATTATGGTTTGGTTCAAAGAGATCACCGATCTTCATTTAACCTGGATAGTTATAATGTTTTGTTAGAAACCGCTTATAACTTGTGGGCCATTTAAATATGATTTAGGCACACTGCCAGTGTTAAATGAACCTATAGGGTCACACAATAAGCGAACTTGTTAGGTTATTTTTCTGGTGACCAGATTCGATGAATCTGGAAATATGTCTAAGTTAATCGTACTTAGAAAATTTACCAGATATAATGAATCTGGAAATATGTCCACATTCGATGTATCTGAATGATGTCCAGATTATAAGAATTTGACTCGGTAAATTAATTAATTAAATTACCGAAATAATGGCAGAATCTTATCATATCAGTTTTAATTTAATTTGAATTTAAATTAGAATATGATAAGATATTATTAGGGTTGGACTCTAAGAGGTTCGGGGGTTTTTAAGAAAACCCTAGCCGTTTGTTTCAATAGTCCAATTTTTCGGTTGAAAACATTCGTGCCATTCTTTACCAGAAGAGAAAAAAAAAAAAAAACCTCTCAAACCCTAGGCGCTAGCACTCCCCGGGTATCGAGTGAGTTCGCGGTGTATATCCGATAGAGGACGTTCGCATACTGCAGCGTCTGGTGATTGTTCGGGTTGAACGTACAACAGCGCAATCAGAATCGAAGAATTTCGATTACAGCAACCATAGGTAATTCTTAAACCTTAGATCTTCTTAATTGTTTATTTGGGTCCTCGGGATGGATTCGTGGATGTTTTCTATGTTTAGGAGTCCACGAATTCTAACACCATGTTCTAGATGCCTGTTTAAGTCCATAAATGGACTTCTTAAGCTTGCAAACCATATGTTCCTGGCCTTTAGCAATAAAACCTTCCGGTTGGGACTTATAGATGTCTTCGTTAAGATGGCTATTAAAAAATGCCTTCTTGACATCCATTTGCCATATCTCATAGTCGTAATGACATGCAATGGCATGGGGGATACAGATGGGTGGACTTAGGTATGGCTACCGGGGAAAAGGTTTTATCATAATCGATTCCCTCTTTTTGAATATACCCTTTTACCACAAGCCTAGCTTTGAAGGTTTCCATCTTCCCATCCACTCCTCTCTTTCTCTTGTATAACTACTTACACCTAATGAGTTTTATCCCTTCAGGTGAAGCTATAAGATCCCAAACTAGATTGAAGTATATAAACTCAATCTCAACTTTCATTACTTCATGCCATAGATCTGTATCGGCATTAGTAATAGCTTCTTCGTATTTGGTGAGGTCTTATTCCTGATAGTCAAAGACCAGTTCGAAAGCCTCTCCTATTCATATTTTTGGAACTCTAGATATCCTCCCACTACAACGAACTCCATTTGTACAGGTTCTTGAGGCTGTGCCTTTTCTTGTTCTATAATTAGGTCTAAAGAAGTTAATTCCAAAGATAACTTCTCCTGGAGTTCTAACCTTGTTGAACCTTTAGTCGAAATACTTTGATTATCCTCCAAGGATCTAACGTTAGTACTTTCTGCTCCTTGGGATGATAAAAGTAATTTCCTTTTGTCTCTTTTGGATACCCAACAAAGTAGCATAATCCTGATATTAGTTCTAACTTGTCTCTCTTGATCAGTACATAAGTTGGATAGCCCCATATCCTGAGATGATTTAGACTTGGCTTACGTCCAGTCCACATCTCATATGGTGTTCTAGGTACTGACTTGGAAAGCATCAAGTTCAGAATATATGCCGCTGTTTCCAAGGCATATCCCCAAGAAGAGACCGAAAAAATAGCATGAGACATCATACTTCGAACCATTTCCATTAATATCCTATTCCTTCTCTTAGCTACTCCATTCTGTTGGGGTGTACCCAGCGAGAGAGCTGTGATACTATTCCATGATGTACCACGTAATCTTTAAACTCACCGAGGAGGTATTCTCCACCACGATCCGATTGTAAGGTTTTGATCAATTTTCCTGTCCGACGCTCCACTTCAGTCTTAAACTCTTTGAACTTGTCAAAAGAGTCAGACTTGCACTACAAGAAAGGCAGGAATTAGCGAGGGAAATTAACGAGGGATTAATTCCTCGCGAAATCTGTGAGGGATTAGCGAGAGATGAAAGAGTTCGACACACAGATTGACTTTTCGTCGCTAATCCCTAGCTAATTTGCGACAGATCAGCGTTAACAAAAAATCCTTTCAAATTAGCGAGGGATAAAGATTTCCCATTCTAATCCGTCGCTAATTTGATAGGGATTTGTGACGATATTTATTTTTACCTCATATCCATTGTAAATTTTTAGCCTCGAAATTGCGACCGAACCCTTGCTAATCCCACGCTAAATTGCGAGGGAATAGCGACGGAAGTTTTCGTCGCAATTCATTACCTAATTTGCGACGGATTGGAGTTTTATTAGCGAGGGATATGAGGAATCCCTCACTAATTCGTCGCTGAAAATTTCCATCACTAATCCCTCACTAATTTCCAAGAGATTCCCTATTTTGTGAATTTTCAAATTTTTTCCTCACGATACTTTTGTGTGCGGTAAATTTTTTTATGTAATACCCTTACAAATACTTCAATCTTTATTATTTGTTGAATTATAACCAATGTATTTGCATTCAATATATGTGTAATTACCATCGACAAGTTACGAAGTATAGATTATAGTTAAATGATATGCACACATTATACTTTTGTACAAATTCGTTATGTGTAGTATATATATAATATATTTATCACTTTATAAGTATATATATATATATATATATATATATATATATATATATATATATATTTGATGCATCGATCATATATGATCGATGTATAATTATACAAATATGAACACACATTTAATTAGTATGAGAGTTTACGTATACAACCGAAGTTCTATATATTACATTTTATTACATTTGATTAGGGTAATAAATACAATTTTGGGATATAAATACACGTCAATACTAATTAAACTTTTCATATATTAGTAAGCGTAACAGGATCGATATTAATTAAACCTAAACAAACACTATGATGATTATTTAGAATTGTTTACTGACAAAATATTTCATGCTCTTAATCCGTAGCTAAGTAGGAAGTAGCTAAGTGTTGATAGAAATAAATATGTTTTCCTAGTAGAGTATTGAAAAAAGTGAGGAAAATGTAAAACCCGTCGCTATTCCCTCTCTAAATAGTGACGGATAATAATAGCGAGGGATTCATTGGAAAAAGTGAAAATTTTGAGTGGAATCTGAAATTCAAAAAATCACTCGCTAATCCCTTTCTAATACAACGCAATTAGCGAGGGATCAGAAAGGCACTGAAAAATCCGTAGAGGTTTATCGTCGCTAATCCGTTGTTGAATAATCACTCGCTAATCGCACGCTAATTTGCGATTGATTAGCTAGGGATTGTATTTATTTTTTTAAAATACCGTCGCAAATCCTTCGCTAATGGAGAGGGATTAGCGACGAAATTGTCCCTCGCAAAGCCCAACGACTATTACATCTGTTCTATCGTCCCTTTCATTGCGTTCTTTCCTCTTTTCTCTGTCTTCTCCGGCTATCTCTTCCAATCCCGCTGGTGACCTTACTTTATCATTGCCTTTCCTACCACCGAAAGACCATCTGACCAAAGCAATAGTTCCCCCCACCATCGAACCACCGGCTGCCTTCATCGAGATAAGTGGACGACTGCCGCCTTGTGCCATTGTGGATGACTGTCGCCGGCGACCTTCATCTTAGCTTGAAGTTCTACCGCCAGCTTACAGATAAAGCTCTGGACAAAAAGGTATTAGTTGAATTTATGACAGATTAGTGGGCATCTCAACTGAGCATTTGATTTATGGTACTTGAACATGATTAAATCTTTGAATATCTATTATGTGCTGCCAGCAATTGGGTTATCTGGTATTACTTTTAATAGCTTGATAATTTCATTTTTTTATTCTCTGTTACTTTAAGGGAAACAATATCTATAAGAACTAAAGAGGAAAATAGGAAGAAGGAAAATTGGGAAAGGAGAAGATAGGAGAAAACTGAGAGAGGAAAACAAAGGAAAGGAAGAAGAGAGAAAAAGAGAAACTAGAGAGGAGAATAAGAAGGAAGGAAAAGGAGAAAGAGAAGAGAAGAAGGAAGAGAAGAAAAAGGAAAGAAAATAAGAAGAAAACCAAGGAGAAGAAGATAAGAAAACTGGAAGAAAAGAAAAAAAAAGGAGAGAAGAAAAAGGAAAGGAAATCGAAGGGAAAAGGGGGAAAAGAAAGGAGAAAAGAGAACCCTTGCAAGCTTGGTTTTACATCAATAAGTGGGTAAGATTCTTCTGTTTAGATTTCAAGTTAAATTGCATATGTTGAAGATTTATTTTGAAGCCTTAATAGTTGAATTCTTGAAGGGAAAATGAAAACAAAAATTGTTGTTGTTATTATTGACATATGGCAGGTTGGTTGAAGGGATATAATGGTGAAGCTTGATGGCTTGCATGTGTTTAAATGTTGAAAACTAGCTAAATAAAAGAAGCAAGAAATTTATGGAAGAAAATTTTGTGAAGTTATTTAATATGAAAATGAATGAAGTAATTACTAGATAGCAATTTGTGAAGGTTCCTTAAGTTGAGATGATTGTGGTGGCTGAAAAACCATATAATATAAAAATACCAAAAGCTGCCATTTAGAAGAGAAAAAAATTTTGTTTTGGCAACTTGAACATTGGATGGTCAGGAAGTGTTGGGCATGAAAGCAAGATAAAACACCCTTGTTGGGATGTTAAGAAGGGTTTTAACAGGCTTAGATATGGTAGATTATGTTGAAGAAAACATAGAAAAAACCTAAGAAAAGTTGTGTATGGAAATAACTGTTTTTTTAACTTCATTTAGCAAAGTGTTTTTTTGTATATAACCAAGTACTTTTCTAATTTATCATGGCATGAACTCTTATACTTTAAAGCTTTATGCCTTGTGAGTTTATCCAAACCATATCATGGCTAAATGTTTTCCATCACATTTAAATAGGAAAATTTTATTCAACGACATGAATATCTGTGAGACTTCAAAATTCCAAAAGATTATTGTGAGATTGAAGAGGAAGTAAAAAGTAAAAGTGGAAATGTGATTGAATTATACTACCTATTGATTAGAGTAACTGAAAAAGTTGGGGATGATTGTAAAAGTGAAGAAGGAGAAGATATGCAAAGAAAGAATATCTTTTTATTTGATGTCTCAATTAACAAAAACTGTGTAGTATCCCTTACATTTAATTAACATAATTAGACACCTTGAATTTTGATGAAATTTTTAATCTAACTCCCTTACATATTGTTACGCACAAATTAGGCATACAATTCTTCATTGATTGTTTTGGACAGACGAGCTATTCTTAGGTAAGAAAATCCTCCAATTGTATCTTTAGAATCCCGTGAGTGATGGGTGATCACTCACCGTGAGTGATGGGTGATTGCCCTCAGATTTGGTATTGTTGATTAAATATTTTGAGGTTATTTGTATTTTGTGAATTTTTTACACTGAATTTTGTGTGAATTGTGGTGGCCTTGCACCTGGAAAATGTTCAAGTTATAAGGAAAACTCTGTCAATTTTTTTTTATTTTAAAATTGAGGTGGCATGCCAAGAGATTCTTATTGATTCTTACCTAGTGTATTTCCATATATTCTTTTCATTGTGAAGTTGATTTATGCATTGGAGCTCAAATATAGAAGGGAGAAATATAAAAATGTTGTTGAGGAGGAAATAATTCCAAAATTTAAAACGGAGTAGAAAGTACCATAACAAAATGAGAAGAAGAAGAGTTGGCTAGAAGTAGTGTAAAACCAAATGAGGGGGGGGGCAAAAAAGGTGAGAATAAGCTATATAGTCTAATATTGTCTAAAAACACCAAATCTAGAGAAAAAATGAGGATAGACAATGTTAAGGCCTTGATAGGATCTCAAAGATATAGGAACATCAAATGCTATAAATGTTTGGGTTATGGGCATTATTTTAAGGAGTGTCTAAACAAGACATTGATGTTCATCAATAAGCAAAGGGAGATTTCATCCGATAAGGAAGCATGTGGTAAAAATTATTGTGAGATTGAAGAGGAAGTAAAAAGTAAAAGAGGAAATGTAGCACTAAAAAGTGTCATTCTTTCATTTATTCCTTTTGTATTCAAATCAAGGACCTATATCTTGTCACAACTGACTATTCTTTTCTTTTCTTATTGGTTTGGCATTATAGTCTCAAAGGTATGCTTTTCATGCAAGAAATTGTTTAATGACTCTGCCCATATGTTTTTTTCTTGTTTTGGCTTCCTTGTGTAGAATATTTTATTTTATTGATTAATGACTCTGGGATTGTGTATTTTTTACAATGAATGTTGGGTGAATTGAGGTGGCTTTGTGCCTGGAAAACGTTCAAGTTATAGGGGAAACTCTGCCAAATTTTTTTTAAAGGATTTAGAATGCACAACTCGATAGCATGTCCGTATTTCTTCGGAATCATTATTCAATCTTTCTTCCATAATTCATAGTAAGTATATTAGGGTCCTCGACCTTCACAATTACCATCGTTCTTCATTCGAATTATACACGTGCTAATAAGCTACATGGTTTTGGCCTAAATATAAATGGATGATCGTGGTTGGATGTACAGAAGACACGTACAGTGGATTAAAGGAATTACATCTGAGTTTGAACAATGGGTCAAGCAATTCATTGCATATTATTTGTCAACTGGTCCAGCCTCAGTTATAAGGTGTCCGTGTGGAAAGTGTAAAAACAAGGCGTACCTTTCCCCAGATGAAGTGGAGCTGCACTTGTACAGATTTGGGTTTGTTGCTAATTACCGAAGATGGACTAGTCATGGTAAGGGTATTAATCCGTCGCCAACTACATCAATAACCGGCACTTGTACGACTGTAGTCGAGTCAAGCTCTAACAATCCGTATCGAGACATGGTGATTGATGCAGTTGGACATCAATTTCCAACTGAACCTTCATCATCGGAGAATGTTGAGGGAGCACCTAACTCGGATGCGCAGAAATTTTATGACATGCTGAGAGCTTTAGAAACTTCTATATGGGATGGATGCAAGAATCACAATACGCTATTAGTTGTTTCTTGTCTTTTGAATATTAAATCCGAAAACAACGTGTTGGAGAAATGCTTTAATCAGGTGATGCAATTGATGAAGGAGGTATCACCAAGTAGTAATAAGCTTCCGGATGACTTCTATCAAACAAAGAAGTTGGTATCTGGTCTAGGGCTTCCTGTTCAGAAGATAGATGTCTGCCCAAATGGAATCATGCTCTACTGGAAGGACGACAATTGGTGGCCCTTATGGTCGACAGTGTCAGTGGCCCAAATGGACGACAGTGCTCTACTGGAAGCACCTTATGGTCCACCTGCCATATAAGGCCAGGGTTGATGGCCATGTTCAATATAGATGGATGTATCCATTCGAGCGGTAAAATATTGTGTATTATTATATCTATATATACATCTACTATGTGAATCAGTTCTAACTTACAAAATGCATTAGGTTCTTATATCGTTTGAAGACCAAAGTTAAAAATAAGGTGAGAGTGGATGGATCAATTTGCAATGCTTACTTAGTTGAAGAGCCAACTACATTCTTCTCCTATTATTTTGAGCCGTATGTGCAGACTTGACATACAGCTATGGCTAGGAATGATGAGGGCGTTCATGATACAAACTCAAGTGACACTATATTGCCTATATGCGCCGTTCTAGGAAGGGTTTTGGGAAGTATTCACAATAGATATTTTACCCCGAATGAATTTAAGGCTGCCACAAATTACATATATCTAAACTGTGAAGAAGTTCAACCATACATTATGTAAGTATACCGCTATTGCCTTACATTGCTAAATTTTATACGACAATACTTTGAACGAGTTTTTCTTATGTGTTCGTTTTAAGAAATTTAAAAATGACTTGTAGTTGTATGAGCCGAGTATAACAGACCCTGAAGTTGATAGGAGAATAGAGTCGGAGTTTGCAGGATGGTTTAGGACTTATGTGAGTTGAACACATCCAAAATGAGACTTTAAAATAAATTACATTGATATCGAAGGTGCATTAACGCTTTGTTTTTTGCTAGGTTCATGATCTACAAAATCAAGTAACTGAACAACACTTAAAAAGCTTGGCCTAGGGACCTTCGAGACAAGTGAAATACTTCCATGGCTACTTCATAAATGGTTTTAGGTTCCATACACATGATCAGTCATTCGGAAAAAAAATAATTAACAGCGGAGTTTGTGTTAAAGGCGACAGAGATAGTGCCGAAAATTATTACGGAGTGTTGAAGGAGATTGTCGAACTTCAGTTCCCTGGGACTCCTTATTTAAAAGTTGTCCTATTCAGTTGTGATTAGTTTGATCTAACGCTAAATCGGGGGGTTAAAATTCATCCTCACTACAAACTTGTTGACATCAACTGTAAGAGGAATTACCTAAAATATGACCCCTTTGTGTTAGCTCAACAAGCAACTCAAGTGTATTTCCTATTCTACTTGGGGAGCAAAAGACCAAAATCTGATTGGGTAGCTGTTTGTAAAATGAAAGCTCGACATGTTATTGATGCACCCGTTGTCGAGACACCATATCAAGAGAAAGTAGATGATGCGCAGGCAATCAATGTATGTGTTGAGGATGACAACTTTAGAAGGTTAGTAGATGAGTCTGGTATTGGAGATACAATCGATTTTATGGATTCGGGATTAATGATAGAGGAAGCACAACCGAACAATGAAAACGATGACGAGGAAGAAGAATGAGAGGCAGGATCCTCTACAGACGACGATGTGGAAGGCTACTTATCCAATGATGACAGAAGTCCATAGACTAGGTCCAAGTTTAACTAATGTATAGATATAATTATTAGTTCTGCTATCGTTACATTACAAGCGTTTTACTTTTAAATTTATTATCTTTTCTTTCTTCCAAAATATGATCATTTTTATGTATTTAAATAATTCCAGAAACATATGGCTTCCGATGTCTCACCCGACGATCGGTCAGCAACTCGTGAGTCGTCGAGGGCGGATGAGACATCGTCCCCGAGCATCGCCCCACATATACCTGCTCCGCAACCATTGCCTCCAGAAGAGGCTTGATCAGAGCAGTCCCCTACCCCGATCCCAGGTTCTTCAGGGCTCACAATTGGCGCTCCATCTACTAACGACACGCGACTGCTGATTGAGCCAGTTGGTGACTCGTAAGTCGGCTACATAACTACTTATTGCACGCTTTTCTAAATTTTTAAAATTATAACTTTGTCTAATATTACAAAATTTATTTTCTTGGAATAGGTTCACACATTCGATTCGATATGTGAGGGAGATTGTTGAGATTTTTAAGCGATACTACATTGGAGCCTATGATACATTCTCATAGGTTCCGATTGATGTTCAGAACATGTGGTTTGATCTTTGGAGTGTGAGTTCGATTTGTAATTATTACTTGTAGTCTTTTTATTATTTTTAATATGTTTTCTTATTTGTAATTACTTGTAACGGCTACTTTGATTTTGCAGTCTTTCTTCTATTGGCGCCCCGAGCATGCCGCACAAATCCGGGCTAATTGGGAGAAGAAGTGTAAGGCTAGACTTTCAGATGCATTGTCCAAGGCTCGGAAGAAGCAGGGGGGGGTAGCTGCCCCAAGTGGATTTTCCTAGACCATTGGACTACTTTATCGGAGCATTGAAGGTCCGATAGGTGGCAGCGTATCTCTTCCGCTGCTAAGCGGAACAGATTCATTGGTCAGGTGTCCCACACAGGAGGATCCATTTCTTTTACTGAGCATGAGGATCGAATGGTAAGTGTAAAATTTTTTACTGTTCGGCATATTCGCTACTTCACATTTAGTTAATCATAAAAACTAACAACTAGTCATTTCTTGTCACAACAATAGCGGAGACCGTTAGGTTCTGACTTCAGCTACGTCGACCTCTTCAGACGCACCCATATGTTCCAGGACGGGCCGAGGAAGGGCCAATACGTCAGTGATCGATCGCGCCACACGCTGGTAAGAATACATAATCTTAGACATTTTATGTTTAATATTATTTATATTTTGATCGTTAATTTTAAATATTTTTTCCGTGTTTCCTTGCCCCAAATTCGACAGGATACTGTCACTGCTATTATTGAGAGTCACGCGCAGTCGGGTTCCCAGACTAATTCTACGAGCATGGTCGCACCGAGTAGGGTTCCTGACGAGAAGACGCTATTCGTCGAGGTGGATGACAAAGTGTGCAAGAAGAGACGAGTGTATGGATTGGGCTCCAAGTCTGTGAGGGTGAGACGGAGGTTACAGCAGCCAGCCTCATCTGAGTCATCGACTTCTTCTACCTCGTTGGATGTGAGCTAGCTGCAGAGAGAGTTACACACCGAGAGGAAGAGGCAAGAGAGAGTTGAGCATCAGGTACAGGTATATCGGAGCCACAGCCAGAGTTTGACTGAGTACCTGACGCTTGTGTCTCAGAATTTGAATCTACCTCCGCCACCGCCGATGCCAGCTGGTCAGGAGGACGATGCTGAGGATGAGGAGGACTTCGTCATCAGTCCTCCAGATTCACATCCAGATCATCAGCCGGGCCCTTCCGATTCACCTGCACCCCCTCCGTCGGCTCCAGCATCCACACTGATTCTTGCTTCGTAGTTAGAATATATACACTACATTTTTATATATTATTCATATGTTTTCATTATTATATTTATTTAGGACATTTAGACAACATTTTTATGTATTATTCACATTTGTCATTATTATATCTATTAATAATGACTATTTGGTGGTTTTTTAATTTAATTAAATTTTGTATTATTTTGATAGATGAATTTTCTTCAATTACAGGGCATTTTTTAAAATATTTTAAAATTATACAGTACTAGCGAGGGATTAGCGAAGGATTAGTGACGAAATGGAACTCATACGGATGCCCTCGCTAAAAGCCAGGTTTTCCCATGACTAATCGCACGCTGTTAGCGAGGGATTAGAAACGGAACTGATAATCCGTCACTAATCCTTCATATATTGCATGGGATTAGCGACGGAATTAATCAAACCATTTATTCACAATGACTGTCCATAGCTAATCCCAAGCTAATCTTGGGATTAGCGACGAAAAATTATATCATAAAATTAAAAAGAAATTTCCCGTCGCTAATCCCTTGCAAATTAGCTTGCGATTAGCGACGGATTCACTAAACAACAAAATTAAAAAGAAATGTCCGTAGCTAATCCCTCGCAAATTAGCGAGGCATTAGCGACGGAAAATTCCCACCATTCAACTTTTAATAATTACTAAAATATTCCGTCGCTAATCCCTTTCTAATTAGAAAGGGTTCAGGGATGGAATAAACATATCCCTCGCAGATCCGTTTCAAAATTTCACTGCTGAAGCCGTTGACTGCTGAAAATGTACCTCGCAAATCCGTCGCTATTTGCGAGGGATATTTGAATCCGTCGCAAATTTTTACTTTTGCGAGGAAGAATTTAGCGGGGGACAATTCCGTCACTAATTATATTTAGCGATGGATTAGTGATGGAATTGTCCCTCGCTAATGCTTAGTTTTCTTGTAGTGTTGCGTCTCATTAGGTAGATAACCAAACCTTGTGCAATCATCCATGAAAGTGATGAAGTACTCAAAGCCCCCTCTAACTTGAGTAGATAAAGGACCACACACATCAGTATGAACAAGACCCAATATCTCCTTAACTCTATCAGCCTTTTGGGTGAACGACATTTTGGTCATTTTTCCTATAAGGCAGGATTCACACTGAGGCCAACTTTCCAATCCTAATGAGCTCAAGGGCCCATCATGGGTTAACATCTGAATCCTGGTTGAGTTAATATAGTCCAACCTTAGATGCTAAAGATATGAGTCATTGATATTGGTCTTTCTCTTCTTAATTAAAAGTTCAGATTGAGCGTTATTTATTTAATTATTTGTAGGATTTAAAAAGAATAAATTTTTATACATGTGCCTTGTACATAAAACTTTCAATTTTTACTGATAGTAATACCAGAATGGAATGAAGTAGAATATCCATGATTTATTAGTTTTGCAACTGAAATTAAATTCTGTCTAAAACTGAGTACATATAAAATATCCTTTAAAACAACTATTTTATTACAATCAAATACAAGATCTAGCTATTCCATTGCAAGGGCCCATATTCGTGCTCCATTTCTTACTCGTAGTTTATACTCACCCTTCTGGAGTCTTCTTATCTTCCTAAACCCCTGTAAGGAGTTATAGATATAATCAATGGCACCAGAATCAACAATTCAAGTGGAAATTGATCAAATCATTGAAATAGACTCTAGATAGAGAACAATACCTGTAGGTTTTTTCTTGACCTGAAGTTCTGGACACTCATTTTTCTAGTATCCATTCTGTCCACATTTGAATTATTTGCCTTTGGGCTTGTTAGGTTGGGTATGTGCATTTCCCTTCTTCTTCTTGAACTTCCTGGGCTTAGGCCCAATTTTAAAAGAAAAAGTCCTCGCAATCATAGCCTTGGACTGTGACTTTATGACCTTCTCTGCCATCTAAAGCTCTTTCATCAACTCAGTTAAAGTCATATTCAATTTGTTCATATTGTAGTTCAACTTGAACTGAGTAAAAGAGCCCGGCAGAGATTCGAGAATCATGTCCACTTGGCTCTCGGGGTCAATAACAGCCCCTAAGACTTCTGCTTCCTCAAAAGCAGCAATCATTTTGAGTATATATTCCCTGACTAATGCCCCCTTAGCCATTTTAGTGTTTATTATCGTCCTAAGAGCTTCCCACCTTACAGGCCGGTTTTTATCGGCTAACATTTGGCTAATGATTGGCTAATGTCATATGCAGTAGCCATGTGCTCGTATTTTGACTGGAGCACATTAGACATGGAGGCCAACATGTAGCATCGAGCTATTTTGTTGGCCTTCTTCCATACTTTTTCAGTCTCATGCTCCTTCGTGGTGAAATCCTCCCTGATAATAGGGCAGGTTTCAAAAAGGATATATTTATACTCTTCAACAGTGAGTATTATGTCCAAATTCCTTTTCTAATCCACATAATTTGGACCCGTTCGCTTATTCTCATGGAGAATAATGGCCAAAGGACTAAAAGAACCTCCACCAACCATTTCGAAATATAAAAAAAAAAAAGAAAATTCAATTTGTGAAAAAATAAAATAATTTGTGAATTTATCCTCATATTAAATCCGATAATAGTTAACCTTATCACTATTATCTTTAATATGATTAATTTGACTTTTAGAAAAATTGACATAGCTTCTTGGGAAAATTAACAGTTTTCTAAGCTAAGTGTATTAACCACCACAAATTAATTTCCCTTCTAGGTAATGATCTAGAAGATAACTCTATCGTGGGATGACCATTTCTTCTCATTTCCTATGGACATTCCCCACACTATATCCTCCAACGTGGGCTGACCGATCATAGCACGTGTCTCGGGTTATTAATTACATTCATCCATTAGTTCTAGATCTTTGTGATATTCCTATCCTATACGGGTTCACTCACAGGGTGACACGTGGGGATTCACGATCTCTAATGAGGATCGTGATGGAAGCCGTGAGGCCTTTGGAACCCCTCTCCGACTTAGTATTTTAAAATAAGGGGTTTTTCTTGGAAAATATATTTTGAAATTTTCAATTAAGTTTTCTTTTAACTCAAAATATATTTAAACTCATAAAAATTTCTATGTCAAGGTTTATATTCTTTGAGAAATTTTTTCATAGATTAATTTTATTTAAGTTAATAAACTTAATAATTTTAAAAAAAATTCCAATAAAATTTTCGAGAGATATTGATATCAAGTTTTGACAAAAATAATTTTTCTTGTTAAAATTCAATCAAAATAATTTTCTATTTTAATTCACAAAAATATTAAAATTCAATATATTTTATATGTTAAAGATAAAATCCTTCGAGAAAATATCCAAGAATTAATTTTTGTTCGAATTAAAATTAACCATTTGATTTAAGAAAAATATTTTTCTTTGTCAAAAATTCCCAAAAACTTTGGTCTTCGAGAAAACGTGCACATAGAGTACAAAAAGAAATAAGCATGCTAGAAAACTGTAAATATTTTCATACTTTTCTATTATTTTAATTTAAGTGTCTAAATAATAGAATTAAATATAATAATTAATTAATGGTCTTATTTAATCCTAAAATTTCCTTTGCTATTATTTTTCATGTAAAATATTCAAAGAATATTAACTATTGTAATAAAAATATTTTTGCTTGGTATGGGACCAAAAATCAATTTTTTTTTTTTTAAATTTTGATCGAGTCCATGCACCCGCCACATTGGATCACGGCCTATGGGTTCGAATGGGTGGACCGGGTAGATCTTAGCTTCCACAAGGAAGCTTTCCTCACAGATGGTAGGCGGCTTGGCAGCTCGGAGGCTTAACAGCTAGGGTTGTCAATGGGTCGGGTATACCCAGACCCGGATCCGTACCGGACCCATTTATAGCGGGTCTGGTACACCTATTCTCATACCCGACCCGACCCGCTTACCCGTTTACTATGTATAAATGGGTCCGAGTATGGAATTATATTACCCATACCCTATTACCCAATTACCCGTTTAATAAATTATATATATATATATATATATATTATATATAAAATATTATATTAAAGGATTTTTTTTTTAGTCAAACCCTAACATTGCTCATCTTATCTCATCTCTATAGCAGGCTGCTGTTTCTCTTCAGTCTTCACTGTCTTCTTCACTATTCACTCTTCAATCTCTTCATCCTCCATTCATCGTCAACCTCAAATCATCTATAGCAACAGCCCTTTTCAATTTTTGGCAGCCATAGCAGCTAAGCAATAGCCGGCGCTGCCGCCACTGCCGACCCATGCAGCCCACGCCCATAGCAACACACACCGAGCCAGCTACATCTGATCTGAGAACCGAGGTTAGCAATGTGTTTTGTGGTTCATCTTTATTTTTGTGTAGTGGGAAGAAAGCTAGATCTAAACCGAGAATGGAAATTACCTTTCTGTTGTTGTAAAACATAGAAATGGAAGCTTATTTTGTCATCAAATGCTATCTAGAACTATAGCTTGTTGTCTTGTTTTGCAAAGTGTTACAGGGAATCAATTTGTTATAACTACCAAAGGGGAGTACAACATTCATTAGATGATGATTGATGATCCCCACTCTCGTCTTTTCCTTGATCTTTAGATGAAATAAGGCATTCTGCTATCCATATTAGATACAACGTTTCTACATCTATGGTTTTATCTCTTGAAGCTGACCAATATAAAGAAAACATGGCTTCAAATAAAATGGCAAGTCATTGTAACTCAAAGCCAATATTTCTGCTATAGCAATTTTTTCTTCTCTTTCTTCTCTCCTGAAATATGAATCAAGGTCTTTATTCACTCTTTCCCATTTTCGGGCAGGGTATACCCGACCCGGACCCAATACCCGCATTCGTGGGTATGGGTCTCTTCAATTCATACCCACCGGGTATTCGTGCCGGGCCCGGTACTACCTTTGTTTAACCGGGTCCGGGACACCCTATCCCGGACCCGATTAGACCCGTTTATAGCCCTATCAACAGCTCCTCTCACAGATAAATCTGGTGGCTCAAAAACAGCTTAGCTGCTACAGTAGCATCTTCTCCAGGATTTCTTCTACATTCTAGAGGCCTTCTGGACGCGATTTTTCTTCCATTTTCATTCAAAAATCATCCCAAACAACCGTCTATGCCCTTAAGGAAACACTGGACTTACATGATATCTACGAAAGCAATCAAACTATATTATTTCTACGCTTCCACTCGCGAAACTTACAGTGAAACTACCCATACTAATAAATACGAATGATCATATATTTTAACCAAAACAAATATTTTCTTATTTTAGTTAAGCCTAACATGCTTCCTATATTAGCCAAACTATAACTCTGATACCAATTGAAGGTTTAAAATGGAAAAAATCATCAAAACGAAAGCATATTAGGAAAACGAAAATTTTACCTCTATGATTGAATGGCCCTCTTCGCACTGCTGTAGATGTTTGTATAAGGATATTTAAGGCTAGGTGCTCACGTCCTTGCAAACGTCTACTGTGTCTCATCTACTCAAAACTTTCAATCTTCCAAAATGGTACCCGTAGCACAACCGGCGAAGGCTTAAAGATTTAGTTTTGATCAACTTTGGTCTTTGTTCGAAAATGGATTTGGCTTCTGTGAATGCAAAAATAAAATACGCAGAGCTATTTTCTTTGCCTTGCTTTTGTGAATTGAAAGCTCACTAATAGCTCACTCAAAATAGCATCACATCAATTGCATTTTGATTCATTTGAATCTATCCCCGAGAGAGAAGACATCTGCGTGCAAACAGAAAGCATTCATGCTTTCTGTTATTCTGCACGCTTATTTTATTTATTTAATTAATTAAATTAATAATTAATTAAATATTTTTTATAAATTTTATTTTACTTTGGTCTTATTCATTGGGCCAAATGAAATTATTTATTCTTGGGCTTGAACGCCCATAAATAACAAATCTCAATTATTTATTTTTTAAACTTTATTAAACAGCCCAATAAATAATTAACAAGCCCAAATAAATCAAATAAAATTTCATACCTTTTATCTAGTTCGAGATTAATTTTTTAATGATTCAATCTGAGCCTTGGACCCTAAATAATTAATTAACTAATTAAACTAGATAAAATAAAAACTCTCTCTTGAACTTTTTATTTTATTCTAATCTAATAATAAATTAGACAAATAAAATAAAAATCCATAATTATCAAGACTAATTTTTTAACTCAAATTTTTCATGACATAAGGGTCATTTCGGGGACCAAAAGACACATCGTCTTGACTACTAAAATGACCAAAATACCCCTGTTATATAAATAACTATATTTTGCATTTTAAATATTTTTTAATATCACCATAAGAAAATATTGACCCTAAGGACAATGTTGCGTTAGCAAAGTTTTCGACCTACAGGTGTAATGGCTAAAATATCTTTCTACGCATCACCGTGTAATTAGAGAGGAAAAGTATACTAACACCTCTCTAATAGACATCTACCATCCTTAGATCTTTAGTCCAATGATCCACGACTCTTGGAATGTTTCCACTTTTCAAGGGAGTTGCTCTAAAGTAAACACGCTTTTCAGGGCTCTAGATAATTAGATCATTTAAACAGTCAAAAGGGGCGAAATAACATAGAAGCTATCTTGTACAAGTCCGTCTTACCTAACTAGTCACATATACCCAATATACAAGTATATTGGTTATACGAAAAAATGTCAACTATAGTATATCAAAGTATATGCTTCTAACTTCGTCAGACTACCAACTCATATTCAAACGGTAGAGTACTAGTCCACGCTGTAGCAGTAATAATTTAGGTTTATTTTAAATAGTACTTTTAAAAACCACTATTACAGGTCCTGATCTACGTATTCGAAATACGCTCAGACATGAAGTAAGTGGACTACTCACTGGCTTAAGGTAATCCATTCCCTATTTAGAATTCATAATACAATAACCTATACATGATGAGATTCACATTCTCATCAATCGGTTAAGAATAAGCATATGTGTTAAGTAACCCATGATCCATACATTACTGTGAAAGACCACCATTCACATGAATCACTTATTTAAACATAATGGGTCATTTCTAAACAAAAATCGTGTACAAATAAAATATAAATTCATAAACAAATTTTAAAAATAAATTCTTTTATTAATAAATTTAATAATTACATTAAATAATATAGTTTAAAAGGCATATATTCGAGCAGGGTCATGTTGAGGATAAAGATAAAAGGCCAAGAATATTGAAGGGCAAATGCTGGTAAGCCCTCAAGCACATTTGTTAAAAATGTAAAATTTGCATTATGATATTCAATGATAATAATCTAGAATGCAGTCAAGCTTTGAAAATGGTAAGTTTCAATGAGAAAACGGTCAGTTTTTTTAAAAAATTTGATATTGTTATATGTAATACTTTTGAAATTTACCTTTTTGTTATTGAAAATTTTAATTACCGTCAAATTAATTGCCTACCTACTTTTTTGTTTTTTCTATTTTTCGTAAAATTAGTTACTATCAAATTAATTAAATTTTAAATTCTTAACATTTTAATATAAAATTGAAATTAAAGGTAAACATTAAGAATACAAATTTTCATTCTATTTTAAGTATGGTAACGGCCGGACTTTACCTTTTATTGTGATATTGGATTGTTACACTACATGGATATATAACATTATAATCTAGAATTTTCTTTCCTCCATTTTCTAGCATTCTTTCGGTTGAAGTAATATTGGAACTTTGTCTTTATATTGCGACACGAGGGAAAGAAACTCTTTATTGTTAAATATTGGTTCATGTACTATTCTAATTTTGAAACGTTCTTTATTAATGACGAAAGATTCAAATATAAATGACGAAATATTATGCGGCGTCCAAGAGGTGCCAATAGTAACTTTTATGTATTTAGTAGCCATTAATTTGACAAAAGCGATAAATTTAATCTAAATAATCGAATATGTACTTTTTAAAAAAAGTTGTTAACTAATTTGATAAAAATAATAATTTTTATTAAAAAATAATAAATTTCAAAATTTTTATATATTCCATATGTTTAGATTTGAATGTTCTATATTGATTTATTTAAAAAATTTAATATAACATTTTACTATAAGTAAGTTACCACTTTACCCTTATTAATTAAAAAGCTTATTAATAGGACCTATGGGTTAATTCATCTTTGCAATTAAAATATTTATTGTGGAAATTTAGGGAGGAGGTACTTATTTTAGAAAAGTAAATATTTATTTTTGAATATTTCAAATTAAAAATTTAGAAACCATATTAGAAGAGGAAATCTCTACAAATACGCCTTTTAAAAAGCCTTTATGAGAGAAAGAAACCCGAAGGCACAACACAGCTTCTTCAACAAATTAAAGAAATTTGCAATGTCACTCTCCGGTAAGATTCCGAATGATCGGTTGATGATCGAAATTCTTTTAAGATTACCAGTGAAGTCCCTAATGCGCTTTATGTGTGTATCGAAGCCATGGTGCGATCTCATCAACATGGCTTTGTACGTACCTAATTAGGGTTCTTGATGATAGGGAAGCCGTGACATCACACACAATTTCACTGCAACTCTAGAGAAGAGGCTTCACAACTAGTTTTTTGGGCCGTTTTATGCACTGTTATAGTCGATGATAGCTTCCTTAGGGTAAGAATTAGTCATTATTGGCTTGTTGGTTGGATTTTAATTACTTTATTTTTTAAGCTATGCACCTTACAATAACATCTTTGTTATGACTAATAAATTTTTGTGAAATTTATATTCATTATTCGATTTTTTTTCATGCGAGTTGGTAATAATTTTTGTGCAAGTTTGATGGTGACTATCTTTCAATAAAGAAAGGGTAAATTCCAAATTTATTTTAGAAGTAATAAATTTCAACAAAATTTAGCGTATCTATCAAATTGGAAACTGCAGGGCATTACAACTAGGGAATGTTTGATAGGGTTGAAGAAGCCTACATCCTGTTTGGGTTTTGAGGTTGATTTTGGAAAATTGAATTAATCATAATTTTTTTTAAAAAAAAATTAGGTTTTACAATAATTTAGATTAAATTAAAAAATAACGAATTCCCACCTAATTATAGATAAGTTTTATTTTACTCAACCTCAAATCTCCTATGGGATTGTGATCGATTCCATAACTACTTATTTTAGAATCGTACTTGAATCACTTCTCTATCCCTCTCGCAAGCCAATTCTCCCTTCTTGCCCCATCTTCCTCTGATTATTTACCTTTTTCTCTTCCTGTGTCAATTGATTTTTTTCCTCTCCTCTGCATAAAAAATTATAAATCTGGCCATCAACAGTTACAGGAAGGAAAATGCTTCACAAAGTCAGTCTGCAAATACCACTCAAATAGTCAAATACGTTTTACTAACTTGATTGTGAGTCCAGGAGTTAAATGAAAGTAGTTTTCTGATTAAGGCGCAAGAGGAAACTTAGAGAAATATAAGATTAATTAGGAAGAGGGAGTTGTGGTATTTCTTTTTTTTTTTTAAGTTGAAACTTGGATGATGGAAACATTAAGATTTCAGAATGATTATTATTGGGAAGACATAAGCCAAAATATTTTTACTATTCTTCCCTCATTGGCACAGTGATACAGTACTGGACAAGAGAGATTCATTTTTTGACACATTGGAACTTCGTCTCTACTTTGTGTATTGGTTCGTAATGGAAATTCAAGAAATGCTTAGCCCAAATCTCCAAACAAGCGAAGGAGAAGATATTTCATTGCAATTAAAAGGAGCAAAGAAACAGAAAAGCTCTGGGGAAAGTATTTATTTTATGGGGAATGACTCCTCTCCAATATTCATGTAACTAGATGTTAGTATCTTCTTGTATTATTGTAATAACAAGACATGCTGGTTGTAATTCACCACTCACGTCATCCTTTTCCTCTCCAAAGAAGGTTCACTTTGATAATTACTTCATCAAGTGGAAATCTTTTTCCAATCTCAACCATGAAAAAAGAATTAGTCTCTCCTTTTTAAATTATCAGTCCACTTTAAGCTTAATCTTTATCCCAAATTATTTATCTCTCTAGAAAATTAAGATTTAATATTCTAAATTTATCCATATTTAATTGTATTTTATTTTACAAACATATTAAACTATAGTTAAAAACTCATTTTACGAGTTCTAATATTCATACTCATTTCGTTAATCCCAAAAAATATAAACAGCAACTTGGAGAGAGAATTAAATATTTATCAATATTTTAACTCATTTTCTAGTAATAATTAAATACTTAGGAAAGAGAAGTAATTTGAAATTATATCAAAATTTTAGAGTTTGTGTATTTTTTAATATAAAGAGAGATATTTATCTTTGAATTGTAAGGGTAAAAATGAAAAAAAAAATTAATTAACTAAAAAACTTACTTTTCTTAATCTCTGTATAATCGATTAAAGTGGACAGATAATTTGAGATGGAAGAAGTAATCAAACACATATTACAATATTTATGCTATTACAATATTTATTATCCCAAATTATCCTCCATCTCAAATATTTTTGACTAAGAGGATAGAAGTGTCATTATGCTATTACAATATTTATTATCAAACACATATTTAAATATTTATTAAATTAATTAATTTTAAATATTTAAATTGAGTAATCAAAAACAAAGTATTAGTATTAAAATATTTCTTAATTAAAAGATTTTTTACATTAGCTAGATTAACCGTAGATTCTGACATTCATTCTTCTAAGCCAAATGGAGTGAATAATCATATGAAATACATCATACCTCTTGGGAGGATCATTTATCAGAAAAATGTTGTTGTACCGGCTATACTCCCTCTTTTAATTTTCCATACTTATCTTCAGAAACCCCCATTAAAATATCCTTCAAATTTTGCAAATCACTTGGTGAAATTTGGAGTTAAAAAGAGTTCCAATCAAGAACATCACTGAAAGGAAGAATATAGTTCTGGGAGATCAAGATTGGAACACATTCTGCATAGATTGCTTCTACAATCCTTGGACTTGCAACTTCATGGCCACTTGGACACAAACAATACTTGCCTTGCTTCATCATTTCCTGATAAGATAAACTCTCAGGAAGCTTTTCATACACTTCTATATCATCGTCTTTATCCTTCCAGTGTTCAAAAAGTACAGGTTTAATAATGCGGCCATATGTAATCCTCCAGCAAAGAATGCAAGAATTGTGCGATTTGAAGCAAGAAAACCACCTATAAGCCCACTGGTATTCCCTGATCGGAGATTGATTTCTGGAAATGATACATCCTTTTTTGGATTGAAGAACTCAGAGGTATTTGCATTGCACAAAGCTCGAATAGATGTGTCGTTGTTTTACATACCAAGTAGCACCCCAAATACGTAACCACCCCAAATAAAAGGATTGTATTAGCAATATGAAGATCATACTAGTATTGAAGTATTTGAGCTTGATAAACTTGAAAAAAGTGTTTCATTGACTTAGTCTTGGTAGATTAAATGCATAAAAAAAAATTGTACATTTTTGTAATGTTTAACTTACACAATTAGCATATCAGTTTTGAATGGATCCATCTAAGAAGGGACAAGTCCATCTAAGAATTTCCATTGAAATTCCAACAAAAAACAATATGCTACTCTTTCCATTCTTTTTTATTTAGCATTTTCAAAAACTTTTTTTATAATTTATTTTTTATTTTGTGAAATCAATAGTGTAGTTATAGTTTTTTTTTTTGCCCCTTCAATTGTATCTTTATTATTTATTATTCTACTAAATTATAATATTAATTAATTTTTAATTGTTAGACAAACTCTAAAAATTCTAATAAAGGTAATTTAGCCTTTTGCCTCTAAAGTTATATTGGAGCTTCCTTAATACGTTAAAATTTTCCAAAAATAACAAATATTGAAGAATATAATAAGTAGAGAGATGGCATATCCTTAATTAATTTGTGATTGTTAAAACTTTCCCTTATGCACGTAAATTATGTGGGACTAGAAAAAGGTACAAATGAGAGAACCATTTGTGTTAGCAACAAGAAGAGCAAAGACCTTTAGTATTGAATTATTCGTATGTGTTAAAGATTCATGCTAAATTTATATGCCAGCAGTGGCTGAGTCATGGACGAGTCTTATCTTAGTCTAAAATATATTTGAGACTGAGTTGTCGTTTTTGTCATCTGAGGCCTTGTAGATTTTATGGTAATAAAAGGTTATAAAATGCTTTTCTTGTTGTTCGATATTGATACATTAGAGAAGTGTTGATTGCACACTTTTGTTTAAGAGATTTAATAGAAGCTGCACTTTATTCAATTAACTTCTTATTACAAGAGTTAAAGTTATCCATTAAAAGAAAAAAGAATATAAAAGTATATATGCAGCAACTTTAAAAAGTGTATGCAAAACATATGTATTATTTTGACGAGAATTTATTAAGTATGAATATGTTGAGATTCAAATAAAGAAATATATTGACACGTAGCACGTTCAATAAAAATGACAAAAAATCAAAATATATATTATTAGAAATTCTCAAAATTCTCAAAAAAGATGCTAATCACTTAACATTAAAGAGAAGAAAGGATAGATGCAAATTTCATATTGGCATAATTTGTGCTTTATTAGGACACATGTATCTTTTAGTTCATTATTAAGATGTATGCATCTCACGGGTCTTAACAGCTACAATGTTCTAATCCCATTCCAAAAGTCCAAAAAGGAGTTATATCACCAAAGGACAAAACGGTACCCTCAGCCAGACTAAAAATTGACAAATGCTTGGATATTAAGAACAATGATATGTCGGAGAAAATTAGAACATATCCAGTTATGGCAAGAAAGTATGAAATTATCAACTCCGAGACTTCTGTTCCAAAAGGAATACTTAGAAGATACACTACAGGAAAAATCGCGATTTGCGACGGTAAAAAACCGTCGCAAAACCGTCGTTGACCGTTTTTGCGACTGTTTTAGCCGTCGCAAAAAAAATGACGTCGCAATTTGCGATGGCCAAGGGAAACCGTCGCTATTTGCGACGGTTTTGCGAGGGCAAAAAAAAATTCGTTACTATTTGCGAGGGTTTTGCGACGAATATTTTTTGTCAAACTTCGCCAAATGAGCAAATTTGCAACCGTTTTGCGACGAAAAACATTGACCCTCACAAAATCCACACGAATTGCGATGGTTTTGCGAGGGTCGACTTTGTGCCCTTGCAAAACCGTCGCAAATTTGCGAGGGTTTTGCAAGGGTTACGGTTTGGGCCCTCGCAAAACCCTCGCAAATTGCGACGGTTTTGCGAGGGGAGAAATAACCCCCAAGTCATGACCCTCGCAATCTTCTTGAATGAAATTTCCTTTCTACTTGTGTTCTTCCCAACCTTTTTCTGTGCATATCGAGGATGGCCACAAAATTTACACTCTCTACGATTCATGTCATCTTTCCAGTAAAGCATGCATCCATTATTGCAACATCTATTTTTTGTACCGGCAAACCCAACCCAGCCACTAATTTTTTCATCTGATAGAAATCATCAGGAATCGTATTACTGCTAGGCACAACCTCTTTCATCAATTGCACAACATCGTTAAAGGCTTTACGTGAGAGGTTATTTTCAGACTTAATGTTTAATAACCTTGAAGCCAGTGAAAGCTGCGAATGTTGTGTGCATCCATCCCAATAGGAGTCTCTGCCGCCTTTAACATATCGTAAAACCTTTGTGCCTCCACATTAGGTGGTTCTTCAAAATGGTCTGCTGATGGAGCTTCAGGGGGAAAGTCAGGTCCTGCTACGTCTAAGACCATTTCGCGAGACAGATTTTCTTGATGTGAATCAAATTCTGGGATTGAGGTAGACACACTTGAGGGGACACTCGAATGGCTCACCATGACATGTCCACCGGTAATACCTACGCACAAATCCAGACTTCCACAGGTGGAGCTTAACTTGTGCTGGATCTAGATACCTTTTATTCTTACATTTTGCACACGGGCATCTAATTACGTTTGATATTGCATTTGATAAGGCAAATGCCAAAAAAGCCTTAACCCCTTCCTCAAATTCAATAGTGATCCATTTTACACCTGAAGCGTGCCTTCTATACATCCAACTACGATCCTCCATGACGTCTAAATGAGAGAAAAGAACAATCAACTCAATAATTAAAATCACCCCTTAAACAAAAGGAAGAGAAGTGTAATTACATTTTCCTTTCTATTATCTAACAAAAAGAGGTCCAAAACATAGAATTTACAATTACTATCTTTTGATACAGTTACACCTTCAATATCTACATTTTAACCAAATTCTACATTTAATTGAGGTGAAAAGTATAATTATTTGAAGAGTGAAAATAAATGTGGAAATAAATGAGAAAATTTTATATTTGATTAAGATAAATAATATTAAAGCTAATTATATTCTTATTTTACACACTCCAAGATAAGGGTAGTTATTCTACTCCACAGTAAATAGCGGCAGATTTTGAAAAAAATTTTGACAGAGTCTCCCCTGTAATTGGACATTTTCCAGGCACAAGGCCACTTCAAAATTATACAATCAAAATGCAATTGCAAACAACAAAGATAGATCATTCATTTATACAAAAAAAATAAAATAAAAGGATAACTAGGGGTAATCACCCATTACCCAGGAGGAGTAATCACCCATTACTCACGGGAAATCCAACATTTGAATTCAACACAAAGGCAATTTATATGAACAACACGCACCTCTTACATCTTCATAATCTAAGGAAACGAATTTCTCACATAAAAGAGCCTTCAAAGCATTCCACTAGAGTTTAATCTTCATTCACACGCTTAATACACTTGTTACTGTTAGTATACATTAAATTATCGTTTATAGAAAGGTATTGTTTAAAGCTAAATTGTCTTTACCTAAACTAAAATTTAGAAAATATATCTACTAAATATAGTATTGATACATTTGTGTCTCATATTCGTTTTTGTTTATATAATTTAAGAGAAAATGAGAAGAACAAATATTTTTTTTTTTTCAATTTTATGCATTTATTCTATGATTTTCTTAAAAACTAACTATTTTGAGAGACACTAATATATTATTATAATCAAGTAATAAGATTACTAAACTAATCAGATATCAACCTTCCTATTATGACATCATAACCAATCAAATTAATTTATTAGGGTTTATATAGCTAAAACATAGTTTCTATATAATTTGACCAAAATAGTAATTTTTTGATAACAGGGTAAAAGAGAGTGCACTTTGTGTAAAAGAGAGTGCACTTTGTACAAAGTATATCACATATAAGTACAGATCAAAACACCATAAATGTTAAAAAAGGACAACAATTCCAATTAACAATTCAGCAATTCCAGTTCACAATTTCAAATTTAAATCAATAATCTCACATCAAACCACCATCATATCACTCCCAATCTCCTCAAATTCAACCCCAACATCAATACAACTTTTATACATCAATTCCAACTCTACTCATTCACAAATAATCACCCAAATTTCAAAGCTTCAGGGGAAATGCAAATCTGCCCAACATGGACTTAGTTTATAAGATAATGAAGTAGCTCAAGAGATGAATTTTAACTACTTACCCAAATGAATCAGCTTCAGCAATAGCACAGCAGTAGCACAGGAATGGCAGTGGAGGAGCTCGCTGAGGGGGGCGGGCTGAAGGAGGCAGGCCGAGCGAGGGGGCTGAGAGAGACTCGCAGGAGTGGGGCGCAGGGAGGGGGCGGGCGAGGGGGATCTGCAGGAAGGGGGCACGGGGAGGGGGACTGCGGGGAGAAGGGTCGGCGAGGGTGGGGGGGCACGGGGAGGGGGGCTGCGGGGGAGGAGCTCCGGGGAGTGGGGGCTTGGAGGGGGGAGCTGCGGGAGGGGGGCGTGGGATGGGGGGGGGGAGTTGAGGGAGGGGGCGCGGGGATGGGGGAGCTGCGGGGAGGTCACCGGCAGGGAGAGGGGGGAGGGATGGGGAGCGGCGGCGCCGAGCTTGGGAAGCAGAGGGTGTGGCGGGTCGTGTGGAAGGGAAGAAGGATGTGGGAAGGAGAGGGTGAAAAAAAAAAGGAGGGAGTGAAAAATTTTGGAAAATTTTAGTTTTTTTTTTAAAAATTTCTAGCTATTTCGTCGCAATTTGTGACGAAAAAATAAAACCCTCGCTAATTTCTCATAAATTAATACGAATAACATTATAAATCGATTTATACATTATAATTTTTATTATTTTTTATCGATTTTAATAATAATATTATTATGTAAATTATTTTTCTTTATATATTTTAATTTATACACCAATTAATCAAATAAATAGATCAAAAAATTAGATATATGTATATATATAACTATATAGTATAATATATATTAATATGTAGGAGATGAATAATATTATAAATCGATCTCTACATTATAATTTTCACTATTTTTTTTTAGTGATCTCAACAATAATAACAGTATTTGAATTATTTTTCTTTATATATTTTACTTTATACACCACTTAACCAAATAGATATATTAAAAAATTAGACATATGTATATACATAGCTATATAGTATAATATATATTAACATGTAGGAGACAAAGAACATTACAAATTAATCTCTACATTATAAATTTCACCATTTTTTTTAGTGATATCAACAATAACAACAGTATTTGAATTATTTTTCTTTATATATTTTACTTTATACACTACTTAATCAAAGTGATAGATTAAAAAATTAGACATATGTATATATATACCTACATGTTATAATATATATATATATATATATATATTAAACTAAATAGATACTTATATACATTATATACATATACTTATATATTAGAATAAGTATATAACATAACATAATTAACTATATACATTTACTTATGCAATACATTAGGTGTATAACATGACATAATTACATATACAAAATTATAATAAAATGCACTAAATGAGACATGTTATTAAAAATATTTTAGTAAATTTGTCAAAATACATTATCACATAAACACATAAAAAAAATTTAAAAATAAAAAAAAAAGATTAAAATCCTATTTTGTTGTAAAACCCTCGCAAATTCGTCACAATTAGTGACGCATTTGCGACGAATTAGGATTTTGAGATTTTCTATAATTTTTTTCATTTATTTATTTTTTAATTAAAAATATTGACCATCGCAAAACCCTCGCAAATTGCGAGGGCTTTGCGATGGATATTCATTTTTTTAAAATTATTTTTTTAAAAATAATCTACCGTCTCAAAACCCTCGCAAATTGCGACGACTTTGTGATGCACATTCAAAAAATTTTTTAATTTTTTTTAAATCATCGACCATCGCAAAACCCTCGCAATGGACTTTCGAAAATTTTAAAAATATTTTTTTAAAAATAATTAGTCGTCGCAAAACCCTCGCAAATTGCGAGGGTTTTGCGACGTTCAAAAATTTTAAAAATATTTTTTTAAAAAACAATTTGTTGTCGCAAAACCTTTGCAATTTGCGAGGGTTTATTAGCCGTCGCAAAATCCTCGCAAATTGCGAGGGTTTTGCGATGGACATTCAAAAATTTTTTTAAAAAATATATTTTTAAAAAAATATATAGCCGTGCAAAACCCTCGCAATTTGCGAGGGCTGAATTACCGTCGCAAAACCCTCGCAATTTGCGAGGACTTTGCGATGGACGTTCAAAAATTTTAAAAATATTAAAAAAAAAAACAATCGATCGTCGTAACGTCCGTCGCAAAATCCTCGCAAATTGCGATGGACGTTCAAAAATTTTTTTTAAAAATATTTTTTTTAAAAAAAATAGATAGCCGTCGCAAAACCCTCGCAATTTGCGAGGGCAGAATTACCGTAGCAAAACACTCGCAATTTGCGAGGACTTTGCGATGGACGTTCAAAAATTTTAAAAATATTTTTTAAAAAAACAATCGGTCGTCGCAAAACCCTCGCAAATTGCGAGGGTTATTTGCCATCGCAAAATCCTAGCAAATTGCGAGGGTTTTGTGATGGATGTTCAAATTTTTTTTTAAAAAATAGTTTTTAAAAAAATAAATTACCGTCACAAAACCCTCGCAAATTGCGAGGGCTAACTACTGTCGCAAAACCCTCGCAAATTGCGATGACTTTGTGATGGACGTTCAAAAATTTTAAAAATATTTTTTTAAAAAATAATTGGCCGTCGCAAAACCCTCGCAAAGCGATGGACGTTCAAAAATTTTTTAAAAAATATTTTTTAAAAATAAATGGCCGTCGCAAAACCCTCGCAAATAGCGACGATTTTGCTACGAATTGCGACAAGTATTTTGGCCGTCGCAAAATCGTCGCAAATTGCAATGGTTTTGCAACGGTTTTGGTCAACCCGCGACTTATTTGAAAATCGTCGCAAATTGGTCGCTATTAGCGACGGTATTGAAGCCGTCGCAAAAAATTCGTCACAAATCGCAATTTTTCTTGTAGTGATATGATATGCACATAATCACCATTCACGCTCTCCAGAACTGCTTTATCGTGGATAATTGGATGAAAGAGGTGTTGGAAATTGACATGTGATGGATGAATGAAAAATTATTTTAATAATGAGGTATCTATAAATGATGAGAAAGTGGGAAGTATATTATAATCTACAACTCATGAACCATGATCTCTCATAACCTCTAGAGTTGTTAAGGTTGGAGATAGTGGAGGTAGTGGGAGTTATAATGAGTTTGTAACCTTTAACTCTTTATATTTATAACTTATGCCATATTCATGATCTCACCACTTGCCTAGTCTATAAATAGGTGTCTCCTATTCTATTTTTGGGTGGAAGAAAAAAAACTCAGAAAAGCTCTCTCTATTTTATCCTTACACTTGCATATTTTATATAGTGTTATAATTTGATTTAGTTCATCAAGTGAAGAGTTGTATGCTAGCAGCTTCATTGTATCCGTTGTATCCTGGGAAATAGACGATGATTTCAACCTCGAGCACACTTATAAGAGGGGTTGAATCTGTTTGAAGGAGATTGTGTTAAACATAAGCCTCAGATTGTCATCTTCTTCTACTCCTTATTCTGGTTTTACTCTATTTTGTATAGTTGTTTTGTTATATTGAATAATTATTCTTATTACTTATAATTGTTTTGCTAACAATCTTAAAACAGTTTCGTACGTATGCAATATGGCAACTGATGATTCGAATGTGTCTACCGGTGTTGGTTCCGATGGTTTGGGTTCTATGACTGCTACTGCTTTGCAATTGCCTTCAGTAGTAAAACCTCATCTGGTGTCTTCTAACCATAGTGAGAAACCCGAAAAGTTCGATGGTATGAACTTTAAGAGATGGAAACAAAAAATGTTATTCTATTTTACTACCTTGAATCTTGCGAGATTCTTGAAGGAGGATGCTCCAAAGTTGGCTAAAGAAGAGACAGATGTGCAAGCCATCAATGCGGTTGATGCTTGGAAGCACTCTGATTATCTATGCCGAAATTATATCATGAATGGCTTGAATGACTCTTTGTACAGTGTTTGTAGTACACAAAAAACTTCAAAGGCACTATGGGAATCCTTGGACCGTAAATATAAAATGGAAGATGCTGGCGCAAAGAAATTTATTGTTGGTAAATTCCTTGATTATATAATGGTGGATTCTAAGACTGTTATTAGCTAAGTGCAAGAAATTTAAGTTATTTTATATGAAATTCATGTTGAAGGTATGGTTCTAAATGAAACCTTCCAAGTGGGTGCTATTATTGAGAAGTTGCCTCTTGGATGGAAGGATTTCAAAAATTACTTTAAGCATAAGCGAAAGGAGATGAACTTGGAGGAGTTCATTGTTAAACTGCATATTGAAGAAGAAAGTAGAAACAAAGAGCGTAAGCCGTTCTTACCTATTGCTGCAAAGGTAAATATTATGGAGCATAAGTAAGGGCAAAGCTCAAAAGGAAAGAAGGCCAAATCTACAATTGGCCTGAAAGGAGGAATCACGAAACATAAGTTTCAAGGAAAATGCTTTAATTGTAGCAAAATGGGTCACAAGCTTGCTGATTGTAGTCTCCCAATGGGGAAGAAAAATCATGAGACAAACATGATTGATGATATCTCCAAAGATGTTTCAGAGATGAACCTTGCTGCTGTTGTTTCTGAAGTGAATTTTATTGGGTCAAATCCAAAAGAGTGGTGGATAGATACTGATGTCACTAGGCATGTTTGCACTAATAAAGAACTGTTCACTACGTTTGAATCTTCTGAAGGAGAAAAATTATTTATGGGGAATTCTGTCTCTACTCCTATAGAAGGACAAGAAAAGGTGCTATTGAAGATGACTTCTGGCAAGACCTTGATTCTAAATGATGTGTTATATGTGCTAGAAGTTCGCAAGAATTGAGTGTCTGGGTCACTGCTGAACAAATATGGATTTCGCATGGTGTTCGAATCTGACAAAGTTATTTTGTCTAAATCTGGAATGCATGTGGGAAAAGGTTATGCAACTAATGGGTTGTTCAAATTGAATGTAATGACTATTATCAACATAGAGTCTTTTGCTTATTTGCTTAAGTCTTCCAATGTTTGGCATGGTAGACTAGGGCATGTTAATTATGATATAATGTGTAAATTAATTAACTTGGATCATATTCCTTCATTCCAAATTAATTTGAAAAGAAAATGTGAAATTTGTGTTGAGACAAAGTTTACTAAGTCTTCATTTCAGTCAATTGAAAGAAACACCGAATCTCTTGAGTTGATTCATAGTGATGTTTGCGATTTCGAAATTCGCTCAAACAAGAAGAGGTCATAAATATTTTATTACATTTATTGATAATAGTACAAAATACTGTTTTGTGTGTTTGCTTAAAAGCAAAGATGAAGCCTTAGAGAAGTTTATTCTCTACAAGAATGAAGTTGAAAATCAACTTAACAAGAGAATTAAAAGGTTGAGAAGTAATAGGGGTGGTGAATATGAAACACCAATTGGAGAATTCTGTGCATAACATGGAATTATACATGAAGTAACTCCATCATTTTCTCCTCAATCAAATGTACGTGTTGCTGAATGTAAAAATTGTACTTTAAAAGAAATGATGAATGCGATGCTAATAAGTTTAGGATTACCTCAAAATATGTAGGGTGAAGCAATTTTGTCTAGTAACTAATTGAATATGATACCCCGGAAAAAGAAAGATGCAATTCCTTATAAGTTATGGAAAGGAAGGTGGCCGTCTTACAAACACTTGCGAGTGTGGGGGTGTCTTGCAAAAGTAGTTGTTCCAACACGAAAGAGAACAAAGATAGGTCCTAAACTGTGGATTATATATTTATTGGCTATGCACATAATAGTAATGCTTATCGATTTCTTATCCATGCTTCTAAAATTTCAGAAATACACAAGAGCACGATAATGGAATCAAGGAATGCATCATTTTTTAAAAATATATTTCATTGTAAATCTAATAGTGGAGAAAGTTTGTCTAAGCGAACGTTTGATACTTTGAATCAAGAGGAGCATGATGATGGAAATCATGATTCATCCCATGAAATTAAGCTAAGGCGTAGCAAAAGGGTAAGGGTAGAAAAATCTTTTAGAGATGATTTTCTCACTTATTTGTTAGAAAAGAGCTACAAACGTATTTAGAGGCAGTGAATTCCTCTGAAATTCCTTTATAGAAAGAAGCCATTAGAAGTGAAATTGATTCTATTCTACAAAATCACACTTGGGAATTAGTAGATCTTCCTATTGGTTGAAAACCTTTAGGGTCTAAATGGATTTTTAAAAGGAAAATGAAGCCCGATGGATCCATTGACAAGTATAAAGCTAGACTTGTAATCAAATGTTACAAACAACAGGAAGGTTTAGATTACTTTGATATTTATTCTCATGTGATGAGAATAACTTTTATTAGAATGATTCTTGCTATTATAGCTTTAAGAAATTTAGAGATACATCAAATGGATGTAAAAACAGCTTCTTAAATGGGAATCTAGATGAGGAAAATTATATAGAACAACCCGAGGGTTTCAAAGTCCCCGGAAAAAAAAAGAAAGTTTGTAAGTTGGTAAAATCACTGTACAGCTTGAAACAAGCACCGAAGAAATGGCATGAGAAATTAGATAATGCAATGATTACCAATGGATTAAAAATCAATGAATGTGACAAGTGTGTTTATACAAAAGAGACCAAAAATGGCTATGTCATTTGATGTATTTATGTAGATGACATGCTTATTGTTGGTTAGTGATGACCAAATGGTTCAGTCAACCAAAAACATATTAAATTCAAATTTTGACATGAAAGACATGAGACTTGCAAATGTGATTCTAGGAATTAAAATCATAAGATTATCAGAGGGTTTTATTCTGAGCCAATCTCATTATGTGGATAAAATTCTTGAAAAGTTTAACAAGAATGATACTAGCTATGCTGGAACACCATTGGATAATAGTCTTCATTTATCCAAGAATAGAGGAGAGAGTATTACTGAAGCGGAATACTCTAAAGTTATTAGAAGTATAATATATTTAATGAGTTGTACGAGACCAAATATTGCATATGCCGTTAGTAAACTTAGTAGATACACAAGTAATCCGAGTGCAGACCATTGGAAAGTAGTAACAAAGGTAATTAGATACCTACGATATACTCAGAATTTTGGACTTCATTATACAAGATATTCGACTGTTCTTGAAGGACATACTGATGCAAATTGGATATTCAATACAAAAGTTTCAAATTCCACTAGTGGATATGTGTATACACTAGCTGGTGCAGCTGTGTCTTGGAAATTCTCGAAACAAACTGTTATTGCTAGATCCACAATGGAATTTGAATTTATAACTTTGGATAAATGTGGTGAAGAACCCGAATGGTTGCGTTATTTTTAGAGGACATTCTAAAATAGGAAAAACATGTGCCACCAATTTGTATTTATTTTGATAGTCAATCAGTTATTGGGAGACACAGAGCAACATGTATAATGGTAAGTCTAGACACATACGTCGAAGACACAATACCATTAGACAACTACTCTCAACGGGAGTTATCTTGATTGACTATGTAAAGTCAAAAGATAACATTGTGGATTTATTAACCAAAGGGTTGAATAGAGAGTTAGTTGAAAAGATAACAAAGGGAATGGGATTAAAGTCAATTGGAGAATAAGGTTTATGAAGGAAACCCAACTTAGTTGACTGGAGATCCCAAGATTTAGGTTCAATGGGACAACCTAGTCATAAGATTTAATGTGGTCACTGTGGGGGATAGCCTCAACCCATTCCCACAAGGAAACAGTGACGTTGAAGGGATAAGGATAGCTTTGTGTTGCTTTAATGATTCTTAAGTAAGTAATTAATTTACTTGAGATTTAAGTAAATCACCTATGTGAGAGAGAAGTGGGGCCATTTCAAAGGAGAATTTGTGTAGGGCTTAATTCTCTAGAAATTCTTGCAGAACTAGGTTGATATTTATGGCCAAAATGGACATAATCATGAGAGCAGATCAAACTAAGAAAATGATTCCTGTATGAAGTATGTGTTTCATTTACACAAAAAAGTTGGACAATTCAAGGATATCGCGTCTACTGGATAACTAGTAAAGATCATATATCTGACAAGGGAAGGCAAGGGGTAACACCTACCTATCCTATGCAAGTTTCAGTCATGGAACACTATGTCGAGTAAAAAAAAAAAAAAAAAATCATTCACGTGGGGGATTGTTGGAAATTGGCATGTGATGGGTGAATGAAAAATTATTTTAATAATGAGGCACCCATAAATGATGAGAAAGTGGGAAGTATATTATAACCTATTACCCATGAACCATGATCTCCTATAACCTTTGTAGTTATTGAGGTAGTGGGGAAGTGGTTATCAAAAGGTTATGGAGATAGTGGAGGTAGTGGAATTATAATGAGTTTGTAACATTTAACCCTTCATATCTATAACCTATGCCATATTCATGATCCCACCACTTGCTTAGTCTATAAATAGGTGTTTTCTATTCTGTTTTTGGTGGAAGAAAAAAAAAAACTCAAAAAAGCTCTCTCTTTTATCCTTACACTTGCATAATTTATATAGTGTTCTAGTTTGATCTAATTCGTTAGGTGAAGAGTTGTGTGCTAGCAGCTTCATCGTATCCATTGTATCCTGGGAAACAGATGATCATTTCAAACTCGAGCACACTTACAAGAGGGGTTGAATCTATTTTAAGGAGATTGTATTGAACACAAGCCTTGGATTATCATCTTCTTCTACTCCTTATTTTGGTTTTACTTCGTTTTGTATAGTTGTTTTGCTATATTGAATAATTATTTTGTATTACTTATAGTTGTTTTGCTAACAAGAGGTGCTCAAGGATCTTGACTACACTAAAAAGAAGGAAGTAAACATGAGCATGATTAGGATTTTGAGTTCTGAAATGGGCATTCTGTTCCATTAAGCTGAGAAAAATTCCTTCCAAGGAGTATATATCCTTGCAAGGACCATAATGAAATAATTAAGGGAGGCTCTCCTTCTTCATACGGCTTTCCATCAGCAAATAACTCCTGGATGATATTGATATAGTGTTATGGGATTTGTCTATTGTTGTTTTTGAGTTAAAATTATCTACAAATCTTTACGCCGGCCAGTTTTCCTGTTTAACTATACTACTCTTAGAAATTCATCCCTATCGATATGATATATCTATCTTTTCCCCTACATTTCTATCCTTGTTCTCATGAGAAATTTTAAACAGTTTCCCTGATATAATTAGAAAGAAAAGAGGAAAAGATGCACTCGGTATTTATCCTAAAAGGACATTCAGTATCTAGTATTATTGGAAAATTCAATTGCTGAATTGATCATTCTCCTGAACTTGTTACCTATGGAATACAAAAGCATTCCTGTAGATTTCTCCCCGTGGGACATAGTCAGCATCTTCCAGAAGCGACTCCTGGCTGTTATTAAGAATGGCATGCCTGATCAAAGCTCTTGCTCTGGCAAGACCAGCTTCAACCTGCATCATTTTTTCATCCCTCTTTACCTCTTCTTCTCAAAGTTTCATCATTCAAATCTTGAATGAGTTTTGCCTCTGCTCTCAGAATTTTCAGATTCTACATAAACCATACGATGCATATAAATCATATAACACAAAATAATGCATCTATCAGGAAATTCCAAACAAGAAAAATGCAATAAAAAGTCAGACGATTACAGTAAAATTAGGGTACAGTGCAGTTTTAGGGTCTGACTTTGGTGGAGTGCCAGTGGGGTCTGTCTGTGTCTTCCATTTCCCTGGTGAAGATGAAAAGGAAGAAAGAAACAAACTCTTGGAGCCATTTGCTGTGAATGTGACAAAAAGTGCTGCAGCGATGGAAGTTAAAGCAAATAGAGCAACTTATGTTTCTGTTCTATATACTTGCCTCATCTCTCTCTCTCTTTCTTGTTATCTCTCCAACTCTTGAATAGAACACTAGATGCTTAGCATGCGATGAGGAAGTTGCCAAGTATAGCTTTTAGAAAAAGTCATACTCCCAACATTGAAAGAATGCTACTAGTAAAAGAAAGAAAAAACAAACAGCATTTATAGGACTATCTTCATCTTCTTCTCCTTTTGTTTCTCGAGGTTGTTATGTTGCGTAAAAGGCAGTATTAGACAGGGGAGGGGGAAAAAAAAACAGAGCTTGAAAGATTGGCTCTCTTTTTTTCCCCCTTTTTTTCCTTCTGGCTTTCTTGATTGGTTTAAGCCTTATTTTTTACTCTAAATGTAAGAGTTGTTTGAAGTCATTGCATGTCATCCAGTAATTGTGCATACTCTTAATTATTTGTTTATTACCAAACACATTTAATAACCAATGAAAGTGTTTGATATTGTTGTCACAGAATAATTTTTGCAATGTATTGAAAAAAAAATCAACATTTCTCAAGGAACCATTTTAGTTAGTTCTACTTCTAGCTTATCAAGAAAATTCAACTGTTCTCAACAACTTATTGCAAAAGAAGTAAAAAACCTAACCACAAAATCATAGCATTCCAAATTTAAACTAGCTCTCAAATATGAGAATTCTATTTCCATCACACTGTAATTGATCACTTCACTGCAAGCATCAAATGTGAAGATCCTCAATTGTAGTCAGAGTGCTATTGGAGTCCCTGCTTGCATTTTCTGTTACTTCATTGCACGAGTCCATTCCCAAAGCATTCAACTTCAAAGTGAACTTAAAGGTAAAACATTGTTTTAGAGGAAATTTCTTGTTGCAATTTACGTTGCTTCCTCTCTTGTTATGGTAGCCAGGATAATTTGCCTGTAGAAATTCAGCTTTCTCTTTCAAATCTAAACGTGCTTGTCTTGCAATCTTCTTCACTTTCCACCTATTGTAGGGGTAGTCATCTCTATGTGTGACATGAATTTCACCTCCCACTTGCAGCATCTCTCTTGCACTTGTAAAATATGCCTTTACCAACTCTCTATGCATGCTGTAATTTTCACAATTTTCCCATATCCCAAGGAAAGATACAAAAAGAAAAGCAGTTATAAACGGTTAAATCAACTAAAATGAAGATATACGTCAAACTCATAAATTAATAAACTGCCATATTAAAATACCATTTTTTTTTAATAAAAAAATTAAGGTTTGACTGATTTGTGTGCAAGGATTAGCAAAAATATAGGAGTTATTTCTGTTTGTGTTTGCCCTTTTTAATGTTTTATAGATTATAAATATTTTGTCGGTCTAATTATTTTTCTAAAAAAGGCAGATATATGGAGGGGGAAAAAACCTCACTTGATGAGTGTAGTGTCTCTTTCATTTAACCAAGAGAAATGGCCTGCATGCGGGAAGTTGAAGACTATGATATCAAACTTCATGTTTCTTAAAATATGGTGCTGGTTCATAGTGCAAACATCAATTTCATGCAATACTAGGCATCCTAGTTCTTCAAGTTCTTCAAGATGTTTTGTGCTAGTCCAATGCTTCACCGGTAACACATCTACACCCAAAATAATACAAGAAATATCAGAAACCTTTCAAAAATATTATACAAAAAGTAAAAATTTGTCCCCCGAAATTATTTCCCTCATTCTTTCACATGCTCTCTGATGATCAAAGGAAATTAGAAACCCTTCAAATTTATAAACAAAAAAAATAAGAAAAAGAATACATATATGTGTATATATATATATATATATATATGTATATATATAATATTTGATTATTAGGAACCAAGAAAATGAGAGATCCTGGTAAATACTTCCCTCGATCATTTATATTTTTCTCTGACGATCCCAAAAGGACCCAAGTAAAATTGAGTATTTTGATTTATATCTTGATCACCTTCAGAATGAAGAGATGTTGCGACCATGTTAACAGCAGAGCCAAAGGCTTTGGCTAAACAAGCAGAGAACGAGAAGTCTCCTTCTCCAACCAAGAGGATTTTCTGAGAACTACTGTAGTGTTGAATCCATCTCTTTCTATCCATCTGATCTTGTGTGCGTCTGTTTCAGTTCTGAGGGACAAAGCTTGAAGCAAATCCAATGCATATTTACTGCAAAACTATGATCGATGGCCTCTCCAATTCCCCAAAACTAAAAGCTGTAAAGCTGATTGGAGAATATGTAGGGGCAGACATCCAAGATTTCCTCCTATTTTTTTTTTTCTTTGTTTTTCCTCTGAAACAGAAAGTTTTCTCTCTATATATGTATATGTTTATTTAGATAGAGATTTAGGTGAAATGTAGAAAACAGAAAAGAAATGAAAGAAATTCTTATAGGTGTAATGAATAAGTCCAACAAATTATAGGAAATTAAGTTGAGGAACTTCTTATGGGATCAAGTGTTAGCATAATACTAATCAAAACATTTTTATATAAAACAAAAAGGCAGAAATTTGATTACCTCATTTCAGATTATCACAAAAAAGAATGGCAGTTATTTGAATGAACCACTTAAAATAAATATTATAATTAATTATATTGAATTCAAACTTGGCCAGCAACGCCATAATTAATAAAAGGTGCAAAACCATAAGAATGTAGAATGGAGACACTACTAGAAAAATGCAATATACCAAGTAACTATTACCAAATGACCACGCCGGTCGGTACTTACCAATCGAATACCGACTGATTACTAACCGAAATGAAATTGAAAAAATTTAAAACTTTTCCAACCACTTACCACAAATATAATCGGTTGGTAAATAGTTAGTTGGTAATCAGTTGATAATCGGTTGGTAATTTGGCGGGAAAATATATACCAATCGAATACCAATTGATAACACTCGGTCGGTACATTATCAGTTGGTAATTTAATGGAAAAAATTTTACTAACTGATTACCAACCGAAATATATCAGTTGAAAATATATTCAGTTGGTAATTAGTTGGTAATTTGGCGGGAAAATATTTACCAATTGATTACAAACCGATAACAATCGGTTGGTAATATATTCAATTGGTAATCGATAGATATTTTAATTTAAAAATTTTACCGACCGATTATTAACCAAAACGTATCGATTGGTAATATATTCAATTGGTAATCGATTGGTATTTTAATTTAAAAATTTTACCGACCGATTACTAATTGAAATATATCAGTTGATAATATATATTTAGATGGTAATTAGTTGAAATTTTAATTTTAAAAGTTTACCAACCGATTATTAACCGAAATGTATCGGTTAGTAATATATTTAATTGGTAATCTGTTAGTATTTTTGTTGGTAATTTAATTTAAAAATTTTATCGATTACTAATCGAAATGTATCAGTTGGTCAGTTGATATTTTAATTTTAATTTTTTTTAAAAAAATTAAAATATGTCACATGGCAATTGGTTCGCCATGTGCCATATTGGAAAATCCAACCTTTCTTGGAGCCACCAGGAGTCAAACCTTGGTCTCCATCATAGAGGCACAATGTTCCAACAATTGTGCTATGTCATTGTTTGTTCAAATTGACAACATGTATTATATTTATTTATTTCCTGCAAAATACTACAATTATATAAAATACACTTTTAAAACTTGTAAATTTTGATTTAAATAAATAAATAAAGTAAATTTTTTTTATCACTTTTGCTTTTTTAAATTTTTTTATTTTTAATTTGCTTCTATTTATCAGAGTATATAATTACTTTGTACATATATTCCTAAATGATATAAATTTTATTTTTGAATTAATAATAAATGTAAGCAATTTTTTCATGCCTTTAGTTATACAACAAATTTCTTAGTTCTAAATTTTTTTAATATAATAAATACTTTTGAATTTAGAAAACTTAGTTCATAATTTTTTAATTATGTAAATATTCATAACTAAATAGACATTAAAAAATTTATCAATTAGGTGTTTTAAATTTAACAATCAAAAAATTATATTATATTTGTACACATAATTTTACTAATAGATATAATTGCTATTCTTTTTATCATAATGTAAAAGTTATTACTTTTATTTGTGTGACAATATAAATATGTAGGTGTCATGTATATGTATAGGATGTGTTTCCATCATATTTATATTTTTGTATATACATGCACATATATAAATAATAATTACTGTAAATCATACAAAATTAAATAAGAACAATCTTATTAATGCACATAAATTGTTAATATATTCGTAAATTTGATTCTTTTATTTTATATTCAAATTGATAAATTTTTAAATTTATATCATATACAACAAATATTATAAAAATAAAAAATTTTCAGTATAAAAAATATAAATACTTAGTAAAGTTACTATTTTTATCCCATACTTTTAATTACTATATCATATTTTGTCTTTCTGTATACATGACATATATAAATTATAATTACTATATATAAAATTTATAAATTTTCAAGTTATATGTGAATGTGTATTGAGACTTAAGGTCATATATTAGTTAATTATTAATGCATTTAGTCATTACTTGAATTCCTATATTTTTTTAACTTAGTTCATTTGGATAATTATATTTAAGTCCCTAAAGTTTCTTAAAAAAGAAACCCTTATGACCATAAATTTTTTTAAGTACAACCTATTTTAAATATCTTCTGAAAAATAACGAGCCAAGTATAAAAATAAATAAAAAAACTTTTAAAATAATTATTTCAAATTTTATATTGTTTTAACTTAGTTTATTTAGATAATTATATCTAAGTCCCTAAAATTTTCAAAAGAAACCCTTAGGACCACAAGTTTTCTCTCAAGTTGATTTCCTCCTGCCCCCAATACCAACGAGTCAATGATATTTTGTCTTCTCACTCTCCCCTTGCTCAAACCCATCCCTTTCGTCAACAACCCTTCTTCCTCTTCTGTTATTTCCCATGCCACCGCCACCCTCTTCCTTATTCTCGTCTGGTAGACTGTTACCACACCATTGCCGCCCTCAAACTCTAAGCCCAGACTTAGCTGATCTGGGTCGGCTTCTCTGTTTTCTTACTGTGATGCTCGACTCTTGGTAGCGGAAGAATTAATAAGTGACATTTTTACAACTTTCTATGCACCGTGTTTTTGTTCGTTTGCTTGGTTCTTGTGTATCTTCTTATGCTTTATTGTCATTTTTGTTGGGAGGGTGCAGTAGAGTGTTGAAGGGAGGGGTTTACTTTAAGTCATGAATTGGGACAGTGCTGATCAAGAATGGTGTTTCATTGTTTAAAAGGTTCCATTTTTTAAAAGGCATTTTTCTTATTATTTGCAATTTCAGTGTTTTTGCCAAGGGTTTTAGCTTTGTGGTGATTTTAGAGGCCTCTTTTTGTACTAAGTTTGGTAACCGTAGTTTGGGTTTCAACCAGCAGTGAACATTGATATGGAACTCTAGAGATCTGGTGAATTTCTGAATAAAGATCTTGTAATGTTGGTCAATTTGGGGTATTTGGGTTGGTATTTCTAGGAAGCTTAGTTCTGTTTGCAGTTTCGGGTGAGGTCCAGGTACTGTAGGCAGTGCAAGGATGCCAAAATCCTGTATATAAAGTCATATAGAAAGAAAAGACAGTTAAGAAAATAGAAGATATGGATTTGGAAATTATCTTCTTTGTTTTAGGATTCTGAGTTACTGAGTATTGAATAAATATGGATTCAAAAGACTCCAAAGGCTTCAAATAGTAAAACTTAAAAAAGAATAAACTTCTATATATCTAATTCCTCTGCCACAGTTAGGCAGACATCTCTTCCTTCATCTGCTGTCCTGATGGCTTCTCGTACTCGTTTTAATGTTTGTTACATTGATTGCATTGACTCAATACTGATTACATTGATTTACTCCATAATCATGGGTGATTGTGTTTGAATTGGATGATAAAGTCATGATTTTTATTTATTTATTATTATTATTTTTTGTGTTGCTTGGTGTTGCATTTGATGCTTCATCTTTTGTTCGTTGATTTGATGTCGCATTTTATACTCCAACTATCCACAATTCTCTGAGTTTATTTGATCTTTTTGCTATCAACTGATAGGTGCTTCGTTCGAACCATTGAAGAGTCATTTCTTGGCTATGAGAGGATTTCTCAAGGCTGAAAAATTCAATTCGAACAAAGAGGTTTGTTCTCTCATTTAGGTTTCCATTTAGCTTTTGTTTGTTTCTTCCATGGTTATCTTGTTCCTCTTCTTTTGATTTCTTCGTGTATTACATAGCTGAGATTTATTGATTATTTCGTATGTGTTCACCGTTTTAGACTGAAATGTATGTTTCTACACTAGTTTTGAAGGCAAGGAAAAATAGTGGAGCATGCTTCACGGGAAAAAACAAAGAGAAAAAAAAAACAAGCCTTAATGGCCGCACGAAAGCGTTAATATCATACCTTTGCGCGCTTTAAACCTACTAGGTTGAGCAGGAGTGGATTGAACGACAGGAATAGCTTCGCCTTACCTACTTGAAGAAGCTTCCGGTTGATAACCCGCTAGCCTCCTACTTCGCCTTATTTGCATGAATGCCAAGTTTTTTAGCTCTCAGAATATGCCACTGCCCAACTTCTAGTCGGTGAACACAACAGTGAATAAGAATGGTCTTAAATCTCCTTAGTTCTCTTGCTATTAGTTAGCAAAGAAACAAGAACAAGAGGCTGCACAAAACTCACGAAAGACAGAGATTTTGTCAACAGAGAGACCTCTGGGAGTCCTACGTGAGGCTAGAGAGAAAATCTCGGGAAAATTAAGGTTTTCTATCTCCCAGAGTCTTGTTTTATTGTTAGCCAAAACTAGGTCTTCAATATCTGATAAACATATTCCCGGGATATCATATTTCAAACACCTGAATATTATCCTGAGAATAAGTTTAGCTTAACCCTAAACTTATATGAACCGTATCTGAAAAAAACTCTACAGTCCAAGCTATTGAGCCGAAATAATATTTATTATTTTTCTTGGACCCAAAAGGCCCAAAATAATAAATATTAATTATTTATTTTCTGGGCTCATAGAAATAACCCAATAAATAATTAATGAGTCCAAATGAACCAAAATAATTAATCTTTAATTATTTATTTTCAGGTCTTATATAAATAACTCAATAAATAATTAATTATTAATTATTTCCCATTAGTTTAAGCCCGAGTTAATTTCTTAATTATTCAAACTGGACTTAGGCTCTGAATAATTAATTAACCAAATAAATCAGAAAATTAATTTCTCTCAACTCCTAACTTTATTTATTTATTTATTTATTTTATTCCAATCTAATAATAAATTAGACATCCTAAATAAAATCAAATAAAATAAAATTTTCTTGAATTGAGACCAATTCCTCAACCCAAAATTAATCAGGACTTACGGGCTATTCCGAGGACCAAAAAGACATATCGCCTTGGCTGCTAAAATGACCAAAATACCCCTGCTATATAAATAGCTGTATTTTGCATTTTAAATATTTCTTAATATCACCATAAGGAAATATTGACCCCAAAGACAGTGCTGCATTAGCAAAGTCTCTGACCTACAGGTGAAATGACTAAAATATCCCTCTACACATCGCCGTACATTTAGAGAGCAAAAAGTGTACTAACACCCCTCTAAATGACATCTACCATCCTTAGGCTTCTAGTCTAATGATCCACGACTTCCTGGAGTGTTTCCGCTTTCCAAGGGAGCTACTCTAAAGCAAACATCTGAGTCATGTTTCCCAGGGCCCTGGACATTTTAGACCATTCGGACAATTACAAGGGGCGATATAGTGTAGAAACTATCTTGTACAAGTCTATCTTAACTAACTAGTCACATATACCTAATACACAAGTATATTGGTTTTACTATAGAACTTCAACTATAGCATATCAAAGCATATGCTTCCAGCTTCGTCATACCACCAACTCATACTCAAGTCGTAGAGCATTAGTCCATGCTGTAGTGGTAGTAGTCTAGGTTTCTATCATATAGTACTTTTAGAAACCACTACTACAGGTCTTGTTCTACATATTCGTAATACGCTTATGTCATGAAGTGAGTGGACTACTCACTGGCTAAGGGTAAGCCATTCCCCATTTGGAATTCATAACATAATAACCTAAACATGATGAGATTCACATTCTCATCAATAGGTTAAGGACAAATGTTTATGTGTTAAATAACCCATGATCCATACATCACTGTGAAAGATAACTATTCACATGGATAACTTATTTAAACACAATGGGTCTGTTCCAAATGAAAATTGTGCACAAACAAAAAATATATTCACAAACAATTTCTGAAAATAAATTCTTTTATTAAAATATTCGATTTTATATCAGAAACCTAATCTAAGAGGGCATACAATCCAACAAGTTTGACATAATTAATAACCAATCTAGAAACTAGTTCTTCTAGTTATGTCATTGCTTGGATAGTTTTTTGTTTGTGTTGACTTAACTTGGTGGTAAAATGGCTGGACACAAAAATTTTCACTTGTATTCGTGTGAACACAAAGGACTTTGATGTTTGTTTTATTATATTATGGACTTATTTGTTTGGATAAGTGGCTGATTGTACTTATACTTGACAATGCATACATGTTCAATCTAGTAAAATGAATATTTTATTTCTTGATTTTATTGAATATATATTGTGTAAACAAGAAATCTATGGTAAATAACTGTAGGGAAAAACTGAATATTTAAAGTTCAAGATCTTTTGGGTATATCTATTTCAATATTTTTTATTTAGGATATCTATTTCATTCTTTGCATTTTTAGCTTGTCCGACACAAGTGCTCTCAATGAGGCCTGATCGACTGTGGATGTATAATAGGCTCCTACCTGGTAAAAAGGGGATAATAAGAGAGTTTGTGAATGGTATTAATGGATTTGTCTAATTTGCAAGCACACAATTGGACTTTACTAGTAGGGGGAAAATTAGATGTCCATATTCAAAGTGTAGGAATCGAAAATTCTTAAGTGTTGATGATGTGAAGCTTCATCTATGTAAGAAAGGATTTCTTCTAAATTATTAGCAATGGTATTCACATGGGGAGCCATATATCTTCCCCATAGAGCAAAGTCCTATCAGTGAGGTTCCTAATGTTCGTGAAATGGCCCCTGAGCCAAGCAATCTATTTAGGGATATACTTTTTGATGCAGTTGGATGGGATAGAACATTGGATGAACATATGCAAATAGATGAATTGCCTAATATAGGTGCACAAAAGTTTTATGATTTACTAGAAGCAACAAATGAACCATTGTGGCCCGGGTGTCATAATCAATCCTAATTGTCCATGGTTGCTTTAACGATCAAGTCAGATTATAACTTGCCTGAAGCTTGTTTTAATGCTATAGCACAACTCATCAAAGACGTTACACCTGAAGGAGATAAAATGCCAAAAAAAATTTATGAGACGAAAAAACTTATCTTAGGTTTGGGGCTTCCATATGAACAAATTGATTGTTGTATCAATAGGTGTATACTTTTTTGAAAAGAGTGTGAGCAATTTACAGAATGCAAGTTTTGTAATCATCCTAGATGGAAACCAAAAAAATGGAGTCTAGGTGCGGAGAAAAATGTGCCATATGTAAGAATATGTTATCTGCCATTAACACCAAGATTACAACGATTGTATGCATCAAAAGCTAGTGCCCAGCATATGAGATGGCATGCAGAGCATAAACCTCTTCTTGGGACTATTAGTCATCATTCTGAAACAGAGGCTTGGAAGTCTTTCAATCATGCACATCCTTCATTCTCTGTCGAGTCTCGCAATGTAAGACTTGGACTTTGCACTGATGGCTTCACTCCATTTGGCCAATCTGGTAAACAGTATTCCTGTTGGCCTGTGATAGTAACTCCCTACAATCTGCCACTTGGAATGTGTATGAAATCACCGTACATGTTTCTGAGTATCATAATTTTTTATCCTAAAAATCCTAAGAAATAGTTAGATGTATATTTGCAACTTCTAATGGATGAGTTAATACAGTTATGGGAAGTAAGAGTTCCAACTTATGATATTTCACTGAAGCAAAATTTTTAAATGAGGGCTGCTTTGACGTGGACAATAAGTGATTTTCCAGCTTATGGCATGTTATCTGGATGGAGCAGCTGGTAGATTATCTTGTCCATATTGTATAGAGAAGTCAAAGGCATTTAGGCTTCAACATTCTCGAAAGAATTATTTTTTTGATTGTCATCGACAATTTTTGCCTCTTGATCACCCTTTTCAAAAGAATAGAAACTCATTTATGAAGAATCGAACCGAGGACTCACCACCTCGACGAAGACTAAGTGGGGATGAAATATAGGCTCGAGTGAAAGATTTGTCTACTGTGCTTGAAAATGGTGAAAATGGCATACCAGAAGGCTACGGGGAGTCTCATAATTGGGGCAAGAAAAGTATATTTTGGAGTTTGCCATATTGGAGAATAAATCTCATTAAACATAATCTTGATGTTATGCACATCAAAAAAAGTTTTTTTAACAATATATTTAATACTGTATTTGATGTTAAGGGAAAAACCAAGGATGGTGAAAATGCAAGGAGAGATTTAAGTGAGATTTGTCAACAAAAGGATTTGGAGCTATCTGAAGGAGGTACAAAGAAGCCAAAGGCATGCTATTGTTTGGAAAAAAAATGCTCGAAAAATCTTGTGTGAGTGGATCAAATCGTTAAAATTTCTTGATGGTTATGTTTCCAATTTGTCAACATGTGTGGATATAAAGGAATACAAATTGTTTGGCCTCAAATCTCATGACTGTCATGTATTCATGCTCCGATTGATTCCCATAGCATTTCGACATTTGCTTCCAGAAGCTGTTAGCAATGCACTAACAGAATTGAGCTTATTTTTCAAGGATTTGACTTCTAAGATGTTACATAATGACCAAGTACTAAAGTTGGAAGAAAACATTGTTGTGGTCATATGCAAGTTAGAGAGAATTTTTCTTCCAAGCTTTTTTTATTCAATGGCCCATTTGCCAATTCACTTACCGTATGAAGCTCTAGTTGGGGGACCTGTGCAGTATAGATGGATGTATCCCTTTGAGAGGTCAGTCAAATAATTCTTACCTTATTTGATGGCATTTATTTTTTGGCATGCCATTAATACTTTTTATCTTTAGGTTCTTATACACTTTGAAAAAGAAGGTGAAGAATAAGGAGAAGGTTGAGGCTTCAAAATGTAATGCATACATAGTTGAAGAAGTGTTAAGTTTTTGCACGCATTACTTTGAACCCCATGTCAAAACAAAGAGTGGAAGAGTCGATAGAAATGATGATGGTGGTAGTTCAGAGTTATTTGGTTCAAGAATTTCAACTTTTAGCTATGCTGGGTGGGCATCAGGTGCTTCAAAAACCAGATTTCTATCAGACAAAGAACATGATGCAATTGCATTGTATATGTTGTTGAACACCGAAGAGATCTAACCCTATGTAGAGTGAGTATTTATTTTTCTTAGTGATTACAAATAATGGGGGACATATAACTTACACATTGTTTTTTTATATAATATATAGATTGTTCAAGGCTGAAAAACATCTTCATTCCTCAAGAATTTCTGACTCTGACATCGAATTAGCACTGGAAAGAGAGTTTGTTCATTGGTTTAATAGATATGTAAGCGTAATTCAACATCTTAGGTACTCTTTTTCTTTCTTTAATTTAAATAATTAATAAGTGTTCCATGTTTTATGTCATGTAGGCAAATGATCCAACTAACAATGTTTCAAGTGAGGAAATAAAACACATTGCTTGGGACCCAAAGAGATGTGTTCGTACATATTCACAGTTTTTTGTGAATGGATACAACTTCCACACTATTGCCAATAGTAAAGGGAAATCCACAACCAATAGTGGTGTGTGCATAAAAGGTTCAAATAGCATTGATGAAGGCACAATAAATTATTATGGTGTGCTAAAGGAAGTTGTTGAATTAGAATACCCAGGATTGCCAATTAAACGAGCTTACTTATTTCATTGTGATTGGTATGATCCAGTGCAAAATGTTGACATAAGAATCCAAGTATAAAATGGTTGATATTAATCACAAGCATAGTTTGAGGAAATACGAGCCATTTGCACTTGCACATCAAGCAAGCCAAGTGTATTACATACCTTATCCAAGCCAAAAGAAAGATTCAGTTGATTGGGTGCATGTTTGTCATGTGGCTGCAAGAAGAAACTTGGAGATAGGGACAATGGATAGTGCACTTCAAGAGGATGAAGTCCAAGTTGTAGATTTTGATATTTTGGATGATGAAATAGATAGTCTCAGAGATCCTCTTTTGATGAAGTGGATACTATTGACAATATTGATCTAGTAGAGAGTGAGGGAGAGTTCATAAGTAGTTCTGATGAAAAAGAGTTAGAGGAATCAACAGATGAAGAAGAGTTACAGGAATCAATAGACTCTGAAAAGAACTAAGCAGCGATTCCAATAGCCTTAGCGACTAGCATGGTAGGGTTAGATTGTCTATAGTTATTTTATATTATTCTTGCATTATTTTTTATTTGTTTATCTTTAATTAATATTTCCATTTATTTATATTTTTTTAATTAAGTGTTTAATTTATAATTTTCATTACTTATTATAATTTTCAAAAATGGTGCATGGAAAGAAAAATCAAACTGGTAGGGGTTCTGATTCCTCACCTTTGACGAGGAGAGGACGAGCGGCTCTTGGTGGCCCCTCAGATGGTCGACGATTATTAGCGTCTGCTCGAAAGGATTTGACGCCTTTGCTGAAATCTAGCACTTCAGTCACTGCAGCTAATGAATAGCAGCTGTCACCTGCTTTGGATAAGAATGAGGAAAACCAAATTGTTGTTGATAAAGTTGCTCAGAATACTCCTGGTGACAATATATATCAGACTTCTCAAAGTGCTGTTGCAACTGTTGATGTAGATGACCATACTCCTCTTGATGGCAGCGCTGATGCTATACCATCTGATGGTCAACCAGATAGTACACCTTCTGGTAATTATGCCCAAGCATCTTCTACTCCTATTGTGGTGCAGTCAGCTGGCTCATCTTCTGCAATTAATACTCCATCTGAGGTCAAAATCCGTTGCTTTGTCGTGAGGGATGAGTAAGTGGTTTCTCTTTTCTTTTACTGCATATTTTTGCTGCTAGATTATGAATTTGCTGCAGGGATTTAAGCTTAATGGTTTAAAATGGACATTGTCCTTAGGATCTTTTTATATGAATTGTGCGCTAAGTATATCGGGCGTCTATATAAACATGATTAGACAACCATTCGGTGTTTTGCGACGATGGTTTACCATCAGAAACCCACGTATGATGCACAATATCATGAAAGTATTAGCAGATTTGTACAGAATTCAAAGCAAAAAAAAAAAAAAAAACTTAAGGAATGTGCTAAATCAATAAAAAAAAAAAATACTAAAATCAGATGCAAAACCAAATTGCTATTTTCTATCTCTATTATGTTATAGATTGTCTATTAGAGATGAGGAATTTTCAATTTTGCATATATTTTTTCACTAAATTCTTTTGATGTGAATTTTGTTAGAGAAACTTGCAAAAACAAAGTTGATTTTCGTACCAATCTATTTTGTATCTCTGACATATAATAGAACCGTTTAGCTTATCATTTTGTGATTTTCATAGCTACTAAGCTAAAAATAAGTACTTCGCACTGAAATATTGTGTTGGATATGCTATAAGCTGAAGCTTTGATATATATTGTAAGATTTCACTTGACTTTATTTGTGATGCTAATCTTTGCTTTTTTTCCTTTTCTTGGAATATATTAAAAAAAATACAGCGAAGAAAAAAGTTTTGAATCATAGAAAGCATGATTCTTTTACTTGGTTCTTGTCTAGAAGTTTAAAAAAAAATGTTCAATGCACTGCAATATTATGTTAGATGTGCTAAAAGCTTACTGGATCTGATTGTGTGCTAATCAGGCGTCTATATAAACATGATTGGGCAACCATTCGGTATTTTGCGATGATGGTTTACCATCAGAAGCCCATGTATGATGCACAATGTCATGAAAGTATTAACAGATTTGTACAGAATCCAAAGCGAAAAAAACTTAAGGAATATGCTAAATCAATAAAAAAGAAATACTAAAATCAGACGCATATCAATTTGTTTTCTATCTCTATTATGTAATAGAACATTTTATTAAAGATGAGGAATTTTCAAGTTTGCAGATATTTTTTCATTGAATTATTTTGATATAAATTTTGTTAGATAAACTTGCAAAAACAAAGCTGATTTTCGTAAGAAAATTTTCTGCTTGCTGGCTGCAGCTGTTGTTGTTGGAATCAATTGTTTGGAGATTATGAATTGAATTTTATTTTTTGCTGTTTGTTGTTGTTATTGGAACCAATTGCTGGCTGTTTATTTAGGATGTTTGGATTTTATTTACGGGGACTTCACTGCCATTTAGTACCTTAGCACTCTTACTACATGGCACTTAGATAAAAGAATGAATAGATCATAACTGCATAGGGAACAAAGTGGACTTCACTGAGGATTTTGCAAGTCATAAAATGCTAAATTCTACCCTTAATTTCTGATCCTCTGGCCAAAGTACCCAAAACAGCTCTGCTTTTGTGCTTCCTCTACGGGTGTTTTCTAACATAACAAATATGCTAATAGTTTGGTCATTTTTTGAGAAATATCTGCTATGATCTGCGAGAAAAATTGGAAAAAAATACATTACCAAAACACTTGAGCAGAAGAAGCTAGTTGAATGTCCTAGTTTGCTGAATGTTTATTTATTTATTAGGCCTCAAAATAGGATGATTTTTTCCCTATTGTTTATCTTTTACAAGCCCTTGTATTTGACCATGATAAGATATGTCATGATGGTCATTCACACCAAGGAGCTAGCTACCCAGTATTTTTGCATTTTCTTTTGATCCTTTTTCATTGTTCTTAAAAAGCAAGCTTAAAGTAGTTTCTCCTATACAGATAATATATATTTGATTCACTTTGTGTGTCTGGTTATGAATGTTATGGTTGTGCGGGCTGTTTCCGTTGTGGTTCTGTGTTTTTTAGCTTGAGGAATATGGTATGGAAGTACTTTAACACTTACTGCAAATGCATAAAGAATTTTACTAGGCTCTAGATTTTTGATACATCTCCTGCCCAGAATTTATCAAAATTTTACTGTGGATTGGATCACAACATTTGACTAGTTATTTCTCTTATTGATGAAATTAGTATGGAAGGCGGTTCGTGATTGTGATTGAAGTAAGATTCCATTGAACAACATTTACACTCTTTAAGTAAATGATGATCCTTCTTGGAATCATGCAGCATCTTTTGTGAAGGTGGATCAAGCCCTCTCTTTTTTATTTTTGAATGATTGGTACTTTTCTTTTATCTCAGTACTGATGTTGTGAGGACTTTTAGCAGTTATTTTCGAGTGAAGTTGTTGATTTGGAAGGTTGTTCATATTTATGATTGAAACCACTTTCTAGCAAATGATTTTTAGACTCTTTCAAGTAAAATTCCCCAAAAACTGGTGCTGAATATTTGATTTCCTCTACCACACCGTTTTCCTCCTTTCTTTGGAGAAGCTGTTAATGTCTTTTTCTTCCTTTCACTTTTTGTATTTGTCCCCCCCCCCCCTGCCTTCTTTCTCTTTTTATGCAACCATGAGGCTATTGTTTCTTGAGTGGTATGTTGCCTTGCCCAACTCTATATTATATATAATAAAACCTTGTTGGTGTGGCCGAGTTGGAGTACGGTTTTGCTGTCAAACACTCCAGTTTTCCTGTCTTGCAAGAAGTGTTCACTTCCCAAAAACACCAAAGGGAATTTTATTTTATCTAGAAAAAGCACAAGGGAATTAATTGAGTTTTCTGTTTGACATTTGAAAGTGCCCAAAGGATACATTTTAAGTAAAGAAGATATGGCTTGGCTCTGTCTTTGTCATCCCTGTACACTTGAATTGTTCTCTGGTTTCCTTTGAGTGGTTCAAGTTTGCATTTTAGTATTTCATCTGATTACCAACTTTCTGGACAACACTGCCGATGATATAGTTGTCAATTTTTACTTCTTGAAGCCTGGTTATGTGTTAGTTTAGAAACTTGAAAATTGGTTGAACTTGGTCACCAAAGTCACCAATTTAAATGGTGATGCAGTTGCCTAGGATAAAGGGTTGCATGTCTGAAAAGAAAAACCGATGCCGATTAGGACTTGATTGTTATGATCTAATGATCTCCTATGGCGGAAAAACAGAAGGGATCTTTTGTGGTGCTGAATATTTGATTGGTCCAGTCACTTTCGGATTGGAAATGGAAATTAATTTGCTGTTCAAAATTTGGTATCACAGAAAGAATTGACATCCATGTATATTGCTGTAGATTGTCCAAATATCATCTGGATCCATGTTTACCACCTGTTATAAAAAGCTCTCTCTAAGCCTGATTTATTTTTCCCTTACAGGTTTTGGAACTGGCTATAGTATCTCCCTTGCTAATGTATTGTCCAGTTTTATTTTAAATCTAAATATTTAACAAAATAATATAATTGGAGTGACATTTTAAATATCTTTGAGAGCTGAAACCTGTTTTGGTCTTAGTATTCGCCACCATGTGAGAGCACTTTATGCTTGGAGATGAGATGGTCCCCACAAAGAAAGCTCAGTGAACTCTACACTTTTGACAGACAAAAATCCTTCTGATTATAAGAGAGGGGATTGGAATATATTGCAGCTTTCTTTGTTTGATCACATGTCCATCTTTTGTGAAGTTGTGGTTGTAATGCCATCTTTTGTTTCTTGTTTTCTTTGATCTTTTCAACAACAGTTATTGCTTTCGTTCGTAAAATAGTGCTAACCGTTTAGTTGTAGGACCAGGCTTCAAAAGTGATGAAGCTTAGTAACAATACCATAAGTCTTTACCTTTTGTCTTTGTTTCTCCTAATTCTATTACTATTGAATGGAAAGAAACTTCCTTTGCATGGGCATCATGAAAACTTTAAAGAAAACTGTATATAATGTAGGGCATATATAGGGCATCAAGAAAACTTTAAAAAACTTTTATAAACAAATTGTTCTGTTGTCTAATCACAATAAGTACAAACCATCTGGAAATGCCAGGATAATAAAAATTAGAAGTAGAATACTCTGGTTTCTTGTATGAGAAAGGTTTTCGCAACCCACTATATATCCAAATACACTATAGGAATTTCCAGTTCTATAGTTGGGGTTTTACTGTTGAATCTGGTATAGTGAATCTAGGATTTCAAATTTTCTTGTAGACTGGATGAAAAAACCTTGAGTTTCTATATAGGAACCTTTCCCCACTTTGCATTAGGACAGTACTCTGATTATACCTGAAAGTCGTTAATATTATCATTGCATGCTTATACCTTGACTGGTTGGTGTTCAGTAGATCTAGCTTATTCACTTCAGTTTTTTCACTATTGTTCTTCAGGCCAGTTTTTTCACTATTGTTCCATCTATTGTGCTAGATCTTCCCTTCCTAAGAAAAGAAGAAAAAGACTAAAAAAGATATTGAAGGAAGAAACACATTCTTCTTCTACTCAAGTGTTTTCTCTTCCAGAGCAAAGTAGAGCGCACACATTATCAGATTTACCTGAATCTAATACACTATCACATTATTATTTTTTGTTGTTATTCCTTTATATTCATGTTCATAAGGTTCTCCATTGGTTACTCTTTTTGAAACCACAGTGAACTAAAGCCATTCATGAAAAAAATGTTGTTTTGCCATGTTTCATTTTATGACTTGTTTTAGCCTTTTTTTTTTTTTTTTTGAAAGCTGAATTTAAAGGTTGATTCAATCACACATATCGAAGTAGTGATTGAATTAAACAAAATTTGCTGGAGTTGTGAGAGCTAAAAACTTTGCTGGAGTTGTGATTGGTTGAAGTATTTTTGTTGGAGAAACTTGCAAAAACAAAGCTGAAATTCATAAATTTTCTGTTTGTGGTTGCTGGCTGTTTGTTGTTGTTCACTGCCCCAATTGTTTAGAGTCTATTTTAGATGTTTTTAGCTCTCTTTTGGTATGTATTCCTATGAAAAAAATGCAGGAAAGATGGCTGAAACATGTTGTGTTCAGGAGGTGTGAAAATGAGAATATAAGTTGGTTATATGTTAATGAATGCATGCTGGGCAGATTTACCTGAATCTAATACACTATCACATTATCATTTTTTGTTGTTATTCCTTTATATTCATGTTCATAAGGTTCTCCATTGGTTACTTTTTTTGAAACCACAGTGAACTAAAGCCATTCATGAAAAAAAATGTTGTTTTGCCATGTTTCATTTTATGACTTGTTTTAGCCTTTTTTTTTTTCTTTTTTTTTTTTTGAAAGCTGAATTTAAAAGATGATTCAATCACACATATCGGAGTAGTGATTGAATCAAACAAAATTTTCTGGAGTTGTGAGAGTTAAAAACTTTGCTGGAGTTGTGATTGGTTGAAGCATTTTTGTTGGAGAAACTTGCAAAAACAAAGCTGAAGTTCATAAGTTTTCTGTTTATGGTTGTTGGTTGTTTGTTGTTGTTCACTGAACCAGTTGTTTAGAGTACATTTTAGATATTTTTAACTGTCTTTTGGTATGTATTCCTGTGAAGAAAATGCAGGAAAGAGGACTGAAACATGTTGTGTTTAGGAGGTGTGAAAATGAGAACTTAAGCTGGTTATATATTAATGAATGCATGCTGGGCAGATTTACTTTTATTTGGTTTGTCTACATATATTATGAACCTAACAATAGAAATCAGAAGAACACAAACAAAAGCCTTCATTTCTTGTTGAAAGCCTTCATTTTTTATTTTTTTTATTTTTTGTGAAATGAAATGAATTATTATAGAATTTAATTCAAATTCTTCAATTTCTGTGTCTTTAATTTCAATTTTTGGATCACCTCCAAAGTTGGAATAATCACTACTATTGCTTAAAAGAAAACAGTACTGCTGCTATCAATGAGCATAGGAAGCAAATATGAAATTAATTTGTTTTAAATAAAAGAATCTGCCATTTTTCTATATAACCTAAGGGTTGTTTTTGTTTATTTTTTCTTGCATTGTAGAATCCTTTGCGAAGAAGATAAAGCTAAGAGGTTGCCAGGTAACAAGCCTGCTCGTTCCATTCGACCAATCATACAATCAATGTTGCTTGGACCATATGAATCTTGGTCAAAGGTCCCAAACACAGTTAAGGATGTTTGGTTTGCTAAGTGGATGGTAATTGTTTCTTTTCTTGTTTTTATTTTAAGTGTTATATATTAATAATCTATATAATTTTTTGACAATTCTTATGGCTAATATGCATAAACAGTTCCAGTGGGATAGGATGTATGATGGACTCATTAGATCAAAATGGGACAAGAAAGGTGGCAAGATCTACACTTATTTGATGGACCAAGTTCATAAAGGAAAAGTCTCAGATGATTTTATGAAGGATGAAGACTATAACATGCTATGAGCAATTTGGGATGGTGACAAATTCAAGAAGATTTCAGAGATAATGAAGGCAAACAGAAATAGTGATTGTGGAGGTTTAGGAAGCTCACATCACTCTGGCAATTCCATACCAGCAACAATGCACAAGAGAAAACTAGTATCTTTTCTTATTTTTAGTACTTCAATTTAAATTTATGAAAATAACTTATTCTAAAAATACTTAGAATTAATATCTATCTAACGTGTTTTAATACTATTTTATGATTAAACCAAATATATGAGGGGAAATATCATAGGGACTACTCACACTCTGAAATATATGTCTTCACACACACAACAAACACTGAAGATGAAGTTGAACAAGTGCTTAAGAAGGAATGCCGAATGTTGGAGGGTGAAGACGTGGAGCTTGGAGGCCCGGAACTTGTCTTTGTTGACAAGTGGTCCGAGAAAACATATGTAAGTTTCATAAGTTAATAATGGTCTTTAATATTTTTTTTATTCCAATACTACTATATCCATTATATTTAGCTCAAGTGAAGGCAGCTTTACTGCTTCCATTTTTCCCATCCAACGTGGAAGACTTTGACATACCTATTTATTGGTTTTCATATGTATAGTCATTTTGTAGGAGTTTTGGGAAAGGGGGTAGGGGGGTGGGGGGAGCTTAGTTAAAATGTATTTGTTATGCATGAACTATGAAAGGGGGGTGGGGGCGGGTGCATTGTGGACCAAATCAAATAAAAAAGTGGGGGGGGGGGGGGGTTGAATTTGGTTAAAATGTATTTGTTATGCATTAACTATGAAAGAGGGGGTTGGGAAGGTGCATTGTGGACCAAGTCAAATAAACTTTTCTAATTGAAAATATGGCAAAATATTCAAATGATGGTAATACTTTTTGACTTTTTATGTTACAACTAGATGATTCTAATTCTGATGGATGTTCTTTGTTTTAAGCTTCACAATCACTAATATAGTTGAGATTTTTATGGAGTTTATTCTAAAATTCTTATTCATTTTTTAATTTGATATTTTTGCATTTGTTTATGTGTTAGCGTCGCTATCAAGAAGAATTGAAGAAAGAGATGGCATCACTTGTTAACCAGACAGTTGAAGGGGAGTAGCCTCCACTAATAAACAAGGCCGATATTTGGTTACGAGTTGTAGGCCATCATAAGAAAGGGAATGCAGTTTATGGCATAGGGTCCCTAAACTTCAGTTGTCTATAGAAATCTACTTCACACATGTCATCGTCTTCTTCATCAATTTCATCGGCATTTCTTTCGCATTTTGTGGAGACAACTGACTTTCAAAATGTTATAAATGAGTTGGTGCAAAAGGCTGTTGACACACAGATTCAAGAAGTGTTGAGGACAAATGAGAGATTGACAGCGGAGGTTTCTTTGCTAACACAGAAGGTTAAGGACTTAAGTGGATCAAATCAACCAGAAAATTAATATTCCTTTACTGTGTTTCTTAATTGTATTAATATTCTTTCACTGTTGTTAAACCATGGACCTGCAGTTCATCTCACTTTCATATTATGATAATCTTTTATGTTTAATTAAATATGATGTTTGGATAGGATTTGTGGTATTTTGTGAGGGAATTATATTAGCTTTGAATTTATGGAAGGATGATGTTTATGTTTGTGAAAGGATGATGTTTGTGTTGGATTTGATGATGTTTATGTTGGGTTTGTGGATGTGTTTTGGGTTTATTATTTTATGCATTTGTCAAATGCAGGTGTTTGGTTATATGTTCAGATGAACTAGAATTCTGCCAAATTAAAGAAAAATTACCAACTGAACAATCAGCTGGTAATTGAATAGAATTTGATTGGTATTTCAATTGGTAATTGAAAATAATTCGGTTGGTATTATATTAAATAGTAGTTAGTAATTTTCAAACCAACTATCTACCAACAAAAAACTTAATTGGTAATTTACTAACAAAAAATTACCAACAGATTTTAAATCACTAAAATAATTGGAAAATTACCAACTGAATATTTGGTTGGTAAAGAAAGAAAACTACCAACCGGAAAAAAAAAATTAGCAACTAAACAACCTAATTAGTAATTTACCAACAAAAAATTACCAACTGATTTTGAATAACTAAAGTAGTTGGAAAATTACCAATTGAATGTTCAGTTGGTAAATAAATAAAACTACCAACTAAAAAAAAATTACCAACCGAAAGTCAGTTGGTAATTACCTACACGTATATCGGTTAGTAGTAACATGTCTCAGTTGGTAAATTAGTAAATTACAATCTTATATTCAATACAAATTTACCAACTAAAAATTATAAATTTACAAACTACATTTTCGATTGATAATTACCAACTACAACAATCGGTTGGTAATATAAATGTTTGCTGGTAATTACCAACCGAAAGAGTCAACTCATATGCCAAACTTAATGCCAAATTTTCAACCAAAACTTTTACATTACCAATCGAGTTTCGGTTGGTAATTACCAACCGAAATAGTCAACAAAAATGCCAAATTTAATACTAAATTTCCAACTGACGATTTTACAGTACCAACCGAAATGCGGTTAGTAATTACCAATCGACTCCAAAAAATTTCAGTTGGAAAATTTACAAGTTAAGATTTTTGCATGCGACGCCATTCGGTTGGTAATCGGTTGGTAAATCATGATTAGCAACTGAATTTAGCTAATTACCAACCGATTTTGTTAGTTGGTAAATCACTTTTTTCTAGTAGTGAAAAAAACAATTATATTTTTTTTTTATGTGAAATAATCATAGTTCTTTATGTAACATGAAATGATTCTGTGTGAACCGTCCCCCTCCATTCCCCCAACCATCCCCTAAAATAGTAAACAAAATTAAAAATTATATTGTTTTACAAATAATATAAAACTTTCAGTTACATGGCATGGCGATAGACTTTTGTAGTGATCATCTTAAAAAAAAAAAAAAACTATTAAGAGATTATATTTTTTAAAAAAAATTACTATATATTAAGATAAATAAAATGGGACACAAAATTAAAAATTGTAATGCTTTAGTTCAAAGATAAATATGAAAGAAAATTAGAAAATGAATGCAAAAGAAAATTATGAAATAAAGGAAAAAATGTAATAATGAAAAGTAGTAGAGGAGAGAGAGAGATTTAGGTTTTTTTTTTTTTTAAGAAAAAAATGAGACTATAAATTACTCCCTCCGTCTTAAAAATGATGTAAAAAATTTCTATTTTTATTGTACCAAAATACTTGTTAATTTTACAAATTAAGAATATATTTATTGCGTATATTTTTAATTTATCCCTTCTTCAACTACTCAATAAATATTTAACTCATTAAATATGTGTATATTCTCAATCTAATTAATGAAAGTTTACTTTTATTTAGGCATATAATAGTCTTCTCTATTATAATTATATAAATTTTAACAATTCTTTAATCCATGTGTCATTTACTAAATTGACATCTTTTTAAGACGGAGAGATTTTTCACTTTGAGATCTTTTAATTTTCTAAGATTTTTGTTGAGATGATTGTCTATGTATATGGGTTGAAAAGAGATTGAATATAACTTTGAATAATTATATTATCCATATTGTTAATTGACGAGTACCTTCACTTAACTATGGGATTTAATGGCAATTCTTTGTTACGTGTTTGTTTATGCACAGTAGAACTTATTTGGTTATATATTTGAGACAAAATAATAAGATAATTAAATCAACTCAGGGATGATATAGAGTCTTCTTTGACTCGTTTAAACCGTTGAAAAGTAAATTTTCTACATTATGTTTCTAATCTGAATATATAATGCGGCTTCATTTGATTGTCAAAGAAAGTTAGATATAAAAATAATTATATTTTTTATTTTAAAATTGAGCGTTTAATTCACTATTTATGATATGGGAAAGGAATCTATCTAATTCCTTAGATGTGAAAAAGTAAATATTATGAGAAAATGAATCCTTATTGAGATATGGTAATGTAATTCGTTTTGTTAAAATAATAAAAAATAAAAATTTTTAAAACTAAAGATAAATAAGAAAATTTATTTCTATCCACATTATGTACTTTATCTCTCACATTTTTATTTTATTGATTCTTTCTCCTCTCATACTTTCTCCAACTTAGTGGTGTATTAAAAATTTCTATATGTCTAATTATAATATATTTTTAAAAATTTAAAAGATTACACATTTTAAAATAATTATAACATTTTAATTTAAAACTTATATCATGATAAAATTAATTACAAGATAATAAAATTTATTAAATTTTCTGTAGATATTTTAATTTGATAAATATTATTTTCCATCAATATTACAATTTGAACCGAACATCAAGAATAATTAGAATATTAAATAAAATAAAATAAAAATTATACTTAAATATGTGAAAGCAGTATTTATATGATTTTCATTTATTATAACTATTTAAAAGAAAATTATATAATTAAATTTTACAATAATAAGATAATTTAAAAAAATTTTACATGTGTAATGCTCTATTTAAAAAATATTAAAAAAAACTTTATATCATTTTCCCTTAATATTTTTTTAACATTTGAAATAAAATAATATAATCTATCTGGAATCATATTATATAGATTTTTACTTTTCCAGTAATTAAACTCTGTAATATATTTTTTTTTTTTACGTCAATCAAACGATGCCCAAATGTGAAGAGGGGAATGAAATGTTTTCACACATTATTTTAATATTTTTTATTTTTTATTTTATCTATCTAATAGTTTATATTTATTTTAAATGTCTAGAAATCTACATTGAAAGATTCAAATTTCATCAAGAATTTTAAATAATTTTTTATACGATCTAAATTTATTTGATCATCATAAATATATGACAATTTTACGTGATTTTTTAATTTTCTTTGTTATTTTCCTACCTAATTCATTACATCTACCAAGACTCTTGTGTCTTCTTTTCCATTCTCACTTGCTCCTTCACCCTCATCGTTTCTTCTAAAAAAAAAAAAATCTCTTTTCCCTATTTTTCTCTCCTTTTAAATATCCCTTTTTTTTTCCTTTCCCATTTTCCAAAGACATTTTCCTTTAAGAGTTTGTTAAGAACCAACCCAAATTGCAAAAGAAATGTATGAATAAATAGGATTTCTATTAATCTGGACAAAGAAATTATAATAGAGAAAAAAAAAAAAAAAGAGATGAACAGAAGGAGAAGGAATTGATAGGGAGGGGGAAGTTTCTACACTATGTTCTGGCAATTGCCAAATTACATTAGACTGAATCCCCTTTCTGCTTTTCTCGAGAAAAGGGAACAATCGCTGCAATTGATTGCTATCATTCCTTAGCCATTAGATGTCTTCACCATCTTAATCCAAATGGCATCATCATACTTAAGCTGGACAGCGTCATTAAGCTATTCTCAACTTTAACTCCTCGCCCACTTATTTCCTTAGATTTTTTAGATCATGACAACTTCCTCCCCCTTGAATTATCCTTGTCCTCAATGATGAAAGTCTAGCCACTTCCTTTTTACCTCATCTTCAAATTTCCAAGTGGACTCTTCAGGTTGTAGGATTACTCTATTTGATAAGTCACTGCACAACTGCCTCATTTCCACTTTTAACTAGTCTCCTTTGTAAAATTACTGCAGGTTCAATAAAAAATTGCTCCCCTTCACCAAAGATAGGCATATCAACCTGAGCATAGGCCTCTAATCCTATTTTCTTTTTGAGCAAGCTTACATGAAACACAGGATGGATTTTAGCTCTTGGAGGCAATATCAGCTTGTAGGCAACCTTCCCTATCCTTTCCACCACCTTGTAAGATCCAAAATACTTGTATGCCAACATCAATTTTTTCTTTTAATCCAAAGAATATTGCCTTAGGTTTGTAGTTTTAAGAACATCCAGTCTTCAACCTCAAAACACCTTTCTATTTTATTTTTATCAGTTAATTACTTCATTATGTTATAAGTTTTAGAGATGTTCTCTTTCAACAGCCTGTCTTATCTTTTCCTTTCTTCAATCATTCTGCTAACTTTAGTGTTGGTTTTTCCATATCATCAATAAGTAAACCAGGATGGGGAGAGACTGTCCAAACAAAGCTTCATAAGGAGACATTTTAATAGTTGAATGATAAATTGAATTGTACCACCATTGTGCTTGTCCCAAGTATTCACTCTATTTATAAGGTTTTGGATTCACAAAACACTTTAGATACATCTTCAAACATTGATTAACTCTTTCAACTTGGCCATCAGATTGAGGGTGATAAGCTATGCTAAGTTTTAACTTCACTCCCAACCTTTTTAAACAACTCTTGCCAAAAAGTACTTAGAAATATCTTGTCCTTATCATTGACAATGGATTCAAGCACTTTATGAACTCTAATGATGTTGTTAAACACTTCTTCTACAACATTTTGAACTGAGAAAAGATGTGTCAATCATATGAAATAATTAAATTTGGTAAATTTGTCAACCACCACCAAAATAGAATCCTTGAAGTGGGACTTTGATAATTTGCCCTGAATAAAATCTATGGAAAGCTGAGAAAAAGGTCTCTTTGTAAGTTCTAAAAGCTGTAGTAATCCAGGATAAGCTACATTCTCCCCTTTATTCCTCTGACAAATGTCACATTTCTTCACCTAATTCTTTACATCCTCTGCAGTATTAGGCCAATAGAAGACTCATTGTATCCTTTGTTGAGTTGCACTAATGCTTGAGTGCCCTCCTATAACCGAATTATGCATTTTCTTTAAGATCTGCACTGTCTAATTTCCACTACTATCAACATAAATTCTACCCTCTAGCCTAAGTATACCACCCTTATAAGACATTAAATGTTTTCATTAGTATTCATGATTGCTTGAGCAATTTTTTCTTGTGCAAACTTAAATCTTCATAGCTTTGCTGTAATTCTTCACTCTAATCGGGAGTAATGGTTGAAATAGTTACCACTCGGGCTTTCCTAGAAAGGGCATCAGTTGCACTTTTTTCAGTACATTTCTAATATTAAACCTTATAGTCCATTCCCATTAGTTTGGTCGACCATTTTTGTTGTGCAACACTATTGATTCTCTACTCAAAAAGATACTTAAAGCTTTATTGATCAGTCTTTATGATGATTACCCTCAAGATAATGTCTCCACTTTTGAATTGCATAAACTAAAGCCAATTATTCTCTTTCATATGTTAATAATCACATATTCCTTTCTCCCATGGCCTTGCTAAAATAAGCTATTGCCCTCCTTTCTTGCATCAAAACACCTCCCATTCCTTGGTCACAAGCATCAATTTCCACCACAAATGGTTGATTGAAATTTGGCAAGATAAACACATAAGTTGAACACATAACTATTTTGAGTTTCTGGAAAGCTTCATCAGTTGTTGGATTCCACTGATTTTTTTTTTTTTTTTTTTAAGTAGTTCAGTCAAAGGTTTGCCGATTACACCATATCCATTGATGAATCTCCTATAGTAGCCTAAAAGTCCCAAAAATCGCCTCAATTGCTTAACTGAATTAGGTTTGGGCAACCACAAAACATCCTCGATTTTTCCCCCATCCATGCTAACTCCCTTTACTAAAATCATATGCCCCAAATACTCCTTTTGTTGCCTAGCAAATGAACATTTGCTTTCCTTGGCAAAAAATTTATTTTCTCTTAATAACTAAAAAACTACCTTAAGATGTTTTAAATAAGAATCTAGATCTTTATTGTACACCAAGATATCATTAAGAAAACCAAAACAAACTTCTTTAATAATTCTGCAAACGCCTTATTTATCAATCCTTGAAATGTTATTGGAGCATTAGTGAGACCGAAAGGTATCACTGTGAATTAATGCCCCATATGAGTACTAAATACTACTTTGTATATATCCTCTTCCTTCATTCTTATTTATAAATATCCAACCCTAAGGTCAATCTTGCTGAATACTTAGCATTGCTCAATTCATCAAGTAAGCTATCCACTAAAGGAATTAGAAAGTTATCCTTAATAGTGATGGAATTTAGCTATCTAAAATCTACATAAAACCTCCATGATCCATCCTTATTCGTAACTAAAATTATGAGAGAGGAGTATGGGCTTGAGCTTGGCCTGATGCTCCCTTCTAACAACATTTCCTTCACCATCTTTTCTACTTCACCCTTCTGAAAATGAGGCAGCCTATAAGGCTTTTGTTTAAAGGATTTAGCTTGTTCTTGTGATACAATCTGATGTTTATAGTTCCAATATAGAGGTAATCCTTGTGGTTTTTTGGAAATCATTTAAAAATTCAGCTAAATGGCTTTTGATCTCTTCTTCCTTATATCCTCTACCTCTTCAGTTGAAATTGAACATAAATTTCCCACTAAAATTTGCTTCTCATTCCTCAGTAATTTTTGTACAACTTTCTTCTCAGTTGCTTTAAGTTGAATTTTCTTGGTATTCCCTTCCAAATCCATTGGCTGGCTATTGACGTTAAGGGATAGTTTCATCTTCTCAAAATCATATACTATAGGGCTAAACTATTTACACCAATCAACCCCCAAAACCATGTCACCACCTCCCAATTTAATGAGATTGAAATCCTATTAAAATTTCACCGTTTATATCTTCTATTTTACTCTTCTACATCCCCATGTATACTATAGTTTCTTCCTATTTGCAACTATAATTAGTAAGGGTTTAATATGTTCCCAAGGCCATTTTATCTTCTTCACAATTTCTTCATCTAAAAAATTGTGAGTGCTTCTAGTATATACAAGAATAGATATAGGTCAGTTTTTAATTCTTCCCTCAATTCTTATGGTATTACACTTGCTACTCCCCTCTATTGCATTAATTAGCATTAGAGGAGCATCGTCCAATTCTTCCCCTATTATTTGATGCACTACTCTAATCTCCCCTATCTCATCATATAATTCCAGCATTTTCATTTCATTCCCATCATCTTCTCCTACTCCCTCCACAATAATCATGTTCACCTCCTTCAAAACACAAACATGATTTGTCCCATACTTTTCACTATATTTAAAGCATAGTCCTTTCTCTCTCTTTCTTTACAATTCATCTAAGGTAATCTTCTTGAATTTGATAGGAGTTTTGGCTGATGGTTTTGGATCAGGAGTTTTATAAGACTTGAAGTTTTCTATGTGTAGGAAGGACTTGGTTCTTGGAGAACTAAAGGTTTTGTTGCTAGGTTTAGGAAATTTCTGGAATAAGTTGACGTGTTTTTTTATGAGAAATGGTTAAAACATCTGTATGGTAGTCTTAATTTCTTCCTTCAACCCATTCAAAAATACTAAAACAAAACAAGATTCTGGAAGATTGAAAAAACTACAAAGTAAACAAAGCCTTTAACTCTTCAAATTTCTTTATGAATTTCTCCACACTTTATTTCTATTTAATTTTACAAAATTGACCAATCATATCTTTTGCAATTCTCTCACTGAATCTCTTACACTACTAAAAATTCAGGTAAATATGATGGCCAGAAAATCATTATATTTGAGAAAATACAGTCGTTTTTGCTATAAACGACGGTCTAACGACTGTTTTTCTACCGTCGTATATAATGCCGTTGTTTTTATTTAAAAAGGCCAAAAAAATCGTCATATTTATCTAATGCGACAGTGTAAAGACGATGGTCAAGAAAAAATTGTCGCAATTACTCACCCGAGTTGAGATTCTACGAACCGTCGTATTTGGTGAAAAAACTGTCGCAAATACTTGTTAATTGTGCTGGTTATTTGCAATGGCCCAATCCGTCGCAATTGTTGAGTAATTACGATGGTTTCCAACCGTCATAATTACTACCGTCACAATTAATTACTCAGTAATTGCGATCATTAGTAAAAACGATGTCTGTGACCGTTGTATTTGTTCTGTTAAGCCATAACCAAATACGACCATTTTGTGACCATTACTTTTAATAAGCAAATATGACGGTTTTGTGACCGTCGCATTTGATAAGTAAATACAACGGTTTTGTGATCATCGTATTTAAGTAAATTTTTTTTTTAAAAAAATAATTGCTTGGTATTTTGGCCTATTCACCTGCAATTTCAAACCAAATACAATCCGTTCAACTCATTCAATACCAATCACAATAAAATACAATTTACTTAATATCAAACAAATCAAAATTAATCTCTTGAACATTGAAATCATAAATAATCCTTAAACTCCATAAGAGAAGTAATACTACATATATAACAAGTAGAAAATGCCAAGGAATCTATTAGAAATAGTAATACATGTAAAATAAGAAACAAAATTGAGTACGTCAGTCCTCTCCGGTATCATCTTTTCCCCTTCATTCTTATCTCTTCCCGGTATCATCTTTTCCCCTTCCTTCTTATCTCTTCCCCTTCTTAATCTCGACAAAATATTACTTTACCTAACATTAGCTCAAGGTCAGTGGGTTGGGTTTTAGAACATCTCCTTACTTTCACAATACACAAATCGGAGATCTGTCTTAACAATGAAATGATTCTAATAAATAGAAAACCTTCACATCACCTTTAAAAAAATAAAGTACAAGTGTAAATTTAGAATATTAAAATATAGATATATACCGACAGAAATTTTCTAAACTATAAAAAAAATTAAGTAGAGAACAAATAAAATTCTTTTCCTTTCTCTTTGTTCCAATTCTTTCAATCATAAAATATTGTAAAAGGGCAGAACCAAGTTTTATACTCATAGCATTTAGAACACAACCAAGCTACACTCTATTGCAGGATACTTTGCCTTCTCACCATTCACTTAAGCAATAGTTTTGTTACCATAGAACTTCAATTTTTGGAGTATGCAAGGGAACTCAACAACTAGTCAATTGAATATATTATCAGAATCAAGAATCAGCCTGAATTAATTAGAAAAAGTCACAGGTAAAAGGATATACTTTCTTTCACAAGACCTCAAAGTTTCTCCTCTTCATTACACTCAAATGAAACTAATGTGCATATTCTGCAACAAACCCAATTATATTTAAAGTTACAACAACAGAAAAATATCACAAGAGTTCAAAAAGTTCACGTTTCATTAAAATAGAATAAAAACATTTTGCGAAACTAATGTGGCTCCAGACCTGGACCTCCACATATGATTGAGGATGATAGATTATTGAAGTATATTTAATTACACAATCATCATGTTTACCTATCAATCTCTTCTTTCATTGCAGGGTTAATATCATCATCCACATCACTATAATCAAACTCGTCATCAATTTCTTGTAACTTTTAATGATAAAATTATAAAATGTAAGATGAAAAACAAGGCAGTGTAATTAAAATATTTTACGTAAAATGAGCAAAGACAAGGTAGTGCTTACCACTAAACAAATCAATCATCTTTTCTCCTTCCTCTTTGTCTTTTTCTCTCCTCAGTCATCCCTTCCCTCTTCCCGCACAGAACCTGTCATCTACCTTTTCCCCTTTCTCCTTGTCTCTTACTCTCCTCAGTCATCCCTCCCCTCATCCCTTCCTCCACCTATCATCTACCTCTTCTTCTTTATCCTTGTCTTATTCTCTCCTCAGTTCTCCCTCCCCTCTTCCCGTACAGAACCTATCATCTACCTCTTCCTCTTCCTCCTTGTTTCTTTCTCTTCTCAGTCATCTCTCCCCTCTTCCCGCACAGATATGTATATCTCTTAGTCATCAGTTATTAGTAAAAACCACAAAGGGATCGGGATTTCTTCTTCAATTCTCTTTCTCAAAAATGGATAGTCGTAATTCGTTCGAGAGGTGGTCAAATTTTGAATTAATTTCCAAAGAAGAAGATTTTGATGTGTTTTTCTTTCTAAACCAACCACTTCCTCTTGATCTATCTATTCAAGAGACTGTTGCTTTGGATTTCCAATTTGATCTGCCCATTCAAGAGATTGCTTTTGATGCTTTTCCTCTAATAGAGGATAATCTTGTGCATGATATTTTTACTCCCTAATAAATTTTGAACAAAATCAGAATATGTTTTAAGGTTATCATATATTAGAGCTCGTGATTCTAGAAAATGACAAAGACTTCCGTTGAATAATATTACCTTTACTGAGATTATTTTTCTTTTTTAGGAGAAATATGGAGTCTTCTCGAATCATGAAATGTATCTTGAAGGTATCACTTCAAACGAAACTCCTGTGGAGAAGAAGATAATCAGAAGGCAGAGAAAGGAAAAGGGCAGCAGCTCCAAAACATTATCAAGAGCAACTATTTCGAAGTACTTTTATATGCCACTCACTCGAGTGGCCAAAGAACTAAATGCTGGCCTAACCATTCTCAAGAAAAGATGTAGGGAGTTGGGAATTCATCAATAGCCTCACAGAAAGTTGATGAGCTTAAAGACCCTAATCAAGAAAGTTCAGGTTCTCTCTCTCTCTCTCTCTCTCTCTCTCTCTCTCTCTCTCTCTCTCTCTCTCACACACACACACACACACACTTGTAAATAAGTTAATTATATGCTCTCAAGATAACAAAGAACTAATAATTTGAGAGCATGCCTTTGGATTTGCAGGAAATGGTTAATGAAGAAGAATGAGGACATATGACTGAGAAGAATTTGAGAGAAGCCATTAAGATATTAGAACATGAGAAGAAATTGATGGAAGAATGCAAAACAAAGACATAAAGTCTAATGTTACAAATTTTTTTAATATAAAAGTAATATATTTATAGTGCATGCATGAAAAGTTGGCAAATTGTCCTTACAACTTTTAGTAAATTGTAACACATTGGTGGAGATAAAGTTTAGGCCCAATTCTTTTTTCTTTCTTCTATATTATTAAATTAGAATGGATTTTCTAAACTTCCAACCACAATTCTTGTAGAATTTGCCATGTGTTGCCTTCAATACTAAAGTTCCAAACCTCAATAAATTAAAATGAAATTTAATAGCTTCAAACTAGTAAGCAATGCGTTAAAATGAAATTTCAATTTGTAGTATATATTGCCGTTAGAACAACTAACAAATCAAGCATCTCACGAGTCTAAGTAGCACATGAAACAGAAGAAATTGAGCCTACCAAAACATGAAAAATCAAATAAAACCACTACAAGCTTCTATTATCAAAATCCAAAGATCTGAAGTAGATATGGAAACTACAATTCTCAATCAAAATCAAGACAAGTTTCGGACCCATCACAAATTTAACACATCTTTAATGATGTAACAATTCTTGAAATCAAATAATTCATGCACCAAATTCGGGCCCCATCCCTTTATTTTTCTATATTATTAAATTAGTAGGAATTAGACAACCAATGTAAACAACTTTTGACTATATGAAACCCTATTATACAAATACATAAAGATCATTAAAACTAAGAATCGTACACCTGCTCTATTGCAGTAGGCTGACAACAGTGTAGGCCTTGGAGTGCTTTAGTTTTGAGCGGGGAAAAAGAGTATGAGAGGAAAGTAGTAATGTTGCTGCCTTTGTGTATGAAAACGAGAAGGGAAGAGAAGAGAGTCTTTCAGTTTGCTGTTGTTTAGAGAGGCTGAACAACCTTGTATATCTGTCTTCAAGATAGTGAGTTTGTGTGGGTTTCGGTTAAGTAGGAGGGACAATACAGAGTTCTCAAAGCCTTGCAAGGAAGAAAAAAAATTAATGGATGATGATGCTTTAACTCATACCTGGGTTTGAACATCATCTCTTGTGACAATATTTCCAACCGTGGGAAGTGCAGGAATGAGCACAGAAGGGGATGGATGTTGAAGTGTTGTAATAAGATGTTGAAGTGCTGGCCTCACCTGATATTAAATCCTAAAAGCACATAATTTAAACTGAACACAGATCAACCGTGGGAAGTGCAGGCAATGCCTAAAGCTGCTAAACTGGCAGGTTTAGCCAAGAGATGGCAGAGAAACAGTGTGATATAGTTGAGATTAGAATTGTAGATCAAAGAAGAAAGAAAAGACAAGTGAATAATGGTAGATTGGTGGAGGGTGGGAAACGAAAAGCAAACGAAAAAAAGAAAAAAAAGAATGTTGAAAAAAAATTGCAAATCAAAGAAGAAAGAAAATAATGTTGAAAAAGAATGTTTCAAAGCAAATGAAATGCAGTAGTAATGATTAGCATAGGTGGCATCCCACTATACCAATTTTTACATTAAAGAAGACAAATGGATGAAGACAAATTGAAGAAAACAAATGAACCAAATGCTATGCAAAGCTAAAATTGGATGAAAACAAAATGAATTAGGATATGGTCAAAGAAAAAGTAATAAAGTTTTAGTATTTTTTTTATAACTTTTTTACAATCACCATTAGAAAATTATAAACATATGAAAATAAGTAATGCAAGTGATGTAAATTGAAGGAATATTTTTAAATCAACAAGCTACTATATGAAATTTTTAAAGAAAAAGATTAAATTACTTTAATTAGAAATTATAAAATTACTTTAAAAATTAATAATGTTATAATTTAATAAAATAATAAATGATAAAAGTCAATTAAAAAAAACAATGAACATATATTTGATTTCTCAGGATAATAGATAATTTAAAATAAAAATAATTAAAGACCACAATTATTTTAAGAAGAAAATAATACTTAAATAAAAAAAAAATACTTGGTGAAGGGCCTTATCAATATTATAGCGTATAAGTGATCTTTACGTCTCCATAAGTTGAGTCTGTCCATGTGATCCAATCTTGCAAGTTACAATATATATGAATTGATATGTAAAATTAAATTTAAACAAGCAAATATTTTTTAAAAAAATCATCCAAATAGATAATTAGCAAAAAAAAAAAAAAAGGCGAGTAAGTCAAGTGTGAGCAAATTGACATTGATTGCGTCCTGGTTTTGTCAATTACCTTAAAAATTAATAACGTTATAATAATCAATATAATTTCAATCCAAATATATCTTAAAATAGTATATCCTAAATTTTAGATTTTGTATAAATTTATTTAGTTCGATAGGGTAGTTATTATTTTTTCCTCAAATTATTTTTGATATATTATTTTAGTTCTCCAATATTTTGTCGATCTATTTCTAGTAACTCATGCTAGAGATAAAGGAGAAAGTTGAGGAGAAATAGAAGGAGAAAATAAAATAAAAAATGGGCAAAAAATGTCACATAATTTTTTGGAAATCTTTGCGATGGATTTTTCGCTTTCAAAATTAGTGTCACGTATTGAGAATGTATACAAAAATATTATTACTTTATTACTTAATTTTTTAACATAATTTTACTATAATTTTTTAATGCATAATATCTCTTCAACAACGTATTTGTATGGTAACGAAATATTAATGATATATTTATTAACGAAAAAAAATTATAAGTTTTACTTATTTATTATGTAATAATTATTTAAATTTAACATAAATGGTAACGAAATATATAGATAGAATGTCTATATATATATGCATATATATATATATATAATTAAATGTAATAATCAAGAGATATGATACTCTATCTAGGTATATATGTACACACATATATGTATGTTCGTAATTAAAAAATTATTTATGTTATATAATATATTAATCTAATACTCACTAACTAATAAGGATATATTATACTATATATAAATAATTAATATATATATATATATATATCTTAGAATAACTAATAATAATTAAAATGAAATTCAAGCACTTTAATATTAATATATGAAAACTTAAGATGTAAACAAAAATGTATTTAAAAAATCAATGATCTAACCATTATATATATTTATAAAGTTAAAACAAGTTTAATGACCAAATTTGAAGGTCATTCATTTTATTTTATCACATTTGTACAGTAATATCTATAAAATAGAAAGATATCTTAGTATTTACAAATATAAAGATATCAAATTAACGATAATTTATTGTAATCATTACCAATAGTACTGTGACAAAATTTGAAAATAATCAGATAAAATTTAAAATAATTTTGAGGGGCTTTATTATAATTAGACTAAAAACTACGGTTACAATAAACCGTCATATTTGGTTTACTTTATTATGACGGTTAAAATAAATCATCGTATTTGGTTTAATCTATTGTGACGGTTATAATAAACCGTCGTATTTGGCTTACTCTATTGCGATGGTTGTAATAAACCGTCGTATTTGGTCTACTTTATTGCGACGGTTAAAATAAACCGTCGTATTTGGTCTACTCTATTGCTACGATTAAAATAAACCGTTGTATTTGGCCTACTCTATTATGACGGTTACAATAAACCGTCGTATTTGATCTACCTATTACGACGGTTAAAATAAACTGCCATATTTGGCCTAATCTATTACGACGGTTATAATAAACCATCGTATTTAATCTACCTATTATGACGGTTTGTGTAAACCGTCATATTAAATCTATCTATTGCGATGGTTTTAGAATTGTTGTATAAAGTAACCTATTACAACGGTTTTTTTACTATCGTTTTTGTCTTCGTCATATTTACCCTATTTTTTTGTAGTGTTACACACTGCCATGGCAAAACTCAACCAATCAACCTACCTATGCCTAGCTTTATAACTTTGTAGCCATATATAAGCTCTTCCCTTCATATAAAATTCAACTAATTCAAGTTTCAAGGGTTTATCTATCTAGTGAATTTGGAAATATCTATGGCATTTTGAAATCCATTCTCTGGAATTAGCTCCATCAAAAGAGGGAAAATCAATTTTGGAGAGTTTATGATCATGGAAAGAGTTTTTGCCGTTCACCTTCAAATCTCTTTGCTCTCTCAATTTCTCTAACAGTTGATCCTACCTCTCCTCTATAGCTACTTTCCTCCAGAAATCCCTTCTACCTCATCATCCGATCTAACTTCCTACATAGACTATCTAACTTATTTTCCATTCCTTTCATAGCAACAGTTATTTGCTGAGTATCAATCTTCAATTGAGAAGTCTCAAAGTGTGCCATGGCCAAGGTAACTCTAAATTCATCATGTTGGGAGAAAAGTTTCCCAGTCCCCTTATCCATTTCATCCACTTTCTTCCCTTGGATTTCAATAGAACTACAAAGTCCAATAATCTCAATGTTAGAACTAGTGGTTTGGGATTCATATTGGGATCTAATCATAACCATTTTTTTTTTAGCATGGATCACTTGATCTAATACCAATTGTTAAGAACCAACCTAAATTAGAATAGAAATGTAGAAATAAAAAGGATTTTTATTCATCTGGGCAGAGAAATTCCAATGGAGAAAAAAAAAAAAAGAGATGAATAGAAGAAGAATGAATTAACATAAATAGGAGGTTTCTACACTACATTCTGGCAATTAACAAATCACACCAGACTAAATTCCTTTTTTAGCTTTTCTCCACCTTATAGTTGAGGTCGTTGGAAAAAGAACAATCATTGCCATTGATTGCTATCATTCCTCAGCCGTTAGATATATTCACCATCTTAATCTAAATGACATCATCATACTTAAGATGAATAACACCATTTAGCTATACTCAACTTTGACTTCTCATCCACTTATTTCCTTAGACTTTTCAGATCATGACAGAGTTATTGGAAAAACTCGCCCATTTACTGAAGCTTGAAAAACAAAAAACCATACATGCACAGGCAACCAAAAACCAAAAACAAAAATCACAGAGAACACAATAACACAATGGAAGGTTTGAATGTTTAATACCTTTGCGCTTAGATATTGTTTTTGGTGCCGGAGTGGGTGATGAAACCACAAGGATTTCTTCATGCCTAGATGATGTCTCTAGTTCAAAACCTGCAATCATTCTGCTTCGACTTGTTTGCATGAATGCATAGCTTCTTATTTCTCAGAATATTCCACCTTATAATATCTTGTTGGTGAAACAAATAGGCGAGGAAAATCACAGTCTCAAAACTCTTGACCCTCTGCTGTCGATTAGCAAAATCAAGGAGATGAAGAAAAGGAAAAAAAAAAAACGAGAGGGAAAAAGAAATAGAAGGCTTCTTTGGGGAATTTTTTTTTTCTTGTTCACAAACGTGAATCCTCAAAGCATGAATAATCCATGGTTTCTCCACTAAATAATATAACACCGGGGTTTTGATATTTCGGAATACCCGGGAGTTATCAACAGAAGATGTTTAGCTTAGTTTAAACTCTTCTGTACCATATATGATAAAAAAAAATTAAAAAAAATCTTTTGATCCAGGCTATTGGGTCATAATTATTTTTATTATTTTCCTGAACCCAATGAGCCCAAAAATAATAAATATTAATTATTTATTTTTGGGCTTATAAAAATAACCCAATAAATAATTAATGATCCCAAACGAACCAAAATAATTATTCAAGTATTTTTATTTAGTTTAGGCCCAAGTTAATTTTCTAATTATTTAATCTGGACTTAAGCCCTAAATAATTAATTAACCAATTAAACTAAATAACAAATTTAATTTAATTTCTCTCATTCTTTTATTTTATTCCAGTCCAATAATAAATTAGACGTTCTAAATAAAATAAAATTCTTTTTAATTGAGACCATTTCCTCAATCCAAAATTAATTAGGATTTACCGGCTATTCCGAGAACCAAAAAGACACATCGTCTTGACTACTAAAATAATCAAAATACCCCTGCTACAAAAAATAATTGTATTTTATATTTTAAATATTTTTTAATATCACTATAAGGAAATATTGACTCGAAGGATAATGCTACATTAGCCATGTCTCCAACCTACAGGTGAAATGACTAAAATATCCCTCTATATATCGTCGTGCATTTAGAGAGGAAAAAGTGTACTAACACCTCTCTAAAGGACATCTGTCACCCTTAGACTTCTAATCCAATGATCCACGACTTCTTGGAATATTTTTGTTTTCCAAGGGAGTTACCCTAAAGCATATATCCAAGTCACATTCCCTAGGACCTTGGATATTTAGATCATTCGGACAACCATAAGGGGTAATATAGTATAGAAGCTATCTTGTACAAGTCTATTTTGACTAACTTGTTACATATACTCAACATACAAGTATATTGGTCTTATAATAGAACCTCAATTATAGTACATCAAAGTATACTCTTCTAGCTTTGTTAGACCATCAACTCATACACAAGTTGTAGAGTATAAGTCCACGTTGTAATGGTAGTAGTCTAGATTTCTACTATATAGTACTTTTAGAAATTACTGCTACAGGTTCAATTCTACGTATTTGAAATACGTTTGTATTATGAAATGAGAAGACTATTTATTGGCTAAAGGTAAGTTATTCCATATTTAGAATTCATAGCACAATAACCTTACGATGATGAGATTCTTATTCTTATCATTCGATTAAGAGCAATAGTTTATGTGTTAAGTAACTCATAGTCCATACTTTACTGTGAAAGACTTTTATTCACGTGAACCATTTACTTAAACACAATGGGTCTTTTCTAACGAAATTGTGACCAAAAGTAAAGAAGAATTCACAAATAATTTCTAAGAATAAAACTTTTATTAATATAAATCAAAATTACATCAGAAACTTAGTCTAAGAGAGTATATATCCCAACATTTACATCTATAGACCATCCCCTCTTCTTCTTTTTTGTACAATCATTTTTTGTTTTCTATTTTCCTAATTATAGAAACATAGGAGAAGCTAGGCTGGTGCTTTGATTTCCATCAACCTACTTGTGCAGCATATGAATTCTTCTCTTCCTGTTCAAATTATGCTTCTCTTCTTACTCTTAAAATGCATACACTGATAGACTAGAACATATTATGCCTCTTCTAATTGTAGATCCATAGAGAAAATGGCTCCCATCTTTTTTCGAGAAGTATAGAGGTGGTTGTGGATTTTGATTCAAATAAAACTTTTACTTCCCTTCTTTTGCATATTTTATATTACATCGATTCTTGGATCAAATTAGATTGTATAGTAGATTCGTAAGCTAAATATTATAGTATAAATTCTTATGTTTTTTGTGCTTCTTCTGACTCTACATCTTACTACCTAATCTATATCAAATTGTAGAACAACCTAGTCCATGGATGGGGACTTGACTTCGTTCTCCAAAAATCTCCATTTGAACTTCAAGGGGTCAATTATTTAGATTGTGCAGTATTTAATAATCGAAAGAGAAAGATGGGTAGAAGAATATGTTATAAAAGCATGTTTTCTCTTCTAAGATTACATGCTACAAGTCGAAGCTTTTTGCTAATTTGAGAGGAAAAGCTAACAAAATTTTAGAGTTTAGCATTGGGACAGGTCCCAATCTGAAATCTTATGTAAATGAATCAGGCATTCAACCTTTTGGCATAGGCCCAAAGAAGAAGATGGAGATATATGCCAGTGCAGTAGCATCAAGTGCAGGCCTTCTACTAAAAAAATTTTAGATTTTTGCAAGTAGCATGTTTCAGCCTTACATACTTCTAATTGTTGTGATCTTTGGATACCTTAAGTTCCTAGATTTTATTCTTTTCCCTGGAATAGCTTAGCTCTGTATGCTAAAGTTGCAGTTTAGTCTAACTATTATTTGACTTTTTAAGTAATATTATATTCACCAACCAGAGAAAATTTGATTTATTGTCTTTGAAACTAAAAAGAACTCTAAAGGTTAGGTCTGTTTTTTTTTTTTTTTTTTTGGGTGCAAATATTTGGTTTTCAATTTCATTACTATTTGTAATGATTAACTTGTTTGAAGCTACCTTAATGATTTTTTTGGTTAAATCTTTTTCAAAACATCACCAACATGCCATTGCCATTTTTGTACTTTATTTTTATCATAATAGACAAATAGTTTATAATAAATATTATTATAGATATTAAAAATTCATAAATTTTAACTATTTGATTATAAGTATGGACATGGCACTAATCATTATGAGTTTACATCTATTATACTCCTATTTTGATGCTATGTAACATTGAATAATTTATTAAATTTATGTCATTTTATTAATGAACTTTTGATTTGTTTATTACATAAGTAATTCTTGAAACTTACTTTCCTTGAACTGAGTTTATGATGTGAATGTATTATCAAACAATTAAAATGGCATAGAGAGCACATTTGTCTAATCCGGACAGTAAACAAGAACCATTGAAAGTTGGGTGAAAAATTGATGGCAAATCACATTTTGCCGATGATTTACAATAATCCGGAGATTAAAGTCAGTGAAATAAACAACCATATTAATAACACATTGCATTTTACTCCATCTTACATGAAAGGATGGAATGTGTGTAGGTATGCTATTGAGATGATGTACGCAGATTAGTCTTTTTCATTCGCATAGCTACCATGGTATATATAAGTCTTACAAGATGTGAATCCTAGTACCACCGTAGTGTGGTACTTCTTACCTATAGAAAGAAATAGGGCAAAGATATTTGGATATATTTTTGGGTATTTAGATCATGTATTGATTCATTTGTTCACATAAAACTAGTAGTCAGCATTGACGGGACATTTTTAGATGTATATACAAGGGAAAATCTTAACATTAGTGGGTTAAGATGCCAATAATCATAAATTGTCCCTTACATTTGCAGTCGTTGCGAAGAAACTAATAATAGTTGGGGATGATTTTGATATTGCTTAGAGAGCATGTATTAAAATATCGAAAAGTTTGTTTAATATCTGACAGATGTATTGGGATTGTGATTATAGATCATCGACTACTCCTTTGGTAAGAGCTGATGGTAGTGCACAAATATTGTTAGTAACTTCAATACGAAGTTCAGAATACATGGGTTGAAGAAGTTGATTTACGCAGTTGGGGATCAAAGCAAGAAGCAAAATTTTTTTAAAGTTATGAAAGAAATTAGTTTACTAAACTCCTAAGTGAAGGCATGGCTAGATTTGATTCTGAAAGTGTAATGGACGCTTGCGTATAACAGTAGATATCGGTATGATAACATAACAACCAATTTGATAGAATCATTCAATAGTGTTATTAAAGATACATGCGCCCTGCCTATCAAGATGATTGTTGAGTTTTCATTCAAAAAAATAATTAAATATTTTAACAACCATAGATAGGAAGCTAATCACATGAGATATCACTTTTTTTTTTTTTTTTAAGATATGGGGAAAATTTGTGAAGAATGAGACAAAAGGAAGAAGGCACCGTGTCTTGAATTTTAATCAAGATTGGGGTATTTTTATTGTTGTGTCACCACATCGTGAGTATGGGAAGGAAAATAATTTTATACAATGTTAATAGTAGGCTAGGATATGCAGTTGCAAATGAGAAATATATAGAATACCTTGTTTGCATATATTTGCAACATGTTAACAATTAGGGCTAAATCCTGGGGATCTAGTGCCATCAGAAAACATAACACTATGCTACAAACTGACTTATACAACATATTTCAAACCCATTCCTCACTAGGATTATTGGCATAACCCTAGTTTTAGCTTAGCACTATTTGCTCATCGTTTCAAGAACCATCAAAAGGGTCGATTGTAGACATCACATATTCAAAATAAGATGGACGAGTGCAAACCTAATTCACCTCCTCGTTATGGTTTATGTTATCGCAATGGACACAATAGAAAAAATTGCACTCACGATGTCGTAGAGGGAATTGAACACAGATTAACCTTATACCATGTTTCTTTCGCAAAACTAATGTAATATTTAACTTGAATATAGGTTTTCAATCACTGTTTATGTATGTAATATTTCTTTAGATACAATGTTTATTCTCATTTGTTAACTAAATTTTTAATATTGCATTAAGACAATTTGAATTGTTTATCTTTAATTTTGTGTTTGTTTTTTGTACTTAATTTGGTGTTGGTTATATATCTTTAATTTATTTTTAATTTCTATAATATTAGTATAATTGTATTAGGACATAATGTATGAGTTTACTTTTCACGGAGTAGATCCAGATCCTATTATATCAAATTCATTGACATTGCAACGTAGACATAAATCATCAAATATTTGGGTGGGATAGTTATATAGTGACATTATTACTGCAAAGCAAAATGATAGTATGTTTTGGAAAGCTCGACCATTCGATTACCATGTCAAGCAGCTCATAGATATTGTCGGTTTCAATGGATTGCATCGTTTATATTATATAAAAATCGACCAACCACTAATTACAGTGTTGGTGGAAAGATGGCACCAGGATATGTACACTTTTCACCGTATAGTTACAAAATCTACTATCATCCTTCAGAATGTTGAGGTCGTCTTCTGATTACATGTAGATGGTGATCCTATCTAAAACAGTCAGTTTGCACATATGCCTGCAGAGTTAATTAACATGTGCAACAAGCTATTAGGCTTTTGACCGACTCCAATAGACTTTGATGGATATTAGTTGAAGATCATTTCTTGAGAGAGAGTATTGAGTCAATCGTTACCTGCACACCCGATGTTAGAAATGATAGGTTAGCATATACGGTGTCATATTATGCATCTTATTGGTGGCTTCTTGTTCTTGGACAAGTCCATCAATATGGTACATTTGTACTTCTTAAAATACATCCGTAATTTAGAGCTATCAAGCATTCTTAGTTGGAGAAGTGTAGCATTGGCTCAGTTGTACTGTTGTCTGCGCAACGCTACATCCTACACAGTGCATACTATCAATGATTCATTACTGTTGATTTAGGTATGAAATGAACATTTTTTAAAAAATATTATTAGTATTTCAAAATAATAATGAATATAATTTTTCTAAGAGATAGTTATTAATGTTAAAATAGTTGTGGGCTTGAGAGTATATTCTTATTATCAGACTGGTTAGAGTTTATCCAATAGGCGATGTTGATCCACAATCCCCTAGAAGATCAGCATAGGAGGGACCGTTAAAGCTCTCCCAAACTCTGACACATGTGCTATTTGCTTATAGATATCAGTTAGATAGGATGCGGCATGATCATATAAGTATTACTTTAAACAATTTGCTTCAACAATAATTTTAAGTTCGTTATTTATTATTGACCTTAACATTTTATTTTTATACAGTTTATCTGGTAGTCTTATGATGAGCACATATAGGCTATCCAATTGTCTTATTGCACTCATAGGTAACACATCTAGGCATCTATTACATCCATAATTTGTTGAAAAACAACAGATGTGCATCGTCCAGATAGAGTCATGCGACAATTTAGATTGGTGTAGACAATCCCTATTACAGTTGACATCGATAACAATTTTGCATGCCCCTGATATGAGGACTACTAGTGTCGGAAGAACCAAGATTAATTTAATACATCTCGCTACTTTGGTTAATAGGCGATCAACTATTCTGAGTGGACAACCCAATTATGGTGAGAATATAGTTTCGGATGACAATGCAACATAGTATTGGACTCAAACTAAGAGATTGATAGGTAATCTGACTATATCGCAATCTAACCATATGGGCTATCAATTGAGCAATGGGGTGACTGAAATATTGGTATGTAGATATTTTTTTTTAATAGCACTGTGCAATAAATATAGAATTTCCATTCAAACATTTTATTCACATTTCAAAATATATATGTAGGCTAATTTGATGCACCGGATATTGTACCTAGGTAACGAATGATATCAAGATGCGGATGCTATAACTAGACAAGTGTTGGCATCCATAATGAATCTTGCCACGCATTCGTTGACCTCTCCTAGTGAGGTAGGTTGTTTAAACTACCCATCACATGAGCCATCTAGATGAAGCAACATTTTTTATCCGATATTTGTGATCCTACTACAAGAAGTCAATCACGGAGTACTACCGATGCGGAGGGGGGTAGACGGGCACGCATACGTGTTGTAGTTGGTATTCCTTAATAAGATCACAACTTACTTGTACACAGAAGAGAATACGATTATGAATAAGGTGACCTTGCAATGGTTAACGATAGGCATGCTGATTTTGTTACTCCATAATACCTAATCTTTGATACTAGATGCCTGTCTTCAGCTGATGACTTTGCTAATAGTCTATCGATTGGATGGTCTCAAAGATGGTAGAGGCAGTCTCTAGAGGATGAAGGCCTATCCCACTGTACCAAGGAGCAAGATGAAGGACAACCAGAAGAATAATTTCAAGAATAATATCAAGAATAACCTCATATATGAGTTCAGCCTTTCAAGGAACCATCAAAGATTTCATTATGGGACTAGCTATCATCTTTTTTTTTAGATTATTTCATGTGTAATAAAATTCATTGTTTGTTTCGGGTTTTAAAGTTCATGACTTAACAATCATTCATGATAACCTATTATTGATGATTGCTACTAATATGATAAAGTCACAAAAGATTTGGAGTCAATATTAAAAACTCAACTCAATCAATGTTAAAATACCTATATTAATAAATTCGGGAATACAAACTATCTCAACTAAGATAATCACAATGTGAATGAAAAAGGGAATTACATGTAATGAATAGTTACAATTGCATTCAATTTTAAGTCAAATAACATATAAAATTATTTTCAAATTATTTTTCTAAAAAATACGCAAAATATTCATGAAATATTCAACTATTGTTCACTAAAATGTAAATCAATATTTTGCATATTCTCTTTAATATTTCACCTTTTATTTGAATTCAGTTAAATTATAAATTATTTGGATTAAAATAAAGTGAATTATAAAATTTAGATAATTGAGATTTAAATATAAATATTATTTTAGATAGTTGAAACTATATATTTAGCAAACTTAGATAGTTGAGATTTTAAATTTATATAATTTTTTGCAATTAATTAAATATTATACGTTAAACTTAAATTAAAAAATAAAAAATTAGTTCCAAATCCAATATAAAAAAATTAATTGTAGAAAAAATATTTATTTATTTGTTGAGATCAAATTTAAATTAACAAATTTTAATTGTGAACTATTTAAATTTATATAGGACTTTACATATTTCGTTTTATTTTAAAATATTAATTCTTTTTAAATAAAAAATTGAGAGGTTATGAAAATGAAAAAAAACAAGAAAAGAGAGGAATAGGTTTAAAAATGAAAAAAAAATGTAGAAAGGAAAAACGAGAAAAGAAAAAAGAACGGGCCTCGCGCCTGCTAGACGCGAGGAAGACTCAACCTTTTAACCAGGAAAAGTTGCTTAGTCGGGACTAGTACATCTCACGTTGTTGACCTCGCGTCTATGAGATGCGAGGAACAACCTGTACGCCGTATGGTCTCATCTGAACCCATATTTTATGGGCAAAATAGGTTTTGACCCATTTTGGTAAAAAAACCCTTCCCATTGTCATTCAAATTGCTTATTAGGTACAAGGAGCTGCAAATTTATTATTACCGGAGATATCTTATTCAATGGAAATTTGAAAATCCTCTAAACAGCTTCTTGGGTTGACACCTATCTTTGCATCTTAAAAATGCTTGATTTCATCTATGATATTGTCCTCTGTTTATGTGCAACATATACAACTTTGTCACACCCTTAATAAATAGGAAAAATAGTCTATTTGGTTCTTAAAATTTAAAACTTGTAATGTTTTCGTCCTTAATTAATAATTTTTTTATTGTTTGATCTATGATAAAAGTACAACCTATTAAGTGGTTAGTTTTCTTTTTCGGTATAAAATCTAACTTGAAAAAGTCATTCTCATTACACGTGATTTTTCTTTTTAAGGAAAAATAGATATATCAATCGATCACGTATAATAAAAATAATTTTTTCTGATAGAATTTATAACGAAAAAGAGGGTTAAGGACAAATTGGTAGGTTGTAATTTCATTAGGGATCATAACAATAGAAAAAAAATCACCAAGGGCAAAAACATTACAAGCTCTAAACTTCAAAGACCAAATAAGCTAATTTTGCCTTGTATATTTCACTACTTGAACTCCAAAATATATTTCCAAAATTGTAACCATAAAAAACTATACATCTCTATTATCCAACACTGCAAGTTGTACATTAGCTTTTATATATATATATATATATATATATAGGGTATCCATCTTTTCCTTATATTGCCATTTCATAAAATTCTTGGGGTAATGAAATTGCCAATCTTGATTCATCATATAAGAACTATTTTTATTATTTTCCTCCTCATTGGCCCATGCATGAGTAACTTATCCTATAAATCCTATAATTTTGATTAAAAAAAAAAACCATTGAAGTCAATTTTGGACGTTCAGCTGGTTAAAACTGTTCTTGAATCTCTTCCCATTTTGGATTACAAGTCACTGCAATAAAGAGATTGAGTTTACTAACCTTTGTATTAATATTATTGTTCAAGATATCTGCATTCAATATCCCTTAACCCTCTAATGAAGGAGGTTGTGTTGACTATTTGTCTTGACCTTGTTTCTCTACTAATCATATGATTCACAATTTTCTAATAAAGTACTGCCCTTATATCTTTTTGTTTCCATCACTAATAGTCTAATCAAATTGTTTTCAACTTTATATGCATATCTACTAATATGGTTGGAATAATCTTCCAAAAACAAGAAAAGTATATTGGATCTTTTTTGAAATTTGTAACAATAGTATTTTTGACAAGATACTTTCTTATAACAAGCTATGCATGCGCGCATGTGTGTGTGTGTGTGTGTGTGTTAAAAAGCTTACATAATATACATTATTATTATTTGAATTTGTATAGGGTTTTGCAGTAGTATTTTGTTTAATAGGCAAATATTCTTTATAATTGTTAAAGCTTCTCGAATGGAGTAATTTTATTGCACTGAAGCATGATCAATTGAAATATTAACTTTCGGAATGTTTTGATGCCATTCTACCCCTTCTTTTGTGAAAAGAAGTGAGTATTGAAAGGTGTCATAATAGCCAAAATAATGTTTGGTTTAGTCTTTGACTAGAATGAGAGCGCACAATTTCTTTTTCAAAAGATATATTGGCTTTTTTTTTTCTTTAGTCCGTATTGCATTCACTTGTTCAGTAATTGAATTATTATAAACACATTGATTCAAATGAATATAATTTGTTGTGCGGATCAAAATATGATCAATTTATGGGTAATCTTATTGATAATTTGGCATATGGATTCACCTCTGTAGTTCTCATTTTATCTACAATTTTTTTCCTTCAAACTTCCAATATAATATTATCATCATTCTATTTTTAATTCTGAACACGAAATTGTCCATTCTTCACTATTTCCATCATGCATCATAAATATGTTCACTGTTTTTTCATTTTTTATAATGAAGGTTGAGGCAAAGAGTAAAAAATGGGAAATGAAAATTACTTCTATACAAGTAAAATGTCAACCGGGATGATTGGAGCACGCTTTAAAAAGGTAGGACTAACTTTGATCACCAAGTGTGGCAGTTAAATAGTGCCAAGCTAACTCCCAAATGGCTGGGTACTACTACGTTGTGGGTTTGAATTTTTCTTGTGTGCATATATTTGGCAAGTACTGGTTGCCTTAAATTATTATGATCTGACCTAAAATTTTAAATATATATATATATATATATATATATATATATATATATATATATATATATAAGTAGTTGTAGAAGGCTTATGATGCTACACTTGGCACCATCATATATTGACATTTGACAATATTGAGTTTCCATGGAGTGTTTTTTTTAAAAGAAAATGTGAAGAGATTTTTTAATTTAAAATATCAAAGTTATCTGAATTTAATGAATTGAGATCTTGACAAACATTGAGTTTTAGTGAAGTGTTTTCTTTTTTCTAAGGAGATGTGAAGAGTTTTTTTATTTTAAATATCAGATGAATTTAAGGTTTCGGGATCAGTGTAAGGGAGATTGGATTAGATGTTTACAGTTTTAAAAAAAAAATAGAGATTGTGATTATTTGAGCAAAATGGGTGAATGGCAATTCCAATTGTCTCCATGAGGATGAGAAGAACCCTATATGTTAATTAATTTTTTTTTAAATCGTTGTCGTTTCGATCTTTATTATATTGTGTATAAAAGGCAGGTGCTTCGATTATAGGATGACGAAACATGCAATAAAACCTCTTCCTTCTTCTTCGTCTTCTTCAATGTCTTCTACTGCTGTATACACGTCCATGTCGACGATCTCTGGCATTCAAGGTCAACTCCTCAAAATCATTGGTAATTGTTTCTTCTCCTCTTCTCTGCTTTTTTCCCCTTGCTATTTTGTTTTGTTTTGTTTTGTTTATATGGTGATAAAATTTGAATTTTGAATGAATTGGTGGATGCAATTTGCAGTTGTTGGTTGTATTAAATTGAAGGATACGGAGTGGATATCAAGGCAATCCCTACGTTTGTCTCAAATACAGTAGCACCAAGTTTCGCACCCACACCCACATAGGTGGATATCTTTTTTTTTTCTACATAATTATATGTTCAATTTCAGAGAAATGAAATCGTCAAATTTAACTAATTAATTGTTTCTATTTAATAGACAGAGAAAAAAAACCTACATTTTAAGAGAAATTTGTGTTCACTCTAGTTGAAGTGTTATGTGAGGTTAATGTTGTGGTTTGGAATATAATACTCTCACCTACAATGATTCTATTGGTAGTGGAAAGTTCTTACTTTGTCCTTTTTACTGCAATGGCTATCATTGTTTCATTTTCATTTTTTAATTATCAGGGCAAAATATGTCAGCCACCCTTAAACTTTTACAAATTTTGATTTCCACAATCGATCTTTAAAATACTTGATTTTAGCCCTCGAACTTTTAAAACACATAAAAAATAACCATTTCAACAATAAAAGTTCAAGTACAATACAAAATCACTAGATTTTAGCTTTCATTTTCCTATTTTTTATTTCTAAAATATTATTCTTCAACTTTAATATCGCTATCTTCTCTTCGAATTAGCTCTTTCATCAATTAAAACTATTAAGTGCTCACGGAAGTTCATCACATGACTTCCACATGACCTATTTTATAGGTATTTTCATTTACTCAACTCTCACAATGTGGTGTCGTCCTTCTAATTCTTATAAAGTAACTTCTATATATGACAGGAAAAGATTATTGCAACTTACGCGTCTCTCACTTCTCTTTTTAGATTTTTTTTTTTTGATAATTCACTTCTACTTTCAAATTTATTCTTCCTTCTTGTAAAAATGCCAAGAAAATTACTATTTATCAAGAATTGAATGGGTTTTTTTTTTCTTCTTCATCTTTATGTCTTAGTTTTGTTTATTAAAGGTAAAATATGTTATTTTTGTTATATGGTTAGATTCGAAAAAGTGCGAAAGAGTAATCTCAAGATTATTGAGTCGCATAAAAGGTTTGAAGTTAGATCTTAAAATTGTTGTTGATAAATGATGAAATTCAAAGAGAAGAAAGCGAGATTAAAGTTGAAGAATAATATTTTAAAAATTAAAAACGGGAGAATGAGAGCTAAAATCTGATAATTTTGTATTGTACTAGAGCTTTTATTGTTGAAAGGGCTATTTTTTATATGTTTTAAAAGTTCGAGGGCTAAAATCACACATTTTAAAGTTTGAGGGTGAAAATCAAAATTTGGAAAAGTCCAAACATATTTTACCATAATTATTATTTGCATGACTTGAAGTATTATATTGCTTTCAGGAAACTAATCCTAGATTTCATGATATATGTTAGGGTTCAACTGTAGAAAGTGCTTTTTAGGGATAAGATGATTTTACTTGGCCGCTACAAACAAAAACTGGCAAGTATTAACTTTGTAACCACATAGGAAAATATTTGCATCCTTTTTAGTTTGGTGCATGAACTCTTTTTTTTTTTTTTTTTTTTTTTGGTCTTTTATTTGGGTGTATATTATAATTTTTATCATAATTAGCATAGTGGCTGTGTTTTGGGAGGGTTAAGATTAAAACTTCATTTTTTTTTCTCTTTTAATTGTATGGTTGTGTATTTAGGGTGGAAAAAGGAATGAAAGTTCTATTTTTGGTGACAAAAGAAATATGCCCTTTATATACGTCTTTTGTTTGATCAAAACTTCCTTCTAGCCAAATATGTATATATGTATTGGCTTTGCTAATATTGTAATTTTTTTTTTTTTTGGTGTGATTTTGAAATAGAGATGGTTGAGGCAAAAGAATGAAAAATGAGGTGGGAATCTCAACTCAATGAGCTAGAACGGAGGAGCAAGAATAGGGACTCCACCAAAATAGGAGGAAGAATGTTATGGGGTGCTCAAATTCACACGCAGACAAAGAAATGATATTTTTGATTTGGGATTTAACTATATTCTTTCTCTAATAATTGTATGGTTGCATATTTAGGGTGGAAAAAGAAATGGAAGAAAAGTTCCGTTTTTGGTGACGAAAGAAATACGATAGAAAAGTTTAGCAGGTGCTCTGAGGCTCATTTTTTTTCCACTGGGTATCTCTTAGGTTTCAAACTATGCTACTACTTGAAGAAAAACTTGAGATCTGCTTCACTTTAGCTTAGATTGCTATCACTAGCTTAGAAAAGCAATTAAACAATGATTTTTGGACTTCTCTTGGTATGATAGTTTGGGCATTTTGTTTGGGCATTTTGAAGATCAGGGAGCAAGCATATGGGGGCCTTTGCTTGTGGGAGCGGATTTGGATGAGGAAAAAATGCTACTTTTTTTACAACTATTTCTTTATGCTTCTAGGTTTGGCCCTTTTTTTGGGGGGAAGGGGGGTAGGGGGTGGGGGTATAAGCTTCAGTTAGATTAGCTAGCAAGTGTTGGCAACTTTCATTTCTTTTTGAGGTTTTTATTTTTATTTTTTCTTTTTTCACTTGATTAAGTGAAGTAAAGGGTGTTTGGAGAAGGGGTTATTGATTCGCAAGAGTGAGGTTATCTACCACTAGTTTTACTTCCAAGCCAGAGGAAGTTATGTGATTAATCATCTACAAGTTATATTTAGAAGTTAAGTATTTTTACTTTTAAAGGAGTGTATAGTCTTGAATATTCCTCTATTTTCTTTTAATATTTGGGTGGAAAATTTAATATGCAACACGGTAGGAGAAATGCTTGAACTTTGAGTTGTGGCACGCCTGTGTCGGTCCATTGGGGTCATTTCCAGCAATAGGGAGCAGAGTTGTATATTTTCCTTGGGGGCACAATTAGCAAGTTAGTAAGAGCATTACAATTTCAAAGACATACTTTTTGGCACCGTCACGTGTTGACACTTTACAACATTGAGTTTACAGGAAGTTTTTTTTTTTTTTTTAAAGAACTATGAAGAGTTTTTTATTTAAAATATCAGAATTATCTAAATTCAATGAATTCAGATCTTAGCAGCATTGAGTTTACATGAAGGTTTTTTTTTTTTTCAATTGTTAAGGAAATGTGAAGAGTTTTTTTTTTTTAATTTTAAATATTAGAGTAATATGAATTCAATTTTAAAAGAAATAGAGACTGGGATTATTTGAGCAAAATGGGTGAATGGTGATTCCAATTGTCTCTATTAGGATGAGAAGAAACACTATGTGTGTTGATTTCTAATCTGCCATTTAGTTTAGCTGGTAATTCTATTTTCATTGCTTTCATATTAGGTTTATTTTCTTTTAATTGTATGGTTGTTTATTTAGGGTGGAAAAACAAACGAAAGTTCCATTTTTTGTGACAAAAGAAATATGCCCTTTATATACGTTTTATATACGTCTTTTGTTTTATCAAAATTTCCTTCTAGCCAAATATGTATATATGCATTTTCTTTGCTAAGATTGTTATTATTATTATTTTTTTGGTGTGTGATTTTGTAATAGAGATGGGTTGAGGTAGAGGAATGGAAAACAAGATGGGTATCTCAACTCAAGGAACTAGAACGGAGGAGCAAGAACAGGGATTTCAGTAGAGTAGGAGGAGGAAGAATGTAATGGGTTGCTCGAATGCGCAAGCAGGCAAAGAAATGATATTTTTAATCTTGAATTTAACTAGATTCTTTCTCTAATCATCTAATGTATATTTCTTTGAACTTTGAAGAAGTAGGATATATAATAAGTGGGTGTAAGCATCATGTACATGAATATATATCTGTTAATCTTTTCAATATTCAATTTTCACAAATATATTACACTTAATTAAATTAGTTAAATGATTACATAACTTTGAAAACACAATAAATCAAAGTTGTAAGATCGTGATCATTGGTAATGCACTAACTTAAATTATATTTTTCACCTATTTTCTATACTAATCAACATAATGCAAAGGAGTTTGCCAAGAAGTCTCAATCCTTTGGAAGTAGAATTCACGGTTGCACAATTTGTATATATAAATTCATGATTAATTGAAAATTGAAATTAAAAAGTTTAAAATTTAATAGCAATAGAATGATTGTGTGTAATTTTTTTTAATAGAAGAATATTGCTTTTGCATATAAAAGTTTTTCGTTATTTATTTTAATATTAACACAAGTTATATCCCTTTGTGTTCTAAACAACAAGCGTTGCACAGGGTATCAACCTAGTATATATAATATTAAGATATATTCTTAATAAATATTATAGTATAGTATTAAGATTAATATTAATATTAATTATATTGTTATATTTATTTATTTAATATTACAATATTCAATTATTTTTATTAATTTTAGAATTATTATTTTTATACATTTTTAAAATAAAAAATATGAAATAAACAAATTCGAACAATTTAAACTCGAATATTAATCAAGTTTTTTTGAATTCGAATTTAAACAAATTCAAATATTATCAAATAATAATTGAACAAACTTAAACACGAACTTAAATTCGGATAATAAACGAATTCGAACTATAAAATATGATGCTCAATTCGTTTGTGTTCGAATGTAACTGAATTTGTCTTTTTAGTAGTGCTATGTTAACGAAGCCAATTCTTAACAAGGTTGGATTTTTTTGGCTTGATCCTAGTGGCCTGTGTATAGTGTGTATTGTTAGTTCCTGAAAATATACTTGGCCCTGGGTTGTGCTAAGAGCGAGTGCTGTGACAAGGTTAGGCTCTCTAGCCTATGCAGATTGGCTTGTGGGTAGTGGCTGTCAGAGCTTCTGAGAGTATACTTGGCCCCTGGTAGTGCTATGTTGACGAAGCTAGTGCTTCATAAGGTTAGGCTTTTTTTGGTATGTGCGTAGATATAGCCTGTGCAGCTGTGCAAAGTGATTGTTGGTTCCCGGAGCTATACTTGCCCCTGAATGTACTACGTTGAGGGAGCCGATGGTTGTTAAGGTTGAGCTCAGCTTTGAGGGAGCTCAGCTTTGTATACTATGTCGATTTTTAAAATTATACTTGTTCTAAGGTGATACTATATTGACTAAGTTAGTAGTGTACTTGTACTAATTATTCAATTAGTTTAATATATACGTTGGTGAACATGAGAGTTTGAATATTACGTAGTAAGAGGTGTTTTGATAATCATTATTAACATCTTCTATTTTTACTTACAGAAAAAAAAAAAAAAAAAGACTAACCTTGGGTTTTGGTGATTTGGTATAGATTTAATCTTCTCCAATAATTTACAATGGGAAATTTTTGTTCTTTGCAGTATCTGCACTTTTCTACAATTCATTTTTCTAACCGATGGATGGAAAATGGCGTAAAACTATTTACTCTTTGATGCATTTGCACTTTATCTTAGATTACTCTTTTATTGTTTGTCTTATTTGGCTAGTATATTTATTGAATAATATTTTTATCAATGTAGGTATCACATAATTCAAATATGATTTTTTTAGTCTAATTAAGATAGTTGATGTTATAATTTCTACACAGATGTTTCAAGTTCGAATCTCTCTTAAGATATGAACTCTTTGCTCATCTTTGAATAATAGTTATGAGTTATCTTATCAACAAAAAAATATATAACTTTTTAGTATCACGAAGATATTAATCCATTATGAATAAAAAATAATTAAAAATTTTGCACTTTGCTGCGATGTTTTTTTTTAGGTTAACATTTTTATTATTGTTGTTGGTATTCGGATTTTTTCTATGTTTTTAATCAAGGTAACTGACTATATAATTCAAGAATGATTTATTGATAGGTTAGTTTAACTCCGCAAGTTCTTTATTGATTAAAGTTTCGTTTATCCCGTGCGCACCTCTGATAATGAATGTTTCCTCAATTCCGAAAAATGATTTATTGATGTAACAACTTCGTAATTCGAGTTTGATTTTATAGTATCAAAGGCATGTTAGTCCTAGTCACAAAAAAAACAAAAGGATGAAATATAATAAAATATATATGAATCACCATGCCCCATCCATATTTTTACAATAACGTTAGATAAATTAGATTAAAATAACCAACAAAGTCTGTGCTAAATCCCCTAATACTTCAAGGTGGTTATTTTTACTTAATTTGATTATCTAAATAAGTTGTTTAGTTATTTTAATCTGTTAATATTATAATTATAAAAAGTAAAAAAGAAAAAATAAGTAAATGAAAATTGTTATAAAATTGGGGTAGTGTTAGAATAAAATCTTCACCCTACACACTAATAAAACTCTAACTATTTTGCACAAGAATTTCTCTCTTTCTTTTCTCTCACAATTTTCTCTAATCTTTCTTTCACAAAATAATGGTGTCTTACAAGCTTAGAGAATAGCTCTATTTATAGAGCTCTAATTAGTGGATTACATCATGGCATACATCATCTTCCACTAATCTTAATTAGTGGTGTCTCCACTAAATGGTGGACATCCATAAAAATCTTCTAATAATTCACATAAATCCATAATTAGTGGAGCCTCCACTAATTAATAAAGATTCCAATAATTCATAATACTCCCCCTTGGATGTTCATCCATTACATAAAGAATATGTCTCGTTAAAACCTTACTAGATAAAAACCCAATGGGAAAAAAATCTAGTGAAGGAAAAAGAGTACACTATTCTATATGTCTATTTATTACTCCCCCTGATGAGATGATTCCTTTAAATCTTTAAACCGACGCATACCGATTTTATATCTCAACTTTTCAAATGTTGCAGTCGGTAAAGTCTTCGTGAAAATATCTGCGAGGTTATCACATGACCGAATTTGTAGCACATCAATTTCACCTTTCTTTTGAAGTTCATGAGTAAAGAAGAATTTTGGTGAAATATATTTTGTCCGATCTTCTTTAATATATCCTCCTCGTAATTGAGATATGCAAGCTGCATTGTCTTCATAAAGAGGAGTTGGAATACCTTTGATTGATGATAATCCACAACTTTCTCGGATATAATGAATCATGGATCTTAGCCATATACATTCTCGTCTTGCTTCATGAATGGCTATAATTTCAGCATGATTTGAAGAAATAGCTGCTATAGATTGTTTCGTAGAACGCCATGATATAGCAGTATTTCCACATGTAAATAGATAGACCGTTTGAGAACGTGCTTTATGTGGATCAGATAAATAACCAGCATCTGCATAACCTATCAATGTTGGCCTGGTTTTATTTGAATAAAATAATCCGGGATCAATTGTACCTTGGAGATATCGAAGGACTTGTTTAATTCCATTCCAATGTCGTCATGTTGGTGAAGAACTAAATCTTGCTAATAAATTGACAGCAAAAGCAATATCAGGCCGTGTGTTATTAGCAAGATACATCAATGCACCAATTGCACTGAGATATGGTACTTCAGGACCAAGGAGTTCTTCATCATTTTCTTGAGGTCGGAAAGGATCTTTATCCACATTTAATGATCGGACGATCATTGGAATACTCAATGGATGTGCTTTGTCCATGTAAAATCTTTTTAGCACTTTTGTTGTATATGTTGATTGATGAATAAATGTTCCACTCTCCAAATGTTCAATTTGTATACCAAGGCAAAATTTGGTTTTACCAAAATCCTTGATTTCGAATTCTCTTTTTAAATAATCAATTGTTTCTTGGAGCTCTTCAGGAGTTCCAATAAGATTAATATCATCAACATATATAGCTAATATCACACATTTAGAACAAGATTTCTTAATAAAAACACATGGACATACCTGGTCATTTTTAAATCCCGCTTTCAATAAATATTCACTAAGACGTGTGAACCACATGCGCCAGATTGCTTCGAGGCCATATAATGATTTACGCAACTTGATGGAGTAATTTTCACGAGGATAATGTTTATATGCTTGAGCATATGAAATCCTTCGAGGATTTTCATGTAAACATCATTTTTCTAAATTTACATACAAGTAAGCTGATGACAACATCTAATAGGCGCATATCTATCTTTTCATGTACTTGCCAAGCTGATAAGATATCGGAGTGTAATAGCATCAACAACAGGAGAATAAGTTTCATCATAGTCAATACCTGGTCTTTGTGAAAAACCTTGGGCTACTAATCGCGCTTTATATCGAACGATTTCACTCTTTTCATTGCGCTTTAGCACAAATATCCATTTGTAGCCAACAGGTTTTACACCTTACGGTGTTCGGACTTGCAGTCCGAAGACTTCACGTTTTGCCGGTACATTTAACTCCGATTGAATCGCATCTTTCCATTACGACCAATCTTTTCTATGCCGACATTCATCAATTGATATTGGTTCAGGATCATCATTATCCTGTGTAACATCAAGAGATATATTGTATGCAAATATATTATCAATAACAGTTTCTATCCGATTCCAACTTCTACCGGAAGTGGTATAATTGATAGAAATTTCGAGTGTTACTTTCATCAACTTACGGTTCTTTGTCATCGGTTCTCTCTTGGTCTTTATCATTCTTTTCTTCAATATGATCTTCTGGATCATTTAATCCTCTTTTCTTTCGAGGATTTATCTTTAGAACCAAGAGGTCGGCCACGCTTCTGGCGTGCTTTTGGCTCAGCAGCTATATGTAAAATCTTTTGTTCTGTTGGAACTTCAATTAGAATAGGAGCATATATAACTGACATATGCGATTTTGTTACTCTTCTAGAGTCAACAAAAGCGTCTGGCATTTGATTTGTAATGCTTTACAAATGAATTATCTTTTGAACTTCAAGTTCACACGCGCTTGTATGCGGATCAAGATAATTTAATGATGTTGTCCAATCACAATCTTTCTTGTACTGTTTCTATTCTCCCCCTAATTTAGGGAATAATGATTTCACAAGAGAATAAGAAAAGAAATATAAGAAAATGATGACAAGTAGGAAATGCCAAGAAAAATATCTCCTTTTTTTTTTCACTCTTCCCGTACTCGACTTTTCCTCTTCCTCTCTTATCTTTTCTTCTCCTCCGACCCTCTACCTACCATCTACCTCTTCTTCTTCCTCATACGAGATATATATATATATATATATATATATGTATCGATATATATATCGGATATCGGTCATTAGTAAACATCAAAAATAAAAATCACAAAGCGAGATATGGAGACTCGTAATTCATTTGAGACATGGTCAAATTTTGACTTAGTTTCGCAGCGAGATGTTGATGTATTTTCATTTCCAAACCAACCGCTTCGCCTAATTCGAACACGGAAGATTTTGATATGTTTTCCTTTTCAAACCAACCGCTTCGTCTAATTCGAACGCAGAAGATTTTGATATGTTTTCCTTTCCAAACCAACCACTTCCTCCTAATTTCGGGTGAGATACCTTTGATGGCTTCCATTTGTTTTTAGTGTGCTTGATAATGAAATTAAACTCTCTTTTGGTTTGTTTTTTATGTAAATCGGTGGAAGTTTTGAACATACTGCTTTGGACCAAGTTGATCTGCCCCTACAAGAGACTGCTTTTGATACTGTTCCTCTTGATACTATTCATTTGAATGAGGATATGCTTGTGCATGATCCTTTCTACTCTCTAATGGATTTTGAACAAAGCCAGAATATGTTTCCAGGTTATTATACATTTAAACATGGATTTTGAATGGTATAACCTTTACTGATATTATTTTCTTTTTCTAGGAGAAATAATGAGTGGTCTTGGCAGCGAAGTCGGAGTAAGTACTCATGAAATGCATAATATCGAAGTTCAAGATATTATTGCAGACAAAATTCCTGGGGAGAAGAAGATGATTAAGAGACAGAGAGAGAAGAAGAGCAATAACTCCTAGACACTATCAAGAGAAACAATTTCGCAGTACTTTTACCTACCAATCATGAACGCGGCCAAAGAATTGAATATTGGCATAACTCTTCTCAAGAAAAGATGTAGGGAGTTAGGAATTCGTCGATGGCCTCACAGGAAATTGGTGAGCTTGGAGACCATAATCAAGAATGTTCAGGTTCTCTCTCATACATACTTATAATTTGCAAGTATGAAACTATGAAAGATTTATAAGTAAATAACCGATGATATCACTTCGATTTACAGGATATGCAAAATAAAGAAGAAGGAGGACATATGGCTGAGAAGAAATTAAAAGAAGCCATTGCGATACTGGAATGTGAAAAACAGTTGGTAGAAGAAAGTCCTAATACGCAGTTAGAGGACCAAACACAGAAATTGAGACAAGCATGCTTCAAGGCCAAATATAATAAGAAATATAATAAACTTAAGGAGATCATAAAATCTCAAGACTCATTTCGCAGTAATTTTACGGCTAATTCTGCTGCTAGTCTCGATGCTGGCTCAAAGGGGAAAGAAAAGGAGGAGGATGTCGAAAAAGAGGAGCTGAAGTCTATAATTACTAATTGTTTGTCGTCCTCTAATGTAAATATTGAAAAAGAACAATAATAAACCTTCATCTTACATTTGTCAGCTCAATTACAAAAGAGCAACTATAAGCATGTATCATCAAGTTCATATGAACACTAGTGATATGAATTAAAGATGTGATGCTTATTATTAATGGAAATATTTTTTTCCCTTATTATCTTTTCTGTTCCACTTTAGGTGGCCAGTATTTCTCTGTGATAAGGAAAATATCGAGTGTGTCCATGACCATAACCACGACCACTGTCACAACTACGACTATAACGATGGCTTCTGCTGGAGCCAACATCATTCACTTCTGGGAGTGCTGTTGAGCCAGTTCATCTAGCTTCATGATTTCTCAATAATAACTCATGTTAAAGCTGTCAATTTTGGATACCCTTTTTCTCGATATTGTTACTGTAGAACATGAAAAGTGGAGAATGTCTTCTCCAATATAACTTCATCAGTAACTTTTTCTCCGTAAAATTTTTAACTAAGATGTAGTTTTATACATCACGGAGTTCACGGTTTTACAATCTTGCAACTTCAGGTGCAACCATTCATACCGTGCAGTGGGTAGTACGACCATCTTCAGGTGGTCAAATCTTTCTTTTTATCCACATGACATATGGATCTCCTTTTTTTTTTAACATTTAGATGCATTTTTGTATGACATATAAATTTTTTTTTTCAGAAATATCAAGGGCTACAAATTCGAATTTAGCGAGATCAATAAGTGCGTACCTGTCTTCTGGCTTTAATAACGGCAGAGACTCGTGCTGATAACGTGTTATAAAATTGGGGTAGTGTTAGAATAAAATCTTCACACTACACACTAATAAAACTCTAACTATTTTGCACAAGAATTTCTCTCTTTCTTTTCTCTCACAATTTTCTCTAATCTTTCTTTCACTAATCTTTCTTTCACAAAATAATGGTGTCTTACAAGTTTAGAGAATAGCTCTATTTATAGAGCTCTAATTAGTAGATTACATCATGGCATACATCATCTTCCACTAATCTTAATTAGTGGTGTCTCCACTAAATGGTGAACATCCATAAAAATCTTCTAATAATTCACATAAATCCATAATTAGTGGAGCCTCCACTAATTAATAAAGATTCCAATAATTCATAATAAAAATCCTTTTTAAAGGAATTTGAACCATTTGAAACAAACAGGCCTGAATCATGATCCTAGCAGTTAGGCTTACGTGTTCGTACCGACTAAAGTCTTACAGTCTTGGGCTTGGGCCGGTCTGTACTATTAGCCCCTGCTTGGCCCGAATTATCGGTTCATGGGCTCGGTCTAACCAAACCGGAACCAATAAATTCGTCCGTCTTCCATTGTTGGCTGGCCCTCTCTTTTTGGTCGAAAGTGCTTTCGCATCCTCATTGTTTCTATTTTTACAATTTTCTCCCCCTCACAATGAGTTCCCCATTCTTTCTTTTCCTCTCCCTTTTCTTTCTTTTTCATAGCTTTCTCCTCTCTCCTCTCTCCCATGTTATTGATTTTCGATCCCTCTTCTAAGCTTTAATTTACAATTGATGTTCGACTCGCTTCCAATCTCACACAAGAACTGCTCAAAATTTTATCAAATCCAAAACATAGCTATATACAAGAAACATCAAATCTCCAAATACGAAACTGAAAAGGAAGGATGATTAAACAACTTTATAGAAGGAAGAAATAATACTTTTTTTTTATAATTTAAGTATTTAAGGTTTTGTTTGATTAATTTTGGTCCTCCAAGACCTAAATCTTAAAAGAATTAAATTATAAAATATACCTCATCTAATTCGGTATTTTTTATTAGATATTCTTCATAGCAATCTGTATGCTAATGCACGCCAAGAACTCAACTCTCACTATCTTTAAGAGTCAAAGTTTACACGGCCACTTACATCGAAAATAAAACAAACTATATTTAAGGGGTAGAAAAAATAATACTTGCTCCTTTTTTTTTTTTTTTTTTGCTAGATGAAATAATATTTGCTCTCTACCTTTGTAGATTTCAGGTGGGATGACAGTGATATGATTTTTTATTAATTTCTATAAGTTACTAATTGATTATTTATTGTTAGTTACTTATTCGAGAAAAAGGAAATATACTTTAGGCATATACAGCGGGGCAGCTATTTTGGTCACAATTTTTGTCAAAAAAAAAAAAAACAAAAAAAATGGCGCAATTCGAGGGAGAAAAAAAAAAAAAGGACATACACGCTTTTTAGCGTCAGTCCTATTAGTGCACGTGTAACGCTGTTAAATTGAAGTTTGGTTCCCGCCAAAGTCACTTTATCTCCTTAAAAGTTACTCCACGTGTCGCTTCCAGCAGCCATCTTTCACGCGAATGCTGCTGCTTTGGCATCCCAACTGCCGCCGCGTGGCACACCAGCCACCACACTCTGCCACGTAGCCTTAAACCCCACCTATTTTGCTACTATTTTAATCGAAATACACCAGCTTCCGAGAATTGTTTCTTGGGTTGTACTAGCAGTACCATTTATGCGCTCTGAATTCGTCATTATTCACCCCCGGTAATCATGGAGGTTCCGGTTGGGTTTTTAGCTAAGCTCTGGAGCTTTATTTCTTTTTTGCCCTTCTTCCTGTTGCTCTTCGTTCTTGGCTCTTTCAAAGGTTATCTCTTTCTCCTCTGTCTGATATGAGTGCATCATTTTTTTTAAAAAAAAATTTTGATTTCAAAATTGGAGTTTGATAGAATGGATGAATATGATTTGCATAATTTACAAATAGGTGAAAGCAATCAGGAGCTAAAGTATTAAGAAATTGAAAAATTATGAGGTGGAGTTACTGAAATTTCTTTGCTTGGACAGGGATGATCATTTGCCCCATTATGGTGCTTATTATTACAGTTGGAAATTCATCTGTCGCGATTGGGATGTGGGCAGCACATTTTATCTTGACCTACTATTGTGTCATGAAGTATGTTTCTCTTTTACAGTTAATTTTTTTTATGCATTTACAGCTGGTTAGAGTGAAAAATTTTCCCTTGTGTTTTAAGGATCATGGCTGAAAGAAAAATTTGATCAAATGGGTTTTGATGTTTTATTTACCTTTAACTTAATGGTTCGATGGAGTGATTTCTACTTTATCCAGTCTTTTATGGGGTTTAGTATGAAGATTTGAGCTGATCGTGTAACTTGGATTTGTGCTGTGATTCAGGAGCAGAAGGCTGGGATGGGTTCTGAAGAGTGTGGTAGTTTTGGCATTACCAGTGCCACTAATTCTTTGGCCAATTCTAGCAATTATTGGAAGTCTGTTGGGCGGGCTAGGATATGGGTTTTTCACTCCCTTGATTGCCACATTTGAGGCTGTTGGGCAGAATGTCAGAGACAAACTCTACCACTGCTTTGCCGTGAGTTTCTGCTTCCATCAATACTTAGTTTTTGAGATACTGCTATACATTTCATTCCCAATTTCTTGTTATCATGATTTTTTCTGCCCTTCTCATACCACTGGACAAATTTCTTTTATTTGCAAAAGTTAGTAGAGCTGCTTGTCCCCCATAATTAGTGATTCATGGTCGCCCATGCTATTTATATGTATGTAATCCCTTTTTTGCATCAGTTGTCAGGATTTTTATAGTTTTAAGTTATTTTGCAACTAAAGTGCGACAAATTGAATACGTTGTTTGACTTTTCCTGGTTGGAAAAGTGTTTTGTGTTTAGAAGTCTTGTAGCACTCGTGACTTTGTAGTATGCATTTTGACATCCAGAAGCATATCTTTGTTCTATCCATTGACAATGTAAAGTCATATTGTTATTTCATAAACGGGAATAAAGCCATGGATATTTTGGCCGTCGTGTTTTGCTTTTGCTATTTCTCCATTCAAAAATTGTTCAAGATTTGACTTTTAGAAACTTGTATGTGTTTCTGTTCTTGTTCACCATACGAATGCATCTACTAAATGCTCGCTCCTATATTGCCTTATTTAGGATCTCTTCAAATTTACAGGTGTAATAATTATTTTCTGCCTTCACATATGAACTAGATATGAAGTGTACAAGGTGGCAATTTATGCTTTTACAGGCATTTGCTCTTACTTTAGTATATGAGACTTTAAACTATATTGTACTTGCTTACAGCTGGCCTAATTATCAGGATGGTTGCCTTTCTGCCATTAAGGGAAGCTGCACTGCTGTACGGGACTTCACAGATTTTTGCTTTCATTCATACTTCTCATACATGGATGAACTATGTGAGGAGATACACGAAGATGAAAAACCCATGGATATAAAGTAAGGAATAGCCAGTCAAATTTTTCAAGCTGTTGGAACTGTAATAGTAGTTAGTAGACAACGAATAGTTAATCGCTACTTTCTGTCATGCCTTCAGGATCTCAAAGCTGCCAAGTTCTCTTTTGGTCTCTGTTCTTGCTATTCCAGTGGACGTTCCTTTTATCTCAGCTATAGCTCTTTGGAAGAGCCCATACATGTTGATCAAGGGTTGGAAAAGGCTAATGGAGGACTTGATTGGTCGGGAAGGTCCATTTCTTGAGACTGTATGTGTTCCATTTGCAGGTCTTGCAATCTTGCTATGGCCTTTAGCTGTTGTTGGATCTGTCATAGCTGCTTTTCTCTCTAGTTTCATCCTTGCTCTTTATGGTGGAGTTATTGTCCACCAGGTGCATTATACTTCTTTTTTTTTCACCTCTCCTTGCAACTTATTTACTTCATGGTGTTGAATCAGAAGTTCTAGAGGAATTGACATTGTTTTTCTTTCCTTTTTTGAAAAACTATTAACTTGTACTCCCATTTATTTCCCGGAAGACTCATTGAAGATGGGACTTGCATATATATTGGCAGTCATTTCAATGTTTGATGAATATACAAATGACTTACTTTACTTGAGGGAAGGGTCATGCTTTCCAAGGTAAAGACTATGATTTAAAACTCATACGACACTTTCAAGGAAAATCTCATACAAGTCACTCAGGAAACAAACTACATACAATTTGTTGTTGTTATCATTTAATCGCAAATTTTAAGTTCTCATGTAGTCAAAGGCTTTGCATTTGATGAGCCCTGTTATCGTAGAAATGCTAACTCATCAGATTCTGTCAAGGAGAGAAAGCTTATTGATCAGAAGCATGAGGGAGAAGGGACAAGCACCTCCAAACTGGTCTCAGAAGGATCAAGGACATTGAAGGAAGCCATCCAGCATTATACGCCTATGCAGGTTATCATCATTGAATCACTAATAGTGTGAGTGCCTATTTGTTGGAATGTGGGATTGGGGTTTGAAATGCTGTTGCAGGTGTGGAATTGGCTTTGCAATTCGTGTGAGGTAAATGGTAGAATTCTCCTCCATGAAGGTCTGATAGATGCTGAAGACATTGAAAAATGCATTGTGACGGGGAATTGCAAGAAGTTAGTTGTCAAACTTCCTGCTTGGACCATATTGCAGTGTCTTCTTTCATCAGCAAAGTCCGTCTCCCCTGGTTTGGTGATTTGTATGTCATTTGTTCATTAACTCAGCCACCCCCCCACCCCCCCACCCCTTTTTTTTGTTTTTTCTCTTATTAGTTCTTGTCATGCAAAACCAACAATTTCTTTCTTGTCAAATTTCTAGCTGATGCGGTGGAGTTAACAATGACTAATTTGCCAAGGGATAATTTTTTGAGTGGTTTATCGGGCCACTTTTTGTAATGAAGGAGCAAATAAAGGGACTTCAGTTGAGGGAAGATGAGGAAATTTGCCTTAGAAGACTAATCATTGCGAACGAACATGAAAGACCAGAAGAATGGGATAACACAGGATTTCCATTCAGTGACCAGGTCAGGAGAGAACAGCTGCAGGCTGTAATGAGGTTAGTCCGTATCCTCTTTCTATGTTCCTGCCTTTTTTGTTTCTTACTTGTAACATTTTGTGCCAATTAATGATTAATGCAGTAACTTAATGTTTGTATTCCAGCAACCTTTTAGTCAGCGGCAAAGTGTTCTAGTTTTACTTACCTATTCACCTCCATGAACAATTGATATTGGCTTAGAAAATTCGTGTTGGAACTTTTTGCTATTCAATTTACTATACTAGTGTTCTTGTCAGCGTTTCTTCGAGTGCTGCTTCATGGTTCAGAATGAAAAAGTAGGGTAATAGGGAACAATGCTTTCCGCAGAGTTTAATCCAACTTGAGAAAATGAAGTAAACCTACCTTTGAATGGCTGCTTCGGTGCATTTAAGTGTTCAGTTCCATGGGGAGAAGAATGACTGAAGGAGTCTGTGTCTTTTTTTTCCTTACGGTATAAACCAGCTTTTGTGCCATGCCCAAACATAAACATTGATTCACTTCTGTAAGTTGTTACCAGAGAACTAGGGATGGCAATTTCCCCATTTAAACTGGGGACTGGCCCAATCAGGCCGGGAATTCTTCGATTTAAGCGGAGACGGGCTGGGAACGGGTTTCATTCCTCGGCCTCTCAACCAGGGACAGGACGGGGACAGGGACGGAGATTGCATGATCTCGCCCCTGCCCCGGCCCGCTCGGCTTGTTTTACATATTATATATATATATTATATAAATTATAAGTAGATTATATATATTATATATGATTTTATATATATATATATATATATATATATGTAAAAGTAGATTATATATTTATATAAAATAAAATAAAAAAGAAGAGGAAAAATAAAAAAAGAAAAAAATTATAAATTATAAATTATTAATTTTACTCTTACTAATATAGTAATATGATAAATACGTGAATTATTATAAATCACTACAAAAGTTTTTTATATGATTAAAAAATTTTGAATAAAAATATATTGGAGGTAAAGTTTTTTTTTTTTTAAAAAAATTTATAATTATTTTCGGGTCCAAATGGGCCTCTGCTTCCCTACTTCCCAGTTGGACCGGGACCGGGGATTGTTTTGTCCCCGGCGAGCGGGGGCAAGAATCCCCGCATTTTCTCATGGCGGAAACAGACCGGAGATAGAAATACGGGAACATATGCGGGGACGGAGTCAGGATTTCTAGTCCTTAGTCCGGCCCCGTTACCATTCCCACAGAGAACTATAACAACCTCCATTCGAAAGACGGTATCTCTTCACCTTTCTCTCCTATTCATCTTTCTGAATGCTTTTATAGACCGCGATTATCTAAGTAGTGACAACATGTTAATGATATATCTCATGATCTCCTTCACAAACTTCAGCTTTGATGACATGACTGATATGATTCGAATAGTTGGAATATGAAATTTGAATGTCTTCACTATTAATGCTCAGAATTTTTAGTAGGCGTAGAAGCATGAAGCAATATTCTCTCTCCTGGCATTAAGCAAAGAAGCTTGCTTTGTTAGTCCTTGGGTCCAAGCCTGACTTGCACCTACCTTGTAATGTCCACTCTGAGCCGTATTCTGAGCCCGAGCCTTCTGAATTTTTCTCATAAAATTGAAGGATATGCTATAGGCCAAACTTCCAATTTAGATGCTTCAAGTTTTTCACTCGATTCATTTTTTTATCCTTCAAGCTTTTCAGGGGTGTATGTTCAGATGGCTTTTCTGTTTCTTGAACCTGTGAAATCTTTTTGCCTTGTCAGTTAATTATCCCAGATCCTTGCTGGCTAAAACCTTACAAAGGCATTATTCTGCTCTTGAAGGCTGCAGGGAATCGTTGGGTTCATGTCCCGAATACCGACATTCCGAAGGCGCTTCAGAAACTTAGCGAAGGTATTGTACTTGGAGGCGTTGCAGGCTGGTATCTTAGTAAATAATGTAGCAGGAACCTCGAAAACTAGACAACATAAGAAAAATCATCGCGGAAGATGGCGAAGAAAGCCCGATGAGATTGAGCAGACCGTCCAGAGTGCCGAGAACAATGTATAATCTATCATAGTTGTTCTGTTATATAGAGGTGAAGGAGACGAATCAGTTGGTCCAGGAGAATGTGAACGATAATGTTTGGTTAAATTTGGAAACCGGTGGTTTTATTTGAAGAATAGGGATAATGCTGTATGAGATTTGATAATGATTTCGGATGGAAGTCTTTTCTTCTTTTTATGACTTATGATTTTTTTTTTTTGAAATATAATATTGATAAAAAGAAATGTATAAACCATTACATCAGGTAATAACCAAACATATTTACATATAGCTATTGATGATCAGTATAAACAAATGATTCAAAAAGATTCAAAATATGATGGTACAAAGTAAAAGCAACTTTGTATATGTATTTTGATGCCTCTGATAATGTCCTCTGGTTGATAGCAATAGTCCTCGCTTTGATTCTTCGCTGTTTAGATATAACAAATTGTGTCGCCGAATGCCGTAACCTTGGCTGGCCACCCTAATCCACATAGTTTCTTTTAGTACCATTTCAGAAAACTATATGATGTTGATAAATTTCTATGTAAACCATCCAGACCTTGACGCTATCCCACACGGGCCAAGTCACCCTTCACCCAAAGAAGAGGTGACGTGCAATTTCTGTGGCCGCCTAACAAAATATGCACGTTAAATCATTCAGTCGAAACGATAGCTTGTCTTTGGTTCGCAGTTTGCCTCTAGCAAGTAGCCACAGGATGAAAGAATATTTTGGTGCAAGGCTTTGACTCCGCCTCCACACTGTCCTGCACCATGGCACCACCTGCCGAGCCACCCTAAAATAATCAAAAGCCTTTCGAGTTAAAGGAACGGTCTCCAGTGCCCACGATTTAATTAGTCCCGCTGCTCTATCCATCGTCTCCTCATGTAGGATTTTATCTCGGATCTGAAGAAGTCGCCTAAACAAAGGAGATTGTTTTTTATTCACTAGCACAACCCATATCGAGGTCCCGCCCATATAGTAGTGATGTAGCCATCTGATCCATAGCGTCTATTTATCAGATTGAATGTCCTATAGGATTTTTGCTAAGAGAACCATGTTCCAAACTGACAGGTCTTCCTTTGCTGCTTCCTTGATGAAAGAAAGATGTAGAATTATGTAGTATTGCGCAAGGTTATGTTGGATGTCACCCTAAGATCCTTTGAAAAGGGGATCATCCCGTTTTTTTCTCTTTGCTTGGTTACGTCAGGGGTTGACCTATAGGAAAAAAAGAAAAAGACTTGGTCATCTGACCATACTCTTTTGTAAGCAATTATCATATCCTTAATAAATTGAGAGTATTTGCTGGCTTCAAAACAGGACAGCAATTAGGGATGGCAATTTCCCTGCCTAAACTGGGGATTATATATGTATATAAAATAAAATAAAATAAAAAAGAAGATGAAAAAAAGAAAAAGAAAAAATTTATAAATTATCAATTTTACTTTTACTAATCTAGTGATATGATAAATACGTGAATTATTGAAAATCATCACAAAAGTTTTCTATATGATTAAAAAGTTTAGACTAAAAATATATTGAAGGTAAATTTTTTTTTTTCCAAAAAAAATCGTTATAAATATTTTCGGGCCGCTTTCCCGTTGGATCGGGATTGGGGAGTGTTTTGTCTTCAGTGAGTCGGGGGCAGGAATCTCCGCTTTTTCCTGTGGCGGGAAGAAGCTGGGGATGGAAAAATGGGGACATATGTAGGGGCGGGACCGGAATTTCTAGTCCCCAGCCCGATCTGACCCCATTGTCATCCCTAAGAGCAACCCTTTTTAAACCCTCATGGGGCTCAGATAACCCTTTCAATGGGCTTCACAAACAAGCCCCCCAACTATTCGAGACAATGCAGCTACTATAGATGCGCGTCTGGGGCTTGAGGCATACAAGAAAAAACACCTCACCTACTCCTCCATATTCTCTCTCCTTTGGTAAGAAGGACTTCTATTGTTGCGGAGCTTAATAATATACTTTTCTTTGATACTATTCTATTGTTGCGGCTTCTGGTTGTTCATGCTAAACTTTTCTAACACTCTGAGTAGCCCAATGGAAAAAGCCTTTTTATGAGTTCTTGTCTTGCTCTCGCTACCCCTTGGTCGACAATGTTGTCATTTCCTATGACAAAGCAGTCTGGTACATGGAATGCCTCGTATCTCACCTTATAGGTGTTAAGTTTTTCTCAATTCCACGTAGAATAATTTAAAAAAGGATAAGGAAGGATTTCCCTATAAATAGGTTAGTGTTGTTTTGAGTAGAGTATACCAACTCATTGAGCCTAGTAAATTGAGAAATTTTTAGGCCTTGAGTTATTTTATGAGAGTTTGTAATTTTGTCCGTCCAAAATTATATAGTGAAGTATTTCCTTTCGGGGGTCGTAGATGTAGGTCTAATTGAGAGACGTGGATGTAGGTTTAATTGAGAGACCGAACCACGTTAAATTTTTGTGTTCTGTTTTATTTGTTTATTTTTCTCTCCTCTTTCTATATATTTGTGTGTTGCTTCCATTGTCCATTCCAACAATAGGAGCTAAAAAAACTATAAGCTTTGCAAAGAAACGAGTATCCCCATGAACAACAAGCAAGTTATCTGAAGCCCACCTCAAAGTCCTCTCCTCATATTACTAGTACCTGGTGCATGTCCAATTATTGGGCTAACTTGTGCAAGGACCACTGGCGTAGAAGGAAGGCGGAGAGAGCACCGAGGAACTCTCCACTTGATAGAAGAGTGAGGCATAGCGTCATCAATGGTGCAAGGTCAATCCTAACCTCACTCCAAAGCAACCGATATAGCTTCATCAGATGATGTTCTAGAGAATCTAGGAAAAGGGAATCTTCTTCCGTAGACGATCAAACTTCTTTTCTTTCGCCGAAGATGAGATCTATTAGAAGTATCTTAGAATTGGAAGTCAGCCTCCAGAAGAGAAAGACAGGGGTAACTGGGTTGGAGTTCCTTACTTTGGGGGCTTTGCCTCCCGTTCCTATACCAGAAGGGTCAGCTTAGGTAGAAGAAGAGTAATGATAATAGTTAGAACCAGAAGATTAAGGCCCTTAAGCCTAGGGATAATTCGATAATTAAATAAGGCTGTTTTAAGCTATTCGTTTCGCGTTTCACTTTTGTAATTGAGGAGGAAAGTCTTTCCAGTGCCCTACATCTATTTTTTTTTTTTTTCGTGTGTGTTCCTTGGTTCCATCCCTTTTTCTTGAAAGAGCTATTCAACTCAACCATATAAAGATGTTCGTGACTTACGGGTTCATCTACTCCTCTTGTAAGGCGGAGCAAGAAATTCTTAGGGTAGTTATAGCTTGCTTCCAAGTCCAAGCGCTACCGGTAGAAGCTAGTCGCCAGAAGCGAACTTCAAGCCAGAAAGGGGCCAAAAAAGGTGAGCACCTAGCGCGAAAGGTTGTTTTATTAAGTAATATAAGGCAAGAAAGAATGGATTGAATTGCGGAAAGCCGTTGCGCTAACGAGCAAGAAAGGGGATGCGCATTAGTGCTTTATTTTATTTTATTTTATTGCACGGCCTTTATTACTAATCCCTTGTGACCAATCCTTAACATTGGTTTCACAGCACTGAGTAAGCATACTAATGAAGATCGAGTTGGTTGATTTGGCCTGTCCATTCGCTCTAGCTAATGTAAGATGGGCTTGGCTTCCTTTGAGCTATGAGAAATGAATAAGGCTTAACAATGCCCCTTTTTTTTTATTGGGATCTCCTAAGTATGGGAAAACCACAGAAAACACGAATTATTTGAATAACTCGGTGACCTACCAATTGTAGAAGTAGGATTTCTGGCAAGCAATAAGCACTTAATTAAATAATACAATGGAAGGGCTAAAGTGGCACCCTACATGAAACGGACTTCTTGCCTTGGTCTGTGCCCTATCTATTAGCAGCACCCTAGTCTGGGCATATGTGTAACTAAATCACCTATTTCCTCACCTAGATTCACAACAAAAAGGAGTATAAAAGGTAAATGCCATGCTTAGCACAATGAATTTTAAGCGAACGCAGACCATAAGGGTACCTTGCATTGATGGGCCAAAAGTGCCATATAACTTTCAAACTGATCTATTGTAATACTCCACCTTATATGAAAATTTGATGAAGTGATATTCATTATGGTTATATGAGAATACGTGTAGAAGATATTATTATTATTATTATTATTATTATTATTATTATTATTATTATTGGAATCTTTATTAATTAGTGGAGGCTCCACTAATTATGGATTTATGTGAATTATTATAGAAGATTTTTATGGATGTCCACCATTTAGTGGAGACACCACTAATTGAGATTAGTGGAAGATGATGTATGCCATGATGTAATCCACTAATTAGAGCTCTATAAATAGAGCTATTCTCTAAGCTTGTAAGACACCATTATTTTTGTGAAAGAAAGATTAGAGAAAGAATTGTGAGAGAAAGAAAGAGAGAAGTTTGAAGAGAAATTCTTGTGCAAAGAATAGTTAGAATTTTCTTAGTGTGTAGTGTGTAGATTTTATTCTAACACTACCCTAATTTTATAACACGTTATCAGCACGAATCTCTACCAGTACAAAAGCCAGAAGACTAAGCACGAGTTTCTGCCGTTACCAAAGCCAGAAGAAAGGTACGCATTTATTGATCTCTATGGCTAACCTCGCTAAACTTGAATTTGTAGCCCTTGATATTTCTGGAAAAAATTATATGTCATGGGTTCTCGATGCAGAAATGCATCTAAATGCTGAAGGCCTTAGTGAAACTATTCAAGCAAATAATAGTGCATCTGCACAACACAAGGCTAAAGCTTTGATTTTTATTCGTCGTCATCTCGATGAAAATTTGAAAATGGAATATCTTACCGAAAAAGATCCATATATCCTGTGGGTAAATTTAAAAGAAAGATTTGACCACCTGAAGATGGTCGTACTACCCACTGCACGGTATGAATGGTTGCACCTGAGGTTGCAAGATTTTAAAACCGTGAATGAATATAGCTCCGCAATGTATAAAATTACATCTCAATTAAAATTATGCGGAGAAAAAGTGACTGATGAAGATATGTTGGAGAAGACATTTTCCACCTTTCATGCCTCAAATATTGTCCTGCAGCAACAATATTGAGAAAAGGGGTATACAAAATTTACAGATTTAATTACTGCACTCCTCATTGCAGAAAAGAATAATGAGTTATTATTGAGAAATCATGAAGCCAGACCAACTGGCTCAACAGCACTCCCAGAAGTGAATGCTGTTGGCTCTAGCAGAAGCCATCGTTATAGTCGTGGTCGTGGCCATGGCCGTGGCCGTGGTCGTGGTTATGGTCGTAGACACGCTCGATATTTCCCTTATCACAATCATAATCAAATTGTGAGAAATATTGGCCACCTGAAGTAGAACAGAAAAGATCATAAGGGAAAAGAAAAAGAAATTGAAGAAAAACATGAGGATATATGTTATAGATGTGGCATGAAAGGTCATTGGTCACGAAACTGTCGTACGACTAAGCATTTAGTTGAATTGTATCAAGCTTCATTGAAAAATAAAAATGTGGAAGCAAATTTTTTTCAACATCCAATAAATGATGCTGATGATGATAATATTGATCTTGAAGATCTTAATATCAATATTACTCATATGGATGTATCGGATTTTTTTGAACACTCAGACGGTAGGATAGACCATTTAATTGGTGATGACAATGTTCAGAAGAACTAAAGCCTCACCCTGATATTTTTGTATTTTCATTTTCATTCTATTTTAATAATATTTACGTTTGCATATATATATTTGTATTCAGATGGCTGTTGTTAATGATGATGTATGCATTATTGATAGTGGAACTACACACACCATACTAAAAAATGAGAAATATTTTTCTGATCTCAAAATGGGAGAAATAAATATTTATACGATAAACGGTAGTGCAAATGTGATTGAGGGCTCCGGAAGAGCTAGTATATTGTTGCCTAAAGGAACAACAATTATTATTGATAAGGCACTATTTTCCTCAAAATCCAGAAGAAATTTATTGAGTTTTAAAGATATCCGCAGAAATGGGTATCATGTTGAAACAAATGAGGAAAATGGGATTGAGCATCTTTTTATTACTCAAATGCATTTGGGTAAGAAATCTGTATTAGAAAAATTATCGTCTTTTTCTACTGGCCTATATTTTGTAAAAATACGTACAATTGAAATTCATCATCTAGTAAACTAGAAGTTTACTGATCCTATTACTTTTAGCATTTGGCATGACCGGTTGGGTCATCCGGGATCTACCATGATGAGAAGAATCATTGAGAATACACATGGTCATCCTTTAAAAAATAAAAGGATATTAACATCAGAAAAATTCGCATGTACTGCATGTTCCCTAGGAAAATTAATTGTTAAACCATCACCAGTAGAAGTAGGAGCTGAAAGTCCTACATTTCTCGAACGAATTCACGGAGATATTTGTGGACCTATTGATCCACCATGTGGACCGTTCAAATATTTTTTGGTCTTAATTGATGCATCATCCCGATGGTCACATGTATGTTTATTATCTACTCGCAACCTGGTGTTTGCGAGATTACTTGCTCAAATAATTAAATTACGAGCACAATTTCCGGACCATCACATTAAAAATATCCGTTTGGATAATGCTGGTGAATTTTCATCACATGCTTTTGATGCATATTGCATGTCAATTGGGATTAATGTTGAACATCCTGTAGCTCATGTTCACACACAAAATGGTCTTCTTGAATCTTTGATTAAACAATTACAATTAATTGCTAGACCATTATTAATGAAAACAAATCTCCCAACATCTGCACTGGGGACATGCTATTCTACATCTTGCAACACTTGTACGTATAAGACCAGCTAGTTATCATAAATTCTCTCCTTTGCAATTGGCTTTTGTGTCAGAACCAAATATTGCTCATTTAAGAATTTTTGGGTGTGCTGTATATATTCCAATTGCACCAAACCAACGTACAAAGATGAGTCTTCAAAGAAGAAAAGGGATATACGTTGGATATGATTCTCCCTCTATTATCAGGTATGTTGAACCCCTGACAGGAGATGTATTCACATCAAGATTTGCTGATTGTCATTTTGATGAATCATTATTCCCTAAATTAGGGGGAGAACCAAACCAGCATAAAAAGGATCTTGCTTGGACAACATCATTAAATTATCTTGATCCTCGCACAAATGCATGTGAACTTGAAGTTCAAAAGATAATTCATTTGCAAAGCATTGCAAATCAAATGCCAGACGCTTTTGTTGACTCCAGAAGAGTTACAAAATCGCATATTCCAGCTATAAATGCTCCTATTCGAATTGAAGTTCCAGCAGAACAAAATATTATACCTATAGCTGCTAAGTCAAAAACACGCCAGAAGCGTGGCCGACCTCTTGGTTCTAAAGATAAAAATTCTCGAAAGAAAAGAGGATTAAATGATCCAGAAGATCATATTGAAGAAAAGAATGATAAAAACCAAGGGAGAACTGATGACAAAGAACCAGAAGTTGATGAAAGTAACACTGAAATTTCTATCAATTATACCACTTCCGGTAGAAGTTGGAATCGGATAGAAACTTTTATTGATAATATATTTGCATACAATATATCTCTTGATGTTACACAGGATAATGATGATCTTGAACCAATATCAGTTGATGAATGTCGGCATAGAAAAGATTGGCTGCAATGGAAAGATGCGATTCAATCGGAGTTAAATGCACTGATAAAATGTGAAGTCTGCGGACTTGCAGTCCGAACACCAGAAGGTGTAAAACCTGTTGGCTACAAATGGATATTTGTGCGAAAGCGCAATGAAAAGAGTGAAATCGTTCGATATAAAGCGCGATTAGTAGCCCAAGGTTTTTCACAAAGACCAGGTATTGATTATGATGAAACTTATTCTCCTGTTGTTGATGCTATTACACTCCGATATCTTATCAGTTTGGCAGTACATGAAAAGATAGATATGCGCCTATTAGATGTTGTCACTCGCTTACTTGTATGGAAATTTAGAAAATGATGTTTACATGAAAATCCCGAAGAATTTCATATGCACAAGCATATAAACATTATCCTCGTGAAAATTACTCCATCAAGTTGCGAAATCATTATATGGCTCTGAAGCAATCAGGCGCATGTGGTTCACACGTCTTAGTGAATATTTATTGAAAACGGGATTTAAAAATGACCAGGTATGTCCATGTGTTTTTATTAAGAAATCTGGTTCTAAATTTGTGATATTAGCTATATATGTTGATGATATTAATCTTATTGGAACTCCTGAAGAGCTCCAAGAAACAATTGATTATTTAAAAAGAGAATTCGAAATCAAGGATTTTGGCAAAACCAAATTTTGCTTTGGTTTACAAATTGAACATTTGGAGAGTGGAACATTTATTCATCAATCAACATATACAGCAAAAGTGCTAAAAAGATTTTACATGGACAAAGCACATCCATTGAGTATTCCAATGATCGTCCGATCATTAAATGTGGATAAAGATCCTTTCCAACCTCAAGAAAATGATGAAGAACTCCTTGGTCCTGAAGTACCATATCTCAGTGCAATTGGTGCATTGATGTATCTTACTAATAATACACGACTCGATATTGCTTTTCTTTGTCAATTTATTAGCAAGATTTAGTTCTTCACCAACACGACGATATTGGAATGGAATTAAACAAGTCCTTCAATATCTCCAAGGTACAATTGATCTCGGATTATTTTATTCAAATAAAATCAGTCCAACATTGATAGGTTATGCAGATGCTGGTTATTTATCTGATCCACATAAAGCACGTTCTCAAACGGGCTATCTATTTACATGTGGAAATACTGTTATATTATGGCGTTCTACGAAACAATCTATAGCAGCTACTTCTTCAAATCATGTTGAAATTATAGCCATTCATGAAGTAAGTCGAGAATGTGTATGGCTAAGATCCATGATTCATTATATCCGAGAAAGTTGTGGATTATCATCAATCAAAGATATTCCAACTCCTCTTTATGAAGACAATGCAGCTTGCATAGTTAAATTACGAGGAGGATATATTAAAGGAGATCGGACAAAACATATTTCACCAAAATTCTTCTTTACTCATGAACTCCAGAAGAAAGGTGAAATTGATGTGCTACAAATTCGGTCATGTGATAACTTCGCAGATATTTTCACGAAGACTTTACCGACTGCAACATTTGAGAAGTTGAGATATAAAATCGGTATGCGTCGATTTAAAGATTTAAAGGAATCATCTCATCAGGGGGAGTAATAAACAGACATATAGAATAGTGTACTCTTTTTCCTTCACTAGATTTTTTCCCACTGGGTTTTTATCTAGTAAGGTTTTAATGAGGTATATTCTTTATGTAATGGATGGACATCCAAGGGGGAATATTATGAATTATTGGAATCTTTATTAATTAGTGGAGGCTCCACTAATTATGGATTTATGTGAATTATTAGAAGATTTTTATGGATGTCTACCATTTAGTGGAGACACCACTAATTGAGATTAGTTGAAGATGATGTATGTCATGATGTATTCCACTAATTAGAGCTCTATAAATAGAGTTATTCTCTAAGCTTGTAAGACACCATTATTTTTGTGAAAGAAAGATTAGTGAAAGAAAGATTAGAGAAAGAATTGTGAGAGAAAGAAAGAGAGAAGTTTGAAGAGAAATTCTTGTGCAAAGAATAGTTAGAATTTTCTTAGTGTGTAGTGTGTAGATTTTATTCTAATAATACCCTAATTTTATAACAATTATTATTATTATTATTATTATTATTATTATTATTATTATTATTATTATTATTATTATTATTATTATTATTATTATTATTATTATTATGATGATGATGATGATGAGGAAATGTGGTGAAGAAAGAATGATATAAGGATGGCTATAGGGCCCACAATAATTAATGAAGGTGGCCCACTTTAATTTGATCATTTGACCATACTTAGACTTTTTTGACCATATTTTGACTTTATTTGACCATGCAAAAACCATGCAAAATTTAAGGATATTCTTGCATTTTATATTTGTTTCTCAAGCTTTCCACTAAGTTCTACTACTTTCCATAAGGTTCTCTAAGTTTCCCTAAATTTCTGCTAAGCACTATAAAATTAAGAACTCCTAGAATTTGTTTAGTCACCAAGTCATTTAATTTGAATTGAGAAAGCTATATATATATATATATATATATATATATATATATATATATATATAGAGAGAGAGAGAGAGAGAGAGAGAGAGAGAGAGAGAGAGAGAGAGAGAGAGAGAGAGAGAGAGAGAGAACCAAAAAAAAAAAAACAAAACTAATGAAAGAACAAGAAAGAAAGAAAAGAAAAGAGAAAGAGAGAGAGAGCCGCAAGCAAGGAAAAGTAAAACGAAGGAAAGAAGAGAAATTTCTTGCTAATTTATTCACACCTTCAAGTAAGTGAGATTTTTATTTTCAAGGATTAAAATTATTTCTTGGTTAATAGAAGTTATTTGGTAAAAGTTGTTGCTAAAAATGCATGATTATATGAAGTTGTTACAAGAAAAAAAAAATGTTTTGAGAGGGGATGTTGACCAGCTAAATTAAGAAGGGGTTTAGCTTGCTTTATAGCTTACTTAGCATATTTTGAAGTGCTAACATGCTGAAAATTTATTTAAGATGAAGTAGGAAGGAAGTTTATGGAAGTTAGAAAACTAGAAAAGCTATTTTGGTATAGAAAGAATAAAATATATGGATTGCTTGGAATTTGTATGTGATCCTTAATGAAGATGGCTGGAAATGGAGTATGATTAATCCTAAACATGCACTGGAATGTTAGGAAAGGTTTGGAATAAGTTATATGGACTTTTGATGGCTAAGAAGTTAATGGTAGTAAAGAATACCTAAAGCTGCCTATAAAATTCTGTTTTGATGCTTAATATTATAGCTGTGTTTGAATGGTTGGCGAAGTGTTGGGCTTCAAAGCTAGATGAAACCCTGGTGCTGGGATGTTAAATGAGATTTTGGAAGGCTTAGATATGGTAAGTTGTATTGAAGAAAACATGGGAAAGATCTAAGGAAAGTTGAGCATGGAAAATGATTATTTTGCTCATCTAGAAATGTAGTAACTTTATAGCCAGAACTGAATGAAATAAGGATGGGAATTGGTATTCCATAAACTGAAAATTGTAGAGGAATTTCTTAAAAATATTTTGGAATTAGTTTGATCCCATTTGGAGTTGTATAGCAAAAGTTATGAATAAAATACTAAGAGGCGACAAAGCTGTGAGATAATGATAAGAAATGTAGAATATTTGGTAAATTAATTCTTTAGATTTATGCAAGTTCAATTTAAGAATATTGAATAATGTTTTATGAGAATATCTTATTATTGTAGATGGCCCAAGTCAAGAGAGATCTTAAAGCTTATTATAGTGTAAGTATTGGCATTATAGACTAAGGTGAGTCCCTTGAATTTTTAACTCTCGTTTAGCTAAGTATTTTTCTAATATAACTAAATGTTTTCTTGTTATAGCTAAGTATTTTCTAGATATATTCAAGCCTAAGCCTTTTGCTTGAACTTAGCATTAATTGCTAAATTTTAGTATATACTCTTTTCCTGGAAATTTATACAAATATGATGCTTTTAGATATATTAAATAAGTTAAACTTTATTTAATCATTAGGAATGGACTTTATGCAAATTCTTATGATCTCTAGACCTTTTTAAATTTATGTGCTATATGCAAAGGCTCATTTACCGACTAATACATCTCTACAAAAAAGTACATAATCTGAGGAGTACCATATTTCGATAAAGGAAAGCATTTCTATAGTGATGCATGAAAATATTTTTGCCTAATTGCATTCCGAAGCATCTTATACAATGATTAAAAAGCATGTGTTCTTTTGCGTTTTACAAGTTTCGAGAATGATTACTTAGGAAACATTAAACATTTGAAAATTGATATTTTGGTCCAAAAGTTATTTTTTTTAATGTTTTCTCGGAAAATGTGATATTAGACTGGTCTTGTTAATCAGTGAAGATATTGAGTACTCAACGGGGATTTGATCACTGTACTACTTACGTTAGAGATAGATAGCTCCAAGTAATTTGGTTAGTTGTGAGAGTTTATCTTACTCTAAACGAGGCGACATGATATTGGAATTAGTCATGCTTGGCTAGCTGTTTATTGCTTGAAAATTTCCTATGATATATAATTGGGTTGTTAACATGGTATTGGGCAACTCGATGTGTTCAATCCCTTGCCACTTTGATGGAGATTGACGTTAGAATTGGGAACCTTGGGCTTACGATGATAAGTAAAAGATAGGTGATATGCTTGTGTCACTCACCACTCCAATATGATCCAATTGAATGTTGAAGACTTAGTCCTTAGCATAACAGACTGTGCGGCTGAAGGTGAAGCTTTATTAGCTTTGTACGCGAGTCATCCTTCTAATAAGATAAGTACTCTCTTTCTTTAAAATTGGAGGCCATATGATTAAAAAAACTACATTTTTCAAATATGTTTGAGATTTCGAAATAAATCAGTAAAGTTTTCTAATACTCAGTTGTAAAATTGTTTTCAGTGGAAAACTGCTATAAATTTCCGTTGCTTGTTTTTAGTGGAAAAACACTGACACACACAGAGACTTACTGAGTATAAAACTCACATGTGTTTCTATTTCTCTCATTTTCTTAAAACTCCAAGTTAGGAATAAGTAATCGAGACGTTTGTACAGCCTTCGGGAATTAGTCTGCTAGGAGTTTTTATCTTTAGACTATGTACAAACTATAGACTCATTATCACATGCATTTTGGATGTACTTTGAGTACATTACTATGTAACTTATTTTGGTTAGTGTGTAAGTTAATGACATCATTTGTTTTATTTCTTTCCACTGTAAGTTTTAATTAGTTATAAAGACTATTTGTCTGGACCCCAGGTAGGGCAACATCCCATTAGTATATAAGGCCTACCGCGATATGAATGTATGGGGCGTTACTTCCATGGTTGAATTAGGACTTTTCACTGCCTTAAAATTGATTTCCTAAAGTTTTTGAGAAGTAGCATGACTTTCATGCATGGGCATGCATTATGACCTACATTTTGCAAGGCACAAAAATCCATCAGTGGCATACTTGATGCATGGCTGTACTACAAGCTGTGCATAACTTATAAAAAAAGCTGTCAAATTACTCTGTTTGGCACAGTTTGTGGTATGATTGTGCATAATCCACAAGTAATGCATAACTGGTATGATCATGCTGTAAGTTATGCATACTCTGAACACTTCCAAAAAACTCTAAATCGTGTTTCAATTTTTTCCAAATCATCTAACAATTAACTTTATTGTAAAATTGATCATTCAAACCCTTGTTTTACTCATTTTTCACCAAAATATCTTTAAAACACATAAAATACTAGAAGACGTCCAATATTACACAAAAGAGTATACAAAACACAAGAAAAAGAGACATAGAAATATGAAATTTTCACTGTTAACAATAGAATTAATAATATTATACCTCTGATAGATAATGGTAGAGAAATGGAAAAAATGTGTATTGGTGCCACCGACCTCCATTCAATTCATCTTGGATTTTTCCCCCATGTGAGTTGTTCCCACCTTAAAAGCTCATCAAGTTCATCTCCTTGTAACTTTTCCATTTCCAGGGTATAGGGATGAAAATAGGTTAGGCTTTTATCAAGGGCTTATGGCTTGGCTTGATTTAAGCTCTGTTTTGGGCCTGTTTAGAAAATATGCTAGGTTTGGTTTTAAAATTACGCCTATTTAACTAAATAGGCTGCGCTTGTTTAGTTAAAGTTTGGCCTAAAGCCTACCAAGCCTAGCCTATTATATATCTGATATTATTATGATTTCTACATTTAAGTGAATCGACAATATTTTGAAGAATGCTAAGAAAAAAAGGTGAAAGACTAAAAATAAGAGAGATAATAAATCAATGTACAGTTATTGGAAGGAAAAAAAACTTGTCACTACCTCATAAATACCGTTGAAAAATACCAAAGAATTAGATTATTATATCCTATTAACCATAGAGAGAGAAAGAGAGGGAGAGCGCATAATCTAACTAAAATAAAGTAAGGAAAGGAAAATGAAAAGAGAAAAGGGGTAGAGTTTAAGCAAAGGATATGTATTTATTGAAAATATATCATTTAATTACTTGTTAATAATAAAATTAAACCAAGGTCCCGCATTCTACTTAAAAGGATGGGAGTAACCTAAAAAAATTTCCCCTTCCCTCACTTATCATTAAATAAACCAAAGCTTGATGGTAAAATACATATTAAAAAAATAAATTGTTTACCCCAGTTTCCACTTAATAATATCATAAGGTAAACATTAGTTTAAAAAAAAAAGATTTCATTTTATATAGGAAATTGGAATTTTGTATGTGGATTGAGTATTAATAGATATTTTTAATGTTTTATTCTCTTTTGTTATAGTAAAATACTTATTTATGATAAAATTTTTATAATTCTTTTGCATAAAATAAAAATTTCTATTTTGACTTAACATATAAATTTTTTTAAAGAAATATTTAAGGATAACTAAATTGTTACTTTAATTTCATTAAAGAAGTAATTGACAGTCTTAATTTGTTTATATAAATTATATTATTTAATTGAAGAAGGTTATAGAACTCTAAGCAGGCTTTCAAGAAGGCTTAAGGTCAATCTTGAGTATAAAAAAAGACCTTATATAAGCTTGATAGGGACAAAATTTAGCTATATTTTTTTAATTATTTGAAAATATTTTGTAACACATTTTGTGCAATAACTAGGCATATTCTTTCATATTTGATATTTTATCCTTAAAAAGGTGTTTTGAATTTTTATTGCAGAAAAAGACGAAAAAAAATGAAAAATCTGTCACCATTAGAGCACGGCTAGCATTGGCCTAACCCACAGAACCGACACTTGCCCCGATATGGAAAAATAGGGAATTTCGTTGTAAAAAAGACAGAGCACGACCGAGCGACCAGAGTACGGCCGGCACCGGTGGTGCTAAATAGAGCCGGTACCGGCCCTGGACTGTCCAATGCTCGCGATCTTTTCCAATGATGCGCGAATTTGATAATTTTTCAAGAGTTTTAGTATTTTTCAATCTCTACTTGGCTCAGAACATTTTGGGGACGAATTTTGGCCTCTTGAGAACCTATTTAAACAAGAAAAATACAAGACAAATGTGTGAATCCAAGGATCAAAGTTGCCAATCACTAAAAAAATGAGAGATTCATCATTCAAATGGCATTATTTAAGATGGTTTTCGAAGAGAAGAAGGAGGACTTATCTATGGATTCTTTCTTTTACCTTTGTTTTCTTTTTCTAGAATAATGATGTGATTAATATTTTTACTATAATTTAACATTGTTTTAAGATTCATAGTTTTTGGATTAATTTAGTTATTTAATCAATTTTCTATTATTCTTGGTGTTTGATTACTTGTAATTATGAAAGAGTTGATGAAGTTGTATTTATTTCTAATTGACTTAGGAAATGATAGTTGGAGTTAATTTAATTTCATTAATTGCATATTTGTTATTTCTTAACGAACTTGAGAGACGAAATTAAGTCAAAGAACTGAAGTAATCAAAGATTAGTTAATTTCTCCTAGAGTATAAGGTTATTAGCTAATTTCACATTCATTATCACATAGAGTATAGGGATAATTATTGAATTGTGAGTTTAATGTATCTTCTTGGTTATGCTAGTTTAATTGAAAAAATCTACTAATTTAATCATGAGATAGTAAGTTTATGACTTGAGAAATGATTGAACTCTATTTTAATTCATTCATGAGGCCACGATGATTATTAATTTAACTAGTTGCTAAAATGATTCATTGTCATATATTTTATAATAGGTGTCTAAATTGTATATTCCTACATCCTTGAGTTATATATATTTCTTTATTTTTCGTTTTGTCATTTTATCACTTTATTAGATTGGTTAAACAATAAATAAAAAGTGATTAGTGTGTACTATTCCTTTGAAGATCGATACTCGTTAAATCTTTGCATCCATTACGCATATTGTTGTTCCTGAACATCTTGCCTCCTAGTGAGGGCAGTCATGGACTCACGAAGCTGTAGTAATATCTCTGTTTAGGTCTCCATGCCAACTCTCAATTTCTCTAATAGCACAAGGTCGAGGTGGTGATGTAGGATACTCTTCTTCCTCAAGTGGAAGCTCGACTTCTCCTGGGTGTTGCACATCAAAATGCCATAACCAATGTCACACCTCCGTACTATACTGATAACCATAGCTAGTAAGTGTTTTCTTAGTAACCATATTACGTTCTGTTGTGGTTTCAGTGAGCTCCCCCTCCAAGTTAATGCTAAAAGCTTCAGGAATTTTCATTATCATGAGAGGGAAGACAAAAACTTTGGTGGAAAGACGAGAATAGGCCACATCCCGCATGGATTGAATAATTAAAAGAGTAAGTGAGATGGGTTGAGTGTGCATTATCCTATAAAGAATATAAAAGTCAATCACACGGGACTTATTGAACCCACTAGTTTTTGGAACAACATTTTAAGTAAAGATATAGAATAGAGCACGTAGGTTAGCTTTAAGATCATTATTAGATTTAAAACTTACTTGCCCTACTGGACCTCTCTTGTACATCCTCAAAGTAGCTCTAGAGTCACTTACTTTCCACTCAGGATCAGACAGTATCTTTTGATTGTTGTGATCTACTACTAACCAAGGACCTTCATTATTCACACGGAGGATGGCAGCTAGTCTCTCTCTATCTAGAAAGATAGGGGTGCCCTTTACCCTAGTCTTAATTGTCTCAAGATGGTTGTTGCGTTTCTGGACCATGTTAGCGTAGAATTTTTTTTTCAGAACAGTGCAATAGAGTCCCTTCTGTTGAACTATTACTCCCCACCCCAAGTGTCTAAACATAACTCCTAACTTGAGAGCATGGTCTAAAAAGAGGGCGAAGAGCGTTCTACTATGATTTTATTGGCAGCCCTCTTAGTGTTTCACTCTTGGCAGGACGGATCAATGAAATCACCAGGGTGTAGGAACAACGGGTCTATGGATGTAGGGGTAGAGGAAGATAAAGCTCTAGCCTGTTTAGAAGATTGGCCCCTCTCTCTAGGCATGATGAAGTGACATAAAAATGATTAATAAAGAAAAGGATTGAGGCACCGCCATAATGTAACAACAACACTCAATAGGATCACACCACCGTAATACAACTCCACACACAATCCCCAAAATCCACAATTTCTAATCAATCCACATTATCAATTAAACCCAATCTATTTTCAAAACATGCAAAAAATAATAGAATGTCACAATTCAAACCATAACATGATTTCCAGCGAATACACAACCGGATCATAGCATGAAAAACATGTCTATATCCTAAGTCTAGAAAAATAGCTATGAACGTTATCCATTTATCATGAATTCATCAACAAGACAATTGTCATAAACTAAAAATAGACCACCTATGATCACAATATGGACATGTAGTAAAAAAAAAAAAAAATTAATCTATGAATCATACTCGCATGCTATTCTAGTCATACCAATGCCATCAATTCAATCAAATTTAACCAATACTTCGAATATATGCAATTTTCTTCCAAAGATAGGAAAAATTCAATGGAAAGAATTTAACCATAGGAATTTGAGACAAATCATACCTTTGTGTTCTCCAATGCACGGGCAAGCAAAATATGCAATCTTTTTGAAGAAATCCTTGCTTGAAATGAGAGATTTAAATGTGGATTTTTGAAAAAAAAAATGAGATTTTTTGGATTTTGATCCGTAGATTCAATAGAAATAAGAAGATTTTGTGTTGGATTGATGTTTTTGAAGATAAAAATTGAAATTGGCAGTGTTTGGGATGTAGAAACGATGTCGGGTGGAGAGAAAAATTGAGGAAAGTTGGTTTGTTTGAAAACAAAATGGCTAATTCGCCCACTTTAAGAACTCTCTTGACAGGAGTTGGAGCCGGCATCGGCTCTGTGTGGCAGAAAAAAATTTATTTATTCAAATACTATAAATACAATAATGGAAACCACGAAATCATGAAGAGAATGCTATTATTCTAAAAATTAAAAATACATGAAAATAAATAAAAGCACACAAGAATTAAATAGATGTCATCAAAAATCAAATAAGTGAAAATTATTTTTTTTCACGATCAAGATCACTTGGATTGGTCTCAGTATTCTCCGAAAAGGATCCCACTTGACGGTCTCCAAGGAGTTTGGCCAGTTGTCCAATTTGATTTTTGAGATTTTGCATAGACGCCTTTAAATTTCTTGTAGTTGTATCCACTCCTTGAAACAGTGTTTCCGCACTACTTACCATTTGGTTAATTAAATCCTCCAATGATGGCTTATGCAGTAGTGCATTGTAAGGCAAAGAGGGTTGGTCCTTTGATTTCCAAAACTAGAAGAAGTCTGCCTAGGTTGGTTTTGGTTGTTCTATGAAAAGTTGGGATAGTTCCCCCAACCAGAATTGTAAGTGGTATTATAAGGATTGTTACCTTGTCGTCTATTGCCCACAAACGTACCTTATTTTAAGGACTCTTGTGATGACCTTATACTTTGGCACTCATAATTTGGATTTCCTTCCCTACAAAAATCACAACTCACATTCAGTACCTGTCATTGGGAAGGAGACATCACCACTTGCTCCATCTTTTGTGTCAATGCCTCCACCTTATAGCCTCCAAAGCTGCCATTGCATCCACCTTGTGCACTCCATGAACATGAGCTTTTAACCTTAAATTACCCAATGCATAGTTGTTTGTTGCCAGATTTTCAATCAAATCAAACACCTCCTCTAGGGTCTTAGCATTAATGGAACTTCCTGCAAATGTATCAACCAATTGCCATGTAACAAAGCTTAAACCTCTATGAAAGATTCGTATTTGCATACCTAGCTCGAACCTATGATCAGGACACTTCCTAAGTATTCTTTGAACCTCTCCTAACACTCATAGTGATTTTCAGATTCTAACGGTAGGAAGGCAAAAATAGCGATCCTAAGCTTGGATATTCTCGTTGGGGAAAAATATTTGCTAGAAATTTTTCAGCCAAAACATTCCAAGTGGTAATGAATTCGGCTGGCAAAGACTTTAACAAAGATTTAACTCTATAAAGGAAAAAGTCTTAGTTTGATAGCATCTTTAGAAACCCCATTCATCTTAAACTCGCAAGGTGGGTATTAGGATCTTCCTTAGGTAGCCTATCAAATTGTACCATGTTTTGAATTATTGGGATAATGTTGGATTTTATTTCAAAGTTATTGGCTTTTATCCTAGGTCTCATAATACTCGAGCATATACACAACATTGCGGACTTTACAAATCATCCATAGTCCTCCTGTTATTACCACTTTTACCACTGTTGTTTGATTGGTTAACCTCCATGTCGTCTCTTACCTTTGTGCTAACCACCTTTCACATCTTTGTTAGGGTCCTCTCGATCTCAAGCTCAAGATCTATTATATCTGCTTTAGATCATCGGGTCATACACTAAGGGCTAGATCTATAGAGAAGAGAAATAGTGAGATTATAGAATTAACAAGTTAATCAATTACGGTACATCCACAAATTAAGTTAGGAAAATCACAACATGTAGTGAAATTAAATTTCAATTATACAAACAACAAAATATGACAACTACTCATACAAGGAATATATATAAATATTCACATATTTACATATAGACATATAAATATATGAATATGGTTAAATCAATATAATCTAAGTTTTCGTGATATTGTTCTCTGGCAACGCCTCCAAAAACTTGATGAGCAAATTTTAGGTGTATAAAAATCATTAAATTTCAATCCATCCCTTAGCCAATTTTTAATTATAACATTAATCTCAAATTATACGTACGAGCAAATATACTCATCACAAGAGGGCAATGGTAGCCTAGGGCCAACAATGAGGATGCTGAGGATGAGGATGATCATGATGATAAGGTTGAGCAATCTTCCCCTGATCTGTATTTCTTTTCTTTAGGCTTCTTTTCTATTCCTATTTTCATGACTTATCTTAGGATTTCTTTTCAGTTGATTTTTCTTGTCTGTTCTTTCATTTTGATTTTCTTTTCTTTTTCTAGAGTAATGTTTTCTATTTTTATTTCTTTTGTTTTTATCTAAGTACAATTTTCCCAATGACTCCTTGTGCTAGATTCACATGTATTGGAACTAACTTGTAATAAAAGTATTTTCTTTTCTCTATTCTTCCTCTTTCTTTATTTTGGTCCCTTGTCTTTGCTTTCATTGTTATAGTTTTTGCCATTGAGGATAATGTCCAGTTTAAGTATGGGGGAGAGTTTAGCATTAAAGGTATTTTCCATTTATACATCCATTTATACACATTTTGGGATGAAATTTTTCCAAAAATTTTCTTACTTTAGCAAGGTTGTGATTATCTTTCTTACTTGGATATGAGTTTTGTCATTCATTAGATAGATTTATTTTATTAATAAATTGGTTTATTGTATATGATATGTTAAGAATTGAGAATTTTGGTTAATCTTATTTATGCATTTATGTTTGGGTATTATTTGACTCATCTAGTTTGAATGTGGATAATGTGATGAATATGGGAAAAGTTGTTGGCTAACTCATGTATTATGGGTTTGAAATTTGCTTGACTTTGAGTTGTGATAAGGTATGAAAGGAAAAAAAAAAATAATAATCTTTGAGTGGAAGGATGGTGAAAATTTTATTGTGAGTTGAAATTTGAAAAAAATGAATTGATTGTTGTTTCAACTTTGAGGGTGAGAAAGTACTTTTTCTTGTTTATGGGGGCCAATACGGATAATGGAGAGAAATCTATTTTCTTGAAGCTATTAATTACGGAGAGTAAGAAAAGAAAGATTTTTAAAAAAATGATGAGTGATGGCTATAAAGGGACTAATACAGTGGCCAATACGGTGCATGAAGGGAAATTCATTCACTTGAGGCTATCAATTTGTTAAGTCATTGAAAAAATTGAGAGAAAAAATTGGAGCATTTTCCTTGAATCATGACTTGAGTTGTGCAATTTTTAGATTTATAATACTTGAATTGGTAGATAGCTTAACTTGTATGATTTATGTTATCTATATTTTTACTTGAAGGGTAAAATATTGTTCTTAGATTAGCATATAAACTTGTTTAATTTGACTTCAAGGGGCTTGATATGTTTTATTTAGTACTTTATTTTGGGAATGTTTTCAAAGGGTTGAAAGAATGACAATGACATATCTATCGTTTGAAAGGAAATTGTTGCTTTGTTCTAAGTGAACTTTTTGAAAAATTATCTTGTTTTTCCTTTGTTTTAAAGGGCTTTGCTTGAGGACAAGCAAAGGTTCAAGTGTGGGGAATGTGATAGGGGTAAAATTCATCTATATTTTTCTAGTTAAATGAGGATGTTTTGTGATACATTTGGTGTAATAATTTGGCATATTCCTTTATATTTGATATTTTAAAATTGGCAAGGTGTTTCGGATTTTAATTGCAGAAAATGACGAAAAATGAAAAACCCGTAGTCGTCAGAGTATAGTACCCACGGAACCAGCTATGGCTCCGATTTGGAAAAATAGGGCATTTTGCTGTTAAAAAAACATAGCACGACTGGGTGACCATATCAAAGATGGCGCCGGTCATGCTAAATGGAGCCTGCGCCCCTGGACTGTGTCATGTCGGTGAGCTTTTCAAACTATGCGCAAATTTGGTAATTTTCTAAGAGTTTTGATATTTTCCATTCTCTACACAACCTATAACTCTTTGGGAACGAATTTTGGCCTCTCGGGAGCCTATTTAAACAAGAAAAACACAAGACAAAGGTGTGAATCCAAGGATCAAAGTTGTCAATCACTAAAAAAAGGAGAGATTCATCATTCAAGGTGCATTATTCAATATGTTTTCAAAGAGAAGAAGGAGAACTTGTCTATGCGTTCTTTCTTTTACCTTTATTTTTTTTCTAGAATAATGATGTAAATAATATTTTCATTATAATTTGACATTATTTTGGGATTCATGGTTTTTAGATTAATTTAGCTATTGATCAATTTTCTATAATTCTAGGTGTTTGATTACTTGTAATTATAAAAGAGTTGATGAAGTTGTATTTGCTTCTAAATGACTTGGGAAACGATATTGGGAGTTAAGTTAATTTCTGTAATTGCATATTTATTATCTCTTAATGGATTTGGAAAATGAAGTTAAGCCAAAGAACCGAAGTAATAAAAAATTAGTTAATTTCTTCTAGAATATAAGGTTATTGGCTAATTTCATATTCATTACAATTTAGAGTATATCGATAATTATTGAAAGATGATTTTAATACATTTTTTGTTATGTTGGTTTAATTGAGAAATTTACTAATTTAATCATGAGATAGTGAGTTTATGACTTGGGAAATGATTGAACTCTATTCTAATTCCTTCATGATACCAAAATGATGATTAATTAAACTAATTGCTAAAATGATTGTTTCTCATGTATTCTAGAATAGTTGTTTAAATTTCATATTTCTACATCCTTTAGTTATATATATTTCTTTATTTTTCATTTTGTCATCTTATCATTTTATTAGGTAGGTTAAATAATGAATGAAAAGTGATTAGTGTGTACTTGTTCCTTTGAGTATCGATACTCTTTAATTCCCTATACTATGTTTGCGATGAGTATATTTACTCGTATGTGCAATTTTAAATTTATGTTTTAATTAAAACTTGGCTAAGAGATGGATTTAAATTTAATGATTTTTATACACCTAAAATTTACTCATTGAGTTTTTGGCACCGTTGTAGGGGAACAATATCATGAAAATTTAGATTTTGTTAATTTAACCATATTTATATGTTTATATGTCTATATGTAAATATATGAATATGTATATATATTCTTTGTATGGGTAGGTGTTCTATTTTATTGTTTGTATAATTGTAATTTAATTTCAGTACACGTTGTAATTTTCCTAACTTAATTTGTGAATGTACTGTAATTGATTAACTTATAAATTCTATAATCTCACTATCTTCTCTTCTCTGTAGATTTAGCCTTTAGTGTATGACCCAATGATCTAAAACAGACATAATAGATCTTGATCTAGAGATCAAGAAGATCCTAATAAAGATCTGAAAGGTGCTCAAGTATTACAAGACCTAGGATAGAAGCTAATACCTTTAAAATAATACCCAACAATATCCAAATGATTTAAAATATGATACAATTTGATAGGCTACCCGAGGAAGATCCTAATACCCACCTTGCGAATTTTTTAGAAATCTGTGACACGTTTAAGATGAATGGAGTTTTTGAAGATGCTATCAAACTAAAGACTTTTTTCTTTTTCCTTTAGAGATAGAGCTAAATCCTGCTTAAAGTCTTTACTAGTCGGATTCATTACCACTTAGAATGTTTTGACTGAAAATTTTCTAGCAATAGATTTTCCCCTAGCTTGAACATCCAAGTTTAGGACTGATATTTTTGCCTTCCAATTGTTAGAATATAAAAATCTCTATGAGTGTTGGGAGAGGTTTAAGGAGATGCTTAGGAAGTGTCCTGATTACGGGTTTGAGTTAAATATGCAAATGCAAATATTTCATAGGGATTTATGCTTTGCTACAAGACAATTGGTTGATGCATCTGCATGAGGTTCTATTAATGCTAAGACCCTAGAGGAGGTGTTTGATTTGATTGAAAATCTTGCAACAAACAACTATACATGTGGTAGTTTAAGGTCAAAAGCTCATATTCATGAAGTGCACAAGGTGGATACAATGGCAGCTTTGGAGGCTAAAGTGGATGGACTGACATAAGAGATGGAGTAAATGGTGATGTCTCCTTCCCAAGGACAGGTAATGAATGTGAATTGTGATTTTTGTGGGGAAGGACATCTAAATTTATGAGTGCCAAAGTATGGGGTCATCATAAAAGTCCTTAGCACAAGGTGCGTTTGTGGGCAATGGACGACAAGGTAACAATCCTTATAGTACCACTTGCAATCTTGATTGGAGAAACCATCCCAACTTTTCATAGAACAACCAAAACTAACCTAGGTAGACTTCTTCTAATTTTGGAAATCAAAGGACTTAGCCCTTTTTGCCTTACAATGCATCACTGCCTAAGCTATCATTAGAGGTTTTGGTTAACCAAATAGTAAGTAGTATGGAAACACGGTTTCAATGAGTGGATGCAATAATGAGAAATCTGGAGGTGTCCAAGCGCAATCTAAAAAATCAAATTAGACAACTGGGCAAACTTTTTAGAGACCGTCCAGTGGGATCCCTTCCGAGGAATACTGAGACCAATCCACATGATCTTGATAGTGGAAAAAAATAATTTTCATTGATTTGGTTTTTAATTTTGGGACATCTATTTAATTCTTGTGTGCTTGCATTTATTTTCTTATATTTTTAATTTTTAGAATAATGAAATTCCCTTCATGATTTTATGGTTTTCATTATTCTATTTACACTATTTAAATATATAAATAAATAAAATTTTTCTGGCCCAGACCAGGGCCGGCGCCGGCCTGGCCGCACGGAGTCGATGCCGGCTCCTGTCGGGAGAGTTCTTAAAGTGGCCGAATTAGCCATTTTGTTTTCAAACAAACCAAATTCCCTCAAAATTCCACCAGTTCCATTTTTATCTTCGAAAACATCAATCCAACACAAAATCTTTTTTTTTTTTGTTGAATCTACGGATCAAAATTTCAAAAATCTCAACTTTTTCTTCAAAAATCCACTTTCAAATCTCTCATTTCAAGGAAGGATTTCTTCAAAAATATTGCATATTCTGCTTGCCTATGCATTGGAGAATACAAAGGTATGATTTTTCTTGAATTCCTATGGTTAAATTCTTACCATTGATTTTTTTTCAATTTTTGGGCCTATTTTTGGATGAAAATTGCATATATTCGAAGTGTTGGTTAAATTTGATTGAATTGATGGCATTGTTATGACTAGAATAGCATGAGAGTATGATTCACGGATTATTTTTATGACTACATATCCATATGTGGTCTATTTTTGGGTTATGACAATTGTCTTATTGATAAATTCATGATAAAAAGATAATGAGCATAGCCATTTTTTTTTTACTTGGGATATGGACATGTTTTTCATGTTATGATCAGGTTACGTATCGTTGGGAATCATGTTATGGTTTGAATTGTGGCATTTTATTATTTTTTTTACAGGCTTTGAAAGGAGATTGAGTTAAATTGATAATGTGGATTGAGCTTATTGTAGATTGATTAGAAATTGTGGATTGTGAAGATTGTGTGTGGAGTTGTGTTGTGGTGGTGTAATTCCATTGAGTGTTATTGTTACATTGCGGTGGTGCCTCAGTCCTATTCTTTATTAACCATTTTCATATCATTTCATCATGCTTAGAGAGAGAGGCCAATCTTCAAAATGGGGGCTAGAGCTTCATCTTCCTCTACCCCTACATCCATAGACCCGTTGTTCCTACACCCTGCTAATTTCAGTGATCCGTCTTGCTAAGAATGGAACAATGAGAGGGTTGCCAATAAAATCATAGTAATTTGCACCCTCTTTATACCTTGCTTTCAAGTTAGGACTCATGTTTAGACACTTGGAGTTATTGTTGGGTATCTTAGGCTCGTATCATATACGGAGCAGCGGAAAATAGAACGAGATACCATCTCAGGACCCGCTATGTGTAGAAAATAAGACATAAAGATAATAAATGTAACAACTTTTTACCTTTGTTTGATCGTCCGAAGAACAAAATTTCTTCTTCAAGTCAATGCGAGATCCAGCAATCCTCTTGTGCAAACTCCACGTGGGTTAGACGTCTAACCACTATAATCACAGTGTGTGATTATCTCTAATAGTAATCCACACAGAGGAATACTCAAGCACCAAAATTTCTTATGCTAACAGAAAAAGATGGCGGTTAGGGTTGTTTGCTTCAAGAGCAATGAGAGAGAGAGAGAGAAGATTGTGGCTGTTGTTTTTCGTGTGTTAATGATCTAGCTAGGGTTTCATGTATCTCATCTATATGTTACACGAAAATTCCCTACCAAAACTGAGAATTCTAATCCTATTAGAATTTCTTAATTGTAATTGGAAATATCAAGTTTTCACAATTATAATTTGGACCATAAATTATAACTAATTATAATTTGTCCACAACAACTTCTCTTTCTCTCAATTAACCCCACTATGTTATCAAATAATATCTTGAGTATATAATCCTCTATTGTGTGTGACTTATTAGGTTTCCCAGTCAATTGGTAGAGAATATGAATCAATTCAAACGTTTTTGAGATTAATAATCCATAATTAATTAGAATTAATCCTATTAATTCTAATCAGGATTGGTTTATTAATTCATCAATTAATAAACTCATATTCCCAGATTATGAGCGGTATCTAGCAACATATCATGACCACCCAAGAGTCCAAGAAGTCAAGTGGCTTGACATGAACCCTTCAATAACAAACTTCAGTGCAATTAACTCTTTTTACCATATAATATCTCATTCGGTTTGGAGTACAAAATTAGTGTAAACTCCCTTCAGAATTAATTCTGGCCCGAATACAATAGTATTTGTACCAGGAACCCACTACTCTAGATGTATATCAATTGGAACTATTTCCAATACACAATCGACTTGGCCAAGGACTTCTCGAGTAATAATTCCTACAAGTGGCCGTGAGATATTTGCCTCTACTATTAGGAGTGGTGAATCCTTTATTGACCCTCTTAACTACTTTCATTTACCGCACAATGTACCCAATATCCATCCCATAGGCGGTCCTCGATCGAGTTTTGGAGATTGGAATCAAAGTACAATGCTCAGCAAACAAAGTTCCTTGGAAATCTCAAGTCTAAGGATACTTGCATATTTGCTATATTGAGATTATATCACTAATACTAAATAGTTATCCATGTGATTATCTCAAAGCTAGGTCATCCAATGAACTTGTTCCATTAATAAGCATCCATATGTTAACTTTGAGTATCTCAATACTCATGGATATGAGAACCACTACCTGATCAAATCAGGAAGTCTGACACATGCTAGTCTTAACGCATTAATGATGTCTTGTCTCATTAATACTATGACTAGGGACTATTTAAGTACTAACACTATATAGTGTAGTAAGAATCTCATATCATGATCTCTATCATGATTTCCTTAACACAGTGTTGTATTAGAGACTTTATCGAACAGTTATATTATTTAAAAAGTAAACAAAAGAAACTGTAAGATAAATAATGTTTTTTATTAAAATAAAATGTGTCATATACAATATACAAGTGATTGCCTCTAGGGCACAACACTAACAGTTAGGACCAAAGTTCAATTGAAGGGACCTTATTACCCTATTCTGATCAAAGTATTCTATGCTAACATGGTCCAAAAATGTAATAACCATCTTGAGACCATTGAAACTAGGGTAAAGAGCACCCCTATCTTTCTAGATAGAGAGAGATTAGCTGCCATCCTCCGTGTGAATAATGAAGGTCCTTGGTTAGCTATAGATCACAACAATCAAAAGATACTATCTGATCCTAAGTGAAAAGTAAGTGACACTAGAGAGCTACTTTGAGGATGTACAGGAGAGGTCCAATAGGGAAAGTAGGTTTTTACTCTAATAATAATCTTGAAGCTAACTTATGTGCCCTAGTCTAGATCTTTTTTTATAATGTTGTTCCAAAAGCTAGTGGGTTTAATGAGTCTTGTGTGATTGACTTGTATATTCTTCATTGGATGATGCACACTCAGCCTATCCTGCTTACTCCTTGTGAACAATGAAGGTCCTTGGTTAGCCATCCTCAGTGTGAATAATGAAGGTCCTTGATTAGCTATAGACCACAACAATCAAAAGATATTGTCTGATCCTGAGTGAAAAGTAAGCGACACTATAGAGCTACTTTGAGGATGTACAGGAGAGGTCTAATAGGGTAAGTAGGTTTTTACTCTAATAATGATATTGAAGCTAACCTACGTGCCCTAGTCTAGATCTTTGCTTACAATATTGTTTTAAAAGCTAGTGGGTTCAATGAGTCCTGTGTGATTGACTTGTATATTCTTCATTGGATGATGCGCACTCAGTCCATCCCGCTTACTCATTTAATTATTCAATCCATGCAAGATGTGGTTTATTTTCGCCTTTCTACCAAAGCCTTTGTCTTACCCCTCATGATAATGAAAATTCCTGAAGCCTTTAACATTAGTTTGGAGGGGGAGCTCACAGAAATGACAACGGAGCGTGATATGGTTACTGAGCAAATACTTACTAGCTATGGCTATTAGTACAGTACGGAGGTGAGACGTTGGTTACCATCTTTTGATGTGAAGTATCCGAGACAAGTCGAGATTCCACCTGAGGATGAAGAGAATTTTGCACCACCACCTCAAGCTCGTACTAGTAGTTCACAATCCCAATCTAGGGGTGACTTGGAGGCTGAGGTGTAAGGTAAATTAGTACAATTGAGAGTTGGCATGGTGACCTAAATAGAGATATTGCTAGCTTCGTGAGTCCATGACTACCTTCGCTAGGAGGCAAGATGCTCAGGAACAACAATTAGAGTAATGGATGCAAAGATTTCCTAGAGCTCAAGGGGGCAATGGTAGCCATGAGGCCAATGATGAGGATAAGGATTGAGCATTCTTCCACTGATTTGTATTTCTTTTCTTTAGGTTTCTTTTCTATTTCTATTTTCATGACTTTTCTTAGAATTTCTTTTTAGTTGGGTTTTCTTGTCTTTTCATTGATTTTGATTTTCTTTTCCCTTTCTAGAGTAATGTTTTTTGTTTTTGTTTCTTTTTTTTTTATCTAGGTACAATTTCCCCAATGACTCTTTGTGGTGGATTCACATGTGTTGGAACTAACTTGCAATGGAAATATTTTCTTTTCTCTATTCTTTCTCTTTATTTATTTTAGTTCATTGACTTTACTTTCATTGTTATATTTTTTGCCATTGATGATAATTTCCAATTTTGGTGTAGGGGGAGAGTTTAGCATTGAAGGGATTTTCCATTTATACACATTTTGGGCTGAAATTTTTCCAAAAACTTTCGTACTTTGGCAAGGTTATGATTATCTTTCTTACTTAGATATGAGTTTTGTCATTCATTACATGGATTTTTTTAATAAATAAATTGGTTTATTAGATAGGATAAGTTAAGACTTGATAATTTAGGTTAATCTTATTTATGCATTAGTGTTTGAGTATTATTTGATTCATCTAGTTCGAATGTGGATAATGTGATGAATATGGAAAAAGTTGTTGACTAACTCTTGTATTATGGGTTTGAAATTTGCTTGACTTTGAGTTGTGATAAGGAATGAAAGGAAAAAAATCTTTGCGTGGAAAGATGGTGAAAATTTGATTGTAAGTTAAAAGTTGAGAAAAATGAATTAATTGTTGCTTCAACTTTAAGGGTGAGAAAGTACTTTTTCTTGTTTATGGAGGCCAATAGGGATAGTAAAGAGAAATCTACTTTCTTGAAACTATTAATTCCAGAGAGCAAAGGAAAGAAAGGTTTTTGAAAAAATGATGAGTGATGACTATAAAGGGATCAATATGGTGTGTGAAGAGAAATTCATTCACTTGAGGCTATTAATTTGTTAAGTCATTGAAAAAATTGGAGTGTTTTCCTTGAATCATAACTTGAGTTGTGTAACTTTTGGATTTATAATGCTTAAGTTGATAGATAGCTTAACTTGTATGATTAGTGTTATCTATGTTTTGTTTGAAGGGTGAATTAATGTTGTTACACTAGCATATAAACTTGTTTAAATTGACTTCAAAGGCCTTGATATGTCTTTTTAGTACTTTATTTTGTGGACCTGCGCCAACCCCGATTTGGTAAAACAGGGCATTTTATCATAAAAAAATAGAGTACGGCTGGCACCGACCGTGCCAAACGGAGCTGGCACAAGCCCTGGACTATCCCATGTCGGTGAACTTTTCCAATTATGCGTGAATTTGGTAATTTCTTAGGAGTTTTGGTATTTTCCAATCTCTACTTGGCCCAAAACTCTTTGGGAATGAATTTTCTCTTAGTAGCCTATTTAAACAAGAAAAACATAAAACAAAGGTGTGAATCTGATAGGGGCTAAAATCAATATTTTTTTTCTAGTTATTTGAGGTTATTTTAAGATACATTTGTTGTAATAATTGGGTATATTCCTGCCTATTTGACATTTTACTTGTAAAAGGTGTTTTTGACAAGTATGTGTAAATTTAAGTTAAAATCGAGCAGAAAATTTATAGAACCAAAATGTACCTGGCGCCCAACCCAACCACTGGACCAGCGTTGAGTCCATTTTGCACCAGCAACAGAATTTGAGTGAGCTTCAGGAGATTTTCCAGAACAGACTTGGCGCCAAGTCTGGCAAGTGTACTGGCACCGGGTCCATTCTGCCTGCCAAGGAGATACGGCAAAAAAATAGAGCAAAAATAGAGGAAGAACAAAGTGCACCTGGCACCAGGTAGGTGGAAGGTACCCGGCGCCAAGTATGCTCTGGAGGCGGAAATTTTGTACGCGGAATTAGGACTTATCTAATGATTTTGGTATTTTCCTACTCCTACTCGACCAAGACTTCCCCAGCCATGAAATTGGCATCCAAAAGGCCTATAAAAGAATAAGAGAACCCCAAGGATTTATGATATACAACTTAGATACATGAATTAAATGGTAAAAATTCTGATTCTTCCATTGAATGAGGTGTTCACCCAAGTTAAGAAGGATTATTCAAGGGATTCTTTAACGAAGAAGAAAGAGGCTTGTCTATGAGTGTTTTCTTTTCTTTTCATCTTTTTTTACTTTAACAATGATATATTCAATGTTTTTATTGTAATTTAACAATATTTTGGGATTCATGATTTATGCATCAATTTAGCTACTTGATCAATTGTCTTTCATTCTTGGTGTTTGATTACTTAATTTCATAGGTTGATGGAATTAGATTTATGTCTAATGGACTTGGGAAATGAAGTTAGATTGAGTTTAATTTAATCAATGCTACATATTTGTTAAATCTTAATGGGCATGGAAAACGAAGTTAAGATTAAAAAACTTAGGTAATCAAATGTTAGTTAATTTCACCTAGAGCATAGGGTTGTTAGCTAATTTCATGTCCATAAGGAATTATGTCTAATGCATCATTTGGTTATGTTGGTTTGATTGGTAAATCTACTAATTTAATCAAATGGTAGTAATTCTATGGATTGAGAAAGAAGTGGAATCTATATAAGTGAATTTATGACTTGGAAAACGATTGAACTTTACTTTATATTCTTTCATGATGTTAAGATGTTGATGAATTGAGAGAGTTGTTAAGTAGGTCACTGTCAAGTTTTCTAGGATAAGTGTTTAAATTGCAGAAACCTACATTCTTGAGTTGTATATATATTACTTTTGTTTTTCTTTTAATCATTTTCTCACTTTATTTGGGTCGGTTAAACAATGAATAAAAATTGATTAGTATGTACTTATTCTTTTGAGGATCGATACTTGTTAATTCCCTATAATATTCTTACGATGAGTATACTTGCTCACATATATATTTTGGGATTAATGTTTTTATTAAAACTTGATTAAGGGATGGATTTAAAATTTATAATTTTATATATCCAAAATTTACGCATTAAGTTTTTGGCGCCATTGCCGGGGAACAATATCGTGAAAGTTTGAATTTTATTGATTTAACCATGTTAATATATTTGTATGTAAATATGTGAATATGTATATATGTTCCTTGTATAACTAGGTGCTGTATTTTATTCTCTTGTATACTTGTACTTAAATGTCTCTGTATGTTGTAATTCATTGTAACTTAATTTGTAAACGTACCCTAACTGTTTAACTTGTAAATTTTATAATATCAAATTTTTTTTGTCATATGTAGACCTTGCTCCTAATTTATAACCAGATGATCCAAAGCTGAGATAGTTGACCTTAATTCGAAAATTGAGAGAACTCTCACTAAGGTCCGGAAGGTTATAAGTGAAAGGGTAAGGAAAGCAATGGAGGTAAATCAGCATAGCAATGGTGGTAACGGTGGAGCTAATAGGCAGGTGATAAATGACTTTGTAAAACTAGCAATCTTAGGTACAGGCTTTAGTATTACACGATTTAGGATAAAGGCCAACAATTTTGAGATAAAACCCAATGTGATCCAAATGATCCAGAATATGGTCCAGTTTGATGGGTTACCTGAAGAAGATCCTAATGCCCACCTTGCGAGCTTTCTAGAGATATGTGACACATTTAAGATAAATGGTGTTTCTGAAGATGCCATCAAGCTAAGACTTTTCGCTTTTTCCTTGAGAGATTGAGCAAAATCATAATTAAAATCTTTGCTCACCGGATCCATTACTACTTAGAACGTGCTAGCTAAAAAATTTATGGCTAAATATTTTTCACCAGTTAGAACTTCCAAACTTAGGACTAACAATTTTGCTTTTCAGCAATTAGAGGTCGAAAACCTTTACGAGTGTTGGGAGAGGTTCAAAGAAATACTGAGAAAGTGTCCTCATCATGGATTTGAGTTGGGGATGCATATGCAGATCTTTCACAGTGGGTTGAGTTTTGCTACAAGGCAATTCGTGAATACATCTGTAGGAGGCTCTATCAATTCCAAAACATTGGAAGAGGTATTTGATCTAATTGAAAATCTGGCTAGAAATAATTATGCCTGGGGGAGTTCACGGTCTAGAGCTCGTGTACATGGAGAGCATAAGGTAGATGCAATGGCTGCCTTAAAAGTAAAGGTGGAAGCACTCACACAGAAAATGGATCAATTGGTAAGGCCTCATTCCCAAGGACAGGTAATAAGTGTGGCTTGTGATTTTTATAGGGAAAGGCATCCAAACCATGAGTGGCAAAACGTAGGTGTTTGCAAGAAGCATTGGAATAAGCAGCATTAGTAGGTAATGGTCGGTAAGGTAACAATCCTTATAGCAATACTTACAACCCAAGTTGGAAGAATCACCCTAACTTTTCTTCAAATAACCAAAACCAACCTCGGCAAGATTTTGCGAATTTTGGGATGCATAGGACTCGACCACCTCTACCATACAACACCTCACCAGCTAAACCATCTTTGGAGGGGTCCCCAAACTGGTAAGTGGAACGGAAACACGGTTCCAAGGAATTGATACGACCATGAGAAACTTGGAGGTGTCCATACGCAACCTGTAGGTTCAAATTGGACAATTAGCCAAACTCCTTGGTGATTATCAATCGGGAACACTGCCAAGCAACACGGAGACCAACCCACTGGACCAACAACGTAGGAAACACTGATTTCTGAACTACTTTAGTTTTTGCTGAACAATCTTTTTAATTCTCTTCTATATTTATTCATTTAGCCATGAGACTGTATGTTTTGTATGATTTCATGCTCTTTTGTCTTTATTTTCATTAAAATGCATCTTTAAAAAAAAAAGTGATTTTTTTACCAGAGCTAACTTGGCACCGGGCCCAACCCGTGGCCCGAGCGCCGGGTCAGCACGGCTTATCAAAGAAGTGCAGGCAGAAGAGGCCCGATGCCAGGCCCGTTTGGCCGACACACACAAAATGGTCTTCTTGGCCATTTTTGTTCAAAACACTTTCACTTTTCTCCAATTTCTCTCAACCTATAGTCGGGTTCATCTTCAAAACATCACCAGATCACTTTCCATACCTCCAAAACATAAAATCTCCACTTTATTCTTCAAAATTTGGATCAAAACAAGGAAAAATTCAACATTTTCACCCAAAATCTATTTTTCAATCTTTCCATTGGGAGCACGATTTCTTCAAACTCTCTGCATAGAATCATTGCCCATGCATTGGAGATCATTATGGTATGAATTTTCTGAACTTTCTATGGTTAAGTTTTTTCTTATGAATTTTGGTTAATTTTCTATGCATTTTTTCTTTCTTTGAGCTTGCATTGGCATGAGGATATCATGGACACTTCTTTATAATTAATGCCATTGATAGTTTACATTTTTTGGAAGTGATTGAACATGCATGCTTTGTGATTAACTTTTGGGATAAAAGGATACTTGTTCAATGTTTCACGTGAAACATTGAACAAGTATCCTTTTATCCCAAAAGTTAATCACAAAGGGGTAAGACAAAGGCTTTAGGAATTTAAGCTAATGTATCCTTTCAGCTAATGAAACATTGAATAAGTATCATTTAAGCTAATGTTAAAGGCTTCAGGAATTTTCATTATCACGAGGGGTAAGACAAAGGCTTTGGTAGAAAGGCGAAAATAAACCACATGTTGCATGGATTGAATAATTAAAGGAGTAAGCGGGATGAATTGAGTGCGCATCATCCAATGAAGAATATACAAGTCAATCACACAAGACACATTGAACCCACTAGATTTCGAAACAACATTGTAAGCAAAGATCTAGACTAGGGCACGTAGGTTAGCTTCAAGATCATTATTAGAGTAAAAATCTACTTGCCCTATTGGACCTCTTATGTACATCCTCAAAGTAGCTCTCTAGTGTCACTTACTTTTCACGTAGGATCAGACAGTATCTTTTGATTATTGTGCTCTACAGCTAACCAAGGACCTTCATTATTCACACAGAGGATGGCTAACCATGGACCTTCATTATTCACAAGAAGTAAGTAGGATGGGTTGAGTGCGCATCATCTAATGAAGAATATACAAGTCAATCATACAAGACTCATTGAACCCACTAGCTTCTGGAACAACATTGTAAGAAAAGATCTAGACTAGGGTACGTAGGTTAGCTTCAAGAACATTATTAGAGTAAAAACCTACTTTCCCTACTGGACCTCTCCTGTACATCCTCAAAGTAGCTCTCTAGTGTCAGTTACTTTCCACTCAGGATTAGACAATATCTTTTGATTGTTGTGATCTACAGCTAACCAAGGACCTTCATTATTCACACAGAGGATGGCAGCTAGTCTCTCTCTATCTAGAAAGATAGGGGTGCTCTTTACCCTAGTCTCAATGGTCTCAAGATGGTAATTGCATTTCTGGACCATGTTAGCATAAAATACTTTGATCAGAATTGGGTAATAAGGTCCCTTCAGTTAAACTATTGGTCCTAACTCCAAGTGTCTAAACATGAGTCCTAACTCGAGAGCAAGGTATAAAGAGGGTGCGAACTACTATGATTTTATCGGGAGCCCTCTTAGTGTTCCATTCTTGGTAGGACGGATCATTGAAATCAACAGGGTGTAGAAACAATGGGTCTACAGATATAGGGGTAGAGGAAGATGAAGCTCTAGCCCCTATTTAGAAGGTTGGCCCTTCTTTCTAGGCATGATAAAGTGATATGAAAATGGTTAATAAAGAATAGGACTGAGGCACCACTACAATGTAACAATAATACTCAATGGGATCACACCACCACAACACAACTCCACACATAATCTCCACAATCCATAATTTCTAATCAATCCACAGCAAGCTCAATTCACATTATCAATTAAACCCAATCTTCTTTCAAAACTTGTAAAAAAAAAAATAATGAAATGCCACAATTCAAACCATAACATGATTCCTAACGAATACGCAACCCGATCATAACATGAAAAACATGTTCATATCCCAAGTCAAGAAAAATGGCTCTGCTCATTATCCTTTTATCATGAATTCATCAACAAGTCAATTGCCAAAACCCAAAAAATAGACCACATATGATCACAATATAAACATGTAGTCATAAAAATAATCCATGAATCATACTCTCATGCTATTCTAGTTTTAACAATGCCATCAATTCAATCAAATTTAACCAACACTTTGAATATATGCAATTTTCATCCAAAAATAGGCCCAAAAATTGAAAAAGTTCAATGGCAAGAATTTAACCGTAGGAATTCAAGAAAAATCATACCTTTGTGTTCTCCAATGCATAGGCAAGCAAAATATGCAATCTTTTTGAAGAAATCCTTGCTTGAAATGAGAGATTTGAAAGTGGATTTTTGAAGAAAATTTTGAGATTTTTGGAATTTTGATCCGTAGATTTAACAAAGAAAAGTTTGTGTTGGATTGATGTTTTTGAAGATAAAAATGGAACCGGTGGAATTTGGGGATGTAGAAACAATGCTAGGTGGAGAGAAAAATTGAGGGAAGTTGGTTTGTTTGCAAACAAAATGGCTAATTAGGCCACTTTAAGGACTCTCCCGACAAGAGCTAGCATCGGCTCCATGCGGCCAAGTCGGCGCCGGCCCTTGTCTGGGCTAGAAAATTTTTATTTATTCATATATTTAAATGGTGTAAATAGAATAATGGAAACCAGAAGTCATGAAGAGAATGCCATTATTCTAAAAATTAAAAATACAAGAAAATAAATGCAAGCACACAAGAATTAAATAGATGTCCCAAAATTAAAAACCAAATCAGCGAAAATTATTTTTTTCCACGATCAAGATCACGTGGATTGGTCTCAATATTCCCCAGAAGGGATCCCGCTTGACGGTCTCCAAAGAGTTTGGCCAGTTGTCCAATCTGAATTTTGAGATTGTGCATGGACGCTTTTAAATTTCTCGTTGTTGCATCCACTCCTTGAAACCGTGTTTCCATACTAATTATTTGGTTAACCAAAACCTCTAATGATAGCTTAGGCGGTGATGCATTGTAAGGCAAAAAGGGTTGAGTCCTTTCATTTTCAAAATTAGAAGAAGTCAGCCTAGGTTGGTTTTGGTTGTTCCATGAAAAGTTGGGATGGTTTCTCTAACTAGGATTGTAAGTGGTACTATAAAGATTGTTACCTTGTCATCTATTGCCCACAAACGCACCTTGTTCTATGGATTTTTGTAATAACCCCATACTTTGGCACTCATAAATTTGGATGTCCTTCCTCACAAAAATCACAATTTACATTCATTACCTGTCGTTGGGAAGGAGACATCACCATTTGCTCCATCTTTTGTGTTAGTCCCTCCACTTTAGTCTTCAAAGCTGCCATTGCATCCATCTTGTGCACTTCATGAATATGAGCTTTTGACCTTGAACTATCACATGTATAGTTGTTTATTGCAAGATTTTCAATCAAATTAAACACCTCCTCTGGGGTCTTAGCATTAATAGAACCTCCTGCAGATGCATCAACCAATTGCCTTGTAGCAAAGCATAAACCACTATGAAATATTTGCATTTGCATACCTAACTCAAACCCGTAATCAGGACACTTCCTAAGCATCTCATTGAACCTCTCCCAACACTCATAGAGATTTTTATATTCTAATTGTTGGAAGGAAAACATATCGGTCCTAAACTTGGATGTTCAAGTTGAGGGTAAATATTTTGGTAGAAAATTTTTACCCAAAATATTCTAAGTGGCAATGGATCCGGCTGGCAGAGAATTTAACCAGGATTTAGCTCTATCTCTTAAGGAAAAAGAAAAAAGTCTTAGTTTGATTGTATCTTCAGAAACCCTATTCATCTTAAACGTGTCACAGATTTCTAAAAAACTCGCTAGGTGGGTATTAGGATCTTCCTCAGGTAGCCCATCAAGTTGTATCATGTTCTGAATCATTTGGATATTGTTGGGTATTATTTCAAAGTTATTAGCTTCTATCCTAGGTCTCATAATACTCGAGCCTGTACGCGAGATTGCGGGCTTTACAAAATCATCCATAGTCCTGTTATTACTACCATTATTACCATTGTTTGGTTGGTTAATCTCCATATCGTCTCTTACCTTTTTGCTAACCACCTTTTACATCTTTATTAGGGTCCTCTTGATCTTTGGATCAAGATCTATTATGTCTTGTTTTAGATCATCGAGTCATACACTAAGGGTTAAATCTACAGAGAAGAAAAGATAGTGAGATTATAGAATTCACAAGTTAATCAATTATGGTACATTCACAAATTAAGTTAGGAAAATTACAATGTGTAGTGAAATTAAATTACAATTATACAAATAATAAAATATAGCACCTACCCATACAAGGAATATATGTACATATAGATATATAAACATATAAATATGGTTAAATTAACAAAATCTAAATTTTCATGATATTGTTCCCTTACAATGGCGCCAAAAACTTGATGAGTAAATTTTGGGTGTATAAAAACTATTAAATTTAAATCCATCTTTTAGCTAAGTTTTAATTAAAACATTAATCTAAAATTAAACATACGAGTAAGTATACTCATCACAAATATTGTTTAGGGAATTAACGAGTATCGATACTCAAAGGAACAAGTACACACTAATAACTTTTCATTCATTATTTAACCGGCCTAATAAAGTGATAAGATGAAAAAAATGAAAAATAAAGAAATATATATAACTAAAGGATGTAGAAATATATAATTTAAACAATTATTCTAGAATACATGACAAAGAATCATTTTAGCAACTAGTTCAATTAATCATCATCTTGGTATCATGAAGGAACTAGAATAGAGTTCAATCATTTTGCAAGTCATAAACTCACTATCTCATGATTAAATTAGTAGATTTCTCAATTAAACTAACATAACAAAAAAAAAAAGCATTAAAATTATCCTTCAATAATTATCCCTATACATTAAGTGGTAATGAACATGAAATTAGCCAATAACCTTATACTCTAAGAGAAATTAACTAATCTTTGGTTACTTCAGTTCTTTGGCTTAACTTCGTTTTCCAAGTCCGTTAAGAAATAACAAATATGCAATTACTGAAATTAAATTATCTGCTAATATCGTTTCCCAAGTCAATTAGAAGCAAATACAACTTCATCAACTCTTCCATAATTACAAGTAATCAAATACCAAGAATTATATAAAATAGGTCAAATAGCTAAATTAATCTAAAAACCATGAATCCAAAAATAATGTCAAATTATATTAAAAACATTAATTATATCATTATTCTAGAAAAAAAATAAAAGTAAAAGAAAGAACTTATAGACAAGCACTCCTTCTTCTCTTTGAAAATTTCTTGAATAATGCACCTTGAATGATGAATATCTCATTTTTTTAGTGATTCGCTACTTTGATCTTTGGATTCACACGTTTGTCTTGTATTTTTCTTGTTTAAATAGGCTCCCAAGAGGCCAAAAATCATTCCCAAAGAATTCTAGGTTGAGTAGAGATTGAAAAATATCAAAACTCTAGGCATTAGGAATTTTCATTATCACGAGGGGGAAGACAAAGGCTTTGGTGGAAAGGCGAGAATAGATCACATCTCGTATGCATTGAATAATTAAAGGAGTAAGTAGGATGGGCTGAGTGTGCATCATCCTATAAAGAATATACAAGTCAATCACACGAGACTCATTGAACCCACTAGTTTTTGGAACAACATTTTAATCAAAGATATAGACTAGAGCATGTAGGTTAGCTTTAAGATCATTATTAGAGTAAAAACCTACTTGCCCTACTGGACATCTTTTGTACATCCTTGAAGTAGCTCTAATGTCCCTTATTTTTGACTCAAAATCAAACAATATCTTGTAATTGTTGTGATCTACAGCTAACCAAGGACCTTCGTTATTCACACGGAGGATGGCAGCTAGTCTCTCTCTATCTAGAAAGATAGGGGTGCCTTTTACCCCAGTCTCAATGGTCTCAAGATAGTTGTTGCGTTTCTAGACTATGTTAGCATAGAATTCTTTGATTAGAACAGTGCAATAGAGTCCCTTCAGTTGAACTATTAGTCCCCACCCCAAGTATCTAAACATAAGTCCTAACTTGAGGGCACGGTCTAAAAAGAGTGCGAGTGTGCGTTCTACTATAATTTTATTGGTAGCCCTCTTAGTGTTCCACTCTTGGCAGGACGGATCAATGAAATTAGTAGGGTGTAGGAACAATGGGTCTATGGATGTAGGGGTAGATAAAGATGAAGCTCTAGCCCATTTAGAAGATTGGCCCATCTCTTTAGGTATGATGAAGTGATATAAAAATGGTTAATAAAGAATAGGACTGAGGCACCACCACAATGTAACAACAACACTCAATAGGATCACACCACCATAACACAACTCCATACACAATCCCCAAAATCCACAATTTCTAATCTGTCCATATTATCAATTAAACCCAATCTCTTTTCAAAACATGCAAAAAACAATGGAATGTCACAATTTAAACCATAACATGATTTCCAACGAATACACAACCGGATCATGGCATGAAAAACATGTCATATCCCAAGTCCAGAAAAATAGCTATGCACATTATCCATTTATCATGAATTCATCAACAAGACAATTGTCATAACCCAGAAATAGACCACCTATGATCACAATATGGTCATGTTGTAAAATAATAATAATAATAATAATCTATGAATCAAACTCGCATGCTATTCTAGTCATACCAATGCCATCAATTCAATCAAATTTAACCAACACTTCGAATATATGCAATTTTCTTCCAAAAATAGGAAAAAATCAATGGAGAGAATTTAACCATAGGGATTTAAGACAAATCATACCTTTGTGTTCTCCAATGCATCGGCAAGCAAAATATGCAATCTTTTTGAAGAAATTCTTGCTTGAAATAAGAGATTTAAATGTGGGTTTTTGAAAAAAAAAAAAAGAAGAAAAGATTTTTGGGATTTTGATTCGTAGATTCAACAAAAACAAGAAGATTTTGTGTTGGATTGATATTTTTGAAGATAAAAATTGAAATTGGTGTTGTTTGGGATGTAGAAATGATGTCAGGTAGAGAGAAAAATTGAGAAAAGTTGGTTTGTTTGAAAACAAAATGGCCAATTTGGCCATTTTAAGAACTTTCTCGACAGGAGCTGAAGCCGACGCCGGCTCTGTGTGGTAGAGCCGGTGCCGACCTTGGTCTTGGCTGGAAAAAAATTATTTATTCAAATACTAAATACAATAACAAAAATCATGAAATCATGAAGAGAATGCCATTATTCTAAAAATTAAAAATACATGAAAATAATTAAAAGCACACAAGAATTAAATAGATGTCCCAAAATAAAAAAAATCAAATAAGTGAAAATTATTTTTTCTACGGTCAAGATCACATGGTTTGGTCTCAGTATTCCCCAGAAGGGATCCCGCTTGACGGTCTCCAAGGAGTTTGGCCAGTTGTGCAATTTGATTTTCGAGATTCCGCGTCGATGCCTCTAAAATTTTCGTGGTTGCATCCACTCCTTGAAACAATGTTTCCGCACTACTTACCATTTGGTTAACCAAATCCTCCAATGATGGCTTAGACGGTAGTGCATTGTAAGGCAAAGAGGGTTGGTCCTTCGATTTCCAAAATTGGAAGAAGTTTTCCCAGGTTGGTTTTGGTTGTTTTATGAAAAGTTAGGATGGTTCCTCCTACCAGAATTGTAAGTGGTACTATAAGAATTGTTACCTTATTGTCTATTGCCCACAAACATACCTTATTCTATGGAATCTTGTGTTGACCCCATACTTTGGCACTCATGATTTAGATATCCTTCCCTAAAATAATCACAACTCACATTCATTACTTGTCCTTGGGAAGGAGACATCACCGCTTGCTCCATCTTTTGTGTCAGTGCCTCTACCTTAGACTCCAAAGCTGCCATTGCATCCACCTTGTGCACTCTATGAACACGAGCTTTTAACCTCAAATTGCCTAATGCATAGTTGTTTGTTGCAAGATTTTCAATCAAATCAAACACCTCATGTAGGGTCTTAGCATTAATGGAACTTCCTGCAGATATATCAACTAATTGCCATGTAACAAAGCTTAAACCACTATGAAATATTTGTATTTGCATACGTAACTTGACCCCATGATCAGGACACTTCTTAAGTATCTCCTTGAACCTATCCCAACACTCATACAGATTTTCAGATTCTAACAGTAGGAAGGCAAAAATATCAGTCCTAAGCATAGATGTTCTCATTGGGGAAAAATATTTTGCTAGAAATTTTCTAGCCAAAGCATTCCAAGTGGTAATGGATTCGGCTGGCAAAGACTTTAACTAGGATTTAACTCTATCTCTTAAGGAAAAAAAGAAAAAGTCTTAGTTTGATAGCATCTTCAAAAACCCTATTCATCTTAAACTTGCAAGGTGGGTATTATGATCTTCCTCAAATAGCCCATTAAATTATACTATATTTTGAATCATTTGGATAATGTTGGGCTTTATTTCAAAATTATTGGCTTTTATCCTAGGTCTTATAATACTCAAGCCTGTGCACAAGGTTGTGGACTTTACAAAATCATCCATAGTCCTCCTGTTATTACCACTATTACAGCCATTGTTTGATTGGTTAACCTTCACATCGTCTCTTACCCTTTTGCTAACCACCTTGTTAGGGTCCTCTCGATCTCAAGCTCAAGATCTACTATATCTGCTTTAGATCATCGGGTCATACACTAAGGGGTAGATCTATAGAGAAGAGAAATAGTGAGATTATAAAATTCACAAGTTAATCAATTACGGTACATTCACAAATTAAGTTAGGAAAATCACAACATGTAGTGAAATTAAATTTCAATTATACAAACAACAAAATATGGCACCTACTCATACAAGAAATATATATAAATATTCACATATTTAAATATAGATATATAAACATATAAACATAGTTAAATCAACAAAAGTCAAATTTTCATGATATTGTTCCCTGGCAACGGCGCTAAAAACTTGATAAGCAAATTTTAGGTGTATAAAAATCATTAAATTTCAATCCATCGCTTAGCCAAGTTTTAATTATAACAATAATCCCAAATTATATGTATGAGCAAGTATACTCATCGCAAGTATAGTATAGAGAATTATCGAGTATTGATCCTCAAAGGAATAAGTACACACTAATTACTTTTTATTTATTGTTTAACCTAGCTAATAAAGTGATAAGATGACAAAACAAAAAATAAAGAAATATATTGATGCGTTCGGACTTGGTTATAAAAATCATACAAAATCTAAGAACATTCCCAAATAAGTTTAAATTAAAACGTTCAACCCAAATTACACATATGAGCAAGCGTACTCATCATTAACCAAGCATAGGATTCAAACGAGTGTCAATCCTCAAGGAATAAGTATACACTAATCACCTTTCTGTCATTGTTTAACTGACTCGATAAAGTGAAAAAGAAATGAAATAAAATAAAATAAAATAAATATATATACATGTCAATGATGGAAAAATATGTAACTCAAGCCATTGGTCCGACAAACATAATCTTAAAGTACCTAATCATTATCATAACTAATCATTTTCTTGGCATCATGAAAGATTAAAGTAGACTCACTTCTTTTCCAATCCATAAATCCCTATCTTCTAGATAACTTAGCATCACATTCCTATCTTAACCAATCTTACCCAAAAGATGCATTAAACACAATCCTTTTAATAAATTTTCATTCCTGGCAAACTTAAAACATGAAATTAACCAATGAATCCATTCCTGACAGACATTAATTAACCTTTAACTACCTTGTTCGTAGCAATTAATCCATTTTCCAAGTAAGTTAAGAGACAACAAATATGAAATCAATGAATTGAAACCAGCATCAACCCCTTTTCCAAGCAAGTCAATAGAAAGTAACAATCAACCAATCTCGTAATCAATCTAAGTAATTAAATACCAAAAAGAACAACCAATTAATCAAAAGATCAAATATCTCTAAATATTATGAATCTCTAAAACAATGCCGAATTACAACAAAGCAATTAACATATCATTGTTCAAAAAAAAAAGAAAACAAAGTAAAAGGAAGCACTCATAGACAAGCCTCCTTCTTCTTTCTTTGAAGACCTTCTTGCACAACCCTCCTTGAACTTGAAGAATTCCTCTTTTGATTGAGTAATTTTCTATGATGATCAATGAATTTTCCCCATTTCCCTTGTGTTTTTCATCTATTTATAGGCTTAGGCAATGCCTAAACTTATTGGTGTAATGTTTTTGGTTGAGTAGAAGTTGGAAGATACTAAAACTCCTCAGATTACCAAAAATCGTGTAGAAAAAATCAAGCACCGCCTTAGCTCTGGGGCACTACCGGCGCCGCCTTGGTTCTCGGAGCCAGCACTGGTTCCATTCTGTTTCCCTCTATTTTGCCAATTTTTCCGTTACTTCGAGGTTCGTTTCAACAGTGCATGGCCGACGCCGGTTCTAGGGCCCTAGCCAGCGCCATCTCTCCTTTGTTTTGTGACATTTTTGTTTCGTTTTACCCTAAAAATCTGAAATAATGAACAAAATATCTTTCCAAGAGTAAAATCTCAAATATAAAGGAATATGACAAGTTATTGAACAAAATATATCACAAATAAACCTTAAATAACTAGGAAAAATATGACTAATTTAACCCCTATCATATTCCCCCACACTTAGCTCTTTACTTGTCCTCAAGTAAAGTATCAAGAACAAGTAGGAAAACACAAAGCTAAATCAATCACTCAATCAATTTCCACCTAATATCTCCAATGCTTTCTTCATTCAAGAACATAAAACACGTGATACTACATCTTTCACAACTAATGCAAGACTTGTGTATGTGATAAATGACTCAGTAGAACTATCACAATACTTCACAATATTCTCAAACCATTAGAAAGAATTTAGTTAAAAAAGAATATGCATTCCATAGACTTACTTTTCATACACTCTCTCCACTAATCTAAGACATATCATGATTCTACTTAGATCAAGTAGGATTTTTAAGCTTGTAATGTAAAGCTAAAGGCTTATAATATAGCTTATCAAACGAAGGATATAGAAGAATCAAAAGTCAAAGAAACTGAGAGTTCGCAAGAAAAAGATAAACAAAATGAATCAATAATTCCCAACTTTTCTTGCTCTCCTATTCCAAAAATCAATCAAACCATAACCTTATATAGTAATTACAACTCCACTCCAGCAAATCCTACATTTTTTCCTTCCTTTTTTTTTCCTTTCACAAGATCACTCAAATTTTCAAGCGATGGTGTCAAGTATTTCCTATTAACTTAGCTTTTTACAGCTCAATCACCATTCTTTTTGTGATCTTTCTTTTCTTATTTTTCTTTTCAACTCAATTTTCATTCTTTTCACTCTTACTGCTATTCTTCTTTTCTTTTCTTGTTTTCAATCTCTCTTTTCTTTTTCTTCTCTTTCTTCTCTTTCTTTCCAGCTCAACTCATTATTGATCCATGACTGAAAGTAACAAGTCATGATCTTTATCCCAACATTCTTCCTCACATTCTTTTGCATATACTTTCATCCATCAAGAGCATAAAGATTTGAAAAATTATTCAAACTCTCAGAAACAAGTAATGGACAAAATATTGTGACGGGTTTAAAAAAAGAAATCAACAATTTAGGCTCAAAATAGGCACTAGGGATAATATAACAATAGATAGACTTGAAAAGCTCAAACTATCAAAAGAAGGCTTATTATCGTCATCCCTAAGTTAAATCATGACTGTCTTTCTTATTTCGTCTCGAGAGGTATTCAAGTAAGTTCTAGAATGCTCCATGAATTTTACTAGAAAAACGGGTTTAAGAACAATGCAAAACATTAGATCAAGAACAACTTTGTCCAAGTGAGTGTAAAAAGTCATGCATAAGTCATAAATGATATATAACATATGTTCTATAATCTATCATAAAGATATGCACTAAAAATATAGCTTGAAATCTCCAAAAAATCAGAAAAATTTTTGAAAATTTGAAAATTTTGCTCAAAATGTTTCCAATAAAGCTAAAGTATATGTATAGAAGACTTGTTAATCAAACCACTCCCCCACACTTAAACTGGACGTTGTCCTCAATGGCTAAATAAATATAACAAGAACAAACAATACCATGAGACCAAAAATATAAAGGAGAAAAAATAAGAAAAATAAACTTCCATTCGGTTGGCAATGTGCTGTACAAGAGTGGAATGCTTGAAAAATGAGGCATTGCAAAGTACCTAAAAAGAAAAATACAAAGGAAAACACACCAAAGTATAAAAATTAGAAAAGAAAATAAATAAAAAACAAAAGAAAGAGAATATTACGAACAAAGGAAGGAATAAAAAAATAAGTAAGAGACCTCAGAAATCTTATATCGCAGTGTCCAATAGCATTTACACGGGATCCGTTTGGCAGGGCATATCACCGATATAGCGTTTCACTCGATTGCCATTGACTTTGAAAGTACGCCCCGTGTGGTGAGTGATTTTGAGCGTTCCAAAGGGAAATATTTAACTCACCATGTACAAACCGGACCATCGTGATTTCAACTTACCGGGAAAGAGGCGTAATCAAGAATTGAATAATAACACTTGATCCCCTTTCTCAAATTCATGCTGTCGAGTAATATGCTTGTCATGCCATTGTTTGACCTTTTCCTTATACTGTAATAAAGTATCATATGCATCTTTGCGTAACTCTTCCAAGGCTGTTAGTTGGAGTAACCTGGACCTCCCTGCTATCTTAAGATCAAGATTAACAAGCTTTATCGCCCAATAAGCCTTATGTTCAATCGCGACAGGTAGATGACATGATTTGCCATAAACTAACCGGAAGGGAGTCATGCCGATTGGAGTCTTAAAAGCTGTCTGATATGCCCAAAGAGTGTCATCCAATTTTAGACTCCAATCCTTCCTAGTATGATTAACAGTTTTTTCCAAGATTCTTTTGATTTCATGATTGACCACTTCATCTTGTCCACTTGTTTGGGGGTGATATGGGGTAGCATGTCTATGATTCACACCTAAATGTTTTAGCACCTTCCCCATTTGTGCATTACAAAAATGAGTCCCCCTATCACTAATGAGGGTGAAAAGTTTTTTCAGAAATTTGATCACCACCCTTGCATTATTAGTCAGTAAAGCTTGGGCTTCCACCCACTTAGAGACGTAGTCTACTGCTACCAAGATATAATTGTTTCCCATAGAACTAGGAAACGGGCCCATAAAGTCGATTCCCCAACAATCAAATACTTCGCAAGGTGGAAAAATTTGTAATGGCATCTCGCTAGACTTAGAAATGTTACCTGTACGTTGGCACCTATCATAACTTTGAACAAACTTGTGGGCATCCTTGAACAATGTGGTCCAATAGAATTCGGACTCCAGCACCTTTTGTGTAGTGTTGTTGGCTTGGTAATGGCCTCCAGCAAGTCCTTCATAACAATGTCTAAGAATATCTTCCCCTTCCCTAGAATCCACGCATCTCCGGATGATTTGGTCCGCACAACACTTAAACAAATATGGGTCTTTCCAAAAGTAATGCCTTACTTCGGAGAGGAATTTATTCTTTTGTTACATTGTAAGAGTTTTTGGAACAATTCTTGCAACCAAGTAATTAGTAAAATCGGCGAACCAAGGAGTGGTTTGCATCTCACCTTCTATAAGCAAGAGTTGCTCATCCGAAAAAGTGTCATCAATGTCCTCTTCTATCAAGGATTCCAAATTTGGATTATCTAATCTTGACAGGTGATCCGCAACTAAGTTTTCTGCACCCTTTTTGTCCCTAATCTCCGAATCAAATTCCTGCAATAATAGCACCCATCTTATCAATCGTGGTTTGGAATCATGTTTGGTTAGTAGGTACTTCAGGGCCGAATGGTCCATATAAACAATAACTTTTGACAAAATAAGATAAGAACAGAATTTAACAAAGACAAACACTATGGCAAGCAGTTCTTTTTCAGTTGTTGTGTAGTTTTCCTGTGCATCCGTCAAAGTCTTGCTCGCACAGTATATAGGTTGGAAGTACTTATTTCGCCTTTGTCCAAATACCGCACCAACTGCAAAATCACTTGTGTCACACATTAGTTCAAAGGGAAGAGACCAATCAGGTGCAATTAGAATGGGTGAATTAATCAACTTCTCTTTGAGTGTGGTAAAAGCGTTAAGATATTTTTCGTCAAAATTGAACACAACATCTTTTTCAAGTAAAGAGGTAAGAGGTTTTGAAATTTTTGAGAAGTCTAAGATAAACCTCCTGTAGAAACCTACATGACCAAGAAAGCTTCTTATGGCTTTTACCAAAGTAGGAGGAGGCAGTTTTTCAATTGCTTCAATTTTGGCCCTATCGACCTCTATACCCTTCTTTGAAATTTTATGCCCCAACACAATACCTTCTTACACCATAAAGTGGCATTTTTCCCAATCAAGTATGATGTTGGTCTATTCACAGCTTGCTAGCACCTTTTCAAGATTAGATAAATACAAATTAAACGAATAACCAAAAATTGAAAAATCACCCATAAATACCTCCATGATGTCTCCCACAAGTCCTTCAAATATGGTTGTCATGCATATTTGGAATGTTCTGAGACCATTGCAAAGACTAAACGGCATCCGACGATATGCAAAAGTACCATATGGACACGGGAAAGTGGTTTTTTCTTGGTCTTCTGGTGCTATAGGAATTTGCATGTAGCTAGAGAATCCATCTAAGAAACAATAATACTTATGTCCGGCTAACCTTTCAACATTTGGTTAATAAAAGGGAAAGGGAAGTGATTTTTTTTAGTGGCTTTGTTAAGCATCCTATAATCTATGCAAAACCGCCAACCCGTGACCAATCTCATAGGGACTAACTCATTTTTATCATTGGGACTCACTGTTATTCCTCCCTTCTTCGGTACCACTTGAGTAGGACTCACCCAAATACTATCAGAAATAGGGTAAATGATGCCTGAATCTACGAGCTTAACCACCTCATCTTTTACCACTTCATTCATATGTGGGTTCAACCTACGTTGGGGTTGCACTACGGCTTTTGCACCTTCTTCCAGCAAGATCTTGTGCGTGCAAAAGGATTGACTAATGCCTTTAATATCAGTGATCTTCCAAGCTATCACTCCCTGATATTTTCCCAACATACTTACCAGCTTGGTCTTTGTTCTGGCTCGAGATCTTTGGCAATGATGACAGGCAACTTACATTTTTTAGCCAAGAACATATATTCAAAATGCTCGGGTAGGTCTTTTAAGTCCAATTTTGGAGGATCTTCTATAGATGATTTCATTCTCCCTAAACTGCTTTTCTCTATTTCCAAATTATGCATCCCATCCTCATTGTGAAATTCCTCCAAATATGCCTTTGATGTTTCCATCAATTCCTCCTTAATAGATTCCTACATCAACTCAAAAATTAGTTCATCAAGAATATCAATTCTTAGACAAGAATCATCAGAAGACACAGGGTGTTGCATACTCTTGTGGATTTGAATGACTACTTCCTCATCCCTAACCCTAAGTGTCAACCTTCCCCTATAAACGTCAATTAATGCTTTTGCTATAGCTAGGAAGGGTCTACCTAAGATTAAAGGAACTTTGGAATCTTCATCTATGTGAAACATAACAAAATCCACGAGAAAGATGAATTTATCAACTTTTACCAACACGTCTTCTATTATGCCCTTAGGATATTTGATAGATCTATCCGCGAGTTGAATACTCATCATAGTGGGCTGTGGTTCTCCTAGGCCTAGCCTTTTGAATGTTTTATATGGCAATAAATTAATGCTAGCACCTAGATAAGCTAATACATTACAGATATAAAGAGTGCCAATTAAACATGGGATAGAGAAACTCCCTGGATTTTTTGTTTTATGTGGTAAATTCGAGTTGTCTTGCAGGATAACTGAGCATTCTTCGTTGAGAACTACTGTAGACAACTCTTCTAATCGCTTTTTGTTGACGAGCATGCTTTTGAGGAATTTGGACTATTTGGGCATGTGGATTAAAGCTTCACTGAGGAGAATGTTTATGTGCAGTTGTTTGAACATCTCAAGGAATTTGTCGAATTGAGCATCTTTTCGGGCCTTATGTAGACGAGTAGGGTACAGTATGTTAGGCTGGAAAGTAAGTTTTTCGGGAGGTGGACAGGGGGTAGTTGGCACTGGTTCCGGTATCTTAACCGGCGCTGGTTCAGTTCTGTGTTGTGTGTTTTCAGGTTTTTTGGATAGCCGACCCCGGTTGTCATCTGGACTGTCTGGTAATTCTTTTCCATTGCGCAATGTGACAGCAGTTGTTTCCTCACTGGCCATTGGGGTTGGGTCATAGGATTTTATCACCATGTCCGTCAAGAACCAAATTTGTCGTTCTATGTTGCGGATCATTATTTCGAATTTCTCAAATGTGGAATCGATTTCTTGGAAACGCCTCGTAACATGAACGACAAATTTCCCAATTAAGGTTTCAAGCTTTGCTGATCCTGGTGTTGTGAGTGTCATCTTAGGAGAGCAATGGAGGTACCGCCCCTCATTATACTTCCTCGGATTCCAATTCTCCATTTCTCCTATACATAGAAGCAAGTTAGATACGGAATTACTGATAAAAACCAAATTACAAGATTACGAAGTTAGTAAATCAAACATAGTCCAAGTTAGTAGGTTAGGTTGGTTTACAATGGTGTACAAGAATACATGAAATACAAAAGATAGGATAGCATCTTTTTAAGGAAAGAACAATTATACATATTTTACATATTTACATATTTACATAGTTAAATCAACAAAATCTAAGCTTTCATGCTATTGTTCCTTAGCAACGGCGCAAAAAACTTGATGTGTTCGGACTTGGATATAAAAATCATACAAAAACTAAGCACATTCACAATCAAGTTTAAATTAAAACGTTCAACCCAAATTACACATATGAGCAAGCATACTCATCATCAACTAAGCATATGGTTCAAACGAGTGTCGATCCTCAAGGAATAAGTATACACTAATCATCTTTCTTTCATTGTTTAACCGACTCGATAAAGTGAAAAATAAATAAAATAAATAAAATAAAAATATATACATGTCAAGGATGGAAAATTATGTAACTCAAGCCATTGATCCGACAAACATAATCTTAAAGTGCCTAATTATTATCATAACTAATTATTCTCTTGACATTATGAAGGATTAAGGTAGACTCACTTATTTTCCAATTCATGAATCCCTATCTTCTAAATAACTTAGCATCACATTCCTGTCTCAACCAATCTTACCCAAAAGATGCATTAAACACAATCCTTTTATTAAATTTTCATTCCTGACAAACTTAAAACATGAAATTAACCAATGAATCCATTCCTGACAGACATTAATTAACATTTAACTACCTTGTTCGTAGAAATTGATCCCTTTTCCAAGTAAGTTAAGAGGCAACAAATATGAAATCAATGAATTGAAACCAGCATCAACCCCTTTTCCAAGCAAGTCAATAGAAAGTAACAATCAACCAATCTCGTAATCAATCTAAGTAATTAAATACCAAAAGGAACAACCAATTAATCAAAAGATCAAATATCTCTAAATATTATGAATCTCTAAAACAATGCCGAATTACAACAAAGCAATTAGCATATCATTGTTCAAGAAAAAGAAAACAAAGTAAAAGAAAGCACTCATAGACAAGCCTCCTTCTTCTTCCTTTAAAGACCTTCTTGCACAACCTTCCTTGAACTTGAAGAATTCCTATCTTGATTGAGTAATTTTCTATGATGACCAATGAATTCTCCCATTTTCCCTTGTGTTTTTCATCTATTTATAGGCTTAGGCAGTGTCTAAACTCGTTGGTGTAGTGTTCTTAGCCGAATAGAAGTTGGAAGATACTAAAATTTCTCAGATTACTAAAAACCGCGTAGAAAAAATCAAGCACCGCTTTAGCTCCAGAACACAGTCGCGCCGCCTTGGCTCTCGGAGCTGGCGCCGGTTCCACTCTATTTCCCTTTGTTTTGCTAATTTTTTCGTTGCTTCGAGGTTCGTTTCAACAGTGCATGGCCGGCACTAGTTCTAGGGCCCTAGCCGGCGCCGCCTATCCTCTGTTTTGGGACGATTTTGTTTCGTTTTATCCTAAAAATCTAAAATAATAAATAAAATACCTTTCTAAGGGTAAAAACTCAAATATGAAGGAATATGACTAGTTATTGAACAAAATATATCACAAATAAATCTCAAATAACTAGAAAAAATATGACTAATTTAGCTCCTATCATATATATAACTCAAGGATGTAGGAATATGCAATTTAGACAACTATTCTAGAATATATGATAATGAATCATTTTAGCAACTAGTTCAATTAATCATCATCTTAGCCTCTTGAAGGAATAAAAATAGAGTTTAATCATTTCTCAAGTCATAAACTCACATCTCATGAATAAATTAGCAGATTTTTCATTCAAACTAGCATAACCAAAAAGACACATTAAACTCATCCTTCAATAATTATCCATATACTCTATGTGATAATGAATAGGAAATTAGCCAATAACCCTATACTCTAGGAGAGATTAACTAATCTTTGATTACTTCAGTTCTTTGGCTTAACTTCGTTTCCCAAGTTCATTAAGAAATAACAAATATGTAATTAATGAAATTAAATTAACTCCTACTATCGTTTCCTAAGTCAATTAGAAGTAAATACAACTTTATCAACTCTTTCATAATTACAAGTAATCAAACACTAAGAACGATAGAAAATTGATCAAATAACTAAATTAATCTAAATACTATGAATATTAAAATAATGTCAAATTATAATGAAAATATTAATTACATTATTATTCTAGAAAAAAAAATAAAGGTAAAAAAAAGAATTCATAGACAAGCCCTTATTCTTGTCTTTGAAAACCTTCTTGAATAATGCCATTTGAATAATGAATCTCTTCTTTTTTGAGTGATTAGCAACTTTGATCATTGGATTCACACATTTGTTTTGTGTTTTTCTTATTTAAATTGGCTCTTAAGAGGCTAAAATTCGTTTCAAAGTGTTCTGGGCCGAGTAGAGATTGAAAAATACTAAAACTCTTGGAAAATTACCAAATTAGTGCATAATCGAAAAAGCTCGCGAGCATCAGACAGTCCAAGGTCGGTACCGGTTCCGTTTGGCACTGCCGGTGCCGGCCGTGCTCTGGTCGCTTGATCATGCTCTGTCTTTTTTTAAGACGAAATGCCCTATTTTTCCAGATCGGGACAGGTGCCGGTTCTGTGAGTCACGACCAGCGCTAGCCGTGCTCTGACGGCGACAGATTTTTCGTTTTTTCATCTTTTTCTGCAATAAAAATCTAAAACATCTTTTCAAGGATAAAATATCAAATATGAAGGAATATGCTTAGTTGTTGCACAAAAGGTGTCACAAAAAATTCTCAAATAATTAAAAAATATAGATGAATTTTGCCCCTATCATACTTATATAAGGTCTTTTTTAGACTTAGGCTTGACCTTAAGCCTTCTTGAAAGCTTGCTTAGAGTTCTATAACCTTCTTCAATTAAATGATATAATTTATATAAACAAATTAAGACTGTCAATTACTTATTTAATAAAATTAAAGCAACAATTTAGTTATCCTTAAATATTTTTTAAAAAAAATTATATGTTATGTCAAAATAGAAACTTTTATTTTATGCAAAAGAATTATAAAAATTTTACCATAAATAAGTATTTTACTATAACAAAAGAGAATAAAACATTAAAAATATCTATTAATACTTAATCCAAATACAAAATTCCAATTTCCTATATAAAATGAAATCTTTTTTTAAACTAATGTTTACCCTATGATATTATTAGGTGGAAAATGGGGTAAACAATTTATTTTTTTAATATGTATTTTACCATCAATCTTTGGTTTATTTAATGATAAGTGAGGGAGGGGGAAATTTTTTTTGTTACTCCCATCCTTTGAAGTAGAATGCAGGACCTTGGTTTAGTTTTATTATTAACAAGTAATTAAATGATATATTTTCAATAAATACATATCCATTGCTTAAACTCTCCCCCTTTTCTCTTTTCATTTTCCTTTCCTTACTTTATTCTAGTTAGATTATGCGTTCGCCCTCTCTCTCTGGTTAATACGATACAATAATCTAATTCTTTGGTATTTTGCAATGGTAATTATGAGGTAGTGACAAGTTTTTTTTCCTTCCAATAACTGTACATCGATTTATTATCTCTCTTATTTTTATCTATCAAACTTCATCTTATTACATTTTTGGTCTTTCACCTTTTTTTCTTAGCATTCTTCAAAATATTGTCAATTCACTTAATTGTAGAAATGATAATAATAAAAGATATATAATAGACTAGGCATGGTAGGCTTTAGGCCAAACTTTAACTAAACAAGCGCAACCTATTTAGTTAAATAGGCCTAATTCTAAATAGGCCCAAGACAGGGTTTAAATCAAGCCAAGCCATAAGCCCTTGATAAAAGCCTAGCCTATTTCCATCCCTACACCCTAGAAATGGAAAAGTTACTAGAAGATGAACTTGATGAGCTTTTAAGGTGGGAACAACTCACAGGATGGGAAAAATCCAAGAAGAATTGAATGGAGGTTGGTGGCACCAATACACTTTTTTTCCATTTCTCTACCATTATCTATCGGAGGTATAATATTATTAATTCTATTGTTAACAGTGAAAAAGTCATATTTCTATGTCTCTTTTTCTTGTGTTTTGTATACTCTTTTGTGTAATATTGGACGTCTTCTAGTATTTTATGTGTTTTAATGATATTTTGGTGAAAAATGAGTAAAACAAGGGTTTGAATGATCAATTTTACAATAAAGATAATTGTTAGATGATTTGGAAAAAATTGAAACACGATTTAGAGTTTTTTGGAAGTGTTCAAAGTATGCATAACTTACAGCATGATCATACCAGTTATGCATAACTTGTGGATTATGCACAATCATACCACAAACTGTGCCAAACAGAGTAATTTGACAACAACTTTTATAAGTTATGCACAGCTTGTAGTACAGCCATGCATCAAGTGTGCCACTGATGGATTTTTGTGCCTTGCAAAATGTAGGGCATAATGCATGCCCATGCATGAAAGTCATGCTACTTCTCAAAAACTTTAGGAAATCAATTTTAAGGCAGTGAAAAGTCCTAATTCAACCATGGAAGTAACACCCCATAGATTCATATCGCGGTAGGCCTTATATACTAATAGGATGTTGCCCTACCTGGGATCCAGACAAATAGTCTTTATAACTAATTAAAACTTATAGTGGAAAGAAATAAAACAAATGATTCCATTAACTTACACACTAGCCAAAATTAGTTACATAGTATCTATACTCAAAGTACATCCAAAATGCATGTGACAATACGTTAGTTTGTACATAGTCTAAAGATAAAAACTCCTAGCAGACTAATTCCCGAAGGCAATACAAACGTCTTGATCACTTATTCCTAACTTGGAGTTTTAAGAAAATGAGAGAAATAGAAACACATGTGAGTTTTATACACAGTGAGCCTTCGTGTGTGTCAATGTTTTTCCACTGAAAACAAGCAACAGAAATTTATAGCAGTTTTCCACTGAAAATAATTTTACAATTGAGTATTAGAAAACTTTACTGATTTTGTTCAAAATCTCAAACATATTTGGAAAATGTAGTTTTTTTAATCATATCGCCTCCAATTTTAAAGAAAGCGAGTACTTCTCTTATTAGAAGGATGACCCTCGTACAAAGCTAATAAAGCTTCACCTTCAACCGCACGATCTGTTGTGCTAAGGACTAAGTCTTCAACATTCAATTGGATCATATTGGAGTAGTGAGCGACACAAGCATATCACCTATCTTTTACTTATCATCGTAAGCCCAATGTTCCCAATCCTGACGTTAATCTCCATCAAGGTGACAAGGGATTGAACACATTGAGTGTCCTCGCCCAGTATCATGCGAACAACCCAATTATATATCATAGGAAATTATCAAGCAATAAACAACTAGCCAAGCAAGACAAATTCCAATATCATGTTGCCTCGTTTAGAGTAAGATAAAGTCTCAGAACTAGCCAATTACTTGGAGCTATCTATCTCTAACGTAAACTAGTACAGTGATCAAATCCCCATTGAGTACTCAACATTTTCACTGATTAATGAGACTAGTCTAATATCACATTTTCTGAGAAAACATCAAAAAAATAATTTTCAGGACCAAAATATCAATTTTCAAATGTTTAATGTTTCTTGAGTAATCATTCTCGAAGCTTGTAAAACATAGAAGAACACATGCTTTTTAATCATTGTATAACATGCTTCAAAATGTAATTAGGCAAAAACATTTTCATGCATCACTATAGAAATGCTTTCCTTTATCGAAATATGGTACTCCTCAGAGTATGTACTTTTGTAGAGATGTATTAGTCGGTAAATAAGCCATTACATATAGCACATAAATTTAAAAAGGTCTAGAGATCATAAGAAATTGCATAAAGCCATTCCTAATGATTAAATAAAGTTTAACTTATTTAATATATCTAAAAGCTTCATTTTTGTATAAATTTCCAGCAAAAGGGTATATACTAAAATTTAGCAATTAATGCTCTTAAGTTCAAGCAAAAGGCTTATGCTTGAATATATCTAGAAAATACTTAGCTATAACAAGAAAACATTTAGTTATATTAGAAAAATACTTAGCTAAACGAGAGTTAAAAATTCAAGGGACTCATCTTAGTCTATAATGCCAATACTTACACTATAATAAGCTTTAAGATCTCTCTTGACTTGGACTATCTACAAGAATAAGAGTTCTCATAAAACATTGTTCAATATTCCTAAATTGAACTTGCATAAATCTAAAGAATTAATTTACCCAATATTCTACATTTCCTATCATTATCTCACAGCTTTGTCACCTCTTAGTGTTTTATTCGTAACTTTTGCTATACAACTCCAAATATGTTTAAACTAATTCCAAATTTTTTAAAACAAATTCCTCTACAATATTCAGTTTATGGAATACCAATTCCCAGGCTTATTTCATTCAGTTCTGGCTATAAAGTTACTACATTTCTAGATGAGCAAAACAATCATTTTCCATGCTCAACTTTCCTTAGATCTTTCCTATGTTTTCTTCAATACAACCTACCTTATCTAAGCCTTCCAAAATCTCATTTAACATCCCAGCACCAGGGTTTCATCTGGATTTGAAGCCCAACACTTCGTCAACCGTTCAAACACAACTATAATATTAAGCATCAAAACAGAATTTTATAGGCAGCTTTAGGTATTCTTTGCTACCATTAACTTCTTAGCCGTCAAAAGTCCAAATAACTTATTCCAAACCTTTCCTAACATTCCAGTGCATGTTTAGGATTAATCGTACTCCATTTCCAACCATCTTCATTAAGGATCACATACAAATTCCAAGCAATCCATATATTTTATTCTTTCTCTACCAAACTAGCTTTTCTAGTTTTCTAACTTCCATAAACTTCTTTCCTGTTTAGTCTTAAATAAATTTTCAGCATGATAGCACTTCAAAATATGCTAAGTAAGCTATAAATCAAGTTAAACCCCTTCCTAATTTAGCTGGGCAACATCCCCTCTCAAAACAATTTTTTTTTTCTTGTAACAACTTCATATAATCATGCATTTTTAGCAACAACTTTCACCAAATAACTTCTATTAACCAAGAAATAATTTTAATCCTTGAAAATAAAAATCTCACTTGAAGGTGTGAATAAGCTAGCAAGAAATTTCCTTTCTTTTCTCCCTTTTTTCTTTTCCTTGCTTGCAGCTCTTTCTCTTTCTCTTTCTCCCTTTTCTTTTCTTTCTTTTCTTTTTTCTTTTTTTTTTTTTGGTTATCCTTTGGCCGATTCCCTTCTCTCTCACTCACTCTCTCTCTCTCTCTTTCTCTCTCTCTCTATATATATATATATATATATATATATATATCTTAAGGTTATCCCGAAGGTAAAAAGGCAAGCAAGAGTATAGAAAAAAAAAAGAATTGTTGAAAAAATGATGAGTGATAACTGAAAATGGGGTCAATACGGTGTGTGAAGAGAAATCCATGCACTTGAGGCTATTAATTCCCTAAGTCATTGAAAAAGTTTGAGAGAAAAAAAATTTTGGAGTGCTTTCCTCACATCATAACTTGAGTGTGCAATTTTTGGATTTATAATGCTTGAGTTGGTAGATGGCTTGACTTATGTGATTCATGTTAGCTATATTTTTACTTGAAGAGTGAAATAATTTTATTAGACTAAGGAATGCACTTGATTAATTTGACTTCAAAAGTTTTGTGATGTTTTGGCCAGTGTTTCAAAGTTTGAAATTGTTTTCAAAGGGTATGAATGACAAGGGTTGTATCTAAAGTTTGAAAGGAAGACATAATATTTGCTATGATGAAGAAACTTTTGAATAAAAAAACAATTATGTTGTCTTGATAATTTTTCTTGCAATGAAGTGTTCTGCCTGAGGACAAGCAAATATTCAAGTATGGGGGTATGTGATAGGGGTTAAAATCACCATTCTTTTCCTAATTATTTGAGGTTATTTTAAGATACATTTGTTATAATAACTAAGCATATTCCTTCCTATTTGATATTTTTCTTGTAAAAGGTATTTTTGGCAAATATGTGAAGATTTAAGTTAAAATCGAGTAGAAAGTGCACAGAACCAGAATGTACCAAGCACAATCCCAACCAGTGGATGGTCCATTCTGCTCTAGTAGCAGAGTTTGAGTGAGCTTCAGGCGTTTTTTCAAAATAGACCTAGCTAGGTCTGGCAAGTGTACCTAGCATCGGGTCCATTCTGCTTGCTAAGGAGAGACGGTAAAGACCAGAGCAAAAACAAAGGAAGAAAAGAGTGCACCTGGCGCCAGGTGGGTCAAAGGTACCCAGCGCCAGGTATGCTCTAGAGGCAAAAATTCTATATGCAGAATTAGAGCTTATTCAATGATTTTGGTATTTTCCTACTCCTACTCGACCAAGACTTCCCCAGCCATGAAATTGGCATCCAAAAGGCCTATAAAAGAATAAGAGAACCCCAAGGATTTAAGATATACAACTTAGAGAGGTAAATTAAAAGGACATAAATTCTAATTCTCTCATTAAAGGAGGTGTTCACCCAGGTCAAGGAGGATTGTTCAAGAGAGTCTTCAAGGAAGAAGAAAGAGGCTTGTCTATAAGTGCTTTTTTTTTTCTTTGTCTTTTTTTAATTTAACAATGATGTATTCAATGTTTTCATTGTAATTTAATAATATTTTGGGATTTATGATTTATACATCAATTTAACTACTTGATCAATTGTCTATCGTTCTTGGTGTTCGATCACATAATTTCATAGGTTGATGGAATTAGATTTATGGCAAATGGATTTAGGAAACGAAGTTAGATTGAGTTTAATTTAATTAATGCTACATATTTGTTAAATCTTAATGGACTTGAAAATGAAGTTAAGATTAAAGAACTTAGGTAATTAAAGGTTAGTTAATTTTGCCTAGAGCTTGTGGTTGTTAGCTAATTTCATGTCCATAAGAAATTGTGTCTAATGCATCATTTGGTTATATTGATTTGGTTGGGAAATCTTCTAATTTAATCAAAGGGTAGTGATTCCATGGACTGAGAAAGAAGTGGAATCTATATAAGTGTGTACTTATTCCTTTGAGGATCAGTACTCGTTAATTCCCTATACTATACTTGCGATGAGTATACTTACTCACATGTGTATTTAAAATTGATGATTTTATATACCTAAAATTTACACATCAGAATCCAAGGATCAAAGTTGCTAATCACTCAAAAAAGAAGAGATTCATCATTCAATGGACATTATTCAGGAAGGTTTTCAAAGAGAAGAAGGAGGGCTTGCCTATGAATTCTTTTTTTTTTTTTACCTTTGTTTTATAATAATGATGTAATTAATGTTTTCTTTGTAATTTGACATTGTTTTTGGATTCAATGTTTTTGGATTAATTTAGCTATTTGATCAATTTTTTATAATTCAGGGTGTTTGATTACTTGTAATTATGGAAGAGTTGATGAGGTTGTATTTGCTTTTAATTGAATTGGAAAATGATATTAGGAGTTAATTTAATTTCGTTAATTACATATTTGTTATTTCTTAACGGACTTAGGAAACAACGTTAAGCCAAATAGCCGAAGTAATCAAAGATTAGTTAATTTCTCCTAGAGTATAGGGTTATTGGCTAATTTCATGCTCATTATCACCTATAGTATATGGATCAGTATTGAAGGATGATTTTAATGTATCTTTTTTGTTATATTGGTTTGATTAGGACATCTATTAATTTAATCATGAGATAGTAAGTTCATGATTTGGGAAACGATTGAACTCTATTATGATTCTTTCATGATGTCCAGATAATGATTAATTGAATTAGTTGTTAAAATGATTCATTGCCATGTATTCTAGAATAGTTGTCTAAATTGCATATTCCTACATCCTTGAATTATATATATTTCTTTATTTTTGTGTCATCTTATCACTTTATTTGGTCGGTTAAATAATGAATGAAAAATGATTAGTGTGTAGTTATTCCTTTGAGGATCGATACTCGTTAATTTCCTGTACTATGCTTGCGATGAGTATACTTGCTCGTATGTGTAATTTAGAATTAATGTTTTAATTAAAATTTAGCTACAGGATGGATTTAAATTTAATAATTTTTATACACTCAAAAGTTACAAGTCAAAGCTAATTGGTCAGATTTACACTTAATTTCCAATACAGGCTTAGACCTACTTAGTTGAAGTGTAGTCTGGCTTGGCCTATTTCCATCCCTACTAAGTTGTGTAAGTCTTGAGTGAGACCTTAAAAAAAGGTCAATCTAGTTCTTGATATCGAGAATGGATTTTGGATATGATCAAAGAAATTATGGTTTCATAATTTTAAAGCTTACTTAATGTTCATAATGGTAGGTAAAAGTCGGGAAAAATGAGCATAGGTAACATGTTTGGACCAAGCAGTATTAATAATGTCAAAAGAAGAATTATCCCGAGACCATATGGCTTCAAACTTACAAGACTTAGGTTGATTCTAAGCAAAGGGTTCACTATTAAGCAAAAAAGGTTTGTGATAAGAGGTAAAGGCTGTAAGATGGGCCACAATGATGTGAGAAAACAAAATAAGCTATGAAGCATTAACTATCCCCCTATTCGCACAAATTTGAATGTTGTCTCTATTTGTCTTATTATTCCAAGTGAAAGGAAGGCTTGCATAACCCAAGTCTATTAGGCTCGAATCATCCAAAAATCTTCTGAAACCACTATAACTACAGGATCCAAAAGGCTTACCTCCCAATTTTTCATCTTGACTAACAAAATTATTAAAATCACAAATAAAAATTTAAGGTCAAGGTGAAGGCTTGTCAAGTCTCTTTAAGACCATACCAAAAGCAGGCCTATGAGAAGGATTTGGTGGGTCATAAACAAACATTTGTTGCCGAGAAGAAGGAGGATGAGAAAATACTCAACTATTGATAAAAAATAGTATTAGTATTTGAAGCAACCCAAATGTCAATGGACCAACAAAGCACCAAAAGACCACAATAACCACTAGCTAGTATAAAATAAAAGTTGGAGAAACCTATAATATTGAGGATTTTAGACATATTAGAGGGAGAAGAAATTTTGAATTCAGAAAGAAAGAGAAGAGCAGATTTGTGAGAGTTCTAGAAAACTCTCAAGAATATAACTGCCCTAGGTTGGGATAACCCACAGCCATTCCAAAAAAGAACCAACATGGGAGGTTCGAGGCTTGGGTTGGCTAGCCTCCTCAACCTTAATTGAATTATTAGGTTCATCCACATCAACGACATTTGTTAAAACATCCACATCAGTAGCATCCACATCAACAACATCCACCATATCAGCAGTAGCATCATTTCCTTACAATTCAGCTGCTATTGCTACATCTCACTTGGACGATAGCTCAATAGATAAGTCAGCATCAGCGGCATATGCACTTCATGATCGCAACCTTTGCTAGGCTTCTGCTAGCTGTAATTCATTGTAAATATAATTGGATTAGTGAGTTATGGTAGGTAGTGAGATTAAAATTAGCTCCAGATTCATTATGTATACAAACACTCTTTGTATAGAGTTTACTTGGTTTTTTGAATAAAGAAGAAAATCTTACTTCCCTCTCTGCACATCATACATTTTATCATGGTATCAGAGCATTGATTTGTATGAACTGAGCTCCAATTTGATTTTGCTTTTTCTTCCTCTTAATTGTTCTTCATTGTCATTCTTCGTTTGTAAGCAAGGCAAATCCAATACCTGCAATTGCAGAATATGTAGCACCAATTCCATACTATATTCGTCTGAGTGATTGTTCTTCTCTGGTGTTAGTAACTCCTCTGCTTGAAGCAAATAATTATCAAACCTGAAGTAGATCGATGCGCATAGCACTCTCTTGTAAACACGAAGAACGTTTTATAGATCCTTCTTTTGCCAGACCAATTCCAGGAGACAGGATGTATGAACCATGGAAGCAGTGTAACAATCTAGTAATAGCTTGGTTGATGAAATCATGCACACCAGTAATTACCAAATCAATAGTATATTATCAAACTGTTGTAGAAATATGGAAAGAGCTTAATGAGAGATTTAATTAAGGAGATATGCTGCGCTTGTCAGATCTCATTAAGGAAATACACAATTTAAGGCAAGGTAGTTGTACTATAACTCAATATTTTACTAATCTAAAATCTTTGTGTGAAATGTTAGATTTAAGGCCAATTCCTTGTTGTACATATAATGGGTCTGGCAATGTTAGAAAATATATTGAAGGGGATTGTGTGATCCAGTTTATAAAAGGTCTTAATGATAATTATAGTATACTGAAATCTCAACTGTTGTTGATAAGTCCTTTGCTTGGTATTAATCAAGTTTTTTTGTAGCAATTAAAATTGAAAGAGGTACAGGCAATTCATATTTTGGAAACTCTTTTCAATATTTGGATCATCCTATTATTGCTGCTAGAAATGGTTTAAATCCTGTTTTAGGAGCAGGTAGTGTGAATTTGTACAAACCTGTTAGTGAAACACTTATATATGGAATTCAAACATCTGGAGGAAATATGCAATCAGCTCAATATGCTAATACTGTAGGAGGCCAGTTTAGGAGATTCAATAAAAAACTATTACATTGTACTTATTGTGGTTTGAATGGTCATACCATAGAGAAGTGTTATAGGAAGTATGGATATCCAGTAGGGTATAAAGGAAGGAGAAGTATGAATGTTCAGCAAGGTAGCTCAGTTAACTTTGTAGAAATAGGAAATGCACAGTTGAATTCACAAGGCGGTGGAGGGTCAGCGGAAAGTTTATATGGATTAACAGCTCTTTAATATCAGCAATTAGTTGATTTGTTATCGAAGAAGAGTGCAGACTCAAATGCTAATCATGCTGATTCAGTGTCTAGTCAAGCTACTACTCTTACTGCTAAGTTCAATGAACAAGGTTCGGGTATCTTATGCCAATCAAATTCATTACATTAGATTTTAGATTTAGGTGATTCTGATCATACTTGCACTTCTCTACAGCTCTTTGACATATATTTTTCTATGACTAATATGCATATTGGTTTATCTAATGGTCAAACAGTACCGATTACTCATAAAGGGATTGTTAGAACAAATGATCATTTGCTACTTTCTAATGTCTTCCTTGTTCCTAGCTTTCATTTTAATATTGTTTTAATTTCCAAATTAGTTGAACAGCAAAATTACAAAGTAACTCTAGTGATCTACCTGCACAACTTGATCATGTGCCCATTGTAAGGAAGTCCAGTAGAGAAAAACATAAACCTGCCTATCTTGATGAGTATGTCTGCAATACTCCTCCTTTATGTTCTACTCTTTATTCTATACACTATGTATATACACTTCATCATCTTAGCCTTGAATATAAATCTTATGGAATGAACATAACTTTACATAAGGAACCTAATAGTTTTCGTGAGGCTATGCAGTTAGAGGAGTGGAAGACAGCTATGAAAGCAGAAATTTTAGCACTTGAGAAGAATCAGACTTAGATTTTGGTGCAATTACCATCAAATAAAACAACAATTGGCTACAAATGGATGTTCAAGATCAAGCATAAAGTAGATGGAATAATTGAGAGATATAAAGCTCGGTTAGTAGACAAAGGTTACACACAGCAGGCAGGCATAGATTTTCTGGAAACATTTTCTCTAGTTGTCAGAATAACTACAATCAGACTTGTTCTAGCATTAGCAGCATAACAAGATTGGTTTCTACACTAATTAGATATCAATAATACATTTTTACATGGTGATTTGGTTGAAGAAGTATATATGACACTACTACCTATTTTTTAGTCTTCTCAACCTAATTTAGTGTGCAAACTTCAAAAATCCTTATATGGCCTCAAACAGGCAAGTAGGCAGTGGCATTAGAAATTGAGCAATTCCTTATTTCATCAAGGACATACAAATGCTTCTAGTAATCCTAATTTGTTCATAAAAAGGCATCACCACAATATCATTGTCCTTGTCTATGTAGATGATTTGATCTTGGCAGGAAATGATCTCATTGAGATTGATAGAGTTAAACACCAATTGGATCAAGAATTCACTATTAAAGATCTTGGACTTCTGAGATATTTTCTGGGAATAGAGATAGCTAGAATAGAAAAGGGAATTACTCTATACCAAAGAAAATACACATTAGAGATGTTGATTCAATTTGGTTTTCTAGGTAGTAAACCTATATCACACGTATGGATTGCAGTAGCAAAGGACATGTTGGGTTTCAGGCATTGTCTTCAATTCATCTTTTTAGACAAATTGTTGAAAGCTTTTATATTTGACAACCATACAACCAGATATTTGTTATGGGGTGCAACAACTATCTCAATTTTTAGATACCTACTAAGGGACATTTATTGGCAGCATACAGAATTTTGAGGTATCTAAAAAATGCACCAGGTCAAGGCTTGTTCTTTCTGGCCATTTTAAAAAATAAATTGACAGTATATAGTGATTTAGACTAGGGAGAGTGCAAAGAAATAAGAAAATCTATCATTGAATTTTGTGTTTTTCTTGGAGATTCTTTGATTTCGTGGAAGTCAAAGAAACAAACAACGGTGTCTCTTAATTCTACAAAGGCTGAATATATAGCTATGCGACAAATTACATGTGAAATTCAATGGGTAATTTATCTTCTTATAGAACTACAGTTCCCTCCTACACTGCCAATTCCTTGATTTTGTGATAATAGATGAGCTATACAAATTGTAGAAAATAGCAGCTTTCATGATAGAACTAAGCATCTAGAGCTTGATTGCCATTTTGTCCGTGAGAAGTATGCATCTAGTCTCATCAAGCCATTTCCAATCTATTCATCAGCTCAACTTGCTGATATCTTCACCAAGGCTTTATCTCCAACACAGTTCTTGAGCAATTTTCATGCCTTACCTGTTATCAATCTTTACAGCTCTACTGATGCCCGTCCTGGATTAAGGAGGGGTATTAAAACATCCACATCAGCAGCATCCACATCAGCAACATCCACCACACTAGTAGCAGCATCATTTCCTTACAATTCAGCTATTATTGCTGCATCTCACCTGGATGACAGCCCAACAGATGAGCTAGCAGCAGCAGCACATGCACTTCATGATCGCAACCTCTGCCAGGCTTCTGCCAGCTATAATTCATTATAAATATAATTGGATTAGTGAGTTATGGTAGGTAGTGAGATTAGAATTAGCTCCAAATTCATTATGTATATAAACACTCTTTGTATAGAGTTTACTTAGTTTTTTGAATGAAAAAGAAAATCTTACTTCCCTCTCTGCACATCATACATTTCTCAACCTTCGTTATAGTAGAGTGAATTTTCGAAGTGCCGAGATTGAAACCTTTGAACAAATGCCATTCTATCTTCTTGCAAAACCATCTTCTCCTACTCATCAGTAGGTAGTACACTATTATCTTCCAATACCTCAATGCAAGGGCAAACCTAGGAAATACTTAGATTAGAAAAGAGGTAATTATTCTGGGTGAAGTTGTAAATACTGAACTTAGATTTTAGTTTTCTAAATGAATTGGAGACAATTTCACGAAATATTTTCCCATGACAAGAAGATGTATTAAACGATGATGATGGGCTCACAGATGCATTACCGGTGTGTGAGAGGTTAATGGGTTGGAAGCCCGATGCAGTAGGGATGGTTTGGGAAGGTTTAGGCTATGGTCCAAAATAGTTGTATGAGTTAAGGTTTCTATGTTGGGTTGGTTTCTAGGATTAGTGGGCTAGAGGATTAGGCCAAGGATAGAATTAGGGAAAGGGTCATGAACTGAAGATAAATTACTACTAGAATTAATGCTAATAGGAAAACTAACTACTGGTAAATGTTGTGTCAGTGAATGGGTGTGGTTTGGGTGTTGTATTCATTTATAGTGTTGCTCATAATTTCATTGTTACCATCAATTATAGTCCTAGAAACAACCCGTATACATGGAAAATTGGGAACAGGCTTGAGATCTATTATTAGGCAGAAAAATACTTCTAGAAGATGGATTACATGGGGCTCTCTACCAAGGACTGTAATTGCTCATAGGATTTTTTAACTCCATCTGATCGAGTTGTGGTAAGTCACAAGAAATAAGTATGGCCGAGAATACCAAAATTATTATAGAAATCTGCAAGTTGTTCACACTTCAATTAGATCCAAACTTTGGAATTGTGGTCTTTCTCCAAGAAAAAACTAGGTTCCAAAGGTTTGTTAAAATCGATCTCTGTTTGAAACCTTAAAATTTTCTCATAGGTATTAGAGCAGGACTATTTCCTTCACCTTTGATAAACCGGCCAACATAATTGCCTATGATTCTTGCGCTATCAATGGAGTACATATAGGAATGGCAATAGGAACAGGTCAGGCAGGGAACTAGAAATCCCAACCCTTCTCTTGCGCTCTCCTATTCCTCAGTCCTCAGCCTGTCCTTGACACGAGAATAGGCGGGACAAAATAATCCCCGATTCTAGTCCAATGGAAAAGCAAGCTTAAAATTTTCCAATTGGGATAAAGTTAAAAATAAAATAAAAATATTTTTAAAATATGCAAAACATATTCACCATTAAAAATTTAATATAATAAAAATTATAACACAATTAACTCATAAAATGATAATAAAATACTAAAATAAATTCTAAATTTATTCATAAGATGATAATTTATTCACAATTTCAACATATACATACATTCATGCTTACACACATGCGCACACAAGTATAAAAATAAATACTTTTATAATTAATTTTTTTTATAAATATAGATATCTTTATTGTGTATGCATATTATTTTCTACATACCAATTATATATATATATATATATTCATATTTTGAGCAAAAAAATATATATATACTTATATAGATATATATAACAATTTCTTATACATATAGTACATATACAAGGATACATTTTTACTTTATATATATACGTACTTATGGTTTATATATATATATATATATGAAATTCATACATGGAATAACAATAGAAGAGGAGGTGGAGAAACAGTGTCAAAAACAACAAGAATATCAACTTGAATACTAATATGAGTAATCAATAGCATAAACCAAATTACATATCTAGGGAGAGTTATAGAAAACAGAGGAAATAAATAGTTGTTTCAATGTTATCTTCAAAATACATATTTATTATTGTTAAGTCTGTAGGATCAAATATCACACAAATGAAATGAAAAATTTTAAAAAAAATTATTGGAGTTTAGGGTAGCATACTTACTTTTCTATCTTGGACTAAAAGAAACCGCGGCGGAAATTAGATTTGGTTGACTAGCAGGCTGTCTGAAGCTTGTCTCAGTTGTAAACTTCAAGGATACACCAAATGGAAGACCTGCCAAATGTCTACTCCTACACATAAAATACGTGTAAAGGTTGAAATTTTTTACTTTACAGGGTATTCTCTTAACCTCATAAATCAAACTATTGGTAAAACTAGGTTATAATTATTTTTCTAAGGAAGAAAACTGAGAGAGAGAGAGAGAGAGAGAGAGCAAGGAGAAAATAGTTGGTAGGACTATTCTTTTTCCTTATGACCAGGCCCTAGAGGGTTTAAAATAAATCGTCATGGCTGGCTAACCGTAGTCCATAACAGGTTACAGTTTGTCTAACAATTGAGTCTTTTATTAAAATCCAAAATAACAAAACCTTAGCTAACTTTATTTTATTATTTTATCTAAGCTTTTTAATTCAATTAAAACTCAAAATAATAAATACATGATCCAATATAATTGTTAGGCCAATCCTTATTTATTTTATTGAAATCCATATTTTAACTTCAACTTTCTAGAATTAATTATGTAACCCATGAATTAATCTTTGATTTAATTAATTATTCTAATCCAATGGACCTTTTAGAATAAAATAAACTATCTCATTCTTCTTACAATCCAAATAAGTTGTCCAAGGACTAAACAACACCAACAACAATAATATAATCATAATTATTAATAACAAACTATTATAATAAATAATAATAATGCCAGCAATAAATAATAATAAATTATAAAATAATAATTATTAATTATAAAATAATTAGTAATAGTAGCATTATTATTTGTGATTAATTAATAATTAATAATTATTTTATTATTAATTATAAAATAATTAATTGTTAATTATTATTAATTATTGGTAGCATTATTATTGTAATAGTTTGTTAATAATAATTATCATTAATGATGATGATGATGATGATGATGATGATGATGATGATTATTATTATTATTATTAGTATTATTATTATTATTATTAATTATTATTATTATTATTATTTCTTTTCTATTTGGTAGGACGCAGATTGTATGAACTTTACCTTTGTGAACTTAACTTTATGTGCCTAGGCAGAGTAGGAATCTGAATGTGAGTACTTTGTTTTAAGGCTAATTAGAGAGGTGGTTAATTAAGTAATTTAATTTTTTTTTATAGAAATAGAGGGTTTCCAAGGTCAAAGAGAACACTATAATTTTGGAGTAAAGCACATAGGTTGAGGAGGCAAGTCCTTGTATAAACTCTTTGTTGAACAAAGCTCTGGTTGCAAGTCAACTGATATTTCTATTGTGACGAAGAAATCATATTCTTGGAATGAAGCATGGTCAATATTTCTCTTTTACTCTAAATAACATTTTGTTTAAGCTAAGGTTTTCCAAACAAAATACTGATTTTTTTTATTAAAAGTTACAAAAAAACTATACCAAACCATGGTTGCATTTCCAAGATATCAAGGTGTTGTTCCTAGAAAGGATAACTAAACGTTGAGTACTCAATAAGGGTAGGCTGTAGTACTAGCTTTTAAAGGTTAAGGCAAGTCTCTCGGTAGAAGGCTACCTCCAGGAGACGAACCTTATCTGGATAAGATGTCAGTATTAGTAGTCAGACCAGTCCGAATTAGCAACTCAATCCAAGTGGGCTATTATCCAAAGATAGGCAACTAGTAAGTTTGGGTTGGAAATAGAGGAGTATCTCACCCAGTGAGCTGATGACCCACTGCATTGTAATGTACGGTTTCATAGTGCCTTGTTATGATGCAGGGTTTCATGACATGGCTATGATGTAGGGTTTCATAACCTTACTTTTATGAGTGGTTTATTTCTTAAAGCTGCTTATCGTTTATTGTGATTGAATGTGCGAACAACCACTCATTGTTTTCTAAGGAAAATTTTATCGTGACTTGCGACTATTTCCACTCAAATTTTTAACCTTGCATATCACAAAAGAATTTAAAATTTTTAACCTTTCACACGGGACTTACTGGATGTATTTTTATTTGGAGATTATTTATTTAGTTACTTTGTTCTTGAGTCTTGTACAAGTTTTGAACATTTGTAATAAGTTAAGTTGTCGATTTAGGTGTTTTATTCTTTTACGATAGATGGAGTGATATTCCTCCCTCCCCTTCAGGGGACGTAGTTGGTGGGGTGTTACGATAAAGAATCCTATTCATCATTTCTTTATCTTCCTATGTCTTAGGAGACCACTTGGAAGATAGGATCAATCTGTGTCTAAAGGATAACAGTGTCCCTTTATACTGATCCAAGCTATAATAATATCTCGTCAATGTAAGATGTTTGGAATAAGTCTAACATTCTTGACTTCCTATCTTTAAGAAACTTTATTCCAAGTATGCAATTGGCTTCTTCCATATCTTTTATGTTAATAATTAGATAGCCAAACTTTAATAGATAATAATATCCTTACATCATTTCTAATGAGGAGAATATCATCTACATACAACATTAAGAATGACACATTCTCATTATCAGACTTCTTATATACATATGGTTCATTCACATTTTGAACAAAAACATAAGATTTGACAATTTCTTTAAAACATATGCTTCATGCCCATGAAACTTGTTTAAATCCATAAATAGACTTCTTAAACTTGTAAACTAAGGGCTCTTGATCTTTATCAATGAATCCTTCTAGTTGGGAAATATAAATACTTTCACTAGGATTGCCATTAAGGAAGGTGGTCTTAATATCCATTTGTCATATCTTATATTTATAATGACAAGTGTTGGCAAAGAGAACTCTGATAGATTTAAAAATGGCTACCAATAAAAAGTTTTCCTAATAATTGATTCCCTCTTATGAGTGAACTTTTTGCCACCAACCTTGTTTTCAAAGTTTTAAACTTCTTATCTACTTCTTTTTCCCTCTTGTATACTTACTTCCACCCCATAGATTTTATCCCTTCAGGTACAGTGCTAAGATCCCAAACTTGATTAACATACATAGATCCAATATCTACATTCATTGCACCGAGCCACTTATCTGTATCAAAGTCAGTAATATCTTGTGCATATTTAGTGGGATCTTGTTCCAAATGCTCGAAAACTAGATCAAATATCTCTCTGATCTATCTTTCTAGAACATGAGTAACTCTCCTATTACGACGAAGATCTGCTTGTATAAGAATATTAGATTGTGCCTCTCTGAGTTCCTCAATTGGGTTATTTTATTTTGAAAAGGATAATGTATTCTCTTCCAATTCCACTAGACTTGAACCCCTAATAGACATTTTTTTTTTTTTTTATCATTCTCTAAATATCTAGTATGAGTGCTAACAAACACTTTTTACTCCTTAAGATGATAGAAATATTTGCCTCTAATTCCTTTTGAATACCCAATAAAATCGTATAATTCTTATTTTAGTTTTAATTTACTTCCCTTAATCAATATATAAGTTGGACATCCTTATAGTTTGAGATGATCTAAATCAGTTTTTTTGTCAAATTTACATCTCATAAGAAGTCCTAGCCATCGATTTGGAAAGTACTAAGCTCAAAATGTATACTGCCATTTTCAAAGCATGTCCCTAAAAAGAAATAAGAAAAGATGCATGAACCATCATGCTTCTGACCATTTCTAGTAATGTTTGATTCATTCTCTCAGTTACTCCATTTTACTGGATATCCAGACACAGTTAACTGAGATATTATTCTATGATGTACCAAGTAGACCTTAAACTAATTGAGGAGATACTCTCCACTACGATTTGATTTTAATATTTTTGATTTTTTTACCTGATTGACACTTCACTTTAGCTCTATACTCTTTAAATTTCTCAAAAAAATTAAACTTGCACTTTATCAAATAAACATATCCAAAGCGTGAGTAATCATCAATAAACATAATAAAGTACTCATATCTATCTCTAATTAGCATAGTCATTAGACCACATACATCATTTTGAATGATACTAAGTATTTTTTTTTACCCTTTCCTTCTTTTGGTTGAATGACCTTTTGGCCATCTTCTCCTTAAAGCATGATTTGCATTGAGGCTACTTTCCAATCTCAATGAGTCTAAGGGCCTATTATGAATGACCCCCTGAATTTAATTAAGATTAATATGTCCCAATCTTAAGTTCCATAAATACAATTCATTAGTCATGGTCTTTTTCTTTTTATTAGCTGGTTCAATTTTTATGTTATTGATTTGATGACTTATAGGATTTAAATGAAATAACTTTCCATATTTGTTTCTAGAACAAATAAAGTTTTCATTTCTCATTACAAAAGGGGGGGGGGGGGGGCAATTACGACCACACCTAATATGATAGTCTAAAAATTATCACAAAAGGCATATATATATATATATATATATATATATATATATATATATATATGGCAATTCCAAGTGGTCGTATTACATAGACTTTGTGCAACAGTTAACTAAGAACCATTGTATTATCTCAACCAAATATGACGGTCTGAATAAACCCTCGTATTCTCTCAAACCTAATATGATGGTTTAGCTAAATCGCCATTTAAGTGTGACCACATACGAGATTACATATTAACCGTTGCATTTTGAAATTAAATTGCAGATAGTATTTTTGTGTACCTAATATAGTGGTTGCTAACTATTGTATTTGTTCAACATATACGATGGTTAACGAAACCGTTGTTTTAGTTTTTCTAAATACCATGGTTTAATTTTAAACCGTCGCTTATATTTGACTAATATGATGGTCAAGACCATTGTTTTTGTTTCTAATTATAACAAAATCCTTTAATAACAATCCAAATTGTATCATATTATTTTTAAATTTGGTCATAATACTTTTGGTAATGATTTTAACAGGTTTAATGGTTGGATAAGTAATTTGATATCTTTGATTTGTAAATACACTAGGTTTTCTTACCGTTGTACAAAGATTACCCGAAAAATGCATAAAATATAACAAATGACCTTTAAATTTGGTCACTAAACTTGTTTTAACTTTATAAATACATCGAACTATTGGATCATTAATTTGTCAATTAAATTTCATATACATCTTAAGATTTCATATATTTGTATTAAAGAGCATGGCTTTCGTTTTATTAGTTATTCTATTAATTATATGTTTATATGCACCATAATATATCCTTCATCGATTAATAAGTATTAAATAAGTATGTTACAAAATACAAATAAATTTTCAATTACAAACGTACATAGACATTGTATGTGTAATTATTATTGTAATAGTAAAACATATATATGATAGTATAATTTTGATTATTCGTATTACTAATATATATATTAATATATATATATATATATGTTATATTTGTATATATAAATATAACTCAAGTAAAAAATTATATTGAAATGAATTAAATTACCAAATATAATGGTTATAAACTATCATATTTGGACATAATAAATAAAACGATTAGTGACCGTCGTATCTGAGTAGTAAAAACCTCAACACTCACTGCCTTTCTTACAAAAAGTCAACTCACTTTTTCTTCTTCCACCTTCTTTCTTCTTCGCCAACACTTCTTCTCCTTTCTGCTTACTTTCTTCTTCTCCGGCACCTGGTGTCCTCCTCCTTTCTGCCTTCTTTCTTCTTTTTCGTATTTGTGTGTTGAAGGACCGCAGGAAAATAAAAACGCATAAGAAATTGTAATTTAAAAATTTTTCCGAACCAAAGTCTAAGAATACTTACTTCTAGGGTATTTTACTTAAATAATTGGCGTTGAATTCGGGTTTGATGGCATTTCTTGAACTAGAATGTCTGCTTGATCCGTAGATATACCAGCTAGCCGTCGGCTCCTTCGTATCAATTACTTACCATGTTTGCAAGCTTTGGACCTTCCAGAGTATTCGTGAATCTCCTATGGGCTTTTACCGATGAAAGTAGAACTAGGGTGGAGAAGATTAAAAGAAAAATGGAAAAGTTAAACGGTAAAGGAAAAATGAAAGCAAAACGGTGAAGGAAACCCGATGGCCTTAGCAAAATCGAAAAGCACTGTACGTTTTCTCTTTAGAAAATTCGGTCAACCTCTTTTCCCAGATCATGTGTGATCTTTTTATAACCAAAACCATGGCTTTCCTTTTCCTTCACAAACACAAGACCACTGAATTTTTTTTATTTCCTTTTTCCTTCTTTTCCTTTTTTTTTCTTTGTGCAGCTAATCATTGTTTCTAAAGAAACAATAGCCATCACTCACAAAACCCTGGTAGGTCAAAGTTTTTCTTAATTAGTCCAAGACTAATTAAATTAACTCTTCTATTAATTAGTGAATCTACTTAGACCCAATATAAAATTATCCAAGATAATTAATTAATAAACTAATTAATTAAATTGGCCTAATTAAATTATTATAACCTAAATAAATAATTAGTTAGACTCTTAGAATAATCTTTTCAATAACATTCACCCAAAAGCCCATATAATAAATAAATTTACTAAGATTATTTGAGCTAGTCTGGATACCAAAAGACATATTATTCTTAGCTACTAAAATGACCAAAATACCAATGCTAACAAATAACCATATTTTATAATTTTAAATATTTCATTTATTATCATATAGAAATATTAACTCTAAGAATAATATTGCAAGTGCAATATCTTCGACCTACAGGTGTAATGACAAAAAACACCCCTCTACGTAATACCAATCATTGAGATAGGAAAAATGCACTAACACCTTTCTCAATAACATCTACTATCCTTTGATGACTAGTTTGATAATCCATGACTTCCAATATATATCTACTTATCACAGGGAGTTATCCAAAAGTGTACATATTTAATCACATTTCCCAGGACCCTGGATTATTTAGATTATCTCGAACAATTACAAGAGAGTGATTTCTTCATATAATAAAGTATAGAAACACTATTGTATACGTCCATCTTAATTAATTAGAGTCATATGCCCAACGTACAAGGTTATTGGCCTTGTGATAAGACCTCACCCATCATACATCAAAGTGTACAAGTCCAACTTCACCAGGCAACCAACTTATACTCAAGTCTTAGGGTACTCGTCCACGCAGGTTGCAAGAAAGGTAGTTGGAACCACCATAGGATTAAATGAGATCATATATTATATATGATGTTTAATCGTACCTTATTTGGTCACATAGGTTACAAGAATAGAAAGAATATAAAATTAATTCTTTTTATTTTTCACATACTTTATTATTTTATTGTGAATAAGAAGTAAATTGTGTTTTAGAGTGAAAATGTTATTTTTTTAAAGTAAGATTCATGATCTATTTTCTTAAAGAATTTGTACACTTGATATAAAAAAATAATTTGAACTTAGAAATTTTAAAAATTAATTGCCTAGATTATTTCTTAAAAGACACAATCAAGTCCTTTTAAATAAAATATTAAGTAGGAGAGGAATTCCAATGGTACCATGACTTCCACCCCAATCAAAGTTAATGATTGTGGAGTTCCTTGTGTTACTGTTGGAGTAACCCTCTTATGGGATGGAATTCCTTAAGAATCCAGATTTAACGGATTGAATCAAACCAATCTAGGATGACTATTATATTCAGTTAGCCTATGTTGGACTTTAAAATATTAGATTGCCAATAGTTCATGTGAAATAGTAGTAAGTTTATGTTGGAACTAATTTCTGTATCATGAATTAAACAATTTAGTAGAGGGTGATTATACACTTAACTTAGAAAATTGTTAATCTTCTTGTGAATTTCTGTCAATATTCCTAGAAGCCAAGTATTAATTTTTTGATAATTGTTTAAAAGTTGATCTATTATCAAGATAAATGCTTTATTTACTTTAAATGTATGTTTTGTGTGAATGGATATAAACTTATAATTTATTATTTGTAAAATTTACAGAAATATCTAGTAAAGGTTCCTTTAGTCTTTTAGTTATTATTTTCAAAGAGAATAGGTTAACTAGTCCAAATTATATGGACTAAAAAAGGAATTTGAATATAGTATTCACTGTCAAATGGTACAATATATATTCTACCAAACCCCTAACCAAAATTGGGAAAAAGTTTACCATAGAGGAACATGAGTCTAAAAAGGCATGGAAGAAAGTTGACGTGATAGCTTGATGCTACATGTTAGTTTCAATGTCTAATGTTCTCTAGTTAAAACACAAGAACAATACTACTACTTATGACATAGACTACTCTCTAAGAAAAATACTTGCTGATAGAAGCCGACCCTAGATGGAAAACTCTTAAAGCAATAATGAACACCAGAATGGTTGAGAGAGTATTAATCAAAGAGTATATGCTCAAGATAATTGTTGCTTTAGAAGAAATCAAGGTACCTGGTGCAATCATTGATCCTAAGAGTTAAATAGACATGGTTTTTGAAACTCTATTGGAATCCTTTACTCAATTCAAGTTAAATTATAATATGAACAAAATAAGCATGACTCTTTCAATGTCAATGAAAGAGTTCTAGGTAGCAGAAAAGATCATGAAGCCCAAGTTTATACCTCTAGTGTTAAGGACCTCATCTTTAGGACTTAAGTCCAAAGCTAAGAAGTTTAAGAAGAAGAGAGGCAATGCAGTTAGATAAGCCAATGCAGGACCTAATGCTAAGCCCAAAGCGAAATGCTTGAATTATGGTAAGAAGGGTCATTAAAAAAAGGAATGACCAGATTTATTAGCCAAAAACACAGGCACAATTCATTTTTTGGAGTCTATTTTGATGGTTGAATATTTATTCATTTAGATTGTAGATTCAATCTATTAACCATATCTATAACTCCTTGCAAGAGTTAGGAAAGATAAGGAGACTCAGTTAAGGAAATCGTGAACTTCAAATTGGCAGTAGAGCCAAAGTATAGGTGGAAGCAGTGGGAGAGTTATTTTTATGCTTTGATTCGAATAGAATTTTTGTTTTGAAGGATGTTTTATATGTTTTAGTTATAAAATAGAATTTGATTTTAATTTCTAAATTGATGGATCACAGTTGTTTCATGTCTTTCTATTTTGGTATTACAATCAATAGACATTACTAAAATACAGATTAAATATGACGGTCACACAGTCATCGTATTTGACATAAAAGCTATCGTATTAGCCTAAAACAATAGCTAAACGATATTTTAGCAGCCATAGTAAATAGCCCATCGTTTTAGCTATACGACGACTCAAAACCCATCGTATTAGATTCATACGACGGCTCACCTAAAGCATCGTATTTAATGAGCCCGAAAGGTTTAAAGTAATGATTCTATGAACCATCGTATTAGATCAATAAACCATCGTCGTATTTGCTAATTTAATACGACGGCTTGGGCCATTGTATTTGTTATCAAATATGATGTTGATAGTGCCTAAATTAGTCATTATTTTCCTAGTTATTTGAGATTAATTTGAGATACTTTTTATACAATAACTAATTATATTCCTTTCTATTTAGTATTTTCCTTAGAAAAATGCTTTTCTATAATTTTATATAAAAATAAGTAAAATTTGGAGCTAATTGTGTAATTTTTCAGTATAGTCCCAACACCAACCCAAGAAGGTAGAGCTGGCGCCAGTGTTACACTGGTATAGTAGAGAAATTGAAGAAACATAGCAATTGCAATTGAAATTGAATTGGAAAGGAAAAGGGAGCAATTGGCTTAAATGGCTCACGGCACAATTAGAGAACAAAAGCAACAAAGCAAAAGAAGGAATTGATGTCGATGGGCCAAGAAGAACAAAAAGGAAAAGAACAAAATCAAAAGCAAGGACAAAAGCTAAAGGAAATTCGGTGGGCCAAGACAAAAGGGGAAGTCAACAAAAACGAAAAGTAAAGAAAAAGAAAGCAGCTTCGGTCTTCAATTTGTTGGCTCAGCAAGCCTATTGCAATAGCAATTCCGCGACAATTAAAGGCGGCTCGGAGAAGCCGGTAAGAAGAAGCAGCTTTGTGCAGCGTGCAAGAAGAAAAGAAGAACTTTCGGGAGCTAAGCACCTCAACTCGGTTGCTGGATAGATTTCTTCGGCTCAAATTGAAGCCAATTTCAGACAATTCCAATTTAACATCAATTAAAGCCTTCAGCACAACACGACAAAACAGAATTCTCAAAGTCCAAATTGGTTTCTCAACTTCACAATTACAAGGCAATGGAATTATTTATCTCTTCTTAGAATTTTATTTAGATTTTATTACTCCTTTTTTGTTTTGGATTTTTTAGGAAATTACTTCTTCTTTATTTAAGATTCTTTTAGGAATTTTATAAGCATATAAATAAAGGCCAATTTACCCTAGGAAAGAGAGGTGCACAATGTAAAGACTTAGATATATTTTAGAGTGCATCACCAATATTTTTTCGAAAGAAATAAATCAAGGAGGATTGTGCACGAGGGTCTACAAAGGAAGAAAAATGAGGCTTATCTATGAGTGCTTTCTTTTACTTTGTTTTTTTTTTCTTGAACAATGATGTATTTGAAAGAATTTGAAATTTTACAGAGCATGCATCAGTGGACGAAAATGGAGAATCATAAACATATATCAGAGTATTGGAGCAGCATGGTGGGCATAAAACATACCTGTTGGAGCCTTAAAACTTTGAAGATCATGAAGAAAGCTTTGAAGCACAGAAATAGCTCCTTCATCATCCGTGCAGTGAACCTCCATGCACTGTCAAAACTGTCCAGCTCACGGTTCCTTCTTCTTCTGGTGAAAATGAAATGCTTAGCTTTTTGATTCACGGAATATGACCCAGCCATAATATCTATTGGTGAGCACTGAATTTGGATGAAGAAATGAATGATCTCTCTCAGTTTTTCCATGGTTCCTTCACTCGTTTCACAGCTTTCACTGCCTTTACTAGCATTTATAGCCAGTCTTCATGAATCAAATCCAGAAGCCAGAAAATCAAGAGACACAAATGTCTTCTCAGTTGGCTTCATTTGGTTTCAAAACCAAAAGTCAGTGAAGAAGAAAAGCCACGAGAGAAGGAGAGAGCCAAGAGTCACCGGGAAAAAGATTTTTATTTTTTCCCTTTTTTTATTTTATTTTTCCTCACAGAAAGCCAAGAGCCATGAAACCAAAAATAATTATTTTGATAAAAATAATATTCTCGGGATTTTATACCCGAATATTATTTACAAAATAAATTTTAGCTTCACTCCAAACTCTTCTAAATTGTGTCCAGAAAAATCCTATGGTCCAGGCTATTGGGCCAAAATAATATTTATTATTTTTTTTGGACCCAAAAAATCCAAAATAATAAATATTAATTATTTTCTTTGGGATCAAATAAATAACCCAATAAATAATTAATTAACCCAAATGAACAAAAAAATAATCCAATATTAATTATTTATTTCTTGGGATTTAAATAAATAAATAACACAATAAATAATTAAGTAATAATTATTTTTCCTCTAGTTTATGTCCTGGTTAATTTTCTAATTATTCAAACTGGACCCAGGTCCTGAATAATTAATTAACCCATTAAACCAGTTATAAATTTCTCTCCATTTATTTTATTCCAATCCAATAATAAATTAGACTTCCCGAATAAAATAAAACTCTCTCAACTGAGATCATTTTCTCAACCCAAAAATTAATTAGGACTTACGGGTTATTCCGAGGACCAAAAAGACACATCGCATTGGCTACTAAAATGACCAAAATACCCCTACTATATAAATAGATATATTTTACATTTTAAATATTTTCTAATATCACCATAAGGAAATATTGACCTCAAGGACAATGCTGCATTAGCAGAGTCTTCAACCTACAAGTGAAATGACTAAAATACCCCCTCTACACATCGCCGTACATTTAGAGAGGAAGAGGTGTACTAACACCTCTCTAAATGACGTCTACCATCCTTAGGCTTCTATTTCAATGATCCACGACTTGTTGGAGTGTTTTCGCTTTCCAAGGGAGCGACCCTAAAGCAAACATTCAAGTCACATTTCCCAAGGCCTTGGCTATTTAGATCATTCGAACAACTACAAGAGGCGATATGGTGTAGAAACTATCTTGTATAAGTCTGTCTTAATTAACTAGTCACATATACCCAACATACAAGTATATTGGCCCTCCGATAGAACCTCAACTATAGTATATCAAAGCATATACTTCCAGTTTCGCCAGACCACCAACTCATACTCAAGTCATAGAGTACTAGTCCACGTTGTAGCGGTAGTAGACTAGGTTTCTACCATATAGTACTTTTTTAGAAACCACTACTACAGGTCCTGTTCTACGTATTCGAAATACGCTTATGTCATGAAGTGAGTGGCCTACTCACCGGCTAAAGGTAAGCAATTCCCCATTTAGAATTCATAACATAATAACTTAAACATGAAGAGATTCTCATTCTCATCAATCGGTTAAGAACAACTATTTATGTGTCTAAATAACCCATGATCCATACCTTACTGTGAAAGACATCCATTCACATGGATCACTTATTTATACACAATAGGTCTGTTCCAAACGATATTGTACACAAACAAAGAAAATAATTTCACAAACAATTTTCAACAAATAAAATCTTTTATTAACATATTCGATATTTGCATTAGAAAACTAGTCTAAGAGGGCATATTCCCAAAAATCTCCCACTTGCACTCTAAGACTAGGTAAGTCCTTAGGTGCCCACCCCAATGGCGTCTGAGTGTCTCTTGAAGACCCTCATGCCAAAGGCTTGGTGCATGGATTATTTTTTGAGGCAATCTGTACCACTAGCATATCCCGTCTCTGGATATCTCGGATCAGGTGGTGCTACCTTTCTATATGCTTCCCCTCCTTGTGGCTTTAAGGTTCCTTTGAGGTATGCAATACAGCTTGCTAATGAACCTCCCCAAGTTTGACTAATATCTGCTAACAAAGCCTATGGCAAAACAAATATCTAGCCTAGTACATAGCTTGGCGTACATGAGACTTTCCATAGCCGAAGCGTAGGGAATCCTACTCATCCTGTCCTTTTCTTCTTGAGACTTAGGATAGTCCCTTGAAGAAAGAGACAACCCATATCTGCAAGAGATCAGAGCTCTCTTGCATGAGTCCATGCTGTACTTAGCCAGCATCTTGTTAATGTATGCGACTTGGGATAATCCTAACATTCTCTGCTTCCTATTTCTAAGAAGTCTAATCTCGAGAATGTAACTAGCTTCTTCCAAGTCCTTCATACTACCTTGACTAGATAGCCAAACATTTGTAGATAACAATGACCCTACATCATTTCTAATGAGTAGAATGTCATCCACATACAAGACAAGAAAAACGATATTAAACCCCTCAAGATTCTTGTACACGCATGATTCATCCTCGTTTTGAATAAAATCATAAAACTTTACAGTCTCGTCAAAACGAATGTTCCACGATTTCGATACTTGCTTAAGTCCATAAATGGACTTCTTAAGCTTGCAAACCATATGTTCCTGGTCTTCAGCAATAAAACCATCCGGTTGGGATATATAGATGTCTTCGCTAAGATGGCCATTTAAAAATGCCGTCTTGACATCCATTTGCCATATCTCGTAGTCATAATGACATGCGATGGCAAGGAGGATACGGATGGATTTAAGCATAGCTACAGGGGAAAAGGTTTCTTCATAATTGATCCCTTTTACCGCAAGCCTAGCTATAGAGGTTTTCACCTTCCTATCCGCTCACTTCTTTCTCTTGTACACCCACTTACACCCAATGTGTTTTATCCCTACAGGTGAAGCTACGAGATCCCAAACCTGATTGAAGTACATAGACTCAATCTCGGCTTTCATTGCTACATGCCATAGATTTGCACCGGCATCAGCAATTGCCTCCTCGTATCTAGTGGGGTCTTATTCCTGATGGTCAGAAACTAGCTCAAAAGCTTCTCCATTCCATCCTCCTGGAACCCTAGACACTCTCCCACTGCGACCAGGCACCATTTGTACAAGCTCTTGAGGTTGTGCCTCTTCTTATTCCATAATCGGATCAGAAGAAGTTGCTTCCAAAAATAACTTCTCCTTGAGTTTCAACCTAGTTGAACCTTTCATGAAAATACTTTGATCATCCTCTAAGTATCTAGCATTGGTACTACCCAGTACTTTCTACTCCTTAGGATGATAGAAGTAACCTCTCTTTATTTCTTTTGGATACCCAACAAAATAACATAATTCTGATCTTGGTTCCACCTTGTTTTCCTTGATCAGTACATAAATTGGACAACCCCACATTCTGAGATGATTCAAACTTGGCTTATGCCTAGTCCACATCTCATAGGAAGTCCTAGGTACTGATATGGAAAGCACCAAGTTCAGAATGTATGCCGCTGTTTTTAGGACATATCTCCAAAAAGATACTGGAAGAGTAGCATGAGATATCATACTTCTGACCATTTCCATCAATGTTCTGTTCCTTCTCTCAGCTACTCTGTTCTGCTGGGGTGTCCTCAGCATAGAGAGTTGAGATACTATCCATGATGTACCATGTAGTCCTTGATTTCACCTAGGAGGTACTCTCCACCACAATCCGATCGTAAGGTCTTGATTAATTTACCTGTCCGACGCTCCACTTTAGCCTTAAACTCTTCGAACTTGTCAAAAGAGTCAGACTTGCATCTCATCAGGTTAACTTAACCAAACCTTGTACAATCATCCGTGAAAGTGATGAAGAATTCAAAACCTCCTTTAGCTGGCGTAGACAATGGACCACACAAATCAGTGTGAACAAGACTCAGTACCTCCTTGGCACAATCTGCCTTTGGGATAATAGACCATTTGGTCATTTTTCCCATTAGGCAAGATTCACACTCAGGCTAACTTTTCAATCTCAATGTGCCCAAAGGCCCATCATGGATTAGCCTCTGAATCCTGGTTGAGTTGATGTGACCCAACCCCAGATGCCAAAGATTTGAGTCATTGATATTGGTTTTTCTCTTCATAGTTAAAGGTTCAGATTGAGCATTATTTGATTGATTGTTGATAGGGTTTAAATAGAATAGATTTTCATACATGTGCCCAGTATATAATATTTCTCCATTTCTACTGATAGAAATATCAGAATGGAAATATTCAGAATATCCTTGATTTATAAGTCTCGCAACTAAAATCAAATTCTGACGAAAACTAGGTACATATAAAATATCTATTAAAACCACTTTCTTATTACAATAAAAAAACAAGATCTAGATCTCCCACTACTAGGGCCCAGACTTGTGCTCCAACTCCCACGCGTAATCCATGTTTGCCCATCTTGAGTCTACTTATCTTTCTAAACCCCTGGAAGGAGTTACAGATATGATCAGTGGCTCCTGAATCAACAATCCAAGTGGAAGTTGATCCAACCATTGATATAGACTCTAGATAGAGAACATTACTTGTGGGGTTTTTCTTGGATTGAAGATCTGGACACTCATTTTTTCAATGTCCCTTCTTCCCATATTTGAAGCACTTACCCTTCAGTTTGTCTTTGGGCTGGGTCTTGGGCTGGGCTACTGCGTTTCCTTTCTTCCTATTGAACTTTCTGGGCTTGGACCCAGTTCTTGAGGAAGAAGACTTAGCAATCATGGCCATTGAATGTGGCTTCATGACCTTCTCTACCATCTGGAGTTCCTTCATCAACCCAGTCAAGCTCATATTTAACTTAGTTTGAACTGAGTAAAGGAAACCGGTAGAGATTCGAGAACCATGTCCACTTGGCTCTCGGGATCACTGATAGCCTCTAAGATTTCTGCCTCCTCGAAAGCAGCAATCACCTTGAGCATATGCTCCCTGACTGATGCTCCCTCAGCCATCTTAGAGTTTATTGTAATTCGAAGAACCTCCTGCCTTGCAGGCCGGCTTTTATCCGCGAACATAGTGGCCAATGAATTACTAATGCAGAAGCTATGTGCTCGTATTTAGACTGGAGCACATTAGACATGGAGACTAGTATATAGCAACGTGCTATTTCATTAGCCTTCTTCCATGCCTTCACAGCCTCTCGCTCTATTGTCGGTGGAACCATCCCCGATTACAGGGTAGGTCTCGTAAAGGACATACTTATACTCTACAGCTGTGAGTATTATATCCAGGTTCCTTTTCTAGTCTATATAGTTTGGTCCCATTAACTTATTCTCACAAAGAATAACGGCTAAAGGACTAAAAGAACCTCCCACCATTTCCAAAAAATCGAATAATAAAAGAAATGATTTAGTTTGTGAAAATAAATTTGTGCACAGAAATTTGGCTCTTAGGAAAACTGACATAGCTTCTTTGGAAGATTAACAGTTTCCTAAGCTAAGTGTAATAACCACCACAAATTAATTTTCCTTCTAGGTAATGATCTAGAGAATAACTCCATCGTGGGATGGCCGTTTTCTCTCTATTTCCTATGGACAGTCTTCGCACTATTACCTCCAACATGGGCTAGCCGATTATAGTACGTGTCCCGGGTCATTAATTACATCATTCCAATAGATCTAGATCCTTGTGGTATCCCCATCCTATATGGGTTCACTCCTAGGGTGACGCGAGGCAACCCACGATCTCTAATAAGGACCGTGATGGAAGCCGTGGGGCCGTTGGAACCCCTCTCCCACTTAGTCTTTTAAAATAAAGTTTTCTAAAAAAATGTCCTTTTGAAATTTCCTTTAAGTTCTCCTTTAACTTAAAAATAAAATATCCAAATCCATTAAAATCTCAACGCCAAGGATTATATCCTTTGAGAGAATTTATCCATGAACTAATTTTATTTAAGTTAAAACTTAATGATTTCAAAAATTTTTCCAATTAAAACTTTATCGAGACTTTGGTCTCTATTTTTACGTAACAAAACAAATTTCTTTAGCAAAATAAAATAAAATGGCTTTCTATTTTAACTTACAAAAAATATCTAAATCCAATATATTTTCTATTGCAAGGATTAAATCCTTTAAGAAAATATCAAAGGATTAATTTTTGTTCAAGTTAAAATAACCATTTAATTTTTAAAGAAAAATATTTTTCCTTGCATAAATATTCCCAAAGACTTTGGTCTTTGAGAAACCGCGCACATAGGTATACAAAATAAACAGCATACTAGAAAACAGTAAACGTTTTCATACTTTTCTATTTTTAAACCTATGTGTCCAAATAATAGAATTAAACACATTAATTAATTAATGATCTTGTTTAATCCTAAAATCCTTTACTAATATTTTTCATGCAAATATATTCCAAGAATATAAACAATTGCAAAAATATTAACTTCGCTTGGTATGAGACCCAAATTATAAAAAAAAATAAAAATAATAATTTTTTTGACTGGAAGTTCACTGCACCGGACGCACCGGATCCGGGCCCTGTTGCACTGCGGCTCACAGAGGCCTCGGTGAACCGGCCGCACCAGATGATAACAGCCGCGACCCGTGAGCCCGCCCGCGACCCGCACCCGTTGCCTCCCACACGTTGACCCGCGTGCCGCACCGTTTACCCGCGCACCCAACCCGTTGCCAATTGCAACGAATGCGGCTTGGTTTCATGCAATCCGGCTCAGCTTACGTGGCTCGCGGGTGGTGGCTCCTCTCACAGAACGGAAGCGGCTCGACTTACGCGGCTCGATTGGCAACTTATGAATAGTATCTTTCTTCTCCAGAATCCTTTCTGCGTCCAGTTTCTGCGATTTCTTCTGTAAATCGCTTCTCTTGGCTTCTATAGACCATTTTCATTACAAAAACTCGTCCAAACCAAAACAACAACCGCCTATACCCATTTAAATTGGGTTTACACGATCCAAACTCAAAATCAAAATTTCACAGTAAACTCTGTAAAAATTTACAGAGGCCATGTCCCATACCATTTCATGCAAAGGATCACATATTTATACTCCAAACAATGTTCTTCTCCATTTTTATTAACTAACATGCTCCCTAAGTCAATCAAACTCATGCTCTGATACCCCTTGAAGGAATTTGAAATTTTACAGAGCATGCATCAGTGGACGAAAATGGAGAATCATGAACATATATTAGAGTATTGGAGCAGCATGGTGGTCATAAAACATACCTGTTGGAGCCTTAAAACTTTGAAGATCATGAAGAAAGCTTTGAAGCACAGAAATAGCTCCTTCATCATCCGTGCAGTGAACCTCCATGCACTGTCAAAACTGTCCAGCTCACGGTTCCTTCTTCTTCTGGTGAAAATGAAATGCTTAGCTTTTTGATTCACGGAATATGACCCAGCCATAATATCTGTTGGTGAGCACTGAATTTGGATGAAGAAATGAATGATCTCTCTCAGTTTTTCCATGGTTCCTTCACTCGTTTCACAGCTTTCACTGCCTTTTCCTTCACTGCCTTTACTAGCATTTATAGCCAGTCTTCATGAATCAAATCCAGAAGCCAGAAAATCAAGAGACACAAATGTCTTCTCAGCTGGCTTCATTTGGTTTCAAAACCAAAAGTCAGTGAAGAAGAAAAGCCACGAGAGAAGGAGAGAGCCAAGAGTCACCGGGAAAAATATTTTTATTTTTTTCCCTTATTTTATTTTATTTTTCCTCACAGAAAGCCAAGAGTCATGAAACCAAAAATAATTATTTTGATAAAAATAATATTCTCGGGATTTTATACCCGAATATTATTTACAAAATAAATTTTAGCTTCACTCCAAACTCTTCTAAATTGTATTCGGAAAAATCCTATGGTCAGGCTATTGGGCCAAAATAATATTTATTATTTTTCTTGGACCCGAAAAATCTAAAATAATAAATATTAATTATTTTCCTTGAGATCAAATAAATACCCAATAAATAATTAATTAACCCAAATGAACAAAAAATAATCAAATATTAATTATTTATTTCTTGGGATTTAAATAAATAAATAACACAATAAATAATTAAGTAATAATTATTTTTCCTCTAGTTTATGTCCCGGTTAATTTTCTAATTATTCAAACTGGACCCAGGTCCTGAATAATTAATTAACCCATTAAACCAGATATAAATTTCTCTCCATTTATTTTATTCCAGTCCAATAATAAATTAGACTTCCCGAATAAAATAAAACTCTCTCAACTGAGATCATTTTCTCAACCCAAAAATTAATTAGGACTTACACTCGCCTTGGCTACTAAAATGACCAAAATACCCCTACTATATAAATAGATATATTTTACATTTTAAATATTTCCTAATATTACCATAAGGAAATATTGACCTCAAGGACAATACTGCATTAGCAGAGTCTTCAACCTACAAGTGAAATGACTAAAATACCCCCTCTACACATCGCCGTACATTTAGAGAGGAAGACCTGTACTAACACCTCTCTAAATGACATTTACTATCCTTAGGCTTCTATTTCAATGATCTACGACTTGTTGGAGTGTTTCCGCTTTCCAAGGAAGCGACCCTAAAGCAAACATCCAAGTCACATTTCCTAAGGCCTTGGCTATTTAGATCATTCGAACAACTACAAGAGGCGATATAGTGTAGAAACTATCTTGTATAAGTCTGTCTTAATTAACTAGTCACATATACCCAACATACAAGTATATTGGCCCTCCGATAGAACCTCAACTATAGTATATCAAAGCATATACTTCCAGTTTCGCCAGACCACCAACTCATACTCAAGTCATAGAGTACTAGTCCACGTTGTAGCGGTAGTAGACTAGGTTTCTACCATATAATACTTTTTTAGAAACCACTACTACATGTCCTGTTCTACGTATTCGAAATACGCTTATGTCATGAAGTGAGTGGCCTACTCACTGGCTAAAGGTAAGCCATTCCCCATTTAGAATTCATAACATAATAACTTAAACATGAAGAGATTCTCATTCTCATCAATCGGTTAAGAACAACTGTTTATGTGTCTAAATAACCCATGATCCATACCTTACTGTGAAAGACCTCCATTCACATGGATCACTTATTTATACACAATGGGTCTGTTCCAAACGATATTGTACACAAACGAAGAAAATAATTTCACAAACAATTTTCGACAAATAAAATCTTTTATTAACATATTCGATATTTGCATTAGAAAACTAGTCTAAGAGGGCATATTCCCAATAGTATTAATTGTTTTATTATAATTTGACATTATTTTTTGTATTCATGATTTTAGAGTTACTTTGATCTTTTGATTAATTGATTGTTCTTCTTGGTATTTAATTACTTGTGCTTATTACGAGATTAATTGGTTGTTTCTTTCCATTAACTTACTAGTCCAAAGGGGTTGATGGTGGTTTCAATTTATTGATTTCATATTTGTTGTCTATTAACTTACTAGTCCAAAGGGGTTAATTGCTATGAATTGGGTAATTAAAGATTAATTGATGTTTTCCAGACCAAGGATTCATTGGTTAGTTTCATGTTTTAAATTTACTAGACCAAGGAAATTTAATCAAGGATTGTGTTCAATACATCTTTTGGGTGAATTAGTTGAGACAGATAAAGTGATACTAATTTATCTAGGAGATAGTGATTTCATGGATTGAAAAAGAAGTGAATCTATCTTAATCCTTTAGGATACCAAGAGAATGATTAGTTATGATAATGATTAGGTACTTTAATGTCATGTTTGTCAAAATAATGGTTTGAGTTACATAATTCTCTATCCTTAACATGTATATATTCTTTTATTTTATTTTATTTCACTTTGTTGAGTCAATTAAACAATGAAAGAAAAGTGATTAATGCATACTTGTTCTTTGAGGATCGACACTCATTTGAACCCTATGCTATGCTTAATGATGAGTACGCTTGCTCATATATATAATTTGGGATTAACGTTTTAATTTAAACTTAATTGGGAATGTACTTATTTTTATATGATTTTTATACACAAATCCAAACATATCAAATGTCTATAATCGTTGTATTTATAAGCACATACAGCGGCCTGAACCATTGTATATGTTTATCAAATACGACGGCAAGAGCCACCGTATTTATACTCATCTTATTGGTCAATATCACAACAGTAGTTCATCTTAAACAAATACGATGGTCTTAGTTATTTTTTAAATAATATTTTGTCTATTTAACCCTATCCACCTATAACCAATACAACACAATAAACTAATTCAAGCCATAAACATAGTCAACACCAATCAAATAATAAATACAATCCCTTCGATACTAAACAAATCAAAAGCAATCTCCTCAATAATCAAATAATAAATAACCTATAATCTCCTTAAAAAGAAATAATACACGTATATGAGAAATGGCAATCTTCTCAATAATCAAATAATAAATTATCCAGAATCTCCTTAAAAAGAAGTAATATTACATATATGAGAAATTGGAAATAAGAAATAGAATATATCTTTTATAAGCAGTAGTATATGTAAAACAAGTAAAAAAAAAATGAAAATATGTCACTCATCACAGATAGTCTCGTTAGCATCACTTAATTCAATGGGTTGAGAAGTGGAGCCAATGCTAGGAGATGTGGTAAATGCACTAGATGGTGGTATAGGCGCTATAGCAAATGCACTTTCATCAAATGTATGGGATAATGCTTCTATGGTAATCTGAAGCAATGCTATACGTAACTCGTAAGCCTCTCGCTTATGCTACATTTCAGCTCATATCTTAGTTTGCATAATATCTCATAGACTTTGCATACGTACCTCAATCTCAACCCTGACAACCTCTTGAACATTTCTAGTTCAAGTGGATCCTTTACTGAATGAAGTTGGTGTCAGTGACCTTTCCCTTGCACCTAACATGACCCTCGTATCAAGACCAAAAAATCGTCAAAAGATCTAATCCTTTGTTTCCTCAGTGCGCTCAGACTCAGGCAGTGTCTACCACTCTACCTCTAATCGATCGTACAAAATTAAGAATCAATATTTCAAATCAATATTAGGTTAATGTATTGTCTTTTTTATATTTTAATAATTTAGAAAAATTATACTTTAAAAATTTCTTACAATCATCTCCGCAGTTAAACCATCAGCCTACTGACCACGCGACATTCATGTTGTAAGAAACATATCATACTGCAACATTAGTTGGCCTCATGAAATATTTATGAGAATTTTCAAGTAAATTAGATAAAATTCAAAGAAATTGTGTATAAGACAAACTGAATACCTGATCCTATATAACAGAATATTGCATCCTTCCTTTGACCAGTGGATATGTAATATGTGATCGATTCTATTTATTTCACTTGGCATCTGTCTGTGAGTATTTAAAATAGTTAATATATTAAATAATTATATGATAACTATATTATAAATGTAAAAACTTTTTGAGCGGAAAAAATAATCAACTTTTATACATATGACATGTGTATTCTCCAAGTGCCAATAATCAACTAACATTCTTCATTAATTTTCGTTAACCCGTCTATCACTGCAAACAATGGCCTCCGTGCTATGCTAGAAAGGAATGTAGTATCTTGCTTCCACTTAGATTTATAATCTTTGCAGGCTGCACATAGCATCTTTATTGTGACACTACGTCTTTCTGGTGGCATGGTGATGTTGTCCTTCTGCATGTTAAACAAATAAACAATTAAACAAAATTTTAACTTATGTAGAAAAACACTCTTGTATATGTTAGAATAAAATTATTTACCTGTTTTTCTTTCCAAATGTCATCTTTAAGCCTTTGAGGTATAGAATGCCAATCCTTGTAATTCAGAGGAATCCTACTACTCATATGTTCGAAACAGTCCACCACTGAACTGTGGCGAGACACATCTACCCCTACAAGACCTCCGTGTTGGTTAACACCAACCTTGTACTTTTGGAAGCTCGACTCACCCTATCTGGAGGGTAACTTTCCACCCCCGTAAAAATTCCCCGAAATGGAATCTACAAAATAATAATTAAAATATTAATACAAAACTACTAAGAAAATAAGTGTGATTTTATTAACCAGAAAGACAAAAACTTAATATGATTTCAATAACCACATAGATTAATTTCTCATAAATTAATTCCTAACAACTTAGCAAACCAAAGACACTAGGACCTGAGGAAGAAGGTCCCGTGCAACAGGGACCTACACTAGAAGTAAGTGTAGCTATCTTCTAACTAGACCCCTGATCTCTGGAACCCAACTAAACAACTGTATCTGATCCTTACCTAACTTCATGTACTGTTGGTTGTATTTTTGTACCCCATGAGGAACTAGCCCTTGTTCTGGAGATAGCTATTGTGTCCTGCATCGATGCACGCTGAGAATGTTTATTAACTATTTGCAAAACACAAAGAACAAAAATGGATAATTTTGTCATATTTAGTTGTTTTCAAACATACAAATAAATGAATCATAGATATAATCAAAGAAATTTATACAAAAAATCATTACAAGAAGATATGTATGTTTCTCCATGAACACTCTATTTTTTGTACCAGCGCATGAAGCCCCATATTTGGAAATATTGTTTGACCTCTATTGTACTATAAAGATACATATTCTAGCACTTCATACAAGGATACACTACTAGAAAAATGCAATATACTAACTAACTATTACCAACTGACCGCTGCGATCGGTAATTACCAACTGATTACCAACCGAAATGAAATTTAGAAAAATTTAAAACTTTTCCAACCACTTACCAACAAACATAATCGGTTGGTAAATAGTTGGTTGGTAATCAGTTGATAATCGGTTAGTAATTTGGCGGGAATATATTTACTAACTGATAACACTCGGTTGGTAATTTTTTCAGTTGATAATCGGTTGGTAATTTAATGAAAAAAATTTTACCAACTGATTACCAACCAAAATATATTGGTTGGTAATGTATTCAATTGGTAATTTGGTGGGAAAATATTTACCAACTGATTACCAACCGATAACAATCGCTTGGTAATATATTCAATTGGTAATCAGTTGATATTTTAATTTAAAATTTTTACCAACCGATTACTAACCGAAATGTATCGGTTGGTAATATATTTAGTTGGTAATCGGTTAGTATTTTAATTTAAAAATTTTACCGACCGATTACTAACTGAAATATATCGACTGGTAATATATTTAGTTGGTAATATATTCAGTTGGTAATCGGTTAGTATTTTGGTTGGTAATTTAATTTAAAAATTTTATAGATCGATTACTAACCGAAATGTATCAGTTGGTAATATATTCAATTGGTAATCGGTTAGTATTTTAATTTAAAAATTTTACCGACTGACTACTAACCGAAATGTTTCGGTTGGTAAACCTAATCAGTTGGTAATCGGTTGATATTTTGGTTGGTATTTTAATTTAATTTTTTTTTAAAAAATTAAAATATGCCACGTGACAACACGTGGCGGCCACATGGCGCCACGCTAGAAAATCCTTCCCTTTCCTGCACACGACCAAGAGTCGAACCTGCATCTCCATTATGGAGGCGCAGTATTCCAACCACTATGCTACGTTATTGTTTGTGCAAATTAGAAGCACATGTTATATTTATTTACTTTATACAAAATATTACAATTATATGAAATGCACTTCTAAAATTTTAAATTTTGATTTAAATAAATAAATAAAGTAAAATTTTTTACTTTTATTTTTTTATTTTTTTATTTTTAATTTGCTTCTATTTATCAGAGTATATAATTATTATGTAAATATATTCCTAAATGATATAAATTTTATTTTTGAATTAATAATAAAAGTAAGCAATTTTTTCATGCTTTTAGTTATAGAATTTCTTAGTTATAAATTTTTTTAATATAATAAATAATTTTGAATTTAGAAAACTCAGTTCATAATTTTTTAATTATGTAAATATTCATAAGTAAATAGACATTAAACAATTTATCAATTAGGTGTATTAAATTTAACAATAAAAAAGTAATAGTATATCCATACATATAATTTTATTAATAGATATAATTTGTTGTTCTTTTTATCATAATATAAAAGTTATTACTTTTATTTGTATGATAATATAAATATGTAGGCGTCATGTATATGTGTAGGATGTGTTTCCATTATATTTATACTTTTCTATATACATGCACATATATAAATAGTAATTGCTGTAAATCATACAAAATTAAATAAGAATTATCTTTATTAATGCATATAAATTGTCAATATATTCGTATATTTGATTCTTTTATTTTATATTCAAATTGATAAACTTTTAAATTTATATCATATACAACAAATATTATAAAAATAACAAGTTTCCAGTATAAAAACTAGAAATACTTAGTAAAGTAACTATTTTTATCCCATACTTTTAATTACTATATCACATTTTGTCTTTCTGTATACATGCAAATATATAAATTGCAATCATTATAGATAAAATTTATATATTTTCAAGTTATATGTGAATGTATATTGAGACTTAAGGTCATATATTAGTTAATTATTAATGCATTTAGTCATTACTTAAATCCCTATATTTTTTAACTTAGTTCACTTGGATAATTATATTTAAGTCCCTAAAGTTTCTAAAAGAAACCCTTATGACCATAAATTTTTATAAGCACAACTTATTTTAAATATCTTTTGAAAAATAACGAGCCAAGTGTAAAAATAAATAAACAAACTTTTAAAATAATTATCTTTATTAATGCATATAAATTGTCAATATATTCGTAAATTTGATTCTTTTATTTTATATTCAAATTAATAAACTTTTAAATTTATATCATATACAACAAATATTATAAAAATAAAAAGTTTTCAGTATAAAAAGTAAAAATACTTAGTAAAGTTACTATTTTTATCCCATACTTTTAATTACTATATCACATTTTGTCTTTCTGTATACATGCACATATATAAATTATAATTATTACAGATAAAATTTATAAATTTTCAAGTTATATGTGAATGTATATTGAGACTTAAGGTCATATATTAGTTAATTAGTAATGCATTTACTCATTACTTGAATCCCTATATTTTTTAACTTAGTTCACTTGGATAATTATATTTAAGTCCCTAAAGTTTCTAAAAGAAACCCTTACGACCATAATTTTTTTAAGCACAACTTATTTTAAATATCTTTTGAAAAATAACGAGCCAAGTGTAAAAATAAATAAACAAACTTTTAAAATAATTATCTTTATTAATGCATATAAATTGTCAATATATTCGTAAATTTGATTCTTTTATTTTATATTCAAATTGATAAACTTTTAAATTTATATAATATACAACAAATATTATAAAAATAAAAAGTTTTCAGTATAAAAAGTAAAAATACTTAGTAAAGTTACTATTTTTATCCCATACTTTTAATTACTATATCACATTTTGTCTTTCTGTATACATGCACATATATAAATTATAATTATTACAGATAAAATTTATAAATTTTCAAGTTATATGTGAATGTATATTGAGACTTAAGGTCATATATTAGTTAATTAGTAATGCATTTACTCATTACTTGAATCCCTATATTTTTTAACTTAGTTCACTTGGATAATTATATTTAAGTCCCTAAAGTTTCTAAAAGAAACCCTTACGACCATAATTTTTTTAAGCACAACTTATTTTAAATATCTTTTGAAAAATAACGAGCCAAGTGTAAAAATAAATAAACAAACTTTTAAAATAATTATCTTTATTAATGCATATAAATTGTCAATATATTCGTAAATTTGATTCTTTTATTTTATATTCAAATTGATAAACTTTTAAATTTATATAATAGACAACAAATATTATAAAAATAAAAAGTTTTCAGTATAAAAAGTAAAAATACTTAGTAAAGTTATTATTTTTATCCCATACTTTTAATTACTATATCACATTTTGTCTTTTTGTATACATGCACATATATGAATTATAATTATTACAGATAAAATTTATAAATTTTCAAGTTATATGTGAATGTATATTGAGACTTAAGGTCATATATTAGTTAACTATTAATGCATTTAGTCATTACTCGAATCCCTATATTTTTTAACTTAGTTCACTTGGATAATTATATTTAAGTCCCTAAAATTTCTAAAAAAGAAACCCTTATGGCCATAAATTTTTTAAAGCACAATCTATTTTAAATATCTTATGAAAAATAACGAGCCAAGTGTAAAAATAAATAAAAAAACTTTTAAAATAATTATTTCAATCTTTATATTGTTTTAACTTAGTTCATTTAGATAATTATATCTAAGTCCCTAAAGTTGTCAATAGAAACCCTAAGGACCACAAGTTTTCACTCAATCATTCCCTCATGCCACCAATATCAACGACATTCCTCTCTTCTCACTCTCCCCTTGCTCAAACCCGTCCCTTTCGTCAATCACCCTTCTCCCTCTCAACTAGGGATGGCAATTCCCCGGAATAAAGTGGATAGAACTAATAAAGAAGATACTAAAGAAAATAAAAAATAAAGTAGTAAAATACTTTAATTTAATATATATTAAGTATCAAAATGTATAATATATATGTTTATATATATATATATATATATATATATACGTATTATGTATTATTACACTTAATAACTGTTCTAGTAATTTTATTTTTTTCTTTTTTATTTTTATCCCAAAAAGTAAGTATGTGTGTGTGTGTGTGTCACAACATATGAGTATATATAATTAGTATGTAGAAAATAATATACATATATAATAAATGTATGTGCGTGTATAAAATAATTGATTTTAAAGTATTTATATTTATGATAATAAGTGTATGTGTATGTGTGTGTATTTTATTTATTCTTATTTATCTAATATTCTAAATATTATATTTTTAAGCACTAAAGGTTTTGAAAGGCATGAGCAAAAAATACTTGGTTTATAAACCTATATCTGGGTGAATAGTTTATTCCTTTCCTCATACCTTAGATAATCACAATATTTTTTGTAAATTATAAATTAAGGACTGAAATATTAAGATTTATAACGTACCAATTTAGTAATATTTTTGCCAAATTGAGAGTTTAAATTGATATTACATAGATATGTAGCATTTCATTTGCTTGAGGGTCATATTAATCTCTATTATAATTTATATATATATATATATATATATATACACACACACACACACACAAACACACACACACACATATATATATATATATATATATGTAAATAAATATGTGTGTGTGTGTGTGTGTCTATATATATATATATATGTTTGTTCATGTATATTTATAATTATGATTGTATATATAAATGAGTATGTATATATGTATATGTGTGTGTATATATTTGTTATATATATACATATATATATATATTTATTCATGTATATATAAATTTCATTGCTTCCACTATTTTAAATTCTTAACTTCTTATTTGAAAAAAAAAAATTAAACTTGAATAATTTCTCTTCCCTCTCCTTCTTCTTCTCCAACCCCAGCCACCCACAGCCTTCCCCCCAACCGTGGTTCCCCAACCCGCAGCCACCCACCCGCCATCCCCCACCGGCCTCCCCGCAAGCTCCCCACCTATCTCCGCCCCCTCATTCCGATATGCTCACCCGCAGCCCCTCACCCCGCGACCCCCTCCCGCCTCACCCGCCTCCCGCCGCACCCTCTCCCCCTTCTATCAATCCCCGCCCCCACCACCCCCCGCAACCCACCTCCCTTCCCCCCAGCCGTGCCCCCTCCCGCCTCACCCCCTCCTTCCGCGACCCCTTCTCCTTGTCCCCCACCCCGTGACCCCCTCCCGCCTCACCCTCCTCCCGCCGCATCCCTTCCCTCCTTCTGCCAATCCCCGCCCCGCCACACCCCGCAACTCCATCTCCCTTCCCCCAGCCTGCGGCCCCTCCTGCGTCACCCCGCGACCCCTTGTCCCTGTCCCCCACCCCGTGACCCCCTCCCGCCTCACCCCCTCCTGCCGCACCCCCTCCCCCATTCTCGCCGATCCCCGCCCCGCCACCCCCTGCTAAAACGACGAATCTCTCTGCTTGGGCATCCCTTAAACTATCTTGTTAATAAACTGCAAGTTCTAGGTAACTGAGTTGTTTTTGCTAATTAAGAGGGAATGATTTATTGTTACATTCTTGTAATTGCTGAAATTCATATTAGAATGGTAAAATTAATTGGACTCTAGTGCTGGTAGAGAAAACGGGGTGTTATGAAAGCAGGAATGTAAATAATGTGATAGTAATCCAAATACTCTGAATTATTCTCATTTTTTTGGCATTGTTGTATGGCTCTGATCTGTGTTACTGGATTCAAATTGATTTCTATGTCTAGCCCTTTTGTAAGAAATTAAAAACGTGTTTCCCCCCTAATTCTATCCGATTCAAAGCTATGTGCATAATTATCATGATGGCATGAATTCTGGGCTTGAATCATTGCTTGATTACATAAAGAAATAAATGAAGGAGAAATAAGTATAAGGCCTCTCTACTAGACTGATATAAGCACTCTTTTTTTTTTTTTTTTTTTTGCTGGAGAGAATATGTGATAATTTTTCTTGAAATTTGAATCATAGTGGAGCAAGAGAAACCTTAGTATTGCACCAAGAATAAGATAATATCTAACCTATTTAAGTAAATAACCACAGGAATGAATTGAACGGAGAGCAGCCAAGATGTCAAGAGGCGTTGTCCATGTAATTATCCCCAAAAAAAGCAAAGTAATAAAGAACACTTGTTAATATATCACTTGAGTGCAAAAGGAAAAAGGATGGAAATCTCTAGTATGAGAGTATTGTTCTTCTATTTTCTTACTTAGCCCCAAAGCTAGATTTGGAAATCCAAAAGATAAAATAGATTTGCATAGTGTGTTCTTTTTGTTAAAGGAGTTATGGTGTAGCTTTTCTTCTATCTATTGCATAATATCATAGAGAATAATATGAGTATTTTAGGGAAACCTTTTAATTGTTGAATGGCATGGCATGGTATGGTCATTCTTTAGGTGAGAAAAAATAAAGAGGCTTGTAGAGTTATTTGCAACTATCACAAGGACAACATAGAATAATTAAATAATATGTGTTTATTTTTGTCTATGCAATTGGAGAAAGTAAATTGAATGTTGGTAATTCAATTTGCTTACGATTGAATTTATCACTGTTGAAATTGGATTTGCAACTTAAGCAAAACTCTCCCCTTCCTAGCTATAATTTTATGTCTTGTAAAAATGATCAGGAGTACATTTTCTCTTAATAACTATGTAAAAATTTATTCTCCTGCAACCTGCTTTATTATTGTTAGAAAATAACTTCCATAGTTACAAAGATGTTTTAAAATAACACGTTCATGGAATCTGGCATTGTTTGACTACCGAGGTTTTAGTTTTCATAATTACTTATGAAACATTTTTCTTGCACACCAGGAGGTTTGTGTAAGATTTAAAGATTTTGGCAAGGACGAAGATGAGTGGGTAAATGTTAAATGGGGTGTGCAGCATTCAATTCCTTTGTAGCCCTCAGAATGTAATAAGATAAAGGTTGGGGACCTTGTCTTATGCTTTAGGGTAAGCTTTCAATTCCATCGTATTGAGTTTAAAAATATTTTATTCTTCCTTTGGGACAGGCTTCTATTTTTTCTCTTTTGAGATGGTCTATTCTGAAGTTGCAAGAAGGCTAAGACAGTAGTGGAAAGTTTTCATTTTTTGATAAATTTAGTGTGTCTAATACAAAATAAGTAATTTCAGTTGTGGTTAATGCACAGGTAGATGCAAAGTTCAGAGAATCTATTGGAACTTGCTTTGTAATTTTTAGTTGAATAATTTTTGTTTCTCTTATTCACCTATGGACCTTTGGGGTTTTATTTTCAGAAGGATGAAGATTGTGAAGCATATTAAGATGTAGAAGTTGAAGAAATTGAGAGAATATCACATGATAATGAAGACTGCAAGTGCATATTTTTTGTTCGTTACTACCACAATCGTGTTGAGGTAAACTTTAAATGTATAATATTGGAAAACCCCACACTAAGTGGACTCTTACAATTCATTTAGTTGTTTGTATCATTCGCCTGAAATGCATATTAACTTCGAATTCTTATTACCAAGACAAAATTGAGCTAAGTAGATTCTGGTGCCGTCCAACTTAAGGGGGGTTTTCCAGGTGCTAGAGAACTTTGAAAGTAGGCTTCAAATGGAACTGTATTAGCCTTCAATTTCATATTCTGTTTGCATTTCCTGTTATTTTGACTGGAAGATATGTTTATCTTATCACACCTACTATAATTTTCTATAGCATTCTAAATCTTTCTGCCCTCAGTCTCCTTCTTCTATAGATTCGCCTCCCAAACCCAACTTGAGGGAGCAGATTAACACAACTTCTCTACTGGGTGAACAGCTGCTAACACAGCTACTATATTGTATTAATATTCTTTCACTAATGTTAAACCATGGACATGCAGTTCATCTCACTTTCATATTATAATAATCTTTTATATTTAATTAAAGATGATGTTTGGTTAGGATTTGTGGTATTTTGTGAGGGAATTATATTTTCTTTAAATTTGCAGAATAATGATGTTTATGGTTGTGGAAGGATGATATTTGTATTGGATTTGATGATGTTTATGTTGGGTTTGTAGATGTGTTTTGGCTTTATTATTTTATAAATTTGTCAAATTCAGGTGTTTGGTTATATGTTCAGATGAACCAGAATTCTGCCAAATTAAAGAAAAATTACCAACTGAAAAATCAGTTGGTAATTGAATAAAATTCAATTGGTATTTCAATTGATAATTGAATATAATTCAGTTGGTAATATATTAAATAACAGTTAGTAATTTTCAAACCAACTATCTACCAACAAACAACTGAATTGGTAATTTACCAACAAAAAATTACCAACAGATTTTAAATGATTAAAATAGTTAGAAAATTACCAACTGAATATTTGGTTGGTAAAGAAAGAAACTACCAACGAAAAAAGAATTAGCAACTGAACAACTTGGTTAGTAATTTACCAACAAAAAATTACCAACAGATTTTAAATAACTAAAATAGTTGGAAAATTACTAACTAAAAGTCAATTGGTAAATAAATAAAACTACCAATTAAAAAAAATAATTACCAACCGAAAGTCGGTTGGTAATTACCTACACATGTATCGGTTGGTAGTAACATGTCTCAGTTGGTAAATTAGTAAATTACAATCTTATATTCAATACAAATTTACCAACCAAAAATTATAAATTTACAAACTACATTTTTGGCTGATAATTACCAACTGCAACAATCGGTTGGTAACATAAATGTTTGTTGGTAATTACCAACCGAAATAGTCAACTCAAATGCCAAATTTCCAAGTGAAGATTTTATATTACCAACCAAGTTTCGGTTGGTAATTACCAACCAAAATAGTCAACTCAAATGCCAAACTTAATGCCAAATTTCTAACCGACGATTTTACAGTACCAACCGAAATGCGGTTAGTAATTACCAACCGACTCCAAAAAATTTCAGTTGAAAAATTTACAAGCTAAGGTTTTTGCATGTGACATCATTCGGTTGGTAATCGGTTGGTAAATCATGATTACCAACCGAATTTAGCTAATTACCAACCGATTTTGTCAGTTGGTAAATCATTTTTTTCTAGTAGTGATAATAGATTTTTGATCTATTGGGTCTGTATCTTAATGCAAATTATACAAAGATATCCAAACTGTTATTATATTCATCATCTAAACGGATTTGTGAGTCATTCCACAATCGGTCCATATGCCTAATCATTTTGCCACATTTTTAGTCAATGTACAAGTTTCATTATGACAAACTTATTGCTAAGTATGATTTCAAATACCTTTTTTTTTTTAGGAAAATGTTATATTCTTTTAATTCCTAAAACCACAAATTGATCAAAACAATTTTTTTCTTTTATTTTTTAGAATGGGAGGAGGGAAAGATAAGGAGCGGAGAAGGAATAAGGGAAAGAATGAGATATAGTCTGGTGTCGAACTCAAGGCCTACGTCTCAATCAACAGTCCTTTTACCACTAAGACAATGATCAAAACAAATATAATTTTAAATTTTTGAAAAATTTTTGATCGAGTATCTCCTATAAATTGAACATTTTTTAGGCACCGAGCCACCTCAAGATGTGTCAAGGATTTAAGTCAATAAACAAAAATACGTAAAATCAATTCAATAATTCAATAAAACTAATTTAAGTCCATATAGTACAAAACTAACTTAATTAGTCAAACTAAGAATAGGCCTAGGAAGAAAAAATAAAAGAATGATTACCAAAAAATTACAAGAATGATTATCCACCATATCATTATTTTTTTGCTTGTAATTATCAAGAAAATAAAGCTAAATCATTTAGAAGAAAATTTTAGAATATCAATAAGGATAATATTAATCATGTAAAGAAGATGATAACAAATGATATTGAAGAATATGCCTAAACCTTTAAGTATTTAGTGCATGAACAGACATAAGGAGCTTGTTAGTTATAAATTAAAGAAAAAAGGGAAAATTTTTTATGAAAAATGAAGAAGTCAGTGATTTCAAAGTATATGCTCCATATTGATATCATCATGTGGGTGACGACCACAATTAAGTACATACAGAAAATTCATGTTAGGAACATCAATGTTGTGTTTTTTACAAAATGCTCTTCACAATTTCTAGTAAGTTGTTCCAACCATCATCTCTCAATTGCTGTATCAGTACTTTGGTGCTTGACACTAAATTCGTAGCATTTATTATATCTTCGAATTTCTATTGTAGACACTGACAAAGAATATATGTAATGCCTATAATTCCTTCACTACATGTAAAATGAAAACAAAATCAAATAATGTAATCTTTTTGTATATTGCAGCTACATCCCCGTGCATAGAATAATAAGAGCTGTTTTCAAAAACATTTTCTTTGGCAGAACAAGTAGTACCAAACGTTCTTAGTAAGGTACAAATAAAACTAAAATGAGAGCCCCAACAAGTCTATTCTGCTCGTTGCACAGTGTCAACCGGATTAAGTCCTCTACTAGTTTCAAGTTCGTTGATTGCCAACATATTTACAATTTCAATTACTTAGGCAGATTGTAACTCATCATAACATTTGCAAGAGGCACCACTAATATTAACAAGAAATGTCAAGTCCGAGAATAAATTATGAATGAGAATTACCTCTCGAGATGCAGCAATCAATGACAATTGGGGGCGATGAGCCATACAATGAACATAATATGCACATGGATAATCATTTAAAAACAATACTTGTAAACCATTCCATTCACCTTACATATTAGCGCCGTTATATCCTTGGCCACGAATATTCTGAATATCAAGGCAATGTCGAGAATGAGTAGAACATATTTCCTTTTAAGAGCTATTGCGGAAGCATCTTTAACATGTATAAGATCAAGGAAATGTTCTCTTATGAAACCTCTATCACCAACATATCTCAAAACAATAGCCATTTGCTCTCTTTTAGATTCATCACATGCCTCATCAACAATGATACAAAATTTAGGATCTCCAATATTATCTCAAATTTTATTGTGCACTTTATTTGCAAGAACATTTAAAATCTTATTTTGAATCTTATGAGAAGTGTATTTGGCATTTTTGGAAGCATTTTGCATCACAACACTTGCAACTTTATCATTATATGAAGCTAAAAGTGCCCTCGATTCCTTGAACTTAAGGTTTCATCATGACCTCTAAAAGCAGATCCTTACAAAGTTAGCCATTAAATGACATCAATTGAAGTTTTGACACACAAGAATTAGCTTCCTTTTGTTGTAAACTTTGTACATTCATGACTTTGTCAATATGCTGAGATTGATTCAACAAATATTGACAATATTTTTCTGCATTATTATGTGGAGAATAGGGATCTTCACTAACATGATTAGAAAAACACACATCTTCCTAGCATTAAACTTTTTCCAACTATTAAAACCTGTAACTGTGAATGCATCTGTTCCATGATGAACAACATGTTTTGAATTAAAAAGAAAGCACGAGAAACATTAAGTTGCATCTCGTGTAGGTGAATACTCTAACCAAGGAAAATTTTTAAACCAAGAATATTGAAATCTCTCGAGATGCTTCTCATTGGAAAGTGAATACTTAGACAAATGCATTTGATATGGCCCCACTTCTAAATATACTCGTCTAACTTCATCCCTTTGGTTAACATTTCCACATTTGAGGATGCAATGCCAAATCTCATTCTACTTTTCTAACATCAAAATCCTTGGCAACTACCTTTCCGGAATTTTTAGATTCAAATCTTGGAGATTTAGAAGAAGGAGTTTCAGTACTTAGAGAATCTTCATTTGTGGAAAGACTACTTTCACACGTTTCACTATTCATTCTCTTAAAAAAGGCATAAAATCTCTTTAACTTTCTCGTCTTTATAATGAACCTAAAGTATTTAAACAAATAATAATTTAAAAATTAAATTAGATATTACAAATTAAACAAAAAACCATATAAGTATAATTATTTCTTTAAATTTAAATAATATCTTATGTAATATTTATTTAGATATGTAATAATAATTAGATAAAATTCCAAGAAAATAATTAACATGAACAACATAATTTTAATTAGCAAATATATTGATTATCATAAAACATAACAAATTCACATAAAAATAAGCAAGTCACTTTCATTCTTTCTATATATATTTACATAAAAATTCACAAGATTTATTTAAAAATATAAATAAAATATCAAAAAATCATAAAGTCCATAACTTATAATAGAATAAGATTACAAGATAAATAGAATACTAGTGTATTGGTGCAGTCCTAGCTTCCTTTTTTTGGAGTTTGGAAAGTGGTCCTAGTCTTCCCTCCTCTTTTTATAAAACTGTAAAAAAAATTTACTCAACAAAAAAAAAAGGTGAAAAGATGTTATCTTTAAATGCCATTAGAACGCTTTAAGTCTTTAATAAAAGTTGAGCTGCAACTCTATGGACCACAGATGTCAACAACACAATACAAAGCAAATGAGTGAAGAGGTGAACCAGTGGTTGGTGATGAAGTGTCTGAGCGAATGCGAATTTGAGAGAGCATAATTTTCTTTTGATTTCTAGACAAAAAGAAGTCTTTTGTCTTCTTTGTCAAAAAGAGTACAGAAAGTGTGTAGAGTAGGTTTGGTGTGATGAATGGTGTTTGGGCGATGATTTTTCTATTTTTAGTTGATTTTTTTAAAGGAGAAATTGTGTTTTTTAAAGACATTTTAATTGTTGAAACTTTAAATTTTTTAATTCAAAACTTGAGTAATAAAATTTTAATTTTATTTAAGTAGGTTATTTTAAAAATATTTTTTATTATTAGATCATTTTATAATCTTTATTTAAGAGCTAATTTCATATTTTGAAGGGCTAATAAATAATATCAATAACATATACATTACATATATTGTATATAGAGGTACTTCTTTAGAAGAATCTTAGGGTCCCAATGTGGCTCTGCCACTGAGAGAAAGCACCATTAACTTTCTCCATAAAGAGAGAGAGGGAGTTGGTTGAGAAGGGACAAATGGCACCATTCTATGGTAGTCTTTCTGGGGGCCAACCGCTGCCACTTCATTATTAATTTGGTAGATATCTGTGGCACTATTCTGTGGTATTCTGTGATAGGCTGGTGTTAAAACAAGATGTCTCCCCCTTTGTGCATTACGTATTCCAACTGCATTTTAGGAGAATTTCAAGATATTGTTGAGGAATACATTTCATCGAGTCATTTTGCACCACACCTGCTCTACAATAATGATGCGACGTGCTCTTGTTCCACTAATCCATTCAATTTTTAATTCTTCTAATTGAGAAATAAAAAAATAATATAAAAATAATTATATAAAGAGTATGACTACTCACAGAATTAGAGAATAACTAATCCAATCTAAATAATCGGATTGAAAAGAATCAAAATCGAAAAATTTATTGATTTTTTACTCTTTTCCAAACCGAACTGTTCCAATTTTTTTGGAGCAATATTCATACCAAGAATCGTGTTGAACTGTACGAAAATCGTTCCAAGCCGTACCAAATCGAAAAACTGAATATATATATATATATATATATATATATATAGTTATAACTCTCTCTCTCTCTCTCTCTCTCTCATACACACACACAAAAATAAAATGAATTCTAATTTTTTTCAAATGAATAAAATATTAGAAATATCAAGGAATTTAGGTATTCCTTAAAGAGATATATCTTATTATTAGAAATATCAAGGAAAAGAAGTGTGTCTCTACAAGTAAGAACTTGATCCATTTACATAAATTGCAAAATATTCATATATATAAATATATATATATATATTAATAAATATATTGACGAATATATGTGCTAATAAAAAATACATTAATTTGTACTTTTGTTTAAATTTGTAAAAATATAAACTCGACTTATTCTAAACCCTACTCAATTTTCTTTCAATCATACACAGCCTATCGTAGTGCGCATGCGCATGCGCACACACACACACACACACACACATATATATATATATATATATATATATATATTGGTTGAAAAATGTAATCCTTTTTAAGGTAATGTTTTAAAACTAAATTGTACATTTTATTTATTATGACTAAGATTTATATTAAGATTGGGACTAGTAAGTGCCATAGAAGTTGTTTTGAGTTTATTTTAGAATCTTGTTTTAAAATAAGATTTGAGAATTATTAATAAGTGTTTTTACATTTGTAAATAATGATTTTTTTTTTGAAAAATGTTTAAAATATCCAAAAACCAAATTGAAACTGTGTTTGTCTCATTAGAATCGAAAATCTGAATATGTCTCATCCTTTCTCGAAATTTCAGAACAACGTGGGATGGAGATTTTAGCACTACGGTTTGGGACTGGTAGGATATGAGAGAATCATAATTTCGGGATGGTATTAGAGATTTTCAAATCCCCAAACCATCTCGAAACATGAGCACCCCTAATAGAGAGAGATTGAGAGATATTTCATAATATATATATATATATATATATATATAATAGTAGTTACGGAATACTCCTATAGCAACAACTGGCAGGGTCCTATGCTGACACATGGAGTTAAATTCAACAAAAGCTCCTGTAGGATATGAGAGAGTCCTATTCCAGAATCTATTAATTAATGCTTCGTGCACGAGTTCTTATGAAGGCCTCTCATCTTCTTATTTTATCAAAACAATGTAAAGTTTTTTAATCAAATCAATAATACGTCGGTGTTCTTTCAGTGTTTTGCCACTTCTTTCTTTTTCGCCCCTTTCCTTCTTTTCTGTCGGAAAAAATCGCCGCTTAGGTCAGCCATCAAAACCCCAGACAATCTCTTCATATTCACCCAACAAATCTTTGCATCAAATCGCCTTATTTTGACTGAGACCGAAACCTTTTTATCCTGAATTGTTGATGGACTCGAAATTAACCATCACCACTTCCTCTCTCTGCTATTCTTTGATTTTGCATTTGAAGGAACTGGACAAAATAGAGAGCATGCATACGGGAGGAATAAAAATGGAGGAAAAATCATAGAACAGAGCATAGAAGCAGCATGGAAGCGTGAAAACCATACCTTTCAGTGCTATAAACCTTGAAGATAATGGTAAAATGGATTGAAGCACAAAAAAAGCTTCCTTCTCGTGGGTTGAAGTTCTAGTTGCCAACTTCTTCACCTCCGGTGGATGATTGGCTCTTCAGTTCTCAGAATATTCCATAGCATAATCTTGTTGGTGAACACAGTATTTGGGTGAGAAGAAGATCAGATTCACTCACATCTCCAATTAGCTTCCTTGGCTTCTTATGTTAAGAAAACAAAACCAAAAGCCAGTAAGAGAAAAGGCACGAGAGACAGAGAGCCAAGAGACTCGGGGAGAAATTTTTATTTTTTTATTTTATTTTATTTTTCCACACAGAAAGCCAAGAGTCATGAAACCAAAATAATTATTTTGATAATAATAATATCCCCAGGATTTAATATTTCAAACACCCGAATATTATTAACAAAATAAATTTTGGCTTCTCCCTAAACTCTTCTGAACTGTGTCCGGAAAAATCCTATGGTCTAGACTATTGGGCCAAAATAATATTTATTATTTTTTTTGGACCCAAAAAGCCCAAAATAATAAACATTAATTATTTTTCTTGAGATTAAATAAATAACCCAATAAATACTTAATGTGCCCAAATGAACCAAAAATAATTAAACTTTAATTATTTATTTCTTGGGCTTAATTAAATAAATAACCCAATAAATAATTAAGTATTAATTATTTTTCACTAGTTTAAGTCTAGGTTAATTTTTCTAATTATTCAAACTGGACTTAGGTCCTGAATAATTAATTAACCAATTAATCTAGATAATAAATTTCTCTCAATTTATTTTATTCCAGTCTAATAATAAATTAGACTTCTTGAATAAAATAAAACCCTCTCAACTGAGATCAATTTCTCAACTCAAAAATTAATTAGGACTTACAGGCTATTCCCATAAGGAAATATTGAACCCAAAGACAATGCTGCATTAGCAAAGTGTTCACCTATAGGTAAAATGACTAAAATACCCCTCTACACATCGCCGTACATTTAGAGAGGAAGAAGTGCACTAACACCCCTCTAAATGATATCTACCACCCTTAGGCTTCTAGTCCAATGATCCACGACTTCCTGAAGTATCTTCGCTTTCCAAGGAAGCTACCCTAAAGCAAACATCCAAGTCATGTTTCCCAGGGCCCTAGATACTTAAATCATTCAGACAACCGCAGAGGGCGATATAGTGTAGAAACTATCTTGTACAAGTCTGTCTTAACTAACTAGTCACACATACCCAACATGCAAGTATATTGGTTCTACGATAGAACCTCAACTATAGCAAATCAAAGTATATGCTTCCAGCTTCGCTAGACTACCAACTCATACTCAAATCATGGAGTACTAGTCCACGCTGTAGCGGTAGTAATCTAAATTTATACCATATAGTACTTTTAGAAACCACTACTACAGGTCTTGTTCTACGTATTCGAAATACTCTTATATCATGAAGTGAGTGCACTACTCACTGGCTAAAGGTAAGCCATTCCCTATTTGGAATTCATAACATAATAACCTAAACATGATGAGATTCCCATTCTCATCAATCGGTTAAGAACAAATGTTTATGTATTAAGTAACCTGTAATCCATACCTTACTGTGAAAGACCTCCATTCACATGGATCACTTATTTAAACACAATGGGTCTTTTCCAAATGAAATTGTGCACAAATAAAGAGTAAATTCATAAACAATTTCTGAAAAATAATTTTTTTTATTAAAATGTTCGATATTTACATCAGAAACCCAGTATAGAGGACATACATCCCAACAGCATTATCTGTTCAAAAAGAGCAGAAAATTTTCTACTCATTTAGCCATAGAAAAGCTCTTGCGAATTCAGATATGGCTTCTAAAGTTGCCACCAAGGATATCATCACTCTTCATGGTTCTGCCGCAATAGTCAGTGAATTTTTCGGTATGTTTTTAGATATTTTGATTTTATTTTTTTCCCTCATTGGATTGATTGAAATCTGTACATTTGGTGATTTCTCCTCCCACAACCTATCTTTTCTTTTTTGTTGGGTCTAGGGGTTTTCAAATGAAATGTTCCTAACTGGAGAATTTGTTTGGAACCCTTTACAAGTTATGCCGCAGACAAGTAAAAGACGCATCAAAGATATTCTTTTCTAAATTTTAGTTTCTTGGTTTGAATTCATTTTCCAAATTGTGATTTGTTGGTCAAGGGTTGACATATGGACTGGTTCTATTTTTTTTAGTATATTGTATAATCGGGGAGTTTATCCTGAGGATAGTTTTGCAAAAGTGAAGAAATATGGGCTTCCAATGTTACTTACTCAAGATGATGGTGTTAAAACCTTCATTTCGAACTTGACTTCTCAGCTTTTAGGTAATATTGATTTTGTTTGCTAATTGCCATTTTAAAGTTGAATGGGATTTACCTCCAAACTCCTTGAGAAAGAAGTACTCCCAGTACAGGAAATTGAATAAAAGATTAGCCTCAATTTGTGACTATGGTGACATTTTATGATTTAAAACATGAGGTTCTTTTTTGTTTTTCATTTAAATTCCTTAAATTTAAACGGGTTGTTTGTGATGCATGAATTTTGATAGATTTGTTGGATGACCAATGTTTTTTTTTTTTTTTTGAGGTTGTGTGTTGAGCTTTAATTGGCCTTCAGCGTAATGCATTTTTTGTACTTAACTTGAATAGTGGGGATTTTCTAGATTAAGATAAACTATGTAGGTAAATTATGTGTGAACTATCATAGTTTTTTGTCACAAAGAACCAATAAATAGCTTATTGAGAAATGAGGGACTACGATGGTTTGGAGGGTTTTTGGAAAAGAAGAAAGAAAATAAAAAAATGGCTTCAATTCTCGTATGAAAAACAAAAGAGGCATTTTTGGGATCAAGTTGTGGGTTAAAGATGTCACTTTAGATTTGAAAAAAGTGACATGGCAGCAAAAACATTCTTGAACAAGTAATGTGCCACAAGTTTCAATGGAAATTTAAATATTAGAAAATGTGAATATGTTGGTATTTGGCAGTCAATTGTTTCTATGCAATTAATGAGAGGAATGAGACATTTATTTGGAATATTAGATGGATGTACTAAAGGTCTAGAAAGGGAAAAACACAGAGCATGCAGCGAAAGCAAAAATCGTAAAACTAGAAAAATTGAAGAACAGGGGATCCCGAACAGAGTCGACACCGACTCTGGCAGCCTCAGCCGACGCCAGTTAGGCTCTGGCGGGACTCCGAGGTTAAAAATTTTCTAACCTTTTCTCCTTGTTGTCAAAGTTGGCTAGACCGGAATGTGTGGAACCGGGGTAGGTATGCTGGTAAAAACCTCTGGTGAGATTCTTGCAAGCCTCCTACTCCGTCTTTGCATGTAGGTGAACACCAAACTCTCGATCTTCTAGTATATGGCCTGCCTAATTCCGTTTGGTGAACAACTCACAAGCTAAGAAACTTTTCTTGGAAAGAGAAAGAGAAAGAGACATCTGTTTTTCACCAAAGAAGAAGCTGTGTAAAACAATGTTATTCTCTATTCTCTTGTTTAACCTAAATAAAACCCTAGGTTAAACTAGACTGGGCCATTGGACTCTTAGTTTAACCTTTTGGACTAAGTTAATTATTCTAATTGGAACCAAATAAATGGCCCAACAAATAATTAATTTTCCAGTCCAAATAAACTAGTCTAATTAACAAGCTTATATTAGTTTAGTCCCAGGCTAATCTTTAATTATTCAAACTGGGCCAAAGCCCTAAATAATTAATTAACCCACTAAACTAATTTAATTAATTCTCTCTCTCCATGGACATTTATTTTATTCTAACCCAATAATTAAATTAGGCTACTTAAATAAAATAAATTTAATTTAATTTAATATCAATTCCTTAGCATGTATTTAATTAGGACTCACGGTCTATATTGAGGACCAAAAGACACATTGCATTGGCTACTAAAATAACCAAAATACCCTTGTCATATACATAGTTGTATTTTACATTTTAAATATTTCCTAATATCACTATAAGGAAATATTAACCCCAAGGACAATGCTGTATTAGCAAAGTCTCCAACTTACAAGTGTAATGACTAAAATACCCCTCTATACATCGTCATACATTTAGAGAGGAAGAAGTGTACTAACACATTTCTAAATGACATCTACTATCCTTAGGTTTCTAGTCTAACGATCCACGACTTCCTGGATTGTTTCCGCTTTCCAAGGGAGCTACCCTAAAGCAAACATTCAAGTCATGTTTCCTAGGGCCCTAGATATTTAGATCATTCAGACAATCACAAGGGGCGATATAGTATAGAAACTATCTTGTACAAGTCTATCTTAACTAACTAGTCGCACATACCCAACATGCAAGTATATTGGCCGTACGATAGAACCTCAACTATAGCACATCAAAATATATGCTTTTTGCTTCGTCAGACCACCAACTCATACTTAAGTCGTAGAGTACTAGTCCACGCTGTAGCGGTAGTAGTCTAGATTTCTACCATATAGTACTTTAAGAAACCACTACTACAGGTCCTGTTCTACTTATTCAAAATATGCTTATGTCATGAAGTAAGTGGACTACACGCTAGCTAAAGGTAAGCCATTCCCCATTTGAAATTCATAATATAATAACCTAAACATGATGAGATTCTCATTCTCATAAATCGGTTAAGAACGAACATTTATGTGTTAAGTAACCCGTGATCCATACCTTATTGTGAAAAACCTCCATTCACACGGACCACTTGCTTAAACACAATGGGTCTTTTTCAAACATAATTGTACATAAATAAAAATGTAAATTTACAAACAATTTCTGAAAATAAATTCTTTTATTAAAACATTCGATATTTACATCAGAAACCTAGTCTAAGAGGGTATACTTCCCAACAATCTCCCACTTGAACTCTAAGACTTAGTAAGTCCGTAGGTACTCACCCCTATAGCGTATAAGTGTCTCTTGAAGACTCTCTCAGTCAAAGGCTTGGTGAATGAATCCGCTAGATTGTTCTTGGAGGCAATCTGTTCCACTACGACTTCCTGTCTCTGGATGAAATCCCGGATCAGGTGATACTTCCTCTCGATATGCTTCCCCTTCTTGTGGTTCCTAGGTTCTTTAGATTGTGACAATGCTCCAATGTTATTGCAATACATCACAATCAGTCTATCCATGTATGGCACGACTTTAAATTCTAAAAGGAACTTTTGGAGTTAGACTGCTTCCTTGGATGCCTTCGAAGCTGCCACATACTCAACTTCCATAGTTGAGTCAGCAATGCATGACTGCTTGATACTCCTCCACAAAATAGCTCCTCCAGACAATGTAAAGATATATCTACTAGAGGATTTTCTCTCATCCTCATCTGCTTGGAAGTCTGAGTTTATGTATCCTGAAGGAACCAAGTCATCAGCCCTATACACCAGTATATAATCTCTCGTTCCCTTGAGGCACTTGAGAATATACTTTACACCTTGCCAATGAATCTCCTCAAGGTTTAACTGATATCTGCTAACCAAGCCTATGTCAAAGCAGATATCTGACCTAATACACATCATGATGTACATAAGATTTCCCACAGTCGAAACGTAGGGAATTCTACTCATTCTGTCCTTTTCTTCTTGAGACTTAGGACAGTCCCTTGAAGAAAATGACAACCCATGTCTGCAAGGAATTAGAACTCCCTTGCATGAATCCATGCTATACTTGGCCAGCATCTTGTCAATGTATACCGCTTAGGATAATTCAAACATTCTCTACTTCCTATTTTTAATAAGTCTAATCCCAAGAATGTAGCTGGATTCTCCCAAGTCTTTCATACTGAATCGACTAGACAGCCAAACATTTATAGATGACAACAACCGTACATCATTTTCAATGAGTATAATGTCATCAACATACAAAACAAGAAAAACCACATTAATGCCTTCAAATTTCCTGTACACGCATGGTTCATTCTCGTTTTGAACAAAATCATAAGACTTTACAGTCTCGTCAAAATGAATGTTCCATGCTCTCGATGCCTGCTTAAGTCTATAAATGGACTTCTTAAACTTGCAAACCATATGCTCTTGGCCTTTAGCAATAAAGCCTTCTGGTTGGGACATATAGATGTCTTCACTAAGATGGCCATTTAAAAATGTTGTCTTGACATCTATTTACCATATCTCATAGTCATAATGACATGCAATGGTAAGGAGGATATGGATAAATTTAAGCATGGCTACCGGGAAAATGGTTTCCTCATAATTGATTCCTTCTTTCTGAGTATATCCTTTTGCCACATGCTTAGCTTTGAAGGTTTCCACCGCACTCCCCTCTTCCTCTTGTATACCCACTTACACCCAATGGGTTTTATCCCTTCAGGTAAAGTTATAAGATTCCAAACCTGATTGAGGTAGATAGAATCAATCTTAACTTTCATTACTTTATGCTATAGATTTGCATCGGTATCAACAATAGCCTCCTCGTATCTAGTGGGGTATTGTTCCTGATAGTTGGAGACTAGATCGAAAGCTTCTCCAATCCATCTCTCCAGAACCCTAGACACTCTCTCACTACGACGAGGCTCCATTTGTACAGGCTCTTGAGGTTGTGCCTCTTCTTATTCCACAATCGGGTCCAAAGAAGTTGCTTTCGAAGATAACTTCTCCTCAAGTTCTAACCTAGTTGAACCTTTTGTGGAAGTACTTTAATCATCCTCTAAGTATCTAGCATTGGTACTAACCAGTACTTTCTACTCCTTAGGATGATAAAAGTAACCACCATTTGTCCCTTTTGGATACCTAACAAAATAGCATAATTCTGATTTTGATTCTAACTTGTCTCCCTTGACCAGTACATAAGTTGGACAACCCCATATCCTAAGATGATTCAGATTTGGCTTACGCCTAGTCCACATCTCATAGGGAGTCTTAAGTATTGATTTGGAAGGCATCAAGTTTAGATGTATGCCACTATTTCCAGGGCATATCCCTAAAAAGACACTGGAAGAGTAGCATGAGACATCATGCTTCAGACCATTTCCATCAATGTCCTATTTCTTCTCTCAACTACTCCGTTTTGCTGGGGTGTCCCTGGCGCAGGGAACTGGATACTATCCTATGATGTGCCATGTAGTCCTTGAATTTACCAAGGAGATACTCTCCACCACGATTCGATCGTAAGGTCTTGATCAATTTATCTGTCCGACGCTCCACTTCAGCCTTAAAATCTTTGAACTTGTCAAAAGAGTTAGACTGCGTCTCATCAGGTAAATTAACCAAACCTTGTACAATCATCCGTGAAAGTGATAAAGTACTCAAAACCTCCTCTAGCTGGTCTAGACAAGGGACCACACACATTAGTATGAACAAAACTCAATACCTCATTGGCTCTATCCGCCTTAGGGTTAAATGACCTTTTGGTCATCTTTCCCATTAGGTAGAATTCACACTAAAGCCAATTTTCCAGTCTTAATGAGTCCAATGGCCCATCATGGATCAACCTCTGAATCTTGGTTGAGTTGATATGACCCAACCTTAGATGCCAAAGATAAGTGTCATTGACATTGGTCTTTCTCTTTTTTGTTAAAAGTTCAAATTGAGCGTTATTTAATTGATTGTTAATAAGGTTTAAGAAAAATAAATTTTCATACATGTGCCTAGTACATAAAATTTTTCCATATCTACTGATAGAAATACCAGAATATAAAGACACAAAATATCCTTAATTTATTAGTTTCGCAACCGAAATCAAATTCTGTCGAAATCCAGGTACATATAAAATATCTTTCAAAACTACTATTCTATTACAATAAAAAAAGAGATCCAGCTCTCCCACTGCAAGAGTCCATGTTCGCTCTTTTGGAGTCTTCTAATCTTTCTAAACCCCTACAAGGAGTTACAGATGTGATTAGTGGCTCCTGAATCAACAACCTAAGTGGAAGTTGATCCAACTATTGATATGGACTCTAGATAGAAAACATTACTTGTGGGATTTTTCTTGACTTGAAGATCTGGACAGTCCTTTTTCTAGTGTCCCTTCAGTCCACATTTGAAGCACTTGTTCTTGGGTTTGTCTTTGGGCTGGGTCTTGGGCTGGGCCACTGCATTGCCCTTCTTCTTCTTAAACTTTTTGGGCTTGGGCCCAATCTTAGAAGATAAAGCCTTGGCAATCATAGCCTTCGATTGTGGCTTTATGACCTTCTCCGCCATCTGGAGTTCCTTCATCAACTCAGTTAAACTCATGTTTAACTTGTTCATGTTGTAATTCAACTTGAACTAAGTAAAGGAACCCAATAGAGATTCGAGAACTATGTCCACTTGGCTCTCGGGGTCAATGACAGCCCTTAAGATTTCTTCCCCCTCGAAAGTAGCAATCATCTTGAGCATATGCTCTCTGACTGATGCTACCTCAGCCATCTTAGTGTTAATGATAGTTCGAAAAGCCTCCTGCCTTGCGGACCGGCTCTTATCCGCGAACATCGTAGCCAGTGATTAACTTATATCGTACGCAAAAGCTATGTGCTCCTGTTTGGACTGAAGTACATTAGACATGAAGGTCAACATGTAACAACAAGTCACCTCGTCGGCCTTCTTCCATGCCTTCTCAGCCTCACGCTCCTCGGCGGTAGAACCCTCTCCGATAACAGGGTAGGTTTCATAAAGAACATACTTATACTATTTTTCTGTGAGTATTATGTCCAGGTTCCTCTTTCAGTCTACATAGTTTGGTCCCGTTAGCTTATTCTCTCGAAGAATAACGGCCAATGGACTAAAAGAACCTCCCGCCATTTCTGAAAAATTGAAAAATAAAAGAAAAAAATCAGTTTGTGAAAGCAATATATATATATATATATATGTGTGTGTGTGTGTGTGTGTGTGTGCACTTTATCCTTATTATCAAATTTGATAATAATTAATTTGGTTCATAGGAAAACTGATATAACTTTTTGGGAAGATTAACAGTTTCCTAAGTTAAGTGTGTTAACCACCACAAATTAATTTCCCTTCTAGGTAATGATCTAGAAGATAACTCCATCGAGAGGATGGTCGTTTCCTCTCATTTTCTATGGATATACCTCGCACTATGACCTCTAACGAGGGGTTGGCTGACCATAGTACGTGCCCCGGTTATTAATTACATCACTCCATTAGATCTAAATCCTTGTGATATCCCCATCCTATATGGGTTTACTCCCAGGGTGATGTGAGGGGACCCATAATCTCTAATGAGGATCGTGATGGAAGCTGTGGGGCCATTGGAACCCCTCTCCCACTTAATATTTTAAAACAAGGATTTTTTGAAAAATATCCTTTTAAAAATTTTCATTAAGTTTTCCCTTAACTCAAAAAATAAAATGTCTAAGTCCATTAAAATCTCTATGTCAAGGTTTATATTCTTTGAGAGATTTTCCCATAAAATAATTTTATTTAAGTTAAAAACTTAATGATTTTAAAAATTTTCCAATTAAAACTTTCTAGAGATTTCGATCGCAAGTTTATTTGACAAAAAAAATTTTCTTTGTGCTAAAATAAAAAAAATGACTTTCTATTTTAACTTACAAAAAATATCTAAATCCAATATATTTTCTATGTCAATGATTAAATCATTTGAGAAAATATCTAAGGATTAATTTTTGTTCAAGCTAAAATAACCATTTAATTTGTAGAAAAGTATTTTTCTTGTCAAAAAATATTCCCAAAGACTTTGGTGTTTGAGAAAACGTACACATAGGTACATAAAAATAAATAGCATGCTAGAAAACAGTAGATATTTTCATGCTTTTCTATTTTTAAACCTAAGTGTCCAGATAATAGAATTAAACACAGTAATTAATTAATTAATGGTTTTGTTTAATCCTAAAATCTCTTACTAATATTTTTCATGCAAAAATATTCCATGAATATTAACTATTGCAAAAATATTAACTTCGCCTGGTATGAACCCAAAAAAAAAAAGGGAAACGCAAGAAAAATTACAAGGAAAAAATAAAAAATTTCTCCTTGATCCACTGCACCCGCCACACTGGATCAAGCATCCCATCTGCACTATGGTCCACTGCACCCGCCGTATAGAACCAGGACATGGGTGACCTAAAATCCGAATGCGAGTCCAGACCCTAGCTGGTGCCGGTTCGGGCGCCCAGCCGGCGTCGTTTCCGGTTCCGGTCTGGACGAGTTCTCCTGCAGTTTTTTTTCCTCTTTTTTTCGATTTTCTTCCACGAATTTTCTCTGCTTTTCTGTGTAACTTCTAGTACCATTGGCTCTTTGATTTCAATCCCAATACAATGAAATCAACAAAAAACCAACAACCGCTTATACCTATTAACATTGGGCTTACACGATTTGCTAAGAAAAATAGTAAATTACAAATTTCCTATACCTCAATCTACAAAGTTTAACAGAGAATCTATTCATACCAAAACAGCGAAGGATCACGGTTTAATCACACATATGTGTCCAATTTTATTCAACTAGATGCATGCTCCCTATATTTTCACAAAACCTTCATGCTCTGATACCAATTGAAGGTCTAGAAAGGGAAAAACACAGAGCACGTAGTGGAAGCGAAAATCGTAAAACTGGAAAAACTGAAGAACAGGGGATCCCGAACAGAGCCTGCACCAACTCTGGCAACCTTAGCCAGCGCCAGTTGGGCTTTGGCGGGACTCCGACGTTAAAAATTTTCTAACCTTTTCTCTTTGTTCTAAAAATGGCTGGACCAGAATATGTGGAATCGGGGTAGGTGTGCTGGTAGAAACCTCTGATGCGATTCCTGCAAGCCTCCCACTCCGTCTTTGCATGTAGGTGAACGCCAAACTTTCGATCTTCTAGTATATGGCCTGCCTAATTCCGTTTGGTGAACAACTCACAGGCTATGGAACTTTTCTTAGAGACAGAGAGAGAGAGAAAGAGGCGTCTGTTTTTCACCAGAGAAGAAGCTGTGTAAAACAACGTTGTTCTCTATTCTCATGTTTAACCTAAATTAAACCCTATGGTTAAACTGGACTGGGCCATTGGACTCTTAGTTTAATCTTTTGGACTAAATTAATTATTCTAATTAGAACCAAATAAATGGTCCGACAAATAATTAATTTCTCAACCCAAATAAAGTAATCCAATTAACAAGCCTATATTAATTTAGTCCCAAGTTAATATTTAATTATTCAAACTGGCCCAAAGCTCTGAATAATTAATTAACCCACCACACTAATTTAATTAATTCTCTCTCTCCATGGACCTTTATTTTATTCTAGCACAACAATTAAATCAGGCTACTTAAATAAAATAAATTTCATTTAATTTAAGATAAATTCCTTAGCCTATATTTAATTAGGACTCACGGTCTATATTGAGGACCAAAAGACACATTGCATTGGCTACTAAAATAACCAAAATACATTTGTCATATAAATAGTTGTATTTTACATTTTAAATATTTCCTAATATCACGATACGGAAATATTGACTCCAAGGATAATGCTGCGTTAACAAAATCTCCGACTTACAGGTGTAATGACTAAAATACCCCTCTATACATTGCCGTACATTTAGAGTGAAAGAAGTGTACTAACACCGCTTTAAATGACATCTACCATCCTTAGGCTTCTAGTCCAATGATCCACGACTTCCTAGATTATTTCCGCTTTCCAAGGGAGCTACCTTAAAGCAAACATCTAAGTCATGTTTCCCAGGGCCCTGGATATTTATATCATTCAGACATCCACAATGGGTAGTATAGTATAGAAACTATCTTGTACAAGTCTGTCTTAACTAACTAGTTACACATACCCAACATGCAAGTATATTGGTCCTACGATAAAACCTCAACTATAGCACATCAAAGTATATGCTTCCAGCTTCATCAGACTACCAACTCATACTCAAGTCATAGAGTACTAGTCCACACTGTAGCGGTAGTAGTCTAGATTCTACCATATAGTACTTTAAGAAACCACTACTACAGGTCTTGTTCTACATATTCAAAATACGTTTATGTCATGAAGTGAGTGGACTACTCACTGGCTAAAGGTAAGTCATTCCCCATTTTGAATTCACAACATAATAACGTAGACACGATGAGATTCACATTCTCATCAATCGGTTAAGAACGAACGTTTATGTGTTAAGTAACCTGTGATCCATAACTTACTATGAAATACCTCTATTCATATGGACCACTTACTTAAACATAATGGGTCTTTTCGAAATGTAATTGTGTACAAATAAAAATGTAAATTCACAAATAATTTCTGAAAATAAATTCTTTTATTAAAACATTCGATATTTACATTATAAACCTAGTCTAAGAGGGCATATTTCCCAACATGTACATGAGTAGTGACATAAAGGAGAACTAGAAGAGTTGAAAAAACTAAAGGCTGTGCAAAAAGCTAAAGTAGCCAAACTTTAGGTAACTGCGTGCTTGGAAATTTTAAGCTATACTTTATTATTGATGCCATCTCTCTTTGATTCTAGCTTTTTATGAATTGCACAGATATTATTGTTGGCTTGTATTGATCATTTGTTTCTAGGCACAGCAATCTTCTAATGCTCCAAAGAATGCAAAAAAGAAGAACATAAGGAGAGATGGTAGGGAAGATAACCCAGAGGATTATGTTGATCCTGAAACACCTTTCGGTGAAAAGAAATGACTATCTCAACAAATGGCAAAGTCATACAATCCCAGTGCTGTGGAGAAGTCATAAGTTTGTTATTTGCATATTCTAGATAGTTCTGATATATTTGCTGTTTTACCCTTTGTATGCTTTTACAGTTTGCAATGCTAATTCAGGTGGTATGCATGGTTGGAAAAGTCAAATTTTTTTTAGGCAGATTCAAATAGTCCAAAGCCACCATTTGTAAGTGTGAGTTTCTACCTTTGAAACTGCTTTCTATATTAATTGACTTTTGTACAGCAGAAATAAATGCTTCAGATTTCTGGAGTCCATCGTATGAACTTTCAGATGTGGATTGATTTTGATTTTGGGGTCAAAATTGAATGAAAACACGTTTAAGCTCCGGGAAGGCACATGAACATCTTACAGAGGCTTACACGTGAAAGGAAGTTTGTAAGGTTAAAAATCTTAATATTTTGAATTATAAAATCAGGAGAAAGGATCAGGAAGTAGAATATTATAGAGTATCATTTTTATATGAGTTTCAATTTCTGGTTTCAATTCCGCCTTTCTTAACCTTTCTTTTGCAGTGTATCTGTAGGTCCTCCCACCCCTAAACGTCACTAGAGCTTTACATATAGGCCATGCACTTACTGCTGCCATTTAGGTAAAAGGTTAAAGAAGAAAAAGGGAAAATTTCTTTGTGATGACTCTTTACCTGATATTTAATTATTTATCACTTGCTATGGATAATCATTTCTTGCAGGATACAATTATTCGCTGGCATAGGATGTCTGGATACAGTGCCTTGTGGGTTCCTAGGATGGATCATGCTGGAATTGCTACACAAGTTTTACTTTTAGGTTTTCTTTGTTAAGTTAGTTGTTTTTTAACTTATTTCTACACATGTGGAAAGGCTAGATTTGGAGTACATTAATAAATTTTTGTGAGATGTTTATATTTTTTGACATATGAATAGAATTCAACATTTCTTTTAGACATAGTGTAAAAAATGTATTCTATAGATTATTTCTTAATGTATTAAAGTTTTGATTTTTAATTTTTAATTTTTTTGGTATTGTGTATTTGACTTTTGATAAATATAGTTGGAGTTTTTAGGATTTAATTAACCATAGAGGGCTTTTTGAATTGGGATATTGTAGGGTTTATTAGTATGATCTGAATAAATTATGCTTGAAAATTAGAGTTAGTGTATGAATACAATGGAAAATGAAGAGCTTAAGTGGGATATGCAAAAAGTATAATTCAAACATTTATTCCAGGATTGTTGAACAATTCACTGCTCTGTCAAAACTGCAAGAAAAAGTATATGCTTCAACGTGTCCACTCCTGGAGAGTTTGATTATAGAGATAGCATCGAGATTTGGAATCTTTATTTTGCACTTGGTCTGATAAGGGCACTTCTGGTTTATTTAGTATATTTGACATTTGAATCATGCAGGGGTTGCAAGAAAAAGATCAAGTTGGTTCCTATTGACCTCCAAAACAGGTCTGCTTGGTACAAGGAAAAAGTATACCCTGAGAACAAGGTCATTATGCTTGAAAACCTTGCAGATTATTAGTTTTCATCAAATGTTTTGAGATTGCTACCTTTGCTACAAGTAAGAAGGATCATTCATGCTCACCAGCAAAAGGAAAAGCAAAGAAAATATTATGAAGTACTAACAATTCTCTGGTTATCTCAGAATACCCTTTAACCAAGTTTACTTTTCATAGGTACCATTGCTAGAGCACAATGGTAAAGTTATTAGTGAAGGCCTGGATTTGATCAAGTACATAGATGAGAAATTTGAAGGGCCTACTCTCCTGCTTGATGTAAGACATGAAATAGTATTCTATATCCTGGACAAGTTATTTTTTCCTTTCCTCTTCTTTCCATCTTTGCAAAGACATCCAATCACTTCTAATGTCCACAAAATTGCAGGACCCTGAGAAAAGGAAATTTACTGATGAGATGATAGCCTATTCTGAAACATTCCTCAAAATCGTTTTCACATCGTTTAAAGGAAAAGATCCAGCAAAAGAGTCTGCTAAAGCTTTTGATCACCTCGAAACTGCTCTCAAGAAATTCTACAACGGGCCTTTCTTCCTCAGCTAATTAACTCTGGTGGACATTGTCTATATCCCATTGATCGACAAGATGCAGGCATTCCTACTAGAGGTATGGAAATATGACATTACCTCAGGCAGGCCTAAACTAGCTGCATGGATTCAGGAGTTGGGCAAAATTGATGCCTACAAGCAGACAAAGCCTGATCATAAGCAGATTATCCACCACTACAAGAGTTGATTTATGGGTCAAAACTGAGTATGACCCTGCACGATACAAAACTAAGGATAAGAATAAATGGCTGATGCCAATAGTAGATTCGTCCATTTCTTTGCATTTTGAAATTGATTTTACAGGAGTATAAACTATAGCCTACCACCTATGGATTTGCTTGCTCAGTTGGATAAGATGGGTACTGTGACTTCTTCAGCTTATTTAATGCAATTACTTTGTTTTAGTGAATAAAAAAACAGAAAATGATGGACCAATAATCCTCTCATTACTTAATACTTGGACTTGCTAATCAAATGTATTTTTTTCTTTATTTCTTCTCTCCTTTGTATTCTTCCTAATGTTCACGGATCTAAATAAATTTGTATTTCGAGCAACATGAGAAAACCTCCAACTGCATTAAACAAGCTAATACATTCTGCAAAACTAAATTCATATTTTGAACCAAAAAAAAAATCTAAATTCACATGATTCAAATAAATATAGAAAATATTTTCTAAAATAAAAAATTAAATATATCAAATACATATGTAACTATGAAAACCCTTCTAACAAATACATCCACAAATATATTTCATAATGTATTTACCAAAAAAAAAAAAAATACATTCTCCCATGCATTGCACGGGCAACCACCTAGTACATCTAAAAAGCAGAATAGAAACATCTAAAAAGACTGACGAAATGCTTGCACCATCCTAAATCCGTTAGAACCGAAAATCTGAATATCGGTCTCGTCCTATCCCGAAAACATCTAAAAAAAACTAATGAATACTTGTACCATCCCAAATCCATTTGAACTGAATACCCAAATATCCATCCTCTCCAGTCCTGAAATCATCTAAAAAGACTGATGAATGCTTGCACTATCCCAAGTACATTAGAATCGAAGATCTAAATATCCTTCTCGTCCTGTCTCAAAAACATTTAAAAAAACTAACGAAGGCTTGCACGGTTCCAAATTCGTTAGAACCGAATATCTGAATATCCGTTTCGTCACATCCAGTCTTGGAAACATCTAAAAAAACTGGCGAATGCTTGCATTGTCCCAAATTCGTTAATATTCGAATATCTATCCCGTCCTGTCTTGAAATTTTGGGATAAGACATGGCAGAGATTTTGACATAATGGTTCGAGATTAGTACTGAAGATATGAGCGAATCAAAATTTTAGAATGGTACTAGAGATTTTCAAATCCTTGAATTGTCCCGAATCATGAGCACCCTTAATATTAGAGAGAGATTGAGAGATATTACTGTCATTTCACAATATAAGTCGTTTTAGATTTAAATTTTTTTTTCCAAAATATAAGTCGTTTTATAAAATTTTTAAAAAATTTATTACTCACTCCGTCCCTTTTTATCTGTCACAATTGAAAGTTTGAGTGTCCCTTTTTATCTATCACATTGAAAAAATTTAGGTGTCCCAATATTAATTTTACTGCTATACCCTTGTATTAAACAGTTTTGAAAAATGAAAGTGTAATAATTTTAGAGAGAGAGTTAAGCAAACAAAGTAAGAAAATAGTTGTGGAAAACATTAGATCTAAGGATACTTTTGGAATGTATAACCAAAGTTGTATGAATTTAAGAGACTAACTAATTTTTCTTAAATTATGTGAAATAGTTAACTGTGACAGATAAATATGGACGGATAAAGTACTTTTTTCAACTCTATCCCTCTCTGCAATCTATCTCTTTTCACTAATTATGATCCAATTCTCTTCAATTATCAAAGTATATAAAGACTTAATTAGTAGTATTTTTAAAAGTTTAATTTTAAAATTATTTGAAATTTATGAATTCTTAATTCTTGTATATAAATTTAAAATGACTTATATTGTGAAAGTGAAAATGTACTCCTTCCGTCCACAAATAACTGGCCAAATTTCTTTTTTAGTTTGTCCCAAAATAACTGTTCACTCTCTAAATGTATGTTGTATTTAATTATTTTTTTCTGATTTTACCATTAGCACAATTTTCTATCAATTAATTATTATTACAATTATCTATATTGAAACTATTTTAACTAACAATAAAATTATGTTATTCTATAAAATAATCAAAAATATAATTTAATTAAGTGATATAGGTAAAAAGAAGAATTATTAAAGTGGTGTAATTAAAGATGTTGTGAAATTTAAATTAATGAGGTGAGAAATATAATAAAATATTTTAAAAGATATAATAGATATTTTTATTATTTTTATTATAATTTTTTAATATATATAATTTTATAATTAAATCAATTATTTGTGGATGGAAGAAGTATTTTACAAAATATATGAAAAGGGCGGAACAGAAACGTCTACAAAAACTGACGAATGCTTGCGCCGTTCCAAATCCGGTTGCCCCAACACACATGTGCAATCAAGAATCTCCGGCGATAATAAGACAAACATTTTCCACTGCGACCAATCAATGTCTAGACAGGTTGAGTATTGCAATCCAACTTTATCACAAAAGGAACAAATTAATATTAAATACTTGCACCGAATTGGTCCCGTGACTTGACTTCCTTCATAGCAATGACGACCCAAAGCAAGTGATTGCACTTTGCACAGCTCAGTGGCGAAATACTTTACGGTAAAAAACAAATACTCCGTCCCTGTTTATTTTAATTAAAATTTATTTATTTTATTAATAAATAAAGATTATATTAATTATTTTTTTAATATAGTGAATACTTGTACACTTATAATAAAAAAATAAAAATAATTAAATATACTTATAATATATAAAATTTTAAAATTTAATTATTTTTTAATAAAGAAATAAATTTTTTGAAGATAAAATAAAAAATATTAATTAATTAACTGAAAAATCTTTTTTTTTTAATTTATGAATCGATTAAAATGAATAAATAAAAAGAGACGGAGAGAATATCATATTTTAAATAGACAAATAAATTTAAAAGAGATTTATTTATGTATAAACAAATTATTACTCAATTAATTATTTTTAATTAAAATTAATAATGGAATTAAATTAGTATAATTTATGTCCTTTAAATTAGAAGAACGTTAGATACTGCAGCAAACTAAAAATGTAGACATTATTTGGGACAAAGAAAATAATTGAGTAGGCTTTGAATAGAAGTGAGTAATTGATCAATTATTTTTATCAATTATTTTGTTTTAATTTATTTTATTTATCAAACACTTTTTTTTTCTAACTTTTTGTCTAAACCACTATACATAAGGTAGAATCTTATGAATTTAAAAGAAAAGTATATGATCAATGCACGTTTGCATATGTCAAATTCTATCATTGAGGAAGTAATTTAGATCGAAAGTGAAAGAAAAATTAATAAATAAATAAGAAAGAAAAAACTTTATGCTTATTTAAAACAAATACAATAATTAAAAGACTAAATTTATCAATTGCTCCACAGAATTGCTAATTTGTAACCACTAAGCAGTGGCTGGAGATGATATATAAGTAAGGTTACAAGAGAAATTATATAAATAAGGTTACAAGAGAAATTAAAGTCGAAGTTCTCTCTCTCTCTCTCTCTCTCTCTCTCTCTCTCTCTCTCTCTCTCTCTCTCTCTCTCTCTCTCTCTCTCTCTCTCTCTCTCTCTCTCTCTCTCTCCATATATCTATATATAACTTTTAGGCTTTAATACCGGATCCCTAAAACCGCAAACCACTCGTTTCCGAAGTACCCAATACAAAGCTTGGAATCCCAAAGGCAATTTGTCCAGTGAACATCATCGTATTCAAGCAATGAAGAACGCAGAGTTGGTTTTCATTCCCGCACCGGGGATGGGACACCTAGTCCCTGCTGTTGAAGTTGCCAAGATTCTTGCAGATCTGGAGGAGCATCTCTCAATCACAGTGCTCATCATGAAGTACCCCGCAGACAACACGGTCGCTGACTACGCCAAATCACTGTCCGCAGCTTCAACTTCACAAATTAGATTTGTTGAGCTTGCACCGGGAGAGCCCTCTTGGAATCAGCTAGACAGTGTCACTTTCTTCTTTGAATTTATTGACTCACATAAGAGTCAGGTGCGAGAAATACTAGGTGAAATTTCCAATTCTGCGACATCTGAAGTGGCTGGGGTCATTGTGGACATGATCTGCACTTCCATGATCGATTTGGCCAATGAATTTGGTGCTCCCAGCTATGTCTTCTACACTTCCTGTGCAGCAGTCCTTGGCCTTGTTTTCCACCTCCAAAGTTTGAGAGATGACCACGGTGAGGATGTAACGGGTTACAGGGACAAAGAAGTTGACTTAGCAATTCCAACTCACATAAATCCTTTTCCTAGTAAATTGTTGCCGGGCATAATCTTTGATAAGGAAGGAGGTAATGCCAAGGTATTTCTTGATCAAGCCAAAAAATATAGAGAGGCCAAAGGAATTGTAATTAACACTTTTACAAATAATAGAGCGAAACTCGCATACTTAGATTATTAAAAAAAAAGTTGATTTGTAATGAGGAAACATTTTCACACTAAAAAATTAAATTTGTAGTGTAAAAATTTTAATTTTTAATGAGAAAATTTTTTGTCCCTATTAAAAATTTTTCGTGAGAAAAGTGACTGAATATTTTCTCACTATAGTGTAATCCTTTAGGAAGAAAAAATCTCTTTACTAAAGAGATATTTTAGGGACGCAAGTGACAAATGTTTCCTTGCTAAAGCATAACACTTCTGTAGCAAGGACACTTTTCATAGGTGATAGATTTTATTGAGGTAAAAAGTGACAAATTCTTTCTTTATTAAAGGGTTATCTTTTAGTAAGGAAATATTTCCTAGAAAATTCAAATTTCCTCACTAATGTTAATGGCTAGTGATATTGATAGAGCAATTTTTATTTCAATAATAAATTTAACCTTTTATAGTCAACTTAATAATATTCTTTATTTATCTTTTTCTTTCGGAATTTTATCTCATCTCTCCTTTCTTTCATACTCCTATATAATCTTTTTTTCTCTCTCTCACCTAATCTTCTCTCTCTTCCCTCCTCTCTTTTTTCTCTCTTCCCTCTCCTCCCTTTTCTCTCCTCTCTCCTCTCTTCCCTCCTTTCTCTTCTTTCTTTCCTCTCTCTTTCCTCTCTCTCCCCTCACGGTTCCCTCCTCTATTCTCTATTCTCTCTCTTTTTTTCTCTCTCTTTGCTCTCTTCTCTCTCTTCACTCCTTACAGCTCCCCCTTTTCTCTCCTCTCTACTCCTTCACTATCATCTTCTCTCTCCTCTCTCTCCCAGAATCTCCCCACTTTCTCCTAATTTTCTCTCTCTACGTTCTGTTTCCTATCTCTTATCTTTCATTCTCTCTCATATTCATTTTTTGTCCCCACATTCTCCATTTTTTTCATTTTCCATCCCCACATATTCATCTGTTCAGTGTGCTACTTGGTTTGCTTTTTTACTCTACACATAAAAACTCTATATTCACTCCATACCAAGTAGAGATGTCAAAATGGGCTAGTCCAGCCCAACCCACGTGGGCTGGCAAAAAATATGGGCCTGGACGGGTCAGCCCATTTTTTTTATGGACTGTGAAATCCTAAGCCCAGCCCATCCCATCTTAGCCCATGGGCCATTTATATATAAATAATATTTTTTTAAACAAAATTATACAATATTTATATTTTTCAGTCTTTAATTCTAACTTTAGTACAAATATAATGAATCAAATTACAACTTAAAATAAAATATAAATATCAAACAATAAGTTAAGCATATTTTATCTATTATATTTTACACACATAATTCTACATAAATTTACAATTTTAACAAATTTGAAAATTAAACATCATAAATCACATTTTAAATCCATAACTCTCAAATATATAAATACAGTAATCTAATTTGAAATTTCAAATTTAGAAACATCAAAGTTAAAAATCAATATTTGTTTCACAATTTCATAAAAAGGCCATGAAAGACTAAAAGTATCGCTCATACTGTCAGTCTGCCAAAAAGATGCACATTTTTCAATCATCTAAGATTTCTTCAATGATTTTAATTGAATCTATTGTTGACGATGATATATTTGACATGACTATTTCAAGGTTAGATTATTCATCTAATAATCACAAATCACAATAAGAAAGAAGAATATAATTAGTATTATACTTACTAATTATTAACTAGTTAAAGAAATTTAAAAGTTTGTTATATATTACCATCATTATCTATAATTAGTATGTGGTTTTGATTTTTGAAACTTTTGTAAATTTTGAATTGGAGAATTTAAAAAAAAAAAAAAAGAGGTGGCCTATAGGTTAAGCTAGACCTAGCCCCACTCAACCCATGGGCTTTGTAGGCCGGGCCAAATAGGTTAGGATGAAATATGGGCCTGAGAAATTACAACCCATGCCAGTCCATATTGCTTGTGGGCCGGGCCTGGCCCATGTGTTTAGCTCATTTTGACAACTCTAATACCAAGGTGAAGTTTACTTTTACCTATTCACTTTATTTTTTGTTTCAATTTTTAGTACATTAAACTATTTATAGCATCTAATTTTATGTCGACTATCATTTTTTTCCCCCCAGAATGTATGAACTATCAGTCTAGTTACAACTACATAGAAAAAACTGAGAACAAAGTTTATAACCAAAAAAAAATAAAAAACTTATTCAAGACAAAATAGCAAGTTTACTAGCTACTATAATAAATAATATGTGCCTTGTATTTAAGTACAAAGAAAATTTAGGTATAAAAAAATGATATTTGGCTAATTTTCCTTGATAGTTTGGTATACATTTTGTACTTTTTTTTCAATATATGACCCCTATAAAAAAGAAAAAAAAATGAAGTTTATAGATGTGAAGATATCTCTTGAGACTATTTGCATAACCTTTTAGGACTTTTGGAGTATAGAAAAAAAAAAAAAAAAACTCCTCTGCCCCGTATTCCTATTAGTGGATGTTCATGTTAATTTCTAGATGATTATGTAGTATAGATGTAGCATCATTCTTGTGTTACTATTGCATGTTGTGGCACTACTAATACCTTTGTTTGGTCAATTGGAATCAACTAATTATAGATGTTATTTAGACAGATATCTTTTTGTTAGTTTTAGATTTGAATGATCAACAAGTATTAGTTAATCATGGGAATAAGTTTCAAGTACTTGACACTAGATTTGAAAGTTGAGATGACCTTATAAATAACATAAAGAATTTTTATGCTGGTCAAGGCTATATTTAGTCACTCAAAATTTTAAGAAAAGACAAGTATGCTATAATTAATTGTGACCGAGCAGGCCAATACTGTAACAGGATTAAGGTTCCTATTGAAGAATGACAGAGGAATACAAGCACTTGCCTTATCAATTGACCATTCCAAATTCAAGATAAGAGACAAGAAGATGGATTTTGGAAAATTCAACATTCATAATCATGAAGCTTTTGGAAATTTTTCTGGACACCCTACAACTTGTGTTTTATCAAAAAAAGATATTACATATATTGATGAACCAAATCTAGCATTGCACCTCGACAAATTCTTTCACCTCTTTGTCAAAGGAATTTGAGTCTTCAACTGGTGGCAAGAAACAAATATAACATGAAACAAAAAATTGGCAAAGAATGCCTCAATGGATGATTTATAATTCAAGTTTAATTTGAAGAATTTGGTAAGGCTAGATGTCAATCAAAATGAAAATGGCCATTTAACTCACATATTCTTTACTCATCCTATTTCTATCAAATTGAGCAGAAGCTATTCAACTATGTTTGTTATGGATTGCACTTACAAAACAAATACGTATAAAATGCCTTTGCTTCAAATAATTGGAATTACAAGTTTCAACACTTCATTTTGTTTGTACTTTATTTTTTATTTTTTTTAGGAATAAAAGGCTTGAAGAGTATACATGGGCATTAAGTGCATTTCATAAAATCCTTGCTTTAGAGTATCAACCTCTTGTCAATATCACGAATAGATAACTGGCATTGATGAAAGCCATTCAAGTGATATTTTCTACAGTTGCAAACTTGTTGTGTGTTTGGCATATCAAATAAAATATTAGTTCTAATTGCAAGTCTCATTTTGAAAGGAAAGAAGATTGGGATGAATTTGTATTATCTTGGAATAGGGTTGTATATTCTCCAATAGAAGAAGCTTATATGGATACTTTGCAAGATGTTGAATTAAGTATTCAGAAAAGAATGGTATTTTGAATTATCTCTAAAGGACATGGCTTCCATATAATGAGTATTTTGTTGATGCATGGACGGAAAAATTTCTACATTTCAGAAATCATGCTTCATCAAGAGCTGAAGGTGCATACTCAAAATTCAAGAAGTATTTGTTGGTTTCAATTGGAGATATTTGAATAGCCAAAGAAAAAATGAGTCTTCTGAGTTTAAATGAAGTTCAAGAAATAAAAGTTAAATTGGAAAATGAAAGACTCTGAATTCTTCATCAATGTAGTAATCCATTTTTCAAAGAAGTTGCAACTCGAATATCCTTTTTACCTTTGAAAGAGTTGTCCAAGCAATATGAAATGGCTAGTAGCCACAAAACGCATGCAATATGCAATGGTAAATTTGTGGCAACTAAGGGATTATCTTGTGCCCATATGAAATATGGTTGAAAAAATAAGATACTACCTCTTGAAACTATACATCACCAATGGTGCATTGATACAAGGTCTTCACTTTTTTATAAATGACAGCTCAAACAATGAAAATTATGCATTGCAAGGATTACTTAAAGAGTTTCAAGAGAAGTGTTAGGAGTGACCTATCACTCATAAAAAAGATGCTCAAGATAAAATTTCTCTACTTATTGATGAAGGCTATCTTTGCGTTTTGAACCAAACATACAACATGGTAAAGGAAGGCCATCAATTAAAAGAAAATGAAAGGGATCAAGTTCAACTAGACGAGATGCTTCACAATTTGAGATGGTAGAAGCATTTCTAATGTATAGGACTTAACAAAGTAATGCATTTGATGGTAACATAAGCATAGATAAATGAAGTGCTTTACATATGAATCGTCTCAAATTTACTTGATTGTATAAGATCAATGAATGTTCTTAATTTGAATATGATGCCAAGTCCAAGTGAAGACTCTTTTTGGAATTTGAAATTTATTTAAACTAATATGTACATTAATTATTTTCTATTTGGAAATATTTATTTCTAATTTGATTACTCTTTTTTTATATTTCTCACATTATATCTCATACTTATGTGATGCTTGGTTGGTGTGTCTCTTTGGCTATTTGCGAGTACATGATTTGATATGATATAATTATTGTATCTCATCTAATTTAGGATTAGTTAGAATTGACTTGTCAATTTATCTTTGACCAACTTCTAACAAGCTTTCCAAGCTAGATGAATGAAGATTATAGAATCAATTGGAAATTTTCTAATGTTAAAGTGGCCTTGTCATCTTGCATGGGTTGGACAGTGGTATGTTCTTATGATATTATTTTGGTTGACAGTTGGAAAGAAATAAAAGAAATATTACTCGTCATGTATATCAATTGAAATTATTTCTAATATACAACTATCTTGGCCAAGAACTTCTTGAGTAGTAATTCCTACAAGTAGCCTTGAGATATTCGATCATACTATTAGAAGTGGTAAATCTTTTATTAATTCTCTTAGCTACTTTTATTTACTTCATTTTGTACCTAATATCCATCCCATAGGCAGTCTTGTCAAGACTTCAGAGATTGGAATCAATAGACAACACTTAGCAAACAAAGTACCTTGGAGACCTCAAGTCTAAAGATACTTGCATATTTGCTATGATGAGATATTATCACTGGCACTAAATAGTTATCCATGTGATTATCTCATAATTAGGTCATCCCATGTATTTGTTCTAGTAACAAGTGTCAACGTGTTAACTTTGACTATTACAATACTCACGGATGTGAGAATCACCACCTGATCAAATCAGGAAGTATAAAATGTGCTAATCTTAATACATTAATAATGTCTTATTTCATTAAAACTATGATTAGGGATAATTTAATTATAAACACTATCTAGGGTAGTAGGAACCTCACAACATGATATCTATCATGATTTCTTTAATACAATGTTGTTGGAATATATGCCCAAAATGTAATATATATTTTTGTATTTTAGAAATTAGTAAAAGTCTCATTCATTAATGGCTGTTTGTTAACATATATTCGCACATTAAAGATCTAACTGTGTTACTAAATAATCTATGTGATTGGGTTATACTTTCACAGTAAAGTGTAGATTATGGGTTACCAACATATAAGTGAAAAAAATTATTGTTGATCGATTAATGAAGCTGGACACTTTATCAAGATTTAGATCATTGCACTATGGTTTCTAAATGGAGAATGGTTTATCTTTAATTAGTGAATAGTCCATTTGCACCAATAGTGTGAGCGTATTCGGAATATGTAGAATTTGACCATGTGATAATAATCTTTAGCAAACGTACTAAAATAAATAGAGATTAGTTTATCGCAGTTATTGCATGGACGAGTACCCTAAGACTTGAATATAAGTTGGTAGTCTGATAAAGTTAAACTTGTACACTTTGATATGTGTTGGGTGAAGTCTTATCGCAAAACCAATAACCTTGTACGTTGGGTGTATAACTCTAATTAATTAAGACGGACTTATACAATAGAGTTTCTATACTTCATTACGCGAAGAAATCACCCACTTGTGATTGTTCAGGATAATCTAATAATCCAAAACCCTGGAAAATATGACTAAGTATGTATACTTTTGGATAGTTCCCTATGATAAGTGGATACGTATTGGAAGTCGTGGATTATCAGACTAATTATTAAAGGATAGTAGATGTTATTGAGAAATGTGTTAGTACTATTTTTCTATCTCAATTATAGGTGTTATGTAGAGAGATATTTTCATCATTACACCTATAGGTCATAGACACTGCACTTGCACTATTATTCTCGGGGTAAATATTTTCATATGATGATAAATGGAATATTTAAAAGGATTAAAATACAGCTATTTGTTAGCAATGGTATTTTGGTCATTTTAGTAGCCAAGAATAATGTCTTTTGGCCCCTAGAGTAGCTCAAATAACCTTAGTAAATTTATTTACTATATGAGCTTATTGGGAGAATTTATTATTAGAAGAATTATTTTAGGAGTACAATTATTTATTTATTTAGGCTAGAATAATTAATTGGGCCAATTTAGTTAATTAGTTTATTAATTAATTATCTTTGATAATTTTATATTGGGCCTAAGTAGTTTAATTAATAAATAAAAGAGCTAATTTAATTAATTAATTAATTAATTAATTAATTAATTAATTATCTTAGATAATTTTATATTGTGCCCAAGTAGTTTAATTAATTAATTAATTAAAGAGCTAATTTAATTAATTAGTTTATTAATTAATTATCTTAGATAGTTTTAATATTGGTCCCAAGTGGATTAATTAATTAATATGGAAGTTATTTACTTAGTCATTGGAATAATTAAGAAAGTATGGCTCATCGGGGATTTGATGGAAGTAGCCATGTAAAAGAAAAAGGAAAAGGAGGAAAAAAGAAATAAAGAAATTGAGGTGGTTGATTTTGTTTCTAAAAAGAAAAGGAAAGCTAATAATAATTAAAAAAAGGGATTTTTGTGTGGCTTGAGGGTTGACCGAAATTGGGTATTGAAAAATAGTTTTTGTTTTTCTTTGAAAAAAAATTGAAGCCACCGATTTTGTGTTATTTTTTTTTAGTTTCATTTGTTTTTCTTTAACATTTAGCTCTTCTGTTTTTATTCTAATTTTATTCACTTTAATTTTACTTTCACCGGTAGAGGTCAATAATGGTTAAAGAATATTTTGAAAGGTCAAGAACTTGCAAACGTGGTAAGTGGTTGATGCGAAAGAGTTGATGGTTAGCTGGTGCCCCTACGGAACAAGTAGACGTTCCTGTTTAACAAGAGCCGTCAAACCCGAATTCAACTCCGGGTTATTACAATTAATCACCCTAGAAATAGGTATTCCTAAACTTTAATTCAAAAAAAAATTTAATTTACTATCTTCCGCTGCGTATTTATTTTTCCCGCGATCCTTCAAGTGGTATCAGAGCTACGGTTAAATCTAGAAGCATGCTTAGGGCAAATAACCAAAAAAATGTGGTTCCGTTACTAATAAAAATATAATCTTTGTGATTGTACGGATCCCTCATAATTTTTGATATGGGTATATTTTGTGTATGCCTCACACGTGGAGGCATAGACACCTATAATTTATTTTTTAATCGCTTTCATAAAAATCATATACGCCTCATTTTGAAAGGCATAGGCATTTGAAATTATATTTCAATTTATTTATGATTTTTTTGTAACAAAAAAAATATTAATTGGTGCCTGAACAAAAAAAACCTTTGAAGAAGATTGTACAGAGAAAAAAAAATGGAATGCTGCGAACAAAAAAATAGCCGTGTGTGGCTCGAGAGATTAGTCTCCCTAGAACCGCGCACCAGCTTGCATGGTTGAAGTTCCTGAAGCCTTGACCAAGGCCAAGAAAAGGCCTTGATCCTTGGGAGGATGATGCTAAACCTCTCAAGGCTTGCATACAAAATAAAAAACAAAAATCCCAAGGTTGTACATCGGACAAACTTGGTATCAAGCCTCGATCCTTGGGAGGCTTACACTAAGCCTCCCAAGGCTATGCATTGGTTAATAGCACAAGACATTCAATGGTTCATGGTTCGGTCATAGGGCTTCTGGAGTTTATTAATTTTTTTATTCTTTTCATTTTCATTTTCTCTTGGGGCCCATATCACACGAGGTTATTTTTCTTGTAATGGTTTATTTATTGTGATAAATAATTTTGCATGAAAATTTTTAGTAAAGGGAAACCACCTTAGGATTAAATAGGATCATTTTAATTTTATTATTATTATGATGTTTAATCCATTATTTGGTCACATAAGAATTAAATGTTAGAAATAGCATGTAAAAATTTTATTTTTGGAGCATATCTATTATATTTAATTTTGTAATCAAATAGACAAAGGTTTTTTGAGAAATTAATTTTTTCTCTAGATAAAACAATTAAGGAAAACGTTTTAAATTGGAACTATGTAATTTAAAAATAAATTTATGGTTTATTCTTCCAAAGATTTTTATTCTTGACACGGAGAATAATTTTGAATTTAAGTATTTTAAATTTAGTTTCTAGAAAATAGTTTTAACTTAAGTAGTGAAATTAAAAATTCATAATTTATTTTCTTAAAGGGTTTTATCCTTGACATAGAAAATAATAGTTGATTTTTTTAGATTTTCACTAAATTTAATAAAAACTAATTAATTTTAAAGAAACGTTTTTCCTAAAAACCTATTTTTTTCAAAAGATTAAATGGGAGAGGGGTTCCAACGGTCCCCATGGCTTCCATCACGCTTTCCTGTTAAAAATTGTGGTTATTCTTGCGTCATTCTGAGCATGACCCCCTATAGGATGGGTTTTCATGAGAATCTAAAACTAATGGTATAATTAAATCCTATGATAAGTATTTAGTGTCGGCCAGCCTATTGCTGGAGGCATTAATGCTAGATTAGCCATAAGTGGTGAGAGTAGTGACTATCTTATTGATGAAACTATTTCTGGATCATTACCCATTAAGAAAGTTTAATTTGTGATAGTTATACATTTAACTTAGAAAATTGTTAACCTTCCTACGAAGTTCTATCAATTTTTCCTTTGAGCCAAATTATTCATATTTTCTATATCCGTTTTAATAGGTTAACCATATCATAGAAATAATAAATGTTTCAAATGTGCATTTTTATATGTGTTTTTCAAAACAAACATTTTTTTGAATGAAGTTTTTTCAATCAACTGAAATATCTGGTTTCAGTCATTTGTCCATTATTCTTAAGGAGAATAAGTTAACTGGACCTAACTACGTGGACTGAAAAAGGAATTTGAACATAGTACTCACTGCGGAGGAGTAAAAGTATGTTCTGACCGACCCCTGTCCTGAAATTGGAGAAGATTCCACGGACCAAGATCGTGAGACGGAGAAAGCATGGAGGAAAGCTGATGAAATAGCTCGATCCTATATGTTAGCTTCCATGTCCAAGGTTCTCCAGTCTAAGCAAGAGAACATGCCTACTACTTATGACATCGATATTTCGTTGCGCACTATGTTTGCTGACAAAAGCCAGCCCGCGAGGCAGAAAGCTCTTAGAGTAATTATAAACACTTGAATGGCTGAGGGAGTATCGGTTCGCAAGCAAATGCTCAAGATGATTACCTACTTTGAAGATGCCGAGGTCTTAGGAGTAACAATCGATCATGAGAGCCAAATTGATATGGTTCTTGAGACTTTGCCAAAATCGTACTCTAAGTTCAAGTTGAATTATAACATGAACAAGTTGGGTATGTTTTTGCCAGGGTTGATGAAGGAACTTCAGGGTGTAGAAAAAATTATGAAGTCTGATTCAAAAATTTTAGTTACTCGTTCTGGTTCATCTTCTAGAACTGAGCCTAAGCTCAAGAAATTCAAAAAGAAGAAGGCCTAAAATAATGTAGGGGCCCAACCCAAAGCATCCAAGCCCGATCTATCTAAGCCCAACAACAAGCCCAAGGGCAAGTGTTTCAAATGTAGTAAGAAGAGGCACTTCAAAAAAGATTGTTCGGACTTCTTGACCAAGTCCTCCCCAGGTATTGCTCTTTACTTAGAGTTTATTTTGATGGTTGGATCATCATCCACTTAGATTGTTGATTCCGGAGCCACTAACCGTATCAGTAACTTCTTGCAGGGGTTCAACAAGATAGGGCAACTCAATAGAGGAGAATATGGACTTAGAGTGGGCAACGGAGCATACATGTGGGTCGAAGCAGTGGAAGATTTAGAACTATTCTTTTATTGTAATAGGGTTTTAGTTTTAAAAAATATTTTATATGTTTCTAGTTTTAAACAGAATTTGGTTTTAGTTTCTAAATTGATTAATCAAGGATATTCTATTTCTTTCCATTCTAGTATTTCAATCAGTAGAAATGAAAATATTATTTGTTCTGGAAACATGTATAAGAATATTTTCTATATTAACTCTATTAATTATCAAATAAATAATACTCAAACAGAACCTAATAATATGAAGAGAAAGGTTCCATCAAATAACTCTTATTTATGGCACTTGAGATTAGGACATATAAATCCTAGTCGGATTCAGAGATTAATCCGAAATGGGTCTTTGGACTTATTGGAATTGGAGGAATGACATTAATGTGAATCTTGTCTTAAAGGTAAAATGACCAAAAGGTCCTTTACTCAAAAAGAAAAAAGGGCCAAGGAAATATTAGAGTTAGTTCATACTAATGTTTGTGGTCCTATATCTTCACAAACTAGAGGAGATCATAATTACTTTATCACGTTCACAGATGTGTTGGGTATCTCAGGCTCGTATCCTATACAGCGCAGCGAAAAATAAAACGAGATACCCTCCCAGGACCCGTCTATGTGTGAAAAACAAGACATAATGATAATAAAGGTAACAGCTTTTACCTTTAGGTGATCGTCTGAAGAATAAAATTGATCTTTTTCAAGTCGATGTGCGATCCAGCAATCCTCTTATACAAACTCCACGAGAGTTGAACGTCTAACCACTATAATCACAGTGTGTGATTATCTCTAATAATAATCCACGCAGAAGAATACTCAAGCACCAAACTTTTCTGTGCTAGCAGAAACAAGATGGTAGCTAGGGTTGTTTCTCAAGACAATCGAGAGAGATAGACAGAAGAAAAGGTCGAGTGTTGCTGATTTTTCGTGTGTCCCTTTTCAGCTAGGGTTTCATGTGTCTTGTTAATATGTCACACGAATTTTTCCTTTCCAAAATTGAGAATTCTAATCCTATTAGAATTCCCTAATTGTAATTGGAAACATTATGTTCTTACAATTATAACTTGGACTACAAATTATAACTAATTATAATTTGTTCACAATAACTTCTCTTTTTCTCAATTAACCCCACTATGTTATCAAATAACATCTTGAGTATATAATCCTCTATTGTGTGTGACCTATTAGGTTTCCCAATCAATTGATAGTGAACATGAATTAATCCAAAAATCTTTGAAATTAATAATCCATAATTAATTAGAATTAATCATATTAATTCTAATCAGGATTGGTTTATTAATTCATCAATTAATAAATCCATATTCCCATATCATGAGCGGTATCTAGCAACATATCATGACTACCCAAGAGTCCAGGAAGTTAAGTGGCTTGATATGAATCCTTTAATAACAAATTTCAGTGCAATTAACTCATTTCACCATACAATATCCCATTCGATTTGGAGTACGAAATTAGTGCCAACTCCATCTAGAATTAATTTTGGCCTGAATACAATAGTACTTCTACTAGGAACCCACTACTCTAGATGTGTATCAATTGGAACTATTTCCAATACACAATCACCTTGGCTAAGGACTTTCCGAGTAGTAATTCCTACAAGTGGCCATGAGATATTCGTCCCTACTATTTGGAGTGGTGAATCCTTTATTGACCCTCTCAACTACTTTCATTTACCTCATAATGTACCCAATATCCATCTCATAAACGGCCCTCGATCGAGCTCCGAAGATTGGAATCAAAGTACAATGCTCAGTAAACAAAGTACCATGGAGATCTCAAGTCTAAGGATACTTGCATGTTTGCTATAGTGAGATTATATCACTGGCACTAAATAGTTATCCATATAATTATCTCAAAGTTAGGTCATCTAATGAACTTGTTCCATTAACAAACATTCATATATTAACTTTGAATATCTCAATACTTATGGTTATGAGAACTACCGCCTGATTAAATCAGGAAGTCTAACACATGCTAGTCTTAATGCATTAATAATGTCCTGTCTCATTAATACTATGACTAGGGACTATTTAAGTACTAACACTATCCAGTGTAGTAGGAATCTCATATCATGATTTCCTTAACACAGTATTGTACTATGGACTTTATCGAACAGTTATATTACTTAAAGTAAACAAAAGAAATTGTAAGATAAATAATGCATTTTTTTAAAAATAAAATGTGTCATATACAATGTACAAGTGATTGCCTCTAGGGCACAACACTAACAAGATGATCACTCGTGTTTTGGTTATGTTTACTTAATAAGGCGTAAGTCTAATTTCTTTGATATATTCAAGGAGTTTAAGGTTGCAGTAGAGCACCAAACATGCAAACTAATAAAAAAGTTAAGATCAGATCGTAGTGGAGAATATTTCCTTGGTAAATTCAAGAATTACTTAACATATCAGGCATAGTATCTCAGTTGACTGCACCTGAGACTCCCCAACAAAATGGAGTAGCTGAGAGAAGAAATAGAACTTTAATAGAAATGGTCAGGAGCATGATGAGCCATGCAACTGATCTTCCTATATCTTTTTGGAGATATACTCTGAAAATAGCAGCATATATTCTGAACTTGGTTCCTTCTAAGTCAGTGCCTAAGACATCTTATGAGATAGAGACTGGGCGAAAGCCCAATATGAATCATCTCAAGGTATGGGGTTGTCCAACTTATGTACTGAGTAAAAGAAATAAGTTAGACCTAACATTAGGATTGTGCTTTTTATAGGTATTCAAAAAGAATAAGGGGTGGATACTTTTATCATCTCCAATAGCATAAGATACTTATAAGTACTAATGCTAGGTACTTGGAAGATGAACAAAATGTATCCACTAAGGTTTCGAGTAATGTGGAATTGGAAGAGAAGTTGGTTGACGCCTCAACTTCCAGCACTCCGATTGAGGAACCAAAAAAGACACAACTAGATGATCCCATACGGACTGAGCTGCGTCGTAATGAGAGGATATCTAGAGTTCTTGAGAGATGGAGTGGAAAGGCTTTTGAAGTCATTTCCGACCATTAGGAACAAGATCTCGCTAGATACAATGAGGCCATTGTTTATGCTAATGCGAACAAATGGCAAATTGCAATAGATACTGAGATTGAGTCTATGTACCTCAATCAAATTTGAGATCTTATCACTGCACCTAAAGTGATTAAACCCATAAGGTGTAAGTGGGTATACAAGAGAAAGAGAGGCGTGGATGGAAATGTGAGAACCTTTAAAGTAAGGTTGGTCGCAAAATGTTATACTAAAAAAGAAGAGATCGATTATAAGGATACCTTTTCACTTGTTGCTATGCTTAAGTCCATATGTATTCTCTTGGCAATCCCATATCACTATGACTATGAGAGATTGCAAATGGATATCAAGACAACCTTTCTTAATGACTATCTTAGCGAATACATCTATATGTTCCAACTTGAAGGATTTGTTGCGAAAGACTAAGAACATATGGCCTACAAACTTAAGAATTTCATTTATGGACTTAAGCAAGTATCATAAATATGGAACATGTGTTTTAATGAGACTGTGAAGTCTTATGGGTTCATAGAAATCGTGGATGAATCATGTGTCTATAGAAAGTCGATAGGAATAATGTGTCCTTTATAGTACTTTATGTAGATGCCATTCTACTAATTGAAAATGATGTAGGAACATTGTCATCTATAAAGGTTTGGCTATCAAATTAATTTATTATGAAGGATATGGGAGAAGCTAACTACATTCTTGGTATTTATTTTTTTAGAGATAGGAAGTAAAGAATGTTAGTCTTATCCCAAATAGCTTATATGGACAAGATATTGGTTAGTTTTAGTATGGATTAGTGCAAAGGGGCAATCATACCCTTTAGACATGAATTGACTTTATCTTCCAAGTAATGTTCTAGGATACAGGAAGAGAAGGAGAGGATGAGTAGGATTTTTTATGCCTTGGCAGTGAGAAGTCTTATTTATGCCATGCTTTGTACTAGACCGGATATCTGCTTTGCAGTATGTATGGTTAACAGGTATTAGTTAAATCTTAGGAACATACATTAGCAAACTGTAAAGTATATACTCAAGTACCTAAAGGGAATGAGGGATTATTTGCTAGTTTACAGAACTGATGACTTAGTTCCTACCGGTTATACAGACTCAGATTTTCAAGCAGATAAAGATAAAAGAAAATCCACTAGTGGATATGTTTTCACTTTGTCTGGAGGAGGCTATTTCATAGAGGAGTATCAAGCAATCTTGCACTACTGATTCTACCATAGAAGTTGAGTATGTGGCAGCTTCAGAAGCTTCTAAAGAAGCAATTTGTTTCTGGAATTTCCTCATATAACTTAGAGTTGTGCCACACATGGATAGACCCATTATAATATATTTTGACAATTCTAGAGCCGTGTCACAATATAAGGAGCTAAGAAACCATAGGAAGCGGAAATACATTGAAAGAAGGTATCACTTGATTCGAGAGTTCAACCAAAAACAGGAGATAGTGGTTGATCAAATTTTCTCAACAAACAACCTGGCAGACCCATTACTAGGCCTTTAACGAAGAAGGTGTTCAAAAGATACTTGGGTGTTATCGGGGTAGGTGCATATGGACTATCATTATTCATTTAGTACAAGTGGAAGATTGTTAGAATATATGTCTAAAATGCATTATGTATTTTTGTATTTTGAAAATTAATAAAGATTTATTCATTAATGGTTGTTTATTTACATATATTTACACACTAAAGGTTTAAGTATGTTAGTAAATAATCTACGTGATTGGGCCGTGCTTTCACAGTAAGGTGTAGATTATGGGCTACTAACACATAAGCAAAAAAAATTATTCTTGATCGATTAATGAAACTAAACACTTTATCAAGATTTAGATCATTATATTATGATTTCTAAATGAGGAATGATTTACCTTTAACTAGTAAGTACTAGTCCACTCGCACTAATAGCGTAAGCGTATTCGGAATACGTAGAACTGAACCACGTGATAATAATCTTTAGCAAAGTACTAAAATAAATAGAGATTGATTTATCACAACTACTACGTGGACGAGTAAGCTAGGACTTGAGTATAAGTTGGTAGTCTGGTAAAGTTGGACTTGTGCACTTTGATGTATGTTGGGTGAGGTCTTATCGCAAGGCTAATAACCTTGTATATTGGGTATATGACTCTAGTTAATTAAGATAGACTTATACAATATAGTTTTTATACTTCATTACGTGAAGAAAACACCTTTTTGTAATGGTGCGGGATAATCTAATAATCCAGAGTCTTGAGATATATGACTAAGTATGTGCACTTTTGGTAACTCCCTGTAATAAGTGGATACGTACAAAAAGTCGTGGATTATCGGACTAGTTATCAAAGGATGGTAGATGTCATTGAGAAAGATGTTAATACTATTTTCCTATCTCAATGACAGGTATAACGTAGAGAGATATTTTCGTCATTATACCTGTAAGTCAAAGACACTGCACTTGTAATATTTTCTCGGGGTCAATATTTTTATATGGTGATAAATGAAATATTTAAAATGATTAAAATATAGCTATTTGTTAGTAGAGGTATTTTGGTCATTTTAGTAGCCAAGAATAATATGTCTTTTGGTCCCCAGAGTAGCTCAAATAACATTAGTAAATTTATTTACTATATGAGCTTATTAGATGAATTTATTATTGAAATAATTATTCTAGGAGTCCAATTATTTATTTATTTGGGCTAGAATAATTAATTGGGCCAATTTAATTAATTATTTTATTAATTAATTATCTTAAATAATTTTATATTGGACCCAAGTAGTTTAATTAATTAATAAAATAGCTAATTTAATTAATTAATTTATTAATTAATTATCTTAGGCAATTTTAAATTAGGTCTAAGTAGTTTAATTAATTAATAAAAGACTAATTTAATTAATTAATTATTTTAGATAATTTTAATGTTAGGCTCAAGTGGATTAATTAATTAATAAGGAAGTTAAGAGCGTATGACCTATCACGGTTTTGATGATAGTAGCCATGTAAAAGAAAAAGAAAAAAGAGGAAAAATGAAACAAAGAAATTGAGGTGGCTGATTTTGATTCTAAAAAGAAAAGGAAAGCTAATAATAATTTTTAAAATGGATTTTCATGTAGTTTGATGGTTGATCGAAATTGGGTATTGAAAAATACCTTTCGTTTTTCTTTGAAAAAAAATTGAAGCCACCGATTTTGTGTTATTTTTTTGGTTTCCTTCGTTTTTCCTTAACGTTTAGCTCTTCTATTTTTGTTCCAATTTTATTCGCCCTAATTCTACTTTCACCGGTAGAGGTCTATAGTGGTTAAAGAATATTCTGGAAGGTCAAAAGATTGCAAACGTGATAAGTGCTTGATGCGAAGGAGTCGAAGGTTACTAATGTCCCTGTGGAATGAATAGACGTTCCTGTTCAACAAGTGTTGTCGAACCAAATTCAACTCAGGTTATTAAAGTGAATTGCCCTAGAAGTAAATACTCCTAGGTTTTAGCTCGGGAAAAATTTTAATTTGCTATTTTCTGCTGCGTATTTATTTTTTCCGCGATCCTTCAAGTGTTGCACTTGAGATTTTATATAACAGTTACATATACATGAAAGTATAAATAAAACAAGCTAAAAGATAAAGAATATCTTATATTATTAAATAAATATGTAATATACAAAATACATATGATTGCCTCTAGGGCATAACACTAATAGGCATGGACACCTAGAACCCCCTAGTGTAATAGAAAAACAGAATTGAGCACCAATGATTTTTCAGTTGGGAGAGACATGAACTAATATTTCTAAACAGTGAATAAAATCAATCCATACAAATCAAAAGATTGAGTTTTCAGGAAATATATTGACCTATGGTTTCCTTTGACTTTTCATAAATATAATGATAAAGCATGATTATGATAAATAAACATGTAATGCTAGCATTCATCTAGAATACTTCAAGCTATAGCAATTTAAGAAGAACACTAAAATAGAGAATTTGTTGAATTCTAATAAAATTATATAATACCAATACCCGAGTGATAAATGAAACTAGATTAATTACAGAAGTAAGAAGAAATAACAATATAGAAGTAAGAACGTTCATGAAAGGTAGCATGAAAACTAATCAGAAATTGTGCATTTTATTTTTTTTCTCGTTTTTCAATATGGTAATACAACATGGATTAGAATAATGCTGCAATGGCCTAGGGAAATAAGACAAATCAAGCTAACCTATTTAAATTTTGACTATGTGATACAAAACCATCGCAATTAGATTTTTCGACAAATAACCGAGATGAAAACATTTAGATTTCCAGGCAACGAAGCTTTAGAATATAGAAAATAACTCTGTTCAAAATCCCTACATTGCAAGGCCTAAAACTTTCCTCCCTAGCCATTCAAAAACAATTTAAGACTTAAAAGGAGAGAGAAAAAGAAAGTTTCTAGTAACACTTTGCAAAGCTCTTCTAACTCTAGAGTGCAACCATTCTTTAGAAGTTAAAACCTAAAATCCTAAAATGAGAGATTGCTGCTTACCTCTTCCTCATATGAGTCTTTATTTGCCTCTTCCTCTTGTTCAGAATGTTCTTTATATTCTGGCTCCAAATCTTTGCCCCTACCATGAGAAAAGAGAGGAGAGAGAAGAGATGAGAGAAAAAAAGGAGCCGTGAGGAGAGAGAGAAGAGAGGAGGGAACCGTGAGATGAGAGAGAAGAAAGAAAGAAGAGAGAGGAAATAGAGGAGAGAGGAGGGAGAAGGGAGGAAAGAGAAGAGAGAAGGAAAAAAAAGGAGAGGGGAAAGAGAAGATTAGAAGAGAAAAGAAAAGATTACGTAGAGTACAAAAGAAAGAAGAGAGATGAGAGATGAGTGAAATAGAATTAAAGTGGAAAGTGATATAAAAAGAATATTATTAAGCTAACCAAATAAGGTTAAATTCGTCATTGGAGCAAAAATTGCTTTGACAGGAAGAAATTGCTCTGGCAATATCGCCAACCAATGACAATACTTACTTGGCCAAAACATATACTTTCAACTATTCCATTTTCTCACAACTATATATTTCATTACATACAAAACTTATTTCCACGCTGATACATGCATTAATTTTGCAAGATTTGTGAAAATAAATTTTTATTCTCAGAATATTTAAAAATCTTATTTTAGTCCATCCATACTAGTCTTAAAATTTTAATTCTTTATTTACAATAAAATGTGTGCATGTATGTGTGCTTATTTGTATGTTTACGTCTAAATTATATATCTAAGTACATGTATGCATATCTCTCTGTCTTTCTCTTTGACACACATATTTCAATACTAATTAATATATAAATATACATAATTGTATAAGAAGATATATTATATATAAAAACATATATTATATGTACTTACATAAAGTATTAGTATAGAAATATGTTTTACGTGTACCTAGCATTGACAACTGAGCTGGTTCGGTCCTTTGGGTCGGGCCTGGCCCGAAAGCCGAACCGGTAGGCCAGCCCGCATTGGAGCGCCATTGCACCAACGGCTCTCCACTTTTTTTTTTTTCAATTTGGTCCCTTTAATGGCCAAAAACTTTTTTTTTTGCTTTTAGACCCCTAACGACTATATTCTCCCTTCTAACCCCAAAAACTCTATAAATACCCCCTAATTCACCCCAAAAACTCACCAAACACTCTCTAACTCTCTCCAATTCTCTCCACCTCTCTTATTTTCATTCATCTTTCTCTCATAATTCTCAAATCTCTTCATTTTCTTTACAAAAAATGTTAGAATAAAATTTATTTTTTTATATATTTTTTTAATTCTTTAAAAAAGTCTTCATATTTTGAAAGATTATTGAGTGCTGAAATAGTGGATACAAGAAGTAAAGCTCTACAAAGTGTTATTGTTCTTGGCCATCAACTAGTTAGTATTTCTTAATCTTACATTCTTATTTTTTAGTTTTACTAATTGTTTATTTGTTTTAGTTATTTGTTTAATTTTTAAGTTAATTTATTATTTATATTTTTTTAATTCTCTTATTTCATTATTTTTTAATACTTTATTTTATTTTTTTGAACTTTTATTTGAATTTTGATTGATTGTTTTTGTTTAAAAATAATGGATCCAAATCAATATCATCATTTTCCTTTAATACAATCATCTGTACATTTTGATTTCAATATAGATCCAGTTTTGAATTATATAAATAATGAAATAGGTAATGCAAATGAAGGCCCTAGTAGGCCTAGCATTAGTGTTTCACAATTACAATTAACTCCAACTATATATCGTGATGAATCTAATATAGGTTAGGATGATAGTGAAACTTCGGAAGTTGTAGCTAAAGCAAAAATATTTATGGTTTGAATTTCTTTTGAAAATGATAATAATAATGATAGGACAACATGTAAAATTTGTAGGGTGGTATATGCACATAAGAAGGGAGGAGGGACAGGAACCTTAGTTAAACATATGAAAAGGTCACATAATGATTAGTTAGAAAATTTACTTAAATAATAACAAATCCATACTACAGGAGGTCAAATTATTGGTAATTTTCAATACAATCACTAAAAAAAAAAAAAAGAAGTGGATTTGTTAAAATGATTGTTGAAACTAAATTAACTTTTAATTTTGCAGAAAATCCATATTATGAAAATACATTCAAAACAATTGTCAGCCTGCATGGAAAAGGATTCCTAAAACAATATTAAAATATGATATAATAAAAATATATAAAGAAATGAAAGAGTATCTAATTACTATGTTTAATTCTTGTAATTGAAAATTTGCTCTTACTTGTGATGGTTGGACTGCAATTACTAATGAGTCTTATTTGTGCATTACATGTTATTTGATAGATCATGATTGGTTAGTACAAAAAAAAATTATTTGTTTTAAATTATTTGAATATCCTCATGTAAGTACTAGACTACTAGTATTGTTAGAATGATTACTCAAACATGTCGTGAATATAGGATTTTAAATAAAATTATTTATTTAGATAAAGTTTCAAATAATGATTTCTGCCATAATAATTTTGAAAAATTCTATGAATCCTATGTTATATGGTATTTTATTCCATATTAGGTGTGCTTGTCATATACTTAATTTGTGTGTTAAAGAAGGATATAAATATGTTGATGATATTGTTAATATAATTAGAAATGTTGTTTTATTTATTAAAACTTCTACAATTAGGCAACAAAATTTTAAGGCTTTATGCCAAGAATAAAGTGTATCTTTTAAAAAAAAATTAGATTAAATTGTAAAACTAGATGGAACTCAACTTTAGATATGTTTGAAAGTGTTATACCTTTTCAAAATCAACTTATTAAATTTTGTAATAGTAGCAATTTTCAATTTCAACTAACTGAAACTCATTTTAAAAATTGTATTGCGCTTTCAACATTTTTATTTACTTTTAAAGAAGTAACTAAACTTTTGTCGGGATCTTATTATCTCACTACTCATCATATTCTTCCAACACTTGATAAGATAGCACATATTTTTTGTGAGTATATGAACCATCCCAAATATAGTTATTTTATGAGAAATATGTTTATAAAATATAAAAAATATTATGAAGATATTTCTATTTTATATTATATGGCATTGTGTATTGATCATCGAGTAAAAACGACTGGATTTCATAGTATTATTAAATATCTATATGAAACATTAGATTTTGATGAATCTCAAACACTTAGGCAATATATAATAAAAGATATAAAAGATAAAATGACTAAAACTATATTTGACATATATAATTTGTATGAGTTTGAATCTTCTTGTTCTGGTTCTGCTACTTTAAGTAGGCAAGCTTCATCAGCTTCATCATCATCTGGCAGTCAATTTCAACCACCACGAAGATCTACCTTTTCGATTTCATCAGTATTTAATCATGGTGTATCATGAAGTGTAAAAAAAGATCATCTACCATTTACAATGAGATGACAATTTATGAGATGCAATCTTTAGTAGAAAATGAGGATCAACATTTTGACATTTGTGATTGGTGGAAGGCTCATGTAAGTTAATACCCCATTTTATCTAAAATGACACGTGATCTTTTGACACTACCTGTCTTTACAGTACCATCGAAAATCGTCTTTAGTGAGAGCGCTCGAACAATCGATGAAAGAAGATTTCAATTGGTTCCTCATGCTTTGGAGATGCTAATGTATTGCAATAGTTGGTTCGTAGCCGAAGATAGGACGGCCAATTCGTGGATTGTTAATGATGACTCAGATGATGAATGTGTTGAGCCAAATAGTTAGTTTAGTATTCGAATAGTTAGGAATTTAGGATAAGTAATATAATGTATTCTATTTTTAAATTTTGATCATTGTAATATTTTTAAGAGGTTTAGACATCAAGTCTTTCTCTTATATAATCTTTATTTTATTAATTAATAAAATAAGTAGGGGTCCAAGCCAAACCCCCCACCACTTCAATGTGACTTTTTTATAATTTTAAACAATCGTATTATTTAAGTAATAATAAAAAATTATAAAACAATTGAACATAAAAATTTGTAATTAAATTAAATGGAAAAAAAATAAAGAAGGAGAGAGGAAGGTCCAGGCTCGACCCAAAATTTTTGGCCCAAGACTCGGCATTGACCGACCTACATAATCGTGGGCCTGGCCCAACACGGCCTGACACTGTGCGAACTGGCCCATGTCAACGGTATGTGTACTTGTTCATACATTTAAGTATGTTGATGCTCGCTGGTAACAAACTGTCTCAGTAATAAAGTTGAGTTTTGTGGAGAATGGAAAAAAAAGGGATCCAAACTAAGAATGAGCCTTAACACCTATGAGCTCGAGGAAGCTGTTGATAACTTTTCCCCTAAGAATTCTACATAAGAAGGTAGATCTGGGATCGTGAGGGAGAAAAACGTTTGATTTGTCTTCTTCACATTTTCCTGGAACATTTTTAATTACAAGGTAGACTTGGTCAATGGTGAAATCAGGGAAGATAGATAGTTTTTAATTATTTTTCTTTATTGAATAAGAAGACCTATCAATTGTCAATTCAAAAAGGACAACAACAGATTTGTACTAGTTAAAATCAGAATTGTAAATAAATTGAACGATCATGAATAAAAACTTGTTCAAATTCAATTGTGTTCAAATAAAATTCATTTGATTAATAAATAAATAAATTCAAACATATTCATAAACATATTCGAACGTAAATATATTATATGTTTTTAAAATTAATTATATTAATTATATTTATTTATATTTTATAATTTAAGCTTTATATTTATTTTGCATTGATAAAGAATGTTTGAAGTTTCTTTAATTTTTTAAGAGAGATTTTTAATTCTTTGATGGTATTTTATAACTATTAAATAATTTTAGTTTTTTTGTAATTATTTTGTGTTGAAAATGTTTGGATTTTATTTTGTTTTTATCATTATAATGTATTGAAGATGCTTTGATTTGATTTCTTTATGAATTTATGAATTATTATTTTTATAAATTTTAGATAAAAATATAAAATAAATAGACTCGAATATTAACCGAATTTTTTGAACTCAAACTCAAATGAAATTGAACATTATTAAACAATAATCGAACGAATTCGAATTTGATTAATAAACGAATAAACTTAAATACTATTCTATTATAATCATATTCAAGTTCAAAAATAGGATACTTAATTTGTTTATATTTGAATACAACTTTAGTTGGAATTTTATGTATGCATGTAATAGTGGCCCTCAAACCTATCTTTTCAAAACTACTGAAGATGTTCAAAGGAAATATAGGGGTTCTTGGAAATGGCTAAATCAAGAATAGAAAAAAAAAAACATTTTTATTTTTAACTATGAGCATTTTTACCTTGCGACACCCATGTGCATAATTTGACCAAATTTTGTCACCGTTGTAGTTGAGAGGCTGAAATAAACAAAAAATAGATTAGGTACTGAAAATTTCACCCAAATTATATATATATGGGACTAAAATATTATAAAGAATTTATATGAAATTAAATAATTAGTTGTCGACAAAAAAAAATTAATTTTTTATTTTTATCCTTCAATATTTTCATCCATGTACATATCTCTACTGTCCTGCCGCATCTAAAGTGATGAAGGCCAAAATAGCCCCAAAAATATTTTTAAAAAAATAGTTTAGCCACTTAAAAGTACGAAATTTAAGATGTGATATTAAATTACTATAAAATAAATTAGATTGGGGATTAAAATAACAATTTGTCCATACAATATATATGTTATGTATAATTATACTAGTATTTATATGGATATGTTTTTATATAATATGTGTAGTAATAAACAGGTATTTACTTAAATAAAAGTGCATAAATATGAAAAAAATAAGTTTATATTGTCTTAGTGTATATATATATATATATATATATATATATATATATATATATTATATTTAACTTTTTTTTATTTATCCATGTAAAACAATGTCTAGAGCACCTATACATTTTTTTTTGGGGGGGATAAATTAGAAATGCCTGAAATGTGTTTAAATATTTTAGTTTAATTTTTATTAAATACAACATAGATAATTAATTTTACTTGAATTTTAGTTTTTAATGTTTTTAATGTCAAATTGCATTCTAACACAAAAATATAATATAGATATATCTATATAAAAAAAAGTTATGGAAATCTCCGTTGCGATAGTCGACAGCTTCTGCAGCTTCTATGTTGATAAGTGGCAGCATCCTTTTTGTGACACAGGCATTTGGAATTCCAATAAATTTAAAAAAAAAAAAAAACGTGAAAAGTTATGAAGTTATCTCGAACCCAAAACCCCTTATCTCTTAACTTTTAAGTTTTATACATCTTAGAAGACGAAGCGTCATAGATTTTATCTGCAACCCCTCGTGAGAAGGTGAGTTGAGATTAGTAGAATTTGTGTATATTGCTCTATATTTCTGGGATTTCATTCAAAGAAGAAACAGATTATTCATCTAAATATCTGGTAGGCATGTATATCTGTTATATCTTTCGATCATTCTTAAAGATGCTTCCATCAATATTTGTAGGACACCAATCACAGCAGTCTCTAATCCCTTCTGGTTGAAAGCAATTTGTTTCCATAGATATTCCACATCAATTGGCTGATTTCTCTTCTATACTATCGTCTACTCTATGAGATTCTGTTTCTTATGTAGCAGCAGAAGTTTGGTACCTCGGGAATTTTGGGATGCCAACTGTAACTTATGGCAAGAACTGGAACAACAAACCTAATCACTACAATAAAGTAAAAGTGGTGTGGGCAGCAACATCAGGCTTCCAGTTAATATGTGTATGGAATGATCTTCAATAATTAATCCTTGAATCGGGAAGCACGTAAAGCAAAACATGATTTTGGAATCTAATATTGGACTCCACCTCATGACCGACCCTATGTCCCCCTGTGCAATGGGCCTTGCTTTGATAGTTCGTTTTGCTCGGTATCAGAATGTCGATCCAAAAGCCGCTCTGATTTGGTATTTATTATCCATTCCTTCCATTCTTCAAAGCTGTAATCGTTTTTCATGTTTCTGGCATAGATGGGTACTAATTTATTTCCAGTGTAAGATTCATTTTCATGTTATGTTTTGTTCCCGTTTCATCATTGGCTTCTACGTACATGTTTTGATAATTTATTTCTTAAAATGTTTCTACGTACATGTTTCTTAAATGTTTTAGGCAGCAGCCACTGTAGCCTTTGTGAGGATGACAGTGCAAGATTCTAGAAAAATTCTTTTACCCGAGGCTTACCCTTCGTGGGTGTTCTCTATATGGAGACAGAAGCTGAGTGAAATTCCCTCTTTAGTTTCATTTTTTGTGTAATGACAATGATGCAAGAATATCCTGTCAAGAGGTATAACCAATACTTTGTAGTCTAATGTTGTTTCCTTCTTTTGTTGTTTTAGTTGACTTGGCTTAATCACCCCCTTGACAAACTCTGGTTTAATTCCCCCTCTAGCAAATTTTATTATTTACAAAAGTTATCTAATTTGATAGGCAAATTTTCCTCTGTACGGTGGCATAGGCAGCTTATGAGTTAGTAAGAAGCTCTGTAAGCCAATATTGGAACAATACAGACTAGCTATCTTAGCATCTCTCGAGTTTTTTAACTTCACCCTCAGGACTATAGTCCCGCAATTTGTAGGTATATTGACAACAATTAATGCAAATGAATTTTTTTTATATAAAATATAAAGATTGTTTGAATTCATTGAATTTAATAGATTGAATTCTACAATAAAGATAAGAGTTATTATATATATATATATATATATATATATATATATATATATATAATTAGCTGCAAAAGCTAAGATTTTTTTTTTTTTTGAATATCAGGGTTATCTGTGAATTTAGATAGATAAGAACTCATATTATACCAGCTAGCTGAAAAGGAATTGTTTTTTATTTAAATATCAGATTTCTGAAATGAATTTAGATAGATACAACCCAACATTATGTTAGCTTAGCTTCATCTTCCTCTTCTAGTTTCTCGCCGGCAGTTGCTTAGTTTATATTTGATAACAGAGTTGCGGAGCTGCGTTTTGAGCCAGAGTCCGAACTTGGTGAATCCATTCAGTTGGATCTTGGGAAGGCTCAAGTGGGATTTTTATTATTTTGTTTGGGGTGGGGGGGGGGAGGTGAGATAGGTTAAAGGTTTAGTTTGATGTAGTTGAAGATTGAGCGAAATTGAAACTCTTAAATTTTAAGCAAAATTCGAAATTTAAAGATTTGATAGTTGTGTGTTTTGAATGGTTCTTCTGATAATAATTCAGGCTATTTGCTTTAGTACAGGGCAAGTCCCTAGGAATTTGAAGCGCTAGAGTTTTAGGAATCCAGATATTTGAGAAGATTTTTTGGTCATTAGAACTCTGGAAAGCACAAAATCTGGTCATTAGAACTCTGGCAAGCACAAAACCACCGCCCCCACCCCCGCCAAAAAAAAAAGAAAAGAAAAATGCTTCCTTGAATTTCAGTGTGAAAGTCATATTAGATCAAGAATGGTTATTGATTTTTCTTTGTTTGTATCCTTTCAGCTTTTTAGATTGAGCCCTCTTCAATTTGTGTGCATAGTGGAAGCTCTTGACAGCAATAAAGAGGTGTGTATGGTAAAGAAACATTTTTGGTTGCCGACGATATGAACATCCATGCACTACTAACATTTTGTGTGCATAATGTTTTTAATGTTTGTGTTGGTTTGCGGAATCCAGTCTACAAAATCCGCTTCTGCTAATGGTACAACGAGGAAGGCTACATCTGAAGAGTAAGTAATTCCTATCACTATGTCTGATAATTCTCAGTGACAATTATAAACGAGGGAACAAAAGAGGTATTTCTGCAATAGAAGCATTCAAATAATTCTTGGTTTTTTCATTTGGTTATATCTGTAGATTAGTGAACCAAAATCCAAAGTCAATTAAAACCTCAATTCTTGCCAAAATCCAAATGTATTGCTCTACTACTTCATTGTATTGTCATTCCTTTAACAGACTCTTCTCAGTTTTTTTTTACCCTCCTTTTGTCCTACCTATTTTATTTGCATTGCATTTCTTATCCTATTTGTTTTCGTAAGCAAAAATGCCACTTCTGGAGGGCAGCGAAAGACTGGTGCAGTTGGATTTTCCTTGAAATTGGAAGAACGTGCTGAAAGGAAAAAGAGGTCAGAAGTACAAATTTAGTTCTTTTATTTCCAGTTGAAGACATGATTTTCCGCTCAAAACATTGGTCTTCCCTTTATTGTCCTCTCTTCATGTTTATTTCGGGCGAAAATTGATATCGAATTTGATTTATTTCGTAATTTACTTTTGTCGATGTGCTCGATCTCTACACCCTCAGTTCAATTCTAATGCTGATGAAGAAGATGGTTTAGTTAGTAGGACTGTACTGTTTCTGTGTCTAAGCATGAAGATGAACCACAAAGGGAGACTGTTTCTATAAATGATTTAAACAGACTATCAGTTTTGATGGAAAGGGATGTCAAGAGAATGAGAAAACCATCAACCTAGTTGATAAATTTAATCTATCAACTATTCTGCTTGTCTTATAACTAACTAAATTTTTTCTTCCTTATTTATCCATCAATTATTTTATTTTAGAACTTTTGACCCAAATTACCAACCACAACACATTCCGGGAAAATTTAAACACATGAAATTACAACTTTATCCTTCGACACGTATTTAAATGGATATGATGAATCAGGAATAAAAAGTATTTAATTTTGTTTTAAAATAAACAAAATAGTTAATGAACTAAATTTATTAATTATTCATAAAATTTTTTGACGAATAAGAATCGTGATAAAATACTTTTGTGGCCCAAGTGCAATAGCCACACTCTATTGTTTGCATGGCGAGTATTCCACCCAATGGCAAAAGAGTTAATTAAGGTGTAATTATTTTACAAATATTTTGAGAAGAATATAGTTTTTATTTTTTTTCCTAATGGAAAAATCAATCTAATGCAATTTAATTTATTTTTGAAATATTGACAATTTTATTATTCACTCTAAGTAGATTATAATTTCAATCGTTGAGTCTATAAATTTCTTGTAAAATTCAAACTTACATTTATATATTTTTTAAAAAACTAGTTAATATAATCTCAATTTAGACATACTCATATATTAATGCTGATTATTGGACAATCGGGGTTGGAAGTCGCACAGCATGGCCGGCTCGACTCAGTGGAAGCTAGAAGCTGACCCGCGTAACCCTTTTTTTTTTTTCAAAAATTTTATTTTGTAAAAAATAACTGCAAAATTTTAGTCAGCAACAATTTTGTCATTATTAATGGCTATTAGCGAGAATTGATCTCGTATTAACAAAATGTGTTATCATTTTGGTGATTAAACTTTTCTCGCTAAGGTCGATAAAATAATTTCCTTAGGTATACCCAAGATAAATTTTAGCAAGAAAATTCTCTTTTCCTAGCTCTAAGCTGCGTCAGCAATGAAAAAATTCTTATATGAATCGAGTTCATTGTGGATCATATATTTTGAGTATTGTATTATATACAATATAAATTATATATTTCTAAAAAGGTAAAAAATAGTGATTCATAGTTTACTTAGTCCATATAAGAATTTCCCGAGCGATTACGCATCAACTGCAACACTTGGTGAGAAAATAAAATAATCATAGACCTATTTCCTTAGTCCACTATATTGAATACTATATACTAATCGGCGGAGACATTTTCTTTTTTAATAGATTCCTTGAGTTGAGGGATATGGACGTGAGAGGCAAAATTAGGTGTTTTTATTGAATTATAAAGGTTACCATTAGTTTTAAGTTATGTTTTCTTTCCATTAATAAAATGAAAAAAAAAAAGCTAGCAAAATAAACACTTTTTATTAGTTTAAGGGAAATTCACCAAAACAATCCTTAAATTATGTCATGAATGTAATATTTATCTTAACTTATAAAATCTTTAAATTTTTTTACGTCGGTTAAATAAATCTGAACTATTATATTTATAGGAAAGTCTTGACAAACTTTGCGTGCCCTTTTAACGTCATTAATTTTAGAAAGGAAATTTAGTCAAGAACATCTCCTCCACTTTGTATTTTCCGTGCAAATTTTGGCCAAATTCTATTGTAGATCAGGTGACAGGATTAATTTGATTTTTTAAGAGTAGTTTAAGAACTAAAAAGTTTTAAAAAATAGTTGAACGATAGAGACCTTGCCCGTGACATAATTTAAAGATTAAATGGGCACATTTCCCTTAATTTAATTTGAAACAATTGTTAAATTTATGTTGGGGATCCTACTAAATATATAAAATTTTTATGCTGTTAGTTATTGCTGTAAGGCCCGAATTTTAATAACGATTACTTAACTGAAAAAATTATAATAATAAAATATTATTATTATTGGAAGCTCAAGTAATTTTTTCTTAAAAAAACTTTAGATAAGGTCAAACAAGCAAATAAGTAAAATAAAATATTTTAGTAAAGATTGAGGTCGTGCTATGTTTCTTCTGAACAGATGGTGAGAGACACAAAATAGAAGTTAGAACCATTGGGTTTTAATTTTTGTCAATACCGCTTAAAGGTATCGTTGTGTTGCTCAAATCTATAAACGAAAAAAAAAAAAAACTATTTAGTTTTAATTTGGGGCTTATAGAAAGTATATAAAAAATTTTCTGAACTTGATAAAAAGAGATCAAAATATTAAATATTTATATAAAATTTTCTGAACTTTCTATAATACCCCACTGGGAACCACCCCTAGACATATAGGGCATTGGGCATTGCATGACATATTATTTGAGTATAAAATGTTTTAATGCATTTGTATATGGGTATTCGTTTATTGTGTTTGCTCATATGTATATCTGCTTTGTGGGTTTTAGTAGTACTATAATTTGGGTTACTCGGAGTTGTATTTTGAGGAGTAGTATTTAATGTGAGAATATAAGATGTAGTGGATAAGAGTGGAAAGAGTTTGTTGGGAAAATATTTAAATAGAGATTGATATGATATAGTAGTTAAAGTTTAGTGTTTAATTTTTGGATATCAAAGTTCGAATCCCAATTTGTACTCATTCTTTTCCCCCTTGGCTAAAATTCTCCTAGCTAGCAGCTACTATTGGGATTTGTTCCTAAAATATAGGAGTTTGAAACTCTCTTGAATTAAAAGATAAAAACTAGAATTTTATCTTTTAATTCCTTTTAAATAGCCATTATCTTTTATAAAATTTATCTATTTAAAAATTTACATCTTTATCTTTGAAATAATATCCACTATCTTTTTTTTATTTTTCTGTTAAAAGCATTATTTATCCGTAAAACCTAGATTAGTCACCACTAGGGTAGATAAACTAACTAAAATCTAGCTAAAGAGATAATTCTGATTTAATTATCTTCTATAAAATGCTACCTATCTTATTTAAGATTTGTTAAATACAATTACAGCTATATCTTGATATTATAGCCGCCATATTAGACATAAAACCCTACAAGATGATTCTTATTTAAATTTTAGAGATAATAGGATAAATTTTGAATTTTATTTTATTTATTTGTAAATCTACTATTTATCTTTTATCAAAATTCTACGTTATTAATTCAAGATAAAATTCAGCTATTTTATAGCCATGTAGCCACCACCTATAGGGGATTTCAAACCCTAGAAGAACTCTTAGGAAGTCCAGGAAATCTTCCTAAAATCTAGAAGATAAACTTTATCAGACATCATCAGAGATTATCTCCTGAACCCAGTACACCTTATAAATACACCTCACTTGTGCCTTTTCATTTTTCGATCAAAGCTCCCTCTCTTCTCTTCTCCTAGCCAGCTATCTAGAGCTCTCAAAGCAGCCATTCCACTCTTCTTTTGATCAAGAAAATGAGCAACACAGAAGTAGACGTAAATCTGCCCAAAACCCGTCTATTTTTGGTCAACATACACCCCCACTTCAAATGCAACACAAACACTTCCATACACGATTTGCACACATCAAACTACCCAAAGATCTTCCCCTTTCTTGGCTTCTTTGCTAGCATTAAGCAAGTGGTCATTTTTTATTTCCTTTTACGTGCGTAAAACACCCAAGATAACCCTTCTTAGTTCCTAACCAAAAGAGACCAAAAACCTCTTCCCTTTACACACATTTTCTTACCAAAACCAAGAGACCAAGAAGATCTATGAGAAAGGCCACACATACACAAAACCTAAAACCATTTTGGTTCTCTCTGCTATTTCACTCCAAATAAACTACACACTCTCTCGTAGCAACACCAAACTATCTTCAAGTTAATACTCCTATTTTTCTTCTCTCCCTCCTTTCTTCTTCTTTCTTAAAACTCAAAACACTAAGAGAAGTTCTTGGTTTTGATTGACACACCCACGTACATTCTAGAACCATTTTAAGATCCTTATCTTCTCTATTCAAACAAACTCTCCTTAAGATAATTCTTTATTCTTGATCTTTCTTTTCTTTCCTTTCCTTCTTCTATTCATTCTTCAAACTAATTAAAGGGTTGATCTTCTATTTATTCTCCTACTGAACGGATTTTCTAGTTTCAAGGCCAAGGTTTCATCTTTTCGTCTTTAGGATTTTCTCTGGGCTTAAAGAGCCAGTCTTCAACTATTCCATTATCTTGCTTGCTTTTCTAGAGGTAATTCGAGATACTCATCCTTAGTAGTTTTATCAGAATTATAGATGCGTGATCTATATGCTATTGTTATAAGGATGTATATAAAGATTCTAGCATGATAAGAATGAATAGTTAGGATTATTGATTATGCTTGATTGGTTATTGATCTATGCAAATGTGAATCTAAGCCATGTTATACCTTGTGACATTAGGTTTGTATCTAAGTTTGTAATAGATAACATGTGATCTTCTGATTTAGTTGGCCATGTTTTGATAATTGTATGATCATAGAGGCTCTAAGTTATTAAGTTCGATGATTTTGGTGGTTTAAAAGAAATGAATGTTGATTTGTGTTTATGAGCATGTCATGGGGAGATTGTGATTATTGTTGATGACTTAGTTAGTCTAAGTTTTCTTGTAGTTCAATTTAATATAATTGGATCATATAAGTATTAGATCAATATAAGAACAATAGATATTGTATGATGAGTTGATGTGTGATGGGAAAAGACATGGTCAAAGTCATAAGTCTATTGACTTAGATATTTTTTTTATGATTGTGCTATGTTTTGGAAATAGAATCTGATCGTAATATTATATGATTCTAGATAAAGGGAATAACTGAAGTTAAGGATTGGAACCGTTGGCTTTTCTTATCTAACTGAACTATTCCATGTAAATTCTTGCATAAATATTTTATTGAATGCGGTTCTTGTTTACAAGTCATATTCTAAATGTTGATTGTACTGGAAAAACTTGAGGTTACTTGGGATGCAAGCATGATCTTTTTGTTCATTAAATGGTTTTATTAAATGTTATTTTCTCTTTTCACACACACTAAATGTTTTAAGAACACTCTATATTAAACCATGTTTTGCAAAGCTAAAAGTATTTGTATTTGTCAAATTGGGATTGGTCTATGAGCAAAATGTTGAATGTTAAGTACTCAATAAGGGTAGGCTACTAGGACTAGCCTTTGAAAGATTAGATTGAGTTTCTCAATAGGTGGCCATTTCTGAGGGATGAGTTCTGCCTAGACAAGGCGTTAGTTCTAGTTAGTCAAGCCAATCCGAGCTAGCACTTTAGTCCAAAAGGACTATTATCCAAAGTAGAGAACATGTTTATTTGGGTGTAGGAATGGAGGAATATGATACTCTTGTAGGTGGATCACCCATTGCCCAGTGATGTAGGTTTCACTGGGAAGCTACCATAATGGAATTCATGCTATGACTTTGATGCAGAACCTAATCCTATTATTTTGTTGATGAGTGGATGAATTCCTTGAGAATGTTTTTACTATATCTCAATGACTTGTTTTGTGAAATACTACTCCCTATCTAGAAAATGATGTATTCTTGACTTGCAAATACGTTTTGTGAAATGTTTCAAATGCGCATACGCAGAACACTTGAAATGTTATGAGCACACATGAAACTTATTGAGATATATTTCTCACATCCTTTATGTCATGATTTCAGGTTCATAGCATTGAAGGTTATTACTCTTTTTGATGACTAAGTGTTTAATCTTAGTTGAAGTTTTGTATGCATTTTTTCCTTTTGAGGCATTTGTTGAGTTTGAGGAGACTTGTAATAGTTTTCCATTGTTATAAGAGTTAGGTAGTTTATTTTTATTTTTTATTTTTTTTATGAGCTTTATCTCGTTATAAAGACCTTTGTTCATTTAGACGGGGTGACATCCCTATTTTTTATAGAGTACATAGTATGGGGGTTATAGGTGGTATTATAGCTAGGTTTAGGCTTATTTGATCATTTAGATTTTTTGTATCTTAAGTATTTCAATCTGGTACTAACTTGTGTGACTTGTTTATAGTATAGTTGGAAGATTTGCCTCTATCTTCGGAGATTGGCCACGGGTTGTGATAGTGCACCTACTTAGTTCCTCTAATACACCTACCATCCTCTGACACAGAGTCAGAACCTGGGTGAGATTGGTTTGAGTTGAAGAATAGGGATAAGGATATAAAGATTGAGGCATCTGACCCTATCCCACTTGTGGATAGTGAGAGTAAGGTGAAGGAGATCAAGGTCCTTGAGCCAAAGTTGCTTGAGTCGGAGGATAGTGATGATGATGTGCTGATAATAGACCCTCATATACTGATAATTGATTTAGTTTTGATAGTGAAGACAAGGAGGAGGAAGGACCTAATCCTGTTAGTAAGGGCGAGGAAGAGTTAGCCAATTCTGATAGTGAGGAGGAAAGGAATAAAGAGATAGTTGAAAATTCCTTAACTCCATAGATAGTAGAGTTTGCCCTTACCCCAATTAGTGGCAATTCTTAGGAGTCTGATAGTGAAAGACCTAAGCTGGAGAATAGATTTAAGACAACCATAGAGGAACTTCGGGACACAGCTAGAAGAGAGGAAGAGAAAGGAAAAAGAAAAATATTGGGAGAGTTCTAAGAGGCATGGGATCGGGAGTAGTATTTTTAGTCTCATGAGTGGATGTGGGATAAATTTTACTAAGAAAACCAGGGAAATGCTTGAGGAATCTGCTTCTGACTATTTTAGCAACGACTAAGCACTAGAAAGGTAGGGAGTGGGTGATAAGACCTTAGATAACAAAAGTGGTTCTTCTTTGAGCATTTCTAGTGATGGTGTCAGCCATGTTTGAGTTGCCTTAGATTGTTAAATTTTCACAAAACTTGTGTCCTTATGGAATATAAATATTATGTGATATATTGGATAGTCTACTGAACTGTAAGTACAAATATAAGATCTGAGAAAAGAAATAAACGAGGTGGCTTAGCCGACCATATGTAGATTAATGAAAGCAGTAAGTACAAAAGAAATAAATGAGGTGGCTTAGCTGACCATATGCAGATGCATGTACAAAATGCACAAAAAGCAGTAAGTACAAAAGAAATAAATCAGGCAGCTTAAACGACCATATGCAGATGCATGTAGAAGAAGAAGAAGAAATACAGAAAATAGATTTATTACAACGGAAAGCAAAATTACATAAATGAAAACACTATTACATATATTGAAAGTTAGAAAGGGAATTCTAACCACTGGGAGAGAGAGAGTACTCTTGGAGAGTTGTGTATTGATCTATGACCAAGTGTGTGTTGTGTGGATTTTGAGGTCTATATTTATAGACAATTTTTATTGATGTTATGGGTGATGTCAGCAGTTTTGTTGATATCATGTTGTGATGTCACCAATGATGTCTTGCTGATATTGCTTGTGATGTCACCAATGATGTCATGCTGATGTCATAATATTTATTTATATTTATATTTTTATATATTTTATTTTTTTAAAGAAGTTTATTCAAAAAAATAATCTTTTTTTTCAAATCCTTCTTCGTCGTCATTTTGGTTATCTAGAGGAGTGTCTTCAGAGGACTATTTACAGATGGTTCAGAAAGTTCACTTTTCATTTGCTGTAAAAGGTTCTCCATGATGGTTAGAAAGCCTTCTTTAGAAGTTGTTGCCGCAAGAGTTGCTGCTGTAATTGATTTCTGCTGTAGAAATCCAGTTTGCTGGCTGCCAAAGGAAGACAAATATTTTGGGTTAGCTTTAAACTATTTGTCAATAGAGGGAATATAAGTCTTCTGGGCATTCCAGTCCTGCCACCATTTATAATGTCGTTGAAGAGCAAGGTAAGGAAGATCTTGTTGATCTGCTTCTTTGAAGTATGAAAACTTCTGAGAATATATCCAAGCGAGCTTGAATATACTGAAGAATTGGAGCAGTAGTTGAACTGTTGGCTATTGATTAAAGTACCTGCGTTTAAAATAATCAAATCCTTTCTGAACAGGTTCTGGGAGGATTGACTACGTGGGCCCAAAACATGGCCACTATTGGTTGATAAACTAATGTGGGAATACCAATTGGGCTGGATTTCTTTTGTTAAAATAAAGAAACCAAGAGTGATTTTGAAAACAATTTTGAAAGGTAAAAGCATTCATCCATGCCTATTGATAGTCCCAATAGTTGTAAGCTAATGGGTCAAAAGGTTGGGAGAATCTTTCCATGCAGAAGGAGTATGGACAGAGTGTATTTGGACTAAAGTATTGATAATATACGTTTCAATTTGTTTATCTTTGTGTGGATGGAAAAAAGGTACTTTTGGTTTCTATAAGGATGAACTCGTAGTATTTTTGAGTAAATTTTAGAGATTTTTGAATAAAATTGACATATGGGCCAAAGAGTTGCCTAGCTGCCTTTTGTGGGTTTGGATCCCAAAGTTCGAGTTCCATTTGCAAAAGTTTGTATACTGTGGGAGTTTTGATGTTAAGCAGGTTCTTGAGTCAAAGAGAACTTGGAAGGAACAGTTTTGAGCTCAGAAGATAGAGCCTGTTGGGATGCCGATTACATCGTGCTAGTGATTTGGGAGCCTGAAGCTCCAGTGTTTGTGGGGTTTTTTACCGCCACAGATTTTGAATCAAAAGGGGTTACCTGTCCGATTACCTATTTGAAATTGAAATTCATTTGCTGACACCATTTTTCAAAGTCTGATAGGCTGAAAATGGATTGAGTTTGGGCATCTTGTAAATCTTGAGATTCTACAATATCAACCTAACTAGCTTTTGGTATGTTTGTTAAGGAGAGAGGCTCCTGTATTTTGACTGAATGAGAAGTAGCTGTTTGAGGTATGCTCATGGCATAATCTTTTGGGGAGGTAAATATAGATTTACCAGAAGAGGAGGATTCATTAGAATCTTTTTTGGGGACTTGTGTTACAGGTGGTGCAGGTAAGACTGGAAGCTCATTGAGTTTCGGAGGCTTAGTCTTTTTGGGAGGCATAATTATCGTCCTTGTAGAAATTTTTAAGTTAAAAAATTAGGAATAGAATTTGAAGATCCTTTGATATATTCTATATCAAAATAAAAAATAGATAAAATAGCTTGCCACCTAGCAAATATCTATTTTGAGGCAAGATTTTGAACATGTTTTTGCAAATAGATTTTGCAGCTTGGCAATCAATGCGAAGTAAAAATTTCTGATTTAATAAATCAGCTTGAAATTTGAAAATGCATAAAATAGTTGTCAAATTTTCTTTTTTTATGGCAGGATAGTTCTTCTGAGAACTATTCCAATGCTTTGATGCAAATGTAACTATATGTGTTTTACCATTTTTGACTTGTTTAAGAACACCACACCATAGCCGATATCAGAAGCATCTGTTTTGACTATTTTGGGGGCAGAAAGGTCAGAAAGTGCCAAGTAAGGAAGAGTCTTGACTTTCATTTTGACCTGCTTGACTATGGAAGTATGGACATTTGTCTATGGAGGAGGAGGTTGTTTGAGTCTGTTGTGTAAGGGTTTAATGAGAGTGCTAATTCCTACAATAAATTCAGAAATATAATCAAGACAATCCAAAAAGCGCTGGAGTTGAGCTCGATCAATAATTTGATCTGAAAATTTGTCAGCAAATTGAATTGATCTCTGGATAGGAATAATAGTTCCCTGTTGAATTTGATGTCCCAGAAATCGGACATTAATTTGGAAAAGACTGTTTTTAGTTTTTGAAAGGACTAAACCATTATGGTTAGACATTTAACATAAAGTTTTTAAATGTTGAAATGCTGGTCTAAATTTTGAGAAAAAATTAGAACATCATCAATGTAAACAATAATAAATTGAGAAAATGGATTAAAAATTTCATTCATAATTTGCTGGAATTCTAAAGGAGCATTTTTTAATCCAAAAGGCATCACATTCCATTTATATTGCCAAATAGAACTGTACAAGCAGTTTTGTAGCGATCTCTAGGATCAACTTGAATTTGCTAAAAACCTTATTTCAAATCAAATTTTGAAAATAGTAAAGCAGAATGTAATCTATTTAACAAATCTTTTTTGTTTGAAATAGGGTACCTAATCTATCTGAGGGCTGAATTGAGAGGTTTGTAACTGATGGCTGTTGGAAAGTATGCCCTCTTAGACTAGGTTTCTGATAAAAATATCAAATATTTTAATAAAAGAATTTATGTTCAGAAATCGTTTGTGAATTTATTTTCTTTATTTGTGCACAATTTCGTTTGGAAAAGACACATTGTGTTTAAATAAGTGATCCATGTGAATGGTGGTCTTCCACAGTAAGATATGGATCATGAGTTATTTAAACACATAAACATTTGTTCTTAACTGATTGATGAGAATGAGAATCTCATCATATTTAAGTTATTATATTATGAATTCCAAATGGAGAATGGCTTACCTTTTGCTAGTGAGTAGTCCACTCACTTCATGACATAAGTATATTTCGAATACGTAGAACAGGACCTGTAGTAGTGGTTTTTTAAAAATACTATATGGTAGAAACCTAGACTACTACCGCTACAGCGTGGACTAGTACTCTAGGACTTGAGTATGAGTTGGTGGTCTGACGAAGCTAGAAGCATATATTTTGATATGCTATAGTTGAGGTTCTATCGTATGGCCGATATACTTGCATGTTGGATATGTGTGACTAGTTAGTTAAGACAGACTTGTACAAGATAGTTTCTACACAATATCGCCCCTTGTGGTTATTTGAATGATCTAAATGTCTAGGGCCCTGGGAAACATGACTTAGATGTTTGCTTTCGGGTAGCTCCCTTGAAAAGCGGAAACATTCCAAAAAGTCATGGATTATTGGACTAGAAGTCTAAGGATGGTAGATGTCATTTAGAGGGGTGTTAGTACACTTCTTCCTCTCTAAATGTACGACAATGTGTAGAGGGGTATTTTAGTCATTTCACCTATAAGTCGAAGACTTTGCTAATACAGCATTGTCCTTGGGGTTAGTATTTCCTTATGGTGATATTAAGAAATATTTAAACTGCAAAATACAGCTATTTATATAGTAGGGGTATTTTGGTCATTTTAGTAGCCAAGACGATGTGTCTTTTTTATCCTCGAAATAGCCCTTAAGTCCTAATTAATTTTAGATTGAGGAATTAGTACAGTTAAAGAGGGTTTTATTTTATTCAAGAAGTCTAATTTATTATTAGATTCGAATAAAATAAATTGAGAGAAATTTATTATCTGGTTTAATTAGTTAATTAATTATTCAGGGCCTAGGTCCAATTTGAATAATTAGAAAATTAATTTAGGCTTAAACTAGAGGAAAATAATTAATACTTAATTATTTATTAGGTTATTTAATCCCAAGAAATAAATAATTAAAGTTTAATTATTTTTTTGTTCATTTGGGTTCATTAATTATTTATTGGGTTATTTAATTAAGCTCAAGGAATAAATAATTAATGTTTATTATTTTAGACTTTTCGGGTCTAAAAAAAATAAATATTATTTTGGCCCAATAGCCTGAACTATAGGATTTTTTCGAACACAATTCAGAAGAGTTTAGGGAGAAGCCAAAATTTACTTTGTTAATAATATTCGGGTGTTTGAAATATTAAATCCCGGGATATTATTATTATCAAAATAATTATTTTTGGCTTCATGGCTCTTGGCTTTTTGTGTGAAAAAATAAAATAAAATAATAAATAATAAAAATAAAAATCTCTTCCTCTCGTGTGTGACTCTTGGTTTTCTGCCTTCTGGTTTTGGTTCATATGAGGCAACAAAGCCAACCAAGGTGTGTGAGTCTGTGGCTTTCTTCTCAATCCATTTTTGTGTTCACCAATAAGGATTAGGGAGGGCCAAATTTTGAGAACTGAAGAGCCAAGCATTCACCGGAGGTGATGAAGAAGGTAGACAGTTTTGGCAACCGGAGGTTTTATCCCACTGGAGGAGGAGGCTAGTTTTTGTGATCCAATCCATTCTTCTACAATCTTCAAGGTTTAAGGCACTGAGAGGTATGGTTTTAAAGCTTCCATGCTGCTGCTATGCTTTGTTCATGATTTTTCTCCTCCATTTTTGTCTCCCGTGCATGCTCCTCTGTTTTTTTCAAAATCACTCACAATGACAAGCCTGGGAACACCTTGCTCAAGTTCAGCATTTTTATTGACATAAAATCCTGCACAGCTCCAAGGAGAGTTTCTAAGAGAAATTAGTCATTTTTGTAGAAGATCACTGATCTCTTTTTGGCAATGAGTTATGAGCTCGTGATTCATTTGGATAGGACGGGCCTTTGTTAGAATGAATTTTTCATCAAAGTCTGGCTGGGAGTCGAACAATGTGTAGTTTTCTGTTCTAAAATGCGGTTGGAAGATCAGAACAAAGTTGGGTCTGGATATGAGTATCCATTTTTGCAATTTGGGCTTTGATGCTGGGCTCAATCAGATATTGTTGAAGACGTTGAAAGGCTACATCTTCTTTGAGAAAATTGATTTGGGTTGTCTTGTTTTCTAGAAGCTATAGTTCTTTTTTAGTAGGAGGCCTATCGAAAGGAATGAGTATCTTTTAGTTCAAGTGTTCTACTTGAATGCCTTTTTTGAGGACCATAAATGGAATGATCTGTTGAACAAAAGGGGTGCCTAAGATTACAGGGTGAGTAATATCTTTGGCAAGTAAGAAGGAAGTAAAGACAGACAATGAAGAATGTTTTACCTCAACATTTGAAAGTTTGAAATTAATACCTAGTTTCTTACCATTGGCTGAGCGAAGAGTTTCTTTGGTTTTTTCAAAAAATTTTGTCAGAATGAGACCTTCCTGAATGCAGTTGAGATTAGCTCCGGTATCAACAAGTACTGGAATTTCTAAAGTTAGAGAATTTTGAATAATCAAAGTGAATCGAACATACCACCTTTGGATAGACATTTTTGAAAGATAGTTAAGGAAATTTGTATCAATAGATTCTGATATTGGTTGTTCTGGTTTCTTTTGAGAATAGAGATTTTGAAGAACTAGTTAGTCTAATTGTTGAGAGGCTTTGATTTCTCAGATGTCTTCCTTAGGAAGAGCAATTTCAGATTGAAGATCTTAAATAGTAACAGATGTCGAAGGTTTAGAAGGAAACCTGTTAAGGATATCTATTAGATTATAGGTGTTGGCAATCCTTGGATGTCGGGAAAAATGATTGGAATTTGATGAAGATGGTTGGTCAAGAATTTGCTTGAATTGCTCAAGATATTCCTTTTTATTTGCAGAATCAGCAAGCTTACTGATCAGCTCAAGGAGAAGATCCTGTTCTGTTGTCAGAGTATTGATGATTGGTTGATCATATTGGATAAAATGATAATTTTCTGTAGAATCAGAAGATGAAAAAGAAGGAATATTATCTTCCTAAATTTGGTTGAATTACTGTTCATTATCAGCATCTGAGGAATCGGAAGAAGTATCACTTAGACAAAGAATACTGTTAAGAGATTGTTTAAGATCTTCTGAAATGTCCATTGCTTGGATTCTTTTGTGACTTTGTAGAATAGGGCAAGGTGACCTGGTTGGTTACATTTGAAACAGATAACTGTTTTGGGTTGGGCTGCTATGGGCTTAGTTTTAGATCTAGACTTGGCAGCTTTATATAGATTGTAAGGTTTTGTAGGAAGAGCAGGAAGTGCTGGCCTTTTTGAACTATTGAACCTTTTCCTAAGGTGAGGAGGTCTATAGGAAGATTGTTTATGTTTATGTTTCCTACGAGTTTTGGTACTACATGAGGGTAGTCAAAATTGTTCTTAGAATGTGCCTAAGTCTTTACTTCGCTCGGTACGATCTTTAGCTATTTGTCTCAGCATCTTACCTTGACGATAGATTTCGAGAGAAACCTGTTGGATTTGGCTGGTTAATTGGCCAAAGGTAATGGTTTCATAAAGTACAACACTATTGTACTGGGTTTGGAGTTCTTCACGAACAAGATCACGAAGTGATTTTGGAAGCCCATCTAGGAATTTTTCTTTCCAGTATTGGCTGTTTCTATCAGGCTCACATAGATCCTGGTGAGAAAGGTGTCCTTATACCATTTGAAATCGGATAAGGTTTTGCATTTAAAGTTGTTCAGGATTTCAGTAGACTTGTCTCTAAAAATTCCAGGGTTACCTATAAAGGTTTTAGAGATGGTGAAGATAAGGGTTGACACAGTATTAGAAATGGGTTCTGCATCCTGAAGGATTGGTTGACCATCTGGGTTAGTTTTAACAGCATGAAAAATGTTATGCCGGTCTGCTTCAGTGAGATGTTCATCCCACCAACTTTTGAGTTGTCCTGTAAAACCTGCTGCAAGAACATGAGCTGCAAGCTAATTAGAACAGTTATTGGTAGTGCGATAAGCAGTGGCTACCAGGGTCATTTGCTGAAGTTTAAACATAATGTTGTACTCAGATTGACCATCTATGTTCCATTCATAGATGTTGTTAGCATTGTAACAATTTTGAAGAATGTTGGGAATTTCCTCAAGGGCAACATCTGGATGAGTGGCTTTAGGATAGTACAACTTTTGAGAAGTTTTCCAATTAGAATGTCTATTCAATCAGAGAGGAAGGATGCTAGGTTGTAGAGGAAGCAATTTTCCTAAATTAACAACAAGGTTTGGAGGAGATTCTGAACTATCATCAGAATAATTATTAGAAGCAGAATCAGGATCATTTTGATTTAAAATAGAAATAGAATTTTTGGAACCACCTGCTCAGGAGATTCTGGAATGATTGATTTTTCAATTTCAGCTATTCTACGTTGGAGATCAGTAAGAATAGGTTTGTCTGATGTGCTCCTATTGAGTTCTTTCCTATACTGGAGAGGAATCTTATAAGGTCGTAACAAAGGGATTGAAGGTGAAGAAGTACTAGACTCAGGAATGACCGGAGTTGAAGAAATACTTGGTTTTGAAATCAAATATTCACCAATAGTTTGCAAATATTTGTTTGTACAATTATTTTGTTCATAAATATTTTGAATGTCTTTTGGACGCAATATATCATCGTCTTTGTCTTTCCTTTTAAAAGGAGTGGCATCAATTTGTTTAGCTCCAAAAGGAATTTTGAATTTCTAACCAGGGAGAAATTCAGCAGAAATATTTTCCCCCTGGATAATTTGCCATAATTTTGAAACATTAACAGAAGAGGCAAAAGGATAATCAATATTATAGACTTCAGCATACGCTTCAAACCATAAAAAGAAATTAATTTGCTTTTGAATTGAATTTAAAAATTCATAATAAGAATCTTGAACTTTCTATTTGTCATATCCTTGAAAGTTTTCGAAGAACCATGTTCTTTTAAAACGATTTGCAAGAGAATAAAATTATTCTCTTAATTTGGTTTTGTTAATAACAAAAACATTTTGTATCGGTCCAAAGAACATTAAGTTCTCCTGCCATAGTAGAATGAGTAGGTGAGGTAGGTAAATCTGTCTCAGTATCATCAGTTTCAGGCCGGGCAACATACCTAGCTTGAGGAATCCTAGAGTCGAGATTGATATCTTGTAGATGGGTAGCTACAGAGGATACTGAATGTCGAGGTGGTTGGAATCCTGATGAAAAGGCAATAGACTGGGGATATGAAATCCTTTGGCTGAGAGATCTTTGGAAAGTAATTTCTACAGATCCACAGGAGAATTGTCTGATTTCTAATACAGTAGAATTTTCTGATTTATCAGAAGGAGCTGCATCAGTTAGAAGCTAATTAGAAGGAAGACTTACTCGACTCCAGGAGATAGGCTTGGGAGTTGAAAGATGAGATCTTTGCAAATCGGTTTGAAAAAGAACAGTTTCTCCTTTGTTAGATGTCTTCATAGCACAAGTATTAAAAGTAGAAGTTATTTCCTTATACTAAATTCTATAAATGACAGCAACAGGAAGAGAACCTATTTTGATATTGTAATTGGTAGTTTTAACATTGAGTGTCAGACTATCCAATATATTTAGATCTTGAAGAGATACAGTAAAGTTTGGAAAACAATCAAAATGAACTGGTCCATTGCAAAGTCTAGTTTCTACCATGCCTAAGAGTGAATCATTGAAATCTATGAATCTGGAATCCCGGACATATAGGAGGAGAGAAGTATTAAGTGTTAGTGTTGTGCCCTAGAGACAATCACTTGTACATTATATATGACATATTTTATTTTAATAAAAGGAATTATTTATTTTACAGTTTCTTTTATTTACTTTAGTAATACAACTGTTCGATAAAGTTCCTAGTACAATACTGTGTTAAGAAAATCATGATAGAGATCATGATATGAGATTCCTACAACACTATATAGTGTTAGTACTTAAATTGCCCCTAGTCATAGTATTAATGAGACAGGACATCATTAATGCGTTAAGACTAGCATGTGTTAGACTTCCTAATCTGATCAAGCGGTGGTTCTCATAACCGTGAGTATTGAGATACTCAAAGTTAATACATGGATGCTTGTTAATGGAATGAGTTTATTGGATGACCTAGCTATGAGATAATCACATGGATAACTATTTAGTGTCAGTGATATAATCTCAATATAGCAAACGTACAAGTATATTTAGATTTGAGATCTCCAAGGTACTTTGTTTGCTAAGCATTGTACTTTGATTCCAATCTCTGGAGCTCGATCGAGGGCCGCCTATGGGATGGATATTGGGTACATTGTGAGGTAAACAAAAGTAGTTGAGAGGGTCAATAAAGGATTCACCACTCCTAATAGTATGGGCGAATATCTCACGGCCACTTGTAGGAATTACTACTGAGAAGTCCTTGGCCAAGGTGATTGTGTATTGGAAACAGTTCCAATTAATACACATCTAGAGTAGTGGGTTCCTGGTACAAGTACTATTGTATTCGGGCCAGAATTAATTCTGGAGGGAGTTGGCACTAATTCCGCTCTCCAAACCAAATGAGATATTGTATGATGAAATGAGTTAATTGCACTGAAGTTTGTTAGTGAATAGTTCATGTCAAGCCACTTGACTTCCTGGACTCTTGGGTGGTCATGATGTGTTGCTAGATATCGCTCATGATATGGGAATATATGTTTATTAATTGATGAATTAATAAACCAATCCTGATTAGAATTAATAGGATTAATTCTAATTAATTATGGACTATTAATCTAAAAAACGTTTGGATTAATTCATGTTTGCTACCAATTAACTGGGAACCTAATAGGTCACACACAATAGATGATTATATACTCAACATGTTATTTGATAACATAGTGGGATTGATTGAAAGAAAGGGAAATTGTTGTGGACAAATTATAATTAGTTATAATTTATGGTCCAAATTATAATTGTGAGAATTTAATATTTTCAATTATAATTAGGGAATTATAATAGGATTAGAATTCTCATTTTTGGTAGGGGATTTTTCGTGTAACATATAGTTGTATTACACGAAACCCTAGCTAAGTGTAAGACACACAAAAACTCACTCTAATACTAACATACACAATTCTCTATTCTTTCTCTCTTTCTCTCAATTGTTCTTGAGAAACAACCCTAGCCACCACTTAGTGTTTCTGCTAGCATAGAAAACTTTGTGCTGGAGTGTATCCTCTGTGTGAATTACTGTTAGATATAATCACACACTGTGATTATAGTGGTTAGACATTCAACTCATGTGGAGGTTGATCAAGAGGATTGTTGGATCGCGTCTCGACTTGAAGAAGACACCTTTGTTCTTTGAACGATCAAACAAAGGTAAAAAGCTGTTATCTTTACTCTCATTATGTCTTGTTTTTCACAGATATACGGGTTCTGAGATGGTATCTCGTTTTATTTTTCCGTTGCGCCGTATAGGATACGAGCCTAAGATACCCAACAGTGGTATTAGAGCCATGCTATGTGTGGTCTACGGACATTGTTTTTGGTATGAAAACTGGTTTAATGTATTCGTGTTTATCTTTGTTTGCTGTGAAAATTGTTTTCACTCGAGTCGAAATCGTTTCGAACATTATGGATTGGGTCCATAGCACAATATGATTGTGTTAAAAGTCACAACGTATTTCAAAAGATACTTTCTTTAGGTGCTGAGAATTTTCTACAGAAAAACGTTTTCTTGCGACGTGGTTGTTGCCTTCCGTTTTATCTTAATTTTCTGTTTTGGTTTTATTTAAACTAACAAATTGGTTGTTTTTTTGAGTTTCAAAATAGAAAATTCTGTTGAGAATTGTTCTCACTGATCTGTTATAGAAGATTAGGGCACTAGAAATTATTTCTGGAAAATTTTCAAAATCGCTACCACTGTTCCCGAATACAGCTGACGCCAGTTTTGTGATGTTTTGCGAACATCCAGAAATCGTTTCTGGAAAGCTTTTTCTAAAAAATCAGAACACAGCTGGCGCCTGCTCTGGCTTCCAAACCAGCACTGGTTCTGCTCTATTTGCGACGTTCCAGCTATTTTAAAAAAAAAATTGGAATAGAATTTTGAAAGGAAAAAAATCTCATTTGATGAGAGGCGGTAAAATAAAAATTTTTCCATGGGAGCGCTGCCCCCTGACCCCCACCCACAGACCAGCCAGCGAGACCGCCGTTTTCATTGCCAGAGACATAATCTAAAAGCATTTTCTCAAAATTAGTTTTGAGACAAACAATTTTATTTTTCAAAATAGTGATTTTGAAAATTTAAAATTAATGTATTTTTCTAAAATATTGATTTTAAAATTTGTTTTATTTTTCCAAAATAATGATTTTGGAATAATAAAAGTATATGTTTATTTTGTTTAAGCATAGTTAATGGCATGGTGGATGGTTATGGACTAAAACGAATTATATATATTCATGCATTTTACAGTTTTGGTTTTTTATGAAATAGGTCCTGTGTGTCCTACCTTCTCTAGAATTCTTGTGTAATTCTTTTTTCATCTAACTCCCCTCGAATGTAACTCAAGGTTTTCTTTCTTTAGGAAATTATGTAATTAGTTTACATAGGTTAGATAGGAGTAGAATTATTTTATTTTGGAGATGGCAACCAAAACAAGGCGAGAAGGTAAGACTTTCTACTTAAATCATGCATGAACACATAGGGTTAACTATATTAATTTTTTTTATGGCTAAAAGAAATTAATTTAGGGTAAAGTCCATAACCGTACCACGTAATCGCTTTATTACCATGATTATCAATTATGTGATTTATTGATTTTTATGCATGTCATCCAATGAAATCACTAAAAGGAACAAATCCCTTAATTAATATTAAACCTAATTCCTTCCGTTAATATAGTAAGAACGAGAATCCTTTTTCGAGACCAAGTTGTTGGGCAAACCCAAGCCTACTTGACATTGGGCATGTTCAAGCTATGGAATTAAATTCCAGATTAATGGGTCAGGTTTAACTAAATTCTTTATCCCGGTTGGGCAAACTCAAGTAAAAAAAATTTAGAGGAAAAGTTGGGGTAGCCCAAAAGGGTTTAAGATTAAAAGCTGTTAATTACCTAATGATCTAGTAGTTACATATGATATAATTGGTATTGGATACCTACCAATGAACTTAAGAATGGTTTGTTGGGCAAACCCAATGTTATTCTTGAGGAATTTGGATACCGGTCCACTAGGAAAGCTTCCAATAGACTTTCCCGAATCAGTAGTGGAGGCTATTGGTTTAAGTAAAATAGTGGAGTAAAAATACGTTTAATTAAAGTCTTAATTATTTGTATATCATGTACATATACAAATAGCTAATACTCTCTATCTTTACATCTAGGTCACTTGCATCGTGTCAACAAACTTGAACTTACATAGCATCTTGGAAACCAACAAGTTAACCGAATCAAATTATCTCGACTGGTATAGAAATTTGAAAATCATTCTCAAATCAGAAAAGTTGCTCTACGTGCTAGATGCTCCTATTCCGCTATCACCAGCTCAAGATGCTCATGCTGATGAGCATGCTGTCCACAAGTGGCACAAGGAGGATAGTGATACAGCATCATGTATTATGCTGGCATCCATGACTCTCGAGTTACAAAAACAGCACGAGCATATAGATGCTCAATCGATGATACTACATCTTCGAAAGCTTTTTGATACCTATGCTAGAACTGAGAGATACGAGATCTCGAAGCAACTATTCCGTTGCAAAATAGCAGAGGGTTCTTCTGTAGCCACTTATGGGCTAAAGATGTTGGGTTCGATAGAGAAGCTTGGATCTCTCAGGTTTGCAATGGATAATGACTTAAGTGTTGACTTAATTCTGCAATCTTTATCTAATACTTTCTCATAATTTGTGATTAATTATTAGATGAACAAGATTGAGTCCACCATTCTTGAGTTGATCAATCTTCTCAAAACTGCGGAGTCCTCCATGAAGAAGGATTCCAATGCGGTTTTAATGATAGAATCTTCCTCTTCTAAGAAGAAAGTTCAAAAGAAGAAGAAGAAGGCTCTCATGAAGCCCAAAGGTGGAGTGAACAAGAAGGACGCAACTACCAAAGGCCCATGCCATCATTGTGGGAAGATGGGCCACTGGAGGCGTAATTGCAAAGCCTGCTTAGAGACCATTAAGGACAAGAAGCAGAAGAAGAAGCTTACAATTACTTCTACTTCTACTCCAGGTATGTTTATGATTGAGATAAATACTGCTTTTAGAAATAAGATATGGGTATTAGATACCAGATGTGGATCTTATTTGTGCAATAACTTGTAGGGACTAAAGAGCAGTAGAAGGCTAGAGAAAGGCGACGTGGACCTACGTACTACAAATGGGGGAAAGGTTGCTGCACTTGTTGTGGTGGCATACGAGTTGAACCTACCTTCGGGATTAATTCTAGAACTGCAAAACTGTTATTATGTACCAATTTTAATGAAAAATATTATCTCTGTTACGTGTTTAGACTTATGTGGATTTCATTTAATATTTAAGAATAAATGTTGTTCTTTTTCATTGAATGATATTCATTATGGTTCAGCAACTTTAGTTAATGGTTTATATGTTTTAGACTTGGTTAATTCAATTCTCAATATAAATAATAAGAAATCTAAAATAGATAATTCTAACACCTTTTACTTATGGCATTGTCATTTGGGTCATGTAAACGAAAATCGTGTTTCTAAGTTATACAAGCTTGGTGACTTAGGGTCATTTGATTATGAATCATATGGCACATGCGAGTCTTGTTTACTAGGTAAAATGACTAAAACTCATTTTCTAGGAAAATGAGAACGGGCCAAGGAGTTATTAGAACTAATACATTTAGATGTATGTGGCCTAATGTTAATACAAGTAAGAGGAGATTATAACTATTTCATAACATTTATCGATGATTTCTCACAATACAAGTATTTGTATTTAATGAAATACAAATCTGAGGCCTTTGAAAAGTTCAAAGACTTCAAGAATAAAATAGAGAAACAACTTAGCAAAAGTATTAAGACTCTACGATCTGATCGAGGAGGAGAATACTTGAGCCATAAGTTTCTGAGTTATCTTAGAGATAATGAGATATTATCTCAATGGACTCCACTACATACACCTTAACATAACGGTGTATCTGAGAGAATGAATTGAACCCTTTTAGACATGGTACGAACCATGAGGCTTCTGTAGACCTACCAAAATCATTTTGGGGGTATGCACTAGAGACTTCTATTTATATACTAAATAGAGTTCCAACAAAAACGGTTGATTCTACCCCATTTGAGATGTTCTTTGGTAAGAATCTAAAGTTATCTCACTTGCGAGTATGGGGCTGTCCTGCCTTTGTTAAAAGGCCACAGTCAGACAAACTTAATAATAAGTCTGACAAGTATTTGTTTGTGGGATATTCGAAAGAATCTTTCAGATATTACTTCTCTCTACCCTCTGAAAACAAATTGTTTGTTTCGAAGCATACCGTCTTCCTAGAGAAGGAGCACATGCGCAAAGGGGATAGTGGGAGTAAGATTGAACTTAGTGAAGTTCATGAAGATCAAACAAACGAGGATCAACCGTCTAACTCCACATCTATTGAGAGAATAGATGAACCTTCTGATACACAAGAATCTCATAGATCTAGTAGGATACGTGCGGCACCTGAGAGATATGGATTTCTCATTAGTGACCACAATGATGTATTGCTCATAGATGAAGACGAGCCTACTACCTACAAGGATGTTCTGAACAGTTTAGAATTTGGCAAATGGCTTAAGGTCATGAAGTCAGAGATGGATTCTATGTACAACAACCAAGTATGGACTTTGGTTGATCCACCTAAAGGAATTAAACCTATTAGGTGCAAGTGGGTTTTCAAGAAGAAAACGGACATGGATGGTAACTTAGTTACCTATAAAGCACGACTAGTGGTGAAGGGTTATTGTCAACAACATGGTATTGACTATGATAAAATCTTCTCGCTAGTAGCCATGTTGAAATCCATCAGGATACTTCTAGCCATTGCTGCTTATCATGATTATGAGATTTGACAAATGGATGTGAAAACAGCTTTCCTAGATGGAAATTTGACTGAGGAAGTGTATATGACACAACCTGAAGGTTTCATATCCAATGATAGCACAAAGGTGTGTAAGTTACAAAGGTCCATTTATGGACTTAAGCAAGCTTCTAGGAGTTGGAACATCCATTTTGATGAAACAATCAAAGAGTTTAGTTTTATTCAAAACATGGATGAACCTTGTGTATACAAGAAGGTTAGTGGGAGTGCAATCGTTTTCTTATTATTTTATGTAGATGACATATTGCTAATAGGAAATGATATACCTGTCTTGCAAACGTTTAAAGTTTGGTTGTCCAAACAATTCTCCATGAAAGATCTTAGAGAAGCAACATATGTTCTTGAAATAAGGATTTATAGAGATAGATCCAAAAGGTTGCTTGGTCATTCGCAGTCTACATACATAGATAAAATGCTAAAGAGGTTTAGTATGGATCAATTCAAAAAGGGATTCTTACCTATGTCACATGGTGTAAGCCTTTCAAAGTCGATATCTCCCAAGACACAAGTTGAAAGGGATCACATAAGTAAGATTCCATATGCTTTGGTAGTTAGATATATCATGTACGCTATGATATGTACTAGGCTCGATGTATCTTGTGCTCTCAGTTTGATGAGCAGATACCAATCTGACCCTGGTGAGGGTCATTGGGCGGCTGTAAAGAACATTCTTAAGTACTTACGAAGGACTAAGGATATGTTCTGAGTATATGGAGAAGGTGATTTGAAAATAAACGGATATACTGATGCTAGTTTTCAATCTGACAAAGAAGATTTCAAATCACAATCAGGTTACGTGTTTACGTTGTGCGGAGAGGCAATAAGTTGGAAAATTTTCAAACAAAAGACTATTACCGACTCTACGACAGAAGCTGAGTACATAGCTGCTTCTGAAGCAGCTAAGAAAGTTGTCTAAGAAAGTTGTTTGGATCAAGAAGTTCATGATGAAACTGGGTGTGGTTCCTAGTACTGTTGGTCCAATAACTTTGTATTGTGATAACAACAGAGCCATTGCACAAGCAAAGGAGCCACGGTCTCACCAATGATCTAAACACGTACTGCGATGCTATCATCTGATCCGGGAGATCATAGATAGGAATGGTGTAAAGATAGAGAGAGTTTTCATGGATGAGAACATAACTGACCTGCTTACAAAAGCACTATCCCAAAAGAAACATGATTGTCATGTTAGTCATTCGGTATTAGATACATGAATGATTGGCTTTAGTGCAAGTGGGAGTTTGTTAGTGTTGTACCCTAGAGGTAATCACTTGTACAATATATATGACATATTTTATTTTAATAAAATATATTATTTATCTTACAGTTTCTTTTGTTTACTTTAAATAATATAACTGTTCGATAAAGTCCCTAGTACAACACTGTGTTAAGGAAATCATGATAGAGATCATGATATGAGATTCCTACTACACTATATGGTGTTAGTACTTAAATAATCTCTAGTCATAACATTAATGAGATAGGACATTATTAATGCGTTAAGACTAGCATGTGTTAGACTTCCTGATCTGATCAGACGGTGGTTCTCATAATCGTGAGTATTGAGATACTCAAAGTTAACACATGGATGCTTGTTAATGGAACAAGTTCATTGGATGACCTAGCTATGAGATAATCACATGGATAATATTTAGTACCAGTGATATAATCTCAATATAGCAAACGTACAAGTATCCTTAGACTTGAGATCTCCAAGGTACTTTGTTTGCTGAACATTGTACTTTGATTCCAATCTTTAGAGCTCAATCGAGGGCCGCCTATGGGATGAATATTAGGTACATTATGAGGTAAATGAAAGTAGTTGAGTGGGTCAATAAAGGATTCACCACTCCTAATAGTAGGGGCGAATATCTTACGGCCACTTATAGGAATTACTACTCGAGAAGTCCTTAGCTAAGGCGATTGTGTATTAGAAACAGTTCCAATTGATACACATCTAGAGTAGTGGGTTCCTGGTACAAGTACTATTGTATTCGGTCTAGAATTAATTCTGGAGGGAGTTGGCACTAATTTCGTACTCCAAACCGAATGAGATATTATATGGGGAAAAGAGTTAATTGCACTGAAGTTTGTTATTGAATGATTCATGTCAAGCCACTTGACTTCCTGGACTCTTGGGTAGTCATGATGTGTTGTTAGATACCGCTCATGATCTGGGAATATGAGTTTATTAATTGATGAATTAATAAACCAATCTTGATTAGAACTAATAAGATTAATTCTAGTTAATTATGGATTATTAATCTCAAAGACATTTAGATTAATTCATGTTCGCTACCAATTAACTGGGAAACCTAATAGGTCACACACAATAGAGGATTATATACTCAAGATGTTATTTGATAACATAGTGGGGTTGATTGAGAGAAAGAGAAGCTGTTGTGGATAAATTATAATTAGTTATAATTTATGGTCCAAATTGTAATTGTGAGAACTTGATATTTCCAATTATAATTAGGGAATTCTAATGAGATTAGAATTCTCATTTTTGGTAGGGGATTTTTTGTGTAACATATAGTTGTATTACACGAAACCCTAGCTAAGTGTAAGACACACAAAAACTCACTCCAATACTAACATACACGATTCTCTCTTCTCTTTCTTTCTCGATTGTTCTTGAGAAACAACCCTAGCCACCACTTAGTGTTTCTGTTAGCACAGAAAACTTTGTACTTGAGTATATCCTCTGTGTGGATTACTGTTAGAGATAATCACACACTGTGATTGTAGTGGTTTGACGTTCAACTCATGTGGAGGTTGATCAAGAGGATTGCTGGATCGCATCTCGACTTAAAGAAGAAGCTTTTGTTCTTCGGACAATCAAACAAAGGTAAAAAACTGTTACCTTTACTTTCATTATATCTTGTTTTCCACACATATGCGGGTCCTGAGATGGTATCTTGTTTTATTTTTCTGCTGCGCCGTATAGGATACGAGCCTGAGATACCCAATATCAAGTCCTTCTCTGGAGAGGGTTTTGGATGCAATTTGGACAAATCCAAAATGGAGATAATTATATTTTTATTGAAAATGTTGGATTGCACTGGCAGAAAGAAGTCTAATTTCTTTACAGTCAGAATCAATTTGAACTATTTCTTCAACAGTCCGAATGACATAGTCACTAGTAAGTGACTATTTAGGAGATTTATAAATCTCATTGGGGGAAAACTTGGGGATTTTTTAGTTGTCAATAGATTGTTGAAGGCCAGAGAAATTAAACTCTTTCTTCAATTTTTAAGAATTTTGAGAAGAAGTATTGGAGAAAGAAGAGGACGGAGTGGATTTGGAAAAGGGACGGAGGAAGAAAGACATGATGAAAATCTTTAAGAAAAGTAGTTAAATAAAATGCACAAAAAATAGATGGATGTACTTACTTCCCGTAACTTGGTGATCATCATCGTCAAGTTCCATAAGAAAGATATTCAAGTTCTCAGTTAGTTATGATGTAAAACATGGAGATCTATTTGTGAGCATAATAGACATGAACGTTAGTCAGTAAATAGAGGATAGATCTATAGAGTCAAATATAAGATCTGAGAGAGATAAGGCCATGGGAATAAATTCTTATCTCATACAAGTCCCGAGTCAATCAATGATGTATAGGTAATCCTGGAATTTTCAGAGAAAAGTCTACTGAAATCCTGAACAACCTTAAATGCAAAACCTTATCCGATTTCAAATAGTATAAGAATACATTTCTCACCAAGATCTATGTGAGATCTGGTGGAAACAACCAATACTGGAAAGAAAAATTCTTAGATGGGCTTCCAAAATCACTTCGTGATCTTGTTCATGAAGACCTCCAAACCCAGTACAATGGTGTTGTACCTTATGAAACCATTACCTTTGGCCAATTAACCAACCAAATCCAACAGGTTGCTCTCAAAATCTATCATCAAGATAAGATGCTGAGACAAATAGCTAAAGATCGTGCCTAGCGAAGTAAAAGACTTAGGCACATTCTGTGAACAATTTGGACTACCCTCATGTAGGTTGGGCTGCTATGGGCTTGGTTTTAGACCTAAACTTGGAAGCTTTATATGGATTGTAAGGTTTTGTAAGAGGAGCAAGAAGTGCTGGCCTCTTTTCTGATATCGGCTATGGTGGTGTTCTTAAACAAGTCAAAGATGGCAAAATGCATATAGTTGCATTTGCATCAAAGCATTAGAATAGTTCTTAGCAGAACTATCCTACCATATTAACCTATGCTTATTGACCTATGATTGGTTATGCAACAAGTACTATCCTAGGAAATAATTACTTTTAGAAAAGCTCTCAAACTATTCATGCTTATGTGGGTTAGATCTAGTAGATATATGATATACTATCTTAATATGCATTGTTTGAGTCACATACATTACCATGTCAAATGATAAGATTTCATAAGCATAAAACATCGTCTTCATACACCTATGCTTATGTGGGTTTTGGTTTTATTTAGGTATACCTAAGAAGCCTAGCACTTGATTTGTTTGCTTGAGTTTTGTTGTTTTATCAAAAATGTTATTTTTAAAATAAGAATATTTATGGGATAGTCCATTCTTTTGTAAAAGCACTTCTCTTTTATGCGTGAGCTATTTGTCATTTATAATAAATTGTTTTAAGAACTTCTCTTTTTTACTTCTATCGTACAAGATAACTTTATGAGCTCAGAATATTAGCATACATACATAGAATATTATTATTGGGTTTGCTTAAGCTTAATTGTATAAATACTTGAAATCTTGAATGCATACTTATTCATATTTCTTTACAAATTATGTTTTATGAAATAAAAATATCGGATACAATATCTAGTTCTTTTATGAGTTCTACGTTCATGCATGGAATAAATACTATGTTATAAATTGGTTGCTTTTGAATTTTTTTGAAATTTCTATTAAGCTAGCATACAAATACCTTGTATGTAAAATGCTGCAGTTTCTTTATGCATAGTACATCATTTGACTTGCCTATAGTAATACGTAGACGAGTATTTCATACATATGTTCCTAATGAGGATTGACCTTTGTGACAAGAAGATACCACCTCAATGTCAATTTGGTTCTTGTAGCCACATTATTCCTAGGGAAGTACTTAGAGATATTGTTGTGGTCTAAGCTATTGCCAAAACGATAGAGATACTTCAGGAACTTATGAAACTATAGAGGACACTGACAACTTTTCTCCCAAAAACAAGTGTTGCCGCTATAGATGCTGCTACACGGACCAAGAATGGAAAAAATAATAGGTCAGTTAAAAAGACTTCAACCGCAACCACACGTTTTCCTAAGAATGAGGCAGCTAGGCAGCAGTGGAGGAATCAAAGGAATCAACTACGAATGGTACCAGTGAGTACTGTATTAGGAATAGTAACCTTCCATTACTGCAGGGAAAAAAGGCACAGACAAAAGGATTGTTGGTCCAAGAAGTCGAACAAAAGATGTTTCAATTGTGGGGATGCTACACATTTGAGGGGAGGTTGTTAAAAGATATCCTGGCCCAATTAAGGAAACTCTATCCTATTATCAATGGAGGAAATGCTGCCAATGGAGTAAAAAAGATGAAGCTGTAGGTGAAGATCAAAGTATTTACTACAACTAGATAGGACTTGGGCTCAAAAGCAACAGGGTAAACTTTTTTATTTTAACTTCTGATAGGATATGCAAGTTTATCATAGTATCTTGCATCTAATATATTATGTAGAATACTATTCACTAAATGGTGATAGTTGTGATTTGGCCTATGAAATGTTTGGGCACGTTCTTTCGTGTAAGGAGATAGAATTGATAAGTTTTATCTAAGAGGAGGAGTTTTATGTGAGATAGCAAATTTGCCATGGAAGTTAATTCACATGTTGTACAAGGACTAGAATATCATATTGAATATAGATTCATTGTTAAAACTATGTGTCTAAAATGATAATAAAGACAGAAGTAGTACATACTTGTAAGATTGGTTGGTTATGAATTAATTGTCGAGAAGGTGAGGCCAAGAAAATGGAGATTAATATTAGGAACGAGGGATTGTAAGCTAATGTCGAAGGAATGCTAGGAACATCCAGCTTCATTATTTGGTGTGGACATGAACCATAAGTGTGGATGAAACTTGTGTGGGTAAAGGTTTCTTTAATATTTTTCTATAAAGTCTACATTACATTTGCTTTGGGAAGAATTTGCAGTGAGAGTAGTGTTAGGCACGGAAGAGTTGAAGTTGGTTCTGGCAATGTTTAGGGACATAAGCTCTTGACTAGATTGGTAAGTGTGAATTTTAGTTGAACACAATCTTATTTCGGGATATGCAGCAATTAAGGATAAGAATAAGATAAGTACTAATTAGGTGTAGGGTATTAACACTTGAAGCAACCTAAGAATAACGCGGGAAGTAGAAATTTATTAGTGTTAGCAGTCCCATTAGGGATTCACAACCCTTGCATTACCATAATCTGGATACTATAGATAGATACGCTTATTTGTACGACGAAAAGTGTGTGAAGAAGCTTTAAGAGTTCAAGAAAGGATACCTACATCTATGGTAATTCCGCTAAAAGAAGAACTTCTATCGTCAAATATAGAGGTATCTAAGAAAGAAACTGTATTTTTTATCTTCTTAGGCAAATGACCACTCTTCTTGACTTTCTATTTCTTTGAAGCTTCGACTTGCCTAATTTCTTCTTTTGTCTTTTGTTGTTGCTATGAGGTTACTCCTAGGACTTTGTTATCTAAGATACCCATAAGGACTTCACTATTGTTCATAGATGTTCGTCAACAAACTCATCAATAATATACCAATACTTTTTCTATATCATCCCCATGTTGATTTTACATTTCTTGTTGATTCGGGACCTTATCCTTTCATTTTACATTTACTTTATTCATTTGATTTAGCATAGCTTGACTTGTGTTTTCTTTCTATAGATCTTCCTCTTTCTCAAAATCCTAATGTCATTATCTGCTCAGTCTTTTGCTTAATATTTTTTGTTACTTCCTATAAATACTTGTTGACCTTTAAGCAAGTAGAAGCCAAGGTCATCATCAATAATAACCACTTCTTTGATAATCAAGTATTTCAATCTTTTCACTTTCTTACCCTTTAATTTTTTCTGAATCACTATTCTTTCCTTAATGCTAGGATTTTTCTCTGACCTTTAGCTCTTCTCCTTATCAAATTTATAACTTCCAATAGATTGGATATGCAAGACAATACGAGATTAGCCTGTCATGGGATAAGTTAACTTTACCAATTTGAGGACGAGGCAACTAAAGCTTCAAGTCAGTGACCAAACATTCTTAATGTTAACTCCTAGTAGAGGAATTTTAAAGCACTCAACGGGAGGCAAGTTGAGTTCAAAGTATTTAGGACTGTTTCAGGTAATCAAGAGGATTGGTCCTCTTACATATCGATTGGATCTATTGGAAGAGTTAACTGAGATGCATGATGTATTTCATGTATCCCAGCTGAAAAAATATAATCTTGATCCGAATTAAGTGCTAAACGAAGAACCATAAGTCTTGCAACCAAGCCTGAGTTATGTGGTAGACCAGTAAAGTTTATAGATCGAAGTGTAAAGATATTGTGGAATAAAAAAAATACTAATAGTGAAAGTTTTATAGGACCATCACAGTACAAAGGATGCCATGTAGAAAATGGAAGAATGGGTAAAGCAGAAGAATCCTAATTTGCATTAGAAGTATGACACCTTGAATTTCAGGACGAAATTCCCTTAGAAGGAAAGGATGTAATACCCTACCTAGAACCGCCCTTAGACATATAGGGCACTGGGCATTGCATGACATGTTATTTGAGCATAAAATGCTTCAATGCATTTATACGTGGGTATTTATTTATTGTGTTTGCTGATATGTGCATTTGCCTAGTAAGTTTTAGTGGTACTATAATTTGGATTAGTTGGAGTTGTATTTTGAGGAGTAGAATTTAATGCGAGAATATAAAATGTAGTGGATAAGGGTGAAAAGAGTTTGTTGGGAAAATAGTTAAATAGGGATTGATATGGTCTAGGGGTTAAAGCTTGGTGTTTTATTCTTGGAGACCAGAGTTTGAATCCCAACATGTGTTAATTCTTTTTCTCTTTTTTTTTTATTCCTTTGGCCGAAATTCTCCTATCTAGGCTCCACTCTTGGGATTTGTTCCTAACACATAGGAGTTTAAAACTCTCTTGGATAAAAAGATAAAAATTAAAATTTTATCTTTTAATCCCTTTTAAATAGCCATTATATTTTATAAAATTTATCTATTTAAACATCTACATCTTTATTTTTGAAATACTATCCACTATCTTATTTTTATTTTTCCATTGAAATCATTATTAATCCCTAAAACGTAGGTTAGCCGCCACTAGGGTGGACAAACCTACTAAAATCTAGCTAAAGAGATAATTCTGATTTAATTATCTTCTATAAAATGCCACTTATCTTATTTAATATTTATTAAATACAATTTTAGCTATATCGTGATGTTATAGTTACCATATTAGATATAAAACCCTACAAGATGATTTTTATTTAAATTTTAGAGATAATAGGATAAAATCTGATTTTTATTTTGTTTATTTTTAAATCTACTATTTATCTTTTACCAAAATTCCACTTTATTAATTCGAGATAAAATTCATCTATTTTATAGCCATATAGCCGCCACCTGTAGGGGATTTAAAACACTAGAAAAACTCTTAGGAAGTCCTGAAAATCTTCTTAAAATCTAGAAGATAAACTTTATCAGATAATCTAAGTACATCCCTAACGTGCACATTTTCATTTTTTGGTCAAAGCTCCCTCTCTTCTCTTCTCCTAGCCGGCCATCTAGAGCTCTCAAAGCAGCCATTCCATTTTTCTTTAGCTCAAGAAAATGAATAGCATAGAAGTATACACAAACTTGCCCAAAACCCTAGTCTATTTTTGGCTACCATACACCCGCACATCAAATGCAACATAAACATGACCATACACAATTTGCACACATCAAACTACCCAAAGATCTTCCCCTCTCTTGGCCTCTTTGCTAGTATTAAGCAAGTGGTCATTTTTTGGTTCTTCTTGCGTGCATAAAACACCCAAGACAACCCTTCTGGGTTCCTAACCAAAAGAGACCAAAAACCTCTTCCCTTTACACACATTTTCTTACCAAAACCAAGAGACTAAGAAGATCTATTAGAAAGGCCACACATACATAAATCCTAAAACCATTTTAGTTCTCTATGCTATTTCACTCCAAATAAACTACACACTCTCTCGTAGCAACACCAAACTATCTTCAAGGTAATACTCCTATTTTTCTTCTCTCTCTCTCTCTCCTTTCTTCTTCTCTCTTAAAACTCAAAACACTAAGAGAAGTTCTTGGTTTTGATTGACATACCCATGTACAAAACCATTTGAAGATTCTTATCTTCTCCATTCAAACAAACTCTCCTTAAGGTGATTATTTATTCTTAATCTTTCTTTTCTTTTCTTTCCCTCTTCTATTCATTCTTCAAGCTAATTAAAGGGCTGATCTTTTATTTATTCTCCTACCGAATAGACTTTCTAATTTTAAGGCCAAGAGTTCATCTTTTCTTCTTTGGGATTCACTCTAGGCTCAAGGAGGCAATCTCTAACCATAGCATTATCTTACTTACTATTCTGGACGTAATCCGAGATACTCATCCTTAGTGATTTTATTGGAATTATGGATGCCTGATCTATATGTTGTTTTTATAAGAATGTATATAAAGATTCTAACATGATAAACATAAATAGTTAGGATTATTAAGTATGGTAGATTGGTTATTGATCTATGCAAATGTGAATCTAAGCCACGTTATACCTTGTGACTTTAGGTCTAGATCTATGTTTGTGATAGATAAGATGTGATCTTCTGATTTAGTTGGTGATGTTTTGATAATTGTATGATCATGGAGGCTCTATGTTATTCAATTAGATGATTTTGGTGGTTTAAAAGAAATCAATCTTGATTTGTGTTTATGAGCATGTCATTGGAAGATTGTGATTATTGTTGATAACTTGGTTAGTCTAAGTTTCTTGTAGTTAATTTATAGGGCCTAATCGTATTTATATTTTCCTAGTTATTTGAAAATATTTTGTGATATTTTGAGTTGAATAAATAGTCATTCATTACCTATTTGATGTTTTGCTTATGGAAAGTGTTCTTGGTGAATTTGTACAGGAATTGGATGATTTTTAGTGAAATCGGAGTTTTCCAAACTTGACTTGGCACCTGCTCAGAGTGATTGAACTGGCTGTGGATTGATTCTGGAAAAAAAGAGAAAATAGAGCTCAAATCAGGATTGTTCCAGTGCACCGGCCTAGACAAAATGACCCGGCACCGACCCTACTCTGTTGAGACAGTTTAATGTTTTTTTTCATGTCAAATTGAAAATTTTCAAAGAGGTTAATTTGTTCCCAAGTTGTATTCGATTCAGGGCTTTTGAAGGAAGAATTTTAGCAACCAAAAGGCCTATTTAACGAAGAACAAGAGGAGAATAACATATGATTCCGAGGAGCAAAAGAAAAAATAATTCATTGAAGAAGAATTCATCACTCAAGGAGCATTAATTCAAGAAGGTTTCAAAGGAGAAAGAAGAGGGCTTGTCTGTTTGTTCTTTCTAATACGTTTGTTTTCTTTTTCTTTAAATAATGATGAGATTAATGTTATAATTATTTTTGAATTCATGATATTGTAATTCATTTAATCTTTGATCAATTGGTTGTTGTTTTACTTGCATTTATTTGGTATATTGATGAAGTTGAATTTATGCCTAATGGACTTGGAAAACGAAATTAGATTGAGTTCAATTTTGATTCATTCTATATAATTGTTATCTTAACTAGATTGGGAAAGAAGGTTGAGAATTTAACTTAAGTAATCAAAGGTTAGTTAATTTTGCCTAGAGTATAGTGTTGTTGGCTAATTTCATGTTTATATCGCTTAGAGCATAGGAATATTTATGAGGAATGAGTTTAACGCATTTTTTTTATTATGTTAGTTTGATTGGAAAATCTACTAATTTAATCAAGAAAGAGTGATTCCATGAATTGGAAAAAATGTAATTTCTATATTTTATTCCTTCGTGATGCCAAGATAATGATTGATTCTAATAAGTATTGGATAATTCATATCATGTTCTTGAGATTTGATTTCATATTTTTTTTCTCCAAGAGTTATGTATATATTTTGTGTTTATTTTTATTTTTATTTTGAATCTTTATTAACCTAATTGGTAGGTTAAATATTCAATAAAAAGTTATTAGTGTGTACTTATTTTTTTAGGATCGTTACTCATTAATTCCCTTTACTATGCTTAATGATGGGTATACTTACTCATATATATAATTTGAAATTAATATTTTAATTTAAATTTGATTGGGAATGAGCTTGATAATTGCATGATTTTTTATATGCCCAAATTCTACGCATAATTTATTTTAGTATAATTGGATCATATAAATATTTAGATCAGCATAAGAACAATAGTTGTTGTTTGATGAATTGATGTACGTTTATGATGATAAAATACATGGTTAAAGTCATAAGTCTGTTGACTTATATATTTTTTTATGATTGTGCTATGTTTTGGGAATGGATTCTAATCGTAATATTATATGATTCTAGATAAAGGGAATAATTGAAGTTAAGGATTGAATCAGTTGATTTTTCTTATCTAACTGAACTATTTCAAGTAAGTCTTTGCATAAATGTTTTATAAAATGAGGTTCTTATTTGCAAGTCACATGCTAAATGTTGATTGTACTGAGAAAACTTGAGATTACTTGGGATGCAAGCATGGTTAAAAGGTCAGGGTGAGTTTCTCAGTAGATGGCCACCTCTAAGGGATAAGTTCTACCTGGACAAGGCATCAATTTTAGTTAGTCAGGCCAGTCCAAGCTAACACTTTAGTCCAGGAGGACTATTATTTGAAGTGGACAACCGGTTTATTCAAGTGTAGAGATGGAGGAATATCTTACCCTTGTGAACAAATCACACATTGCCCAGTGATTTAGGGTTCACTGAGAAGCTATCATGATGAAATTCTTTATCTAGAATTTAATGCAGAATTACCTAATCCCATTATTTTGTTGATGAGTGGATAGATTTCTTGAGATGTTTCTACTATACCTAAATAACTTGTTTTGTGAAATACCACTCAGTGTCTGGAAAATGATGTATTCTTGATTTGCAAACACGTTTTGTGAAATGTTTCAAATGTGCATACACGGAACACTTGAAATGTCATGAGCATACATGGGACTTACTGAGATGTATTTCTCACATCTTTTATGTCATGATTTCAAGTGGTAGCACTGAAGGTTATTACTCATTTTGAGGACTGAGTGTTTAATCCTAGTTGAAGTTTTGTATTCATTTTTCCTTTTGTGACATTTGTTGAGCTTGAGGAGGCTTGTAATCGTTTTCTATTGTAATAAGAGTTAGGCAGTTTATTATTTTTATTTTTAATTTTTTTCTTTTTCTGAGTTTTACTTCGTTATAAAGACCTATAGTCCTTTAGACAGGATGACATTCCTACATTTTTAAGGATACGTAGTATGGGATGTTACATTTTCACTTTAAAAATGATGTATATACATATCGAAGTCCTTTCTCAATTCAATTGAAGAACAATACATCATCAAATCAATTGCACTGGGATAATCAATATGAGCAATTAAGATTGGATAATCAAACATCAGATTAGAAATCCATATATTCAAATAGAAATTAATTTCGATACTAAAATCAATTGGTTCATCCCACAATTATAACTAAAGCATGTAATCCCTAATTGCTAATGTAAATTACAAAGTGAAGGAGAGAGAAAATTCATGGCCAAGTGATTTTCTGCTCTTTGTTAATAAGATCTCTTGATAATCTTCTAAGATTTCTCCTTGAATCCCCTTGAAGATCTTTGTCTCTAAGTGCTCTTGAGTTCTCTAGGGTTTTCCCAGTGTCTAGTCTCTATTTTGAGTTTAGAAAATAGGGTATTTATAGTTTTTCCTTTTACACGTTATAAAAATTTGTGAATAGGGGTTTTCTGCAGTGATGAATTGCCCTACTTAAGTCTCTTAGGCGGTGCCACTTAAGACTAAAATTATGATCTGTAAAGTTAGGTGGCACCACCTAAACCATGTTAAGCAATACCACTCAGCTGCGGAGTTTTGACTTTATTTTCCTGATTATTCTAGGCGGCGTTGCTTGAACTGATTTGTGAGGCACTGCTTAAGTCACTCCTTGGCTCCTTTTCGTATCTTCTTGTCTTATATCTTTAATAAATCATTATTCTATGATTCCTATACAAAATAAGGTGAAAAGGTACAGATGAGTAGTCAACTACGCAAGATTTCATCAAAATTATAACATAAATGATCTAATACAAGTATGAGAAGCCCTCTTAATTCCAAGAACAAATCAAAAGAATTGGTCACTCGATTCCCTATTCAATTTACACCCAAGAACTCTAGAAAAACAAGTCTACTAATACTCTTGAGATTTGTTAAATCTAGACTACTTCAAAGACACCTTAACACTCTAATCTAACAAGAGATTAGAATATCAAGGAAAGGAATTTGAAGGCATCCGAACTTAATCCTAACAAGAATACTAAGAATCTTAGCACCCATGATTAGAGAAGAAATTATATATTACTCTTTTGAAGTATAGAGACTGGATCAAATGTGAGAATAAACTCTTTAATTTAGTCTTGATAAAGATGGGAATCACCCTTAAAATTATCTCTTGAGAGAATTTGGTTTCTACCAAAGTGTTTCAAGTCTAAAAGTTATACTTTACAAGAGTTATCTCAATTTGCCCTAGCTAATCAGCAAACAAAACATAGAAATTAGGTGGCCTTAATATAAGTTTTGAGGCCTAAAATATAATACAAATTGTAAAAAAAATAAAATTACAACCAAATAAATCCAAGACTAAGCAAAATCATCCAACAAATGCACAATGTTGCCTGGCCAGGCCAGGTGGCATTACCTCTGAAGCTTTGATAATGAAACAGAGACCATGCATGCTATAAAACTAAACAAGAAAAATAATAGACATGGCATATTGGAGGCAAAAACAATACCTTTATGTGTTCTTGGTCTGTTTGGCTGAGAAGAAGAGGTGCTAACCACTGGAGTGGCTACTTGTCTCGACAACGATTCCGGTAAAAAACTAGCAATCCTTCGACTTCTTCTTGGTATGAACACAAAGCTTTTCGCTTTTCAGAATATTTCATCGCCTGATCTGTGTTGGTGAAACAACTTAGGCGAGGAATGGTCCTTCAAAATCCTTTAATATTAATTAGCAAAATCAAGAAGATGAAAAGGAAGAAAAGAAACGAGAGGAGGAGAGTAGAGAGAAGAAGCTCTGTTAGTTTTTTTTCCTATGTCGTGTGTCTATTGAAAACCAAAAACCCAACACTTCAATATATGACCTTCACCTATCCAGATAACCAAAAACCCGAGTGTTTAATATTTCAAAACATCCGGAGGCTATCAACAGAAGATGTTTGGCTTAATTTTAACTATTTTGTTCCATGAATAAAAAAAAAAAAAAAAAACCTTTAGTCCAGGCTATTAGGCTAAATATAATTTATTATTTTTCTTGGACCCAATGAACCCAAAAATAATAACCATTAATTATTTATTTCCTAGGCCTAATTAAAATAACTCAATAAATAATTAATGAATCTAAATGAACTAAAATAATTTTTAAGCATTTTATTAACTAGTTTAAGCCCAAGTTCATTTTTCTAATTATTCAATCTGGACTTAGGCCCTGAATAATTAATTAACCAATTAAATCAGATAATAAATTTTAATTTATCTCATTCCTTTATTTTATTCCAATCAAAAAATAAATTAAACTTCTTGAATAAAATAAAATCCTTTTTAATTGGGACAATTTTCTCGACCTAAAGTAATTAGGACTTATGGATTATTTCGAGGATAAAAAAGACACATTGCCTTGGCTACTAAAATGACCAAAATACCCTTACTATATAAATAGCTGTATTTTATATTTTAAATATTTCCTAATATCACCATAAGAAAATATTGACCCCAAGGGCAATGCTGTGTTAGCTATATCTTCGACCTACATGTGAAATCACTAAAATACCCCTCTACACACCGCCTTGCATTTAGAAAGAAAAGAGCGTACTAACATCTTTCTAAAAGACATCTATCATCTTTAGGCTTCTAGTTCAATGATCTACGACTTCTTGAAATATTTGTTCTTTCCAAGAGAGCTACCGTAAAGCCAATATCCAAATCATGTTTCCCAGAGCCTTGGATAATTAGATCATTTAGACAAGCACATGGAGTGATATAGTGTAAACACTATCTTGTACAAGTCTGTCTTAACTAACTAGTTACATATATCAAACATACAAGTATATTGGTCCTTCTAAAGAACCTCAACTATAGTATATCAAAGTATATGCTTCCAACTTCATCAAACTACCAACTTATACTCAAGCTGTATAGTACAAGTCCACACTGTTGTAGTAGTAGTCTAAGTTTCTATCTCATAATACTTTTAGAAACTGCTACTATAGGTCTTGTTCTATGTATTTAAAATACGCTTGTGTTATGAAATGAAAAGACTACTCATTAGCTAAAGGTAAGTCATTTCCTATTTAAAATTCATAACACAATAACCTTACCATGATGAGATTTCCATTCTTATCATTCAGTTATGAACAGTAGTTTATGTGTTAAGTATCCTATGGTCCATACCTTATTGTGAAAGACCTCCATTCACATGAACTATTTATTTAAATACAATGGGTCTATTCCAATAAAATTGTGTACAAATATAAAGAAGATTTCACAAACAATTTTTGAGAAAAATACTTTTATTAATACAAGTCAAAATTACATTAGAAACCTAGTCTAAGAGGATATACATTCCAACAACCTCTTCTTAGAATCTCCAGAAGCTGCTACCTAGGCAGACCTGGGCAGTGCCTCGAGCTTGTATATTGTCTTTTCCTTGTTTCCTTGATGTTTTGCTATCCAAATATTGTTCTTAACCTCTATTGTTATTTTGGATGTTTCCTTGATCTTTCAATTGCATTTGAAATTAAGTATATTTCGTATTGATGCTCTCTTGGATTGTGTTCCTTACTTGCTTCTTTGGTCTTCACTTCTTGTCTATATATTGCCTTGATTATCCCAAAAAAAAAAATATTATTCTTTTTGCGCACCTTTTAGCCCTTCTTTCGTCTTCCATTTCTTCACAAATATCTTAGTCCTTCATTTGTTGGATTTGTTGGCTTGAAATCCCCCTTGAATCCTTTTGAAAATGAATCTTATCCAAGGAGCCATGAGTTGTACTTGGACTTCTCTACTCATTCTTTGGAGTGGCCTTCATGTCTGGGGTGATTCATATTATTTCTCCATTCTTGAAATGGATTTGTCCTTAAATTAATACCTGCGAGGATTTCAAACAAGAATATTCTTTGGAAGGCAACATTCCATATCTTTTTTCTTTATTATACTCTTTGTTTTCTCTTTTCACGAACTATATTTTTGTTCTTATTTTGCCTTCACTTTCTTTTCTTTTTTCACCTTCTTATTTGAATCTCTCTTTATTGCTTTAGCGTTTGAGAAGGCTAATCTTTTTTTATCTTCCTCTCCTCTCTTATTCTCAAATTTTCCTCCTCTCTTGTTTTTCTCTCATCGCCTTTTTCCTCATGCCTTTGTCTTTTCTCTTTGCACTCTTTCTTTCCTCTCATCATTTTTCTTGCTCATTTTGTTTTAACTCTCCTTTGCTTTTTTTTCTCTCTCAAAATATTTTGATTTCTCAATACCTTATTAAGGGATAAGAGAACTAGAGTGATCTTCCTTCCATCCTTCTTCAAAGAATAAATATTTATTTTTTCTTTTTGGACCACATCTCTATCAAATACATCCAAGATCTTCCTAACAAAATATTCCCTATATGCATGAGAAATATATCACAAATCACTTCATCCTTGTACTCCTCATATGTCAATTGCAAACTTAGATTATTTGTTCGCCTTCATCTTACCATAATTGTTTAACCATTAAAGCTTGTAAGGTCTAGGGTGTTTCAAGGTTTCTAGTTCCAATTCCTCTACCAATGTAGAACTAATTAAATTTTTACAACTTTCCCTATCAATAAGGATACTACATGATTTTTGCTTGATTAGACACCTTGAAACGAAAATATTTTCCCTTTGCATATTGTCTACTTCTTCACCTTCATAAGCATCTCAACTCTTCTTCTTACTCCAATCAATGGACAAATTGACTCAATCACCATCTCTCATTTATTACCTACTCTAACCTCTTCAAGCTCCTCTTCTCTCAAATTTGTTTGTTGATTAAATAGAGGATTGACATAAATGGTTTTGGGATATGCTCTCTTTTGGAGTTGTCTCTCATCTTCTAGAACTTTTTTTATCAAAGGTTCCTCTGTCTCATTCATAGGAGACATTTGTTTCTCAACAACCACATTATTTTCTTTGGCCACATTAGTCTCAAGTTCAACCATTTGCCATCCATTTTTTTTTTTATCAAAGGTTCCTCTGTCTCATTCATAGGAGACATTTGTTTCTCAACAACCACATTATTTTATTTGGCCACATTAGTCTCAAGTTAAACCTTTTGCCATCCAATTTGCTCATTCCCTTCACAATCACGTGCCTGATAAAATCTTTTTTGAATTTCAATTTATGTGGGCAGTTAACTTTTGGGTGTCTTTTACTACAACAAATCTCACAAGCCAACTATCTATTATTTCTTAGCCAACTATCTATTATTACTTATAGAAACTTGAGACTCTCTCCTTTTTCTTTATAACTCATCATTCTTCCATTGTTGTACTTTAGGATAATTATAAAAATAATAGCCATTTCCCCAATAATTAGAGCAATCACACTCTCTCTTCTTTTGCACTCCACTATTTGGATATTTTTGTGTTCCTCCAATATAAAATCCCATATGCCTATAACTCAAATCCTTATATTTTATCTCTTGTTTCTCCCATGCATTCTTACTTCCACTTGTGCTTAGTCTTTTATCACAGTTAGACCTCCTACCTTGTACTTTTTTAGAATTTTTATTCCAATTAACCATGGTGTTTTCCTTCAGGAGAAGTACATGCAAAAATTGAGTAGAAAACATAAGAGAAGTTCCTCACTCCACTCCCTCACATATTTCATACTCAATTTTTGTGGTTTTTCTTCACTCGTGTTTATACTCTTCTTGACTTTTACAATAGTGAGCTTACGCTCTTATCTTTTTTAATCTCTCAAACTTTTCTTACTCAAGTTCTACCCAAATCTTCCCAACTTAAAAGATTTTGCTTAATTAGATAAAATTAACTAAATTCCAAGGGATGAGAAAGAATAAATTCTTAGATACAATTTGTCAAAAACTTTGTAGGCGACAGTAGAGGGAGATAATTCTAACAATGATTTTCAAGTGTAAGATGCTGCAATAACCAAAATTTTCAAGAAAGAATATAGTGAAAACCACTAAGTAAAAATACCGCAAGGAATTAAGTAGACAATGATCAACCTACCACAATGAATAGGATTTTAACAACTAGACAAGTGATTATATGGTAGGATTCTGGGATAGATAATGATCAACAAATTCCAACCCAAGTATCTCAAAAGAAACTTAATTTCTAGAGATTCAACCCACCAACTACAAGAAATATATCATACAAACCTAATGCAAGTGATAGATGCAAGTTAAGAACCAATACAAGAAATTGTATAGTCACCTTGGTATTTCATCAAATATCTTATTTGCAATCTCATAACTCAACTTTGTTCATCAAATTTTAAGTTTGTTTTGGCTCCAAATTAAAAATTTTCACATTAAATGGTTCTATAAACATCAATATATTATATGGGTTCAATTTCATAATGAACCCAAGATAAAGTTGAAGTTTTAAGCCTACAAAAATTGCAAGAAAATTAGATACAAAAATGAGAAATTTGTATATCAATATCTTAATAAGATTTTCACCTTGTTTTAGCTTCAAATCAATAAATTTTCATGCTAAAAGATTCTTTAAACATCACATCAACAACAAGGAACAAGTTTCTCAAGAAAAATACAAGAAAAGTCAAAGAAAACTTGGCCTTTCTGTTGGTTTTTTTTCAAGTGATGAGATTTCACTGCTTTGTGTGGTTCTTTTTAGCATATACTCTTTGTGTTCTGATCTTTGATTAGAATCAAGGCTCTTCTTCCTTTGTGAAAACTTTGATATGAGCATAAGAGGCCCTCCTAATTTTACGAACTAATCACAAAATCTGGTTACACAATTCCCTGCCAAATTCATGCCTAAAAACACTAGAAGAACAAGTCCACCAATACCCTTAAGATTTAGTGAAGAAAACACCAAGAATAAATAATAAATTCTTAAAAAAATAATGCATGCTAAACCTCTCCCCCACACTTAAGTTAGACAATGTCCTTATTGGCTTAAAATCAAAACAATAAAAGTATATCTAACGCAACCAAAAATAATAAAAGAGGGAGAAAGTTAAGCAATACTCCCCAAGTGCTTTGAAATGCAATCCTTCATAATATGAGGATAGAAAGATCAAGATTATCTAAGAGAAATAGGTACAAACCTGGAAAAAAAAAAACACACTAAACAAAGCAAAGAAAACAAAGCATACCAAAATAAAATATGAATAAAGCGAAAGAAAAATAAAAGTGGGCTAAGTAGAGGAAGAAGCGGCACACATAGGAGAAGAAAGAAATCAAAAGGTGCCAAAGACAATGAAGAAATTTAAAGAAAAAGACAATAGAAGCTATTTTTATTAGTGGATGTCTCGGTTTGAAAAGGCACCGCTTACATTGAGCCTAGCGGCACCACTTGGCTACCTTAGTTGGAATTATCAACTTCAAAATGGGTCATCTTCAACTTTCCTGATCAAACGGAACTACTTGTAATAAGCTAAGTGGTGTTGCCAGGTCTCAGTACCTATCAAGTCTAAAAAGTTTTTTGCTTTTTTAAATATAAAATGTTTGCACACTACAGTCTAAAAGAAAGCAAAGTATAAATTGTCCAAACAAAAACCAACAAAAGTTAAATAAAAAAACAAAAATGAAAGCAAAAATAAAATTGTCCAAAGATCAAGCAAGAAAAATGGTTGTCGCTTCCGTGCACTTCATGTAATTACCTGGAAGTGTGCCTACCTGCCTCTCAGGGATCATATTAGCCGATTAACCAATTTAGTTCTCGAGATTGGGAGTTGAAGCTTCTTGTATTTCACATAGAGTCTTCTACCCTTTGGAAGCGAGTATTTGTAGATGAAACAAGTTTAACTAAAACTCCCCAAGGATGACTTGGTTGGCTATTGTGACAACTAAGATGATGATGCATAATATGGTAATGAAGCTTGATGTTTCATATTCGATCTAGCTTGGAATCCTTGAGATTGTAATAATTAACCTTGTTTTTTATTGTTTCAAAAGAAGTTGGGATGGTTTCGCCACATGGGATTGCAAGTGTTGCCATATGGATTATTTCCTTGATACGTATTCCCCAAATAATCTACTTGCTCAAGAGATAGGTTATTGGATACTCCTATGGTTTGGCACTCATGGTTGGGGTGACTTCCTTCATAAAAATCACAATGCATTACTTGAGTTTGAGGAGCTACACTCATCTTTTTAATTTTCTTAGTGAGAGCTTCTAATTTAGTCTCCAATGATGCCACGACGTCTACATTGTGCATTTCTTGAGTGCATGTAAGCCTTAGATTTCCCCATGAGTATTTATTAATTGCAATATTTTGAATTAACTCTTATCACTCTTTCGAAGTCTTTCTACTCGTAGTTCTACCTAGAAATACATCTATCAACTACTTAGAAGTGCTATTGTGGAATATTTGCATTTGAAGTCCTCGATCCAAGCCATAGTGGGGACACTTTCTTAATCTTTTCTTTCACTTTTTCTAATAATCATAAAGACTGCTGGACTCCATTTGGCCAAAAGAAAAGATGTTATTGCGAAGTCTACTAGTTCTAGCTAGAAAGAAATATTTTGCAAGAAATTTTCAGCTAAACCTTCTTAAGTAGTAATAGAGCTCAGTGGAAGTGATTTAAACCAAGATTTTACTTGATCTCTAAGGAAAAAGGGAAATAATGTTATTCCAATGGCATCATCGAACACTCTATTTATCTTGAATATATACAAATCTCTAGAAAATTCAATATATATGTATTAGGTCTGCATCTGGAATTTCATTAAATTGTACCATTTGTTGAATCATTTAGATAACATTTGGCTTAATCTCAAAATTGTTTGCATCCACTCTTGGTCTTGTAATGCTTGAAATAGCTCTGGACAATAAAGGTCTCATATAGTCTGCCATAGTATGCCTACCATTCCTATTACCATTGTAACCAATTTTAATTCCACCATTATGACCACCAATATGCTCCATATTTGCCAAAAAGTGGTTTTAACCTTTTTATTTGATCTACAACTTGACTTAGTTAGTCCTTCTTGTGCGATTTCAAGTATGGGAAATACTACCGACAAATACATAGTCAAATTCTAATTAAAATGATAAAATATTCAAAACACACAATTGGGTAAGTATACCTATCACGCAGTATAGAGTTTAATAGTAACTATCGAAGATCCTTAGGGAAGGGATAAATGTACCATTAATAACTCTTCTTCTATAGTCTAGCCTAACAAATAAATGGAATAGACTAATTACAATGGACGAACAAGGAGAACAAACAAAACACTCACAAGAATAGTCATAAATTAAAGATAAGAAAAGGAGTAAAAGACATGAAATTATCAATAATTCCCTAAATTAGCCAAGTATCAAATCAAACTCAAGATAGTTAAACTTTCAATTCTAATACCGGTAGAGGTAACAAATGCAAAACTCACTCTTTCTTGAGTTATGGATTTCCTATTCTTGAACCAATTAGGGGGTATTTCTACCTTCCTAATTGAACTTAAGAAGTATTAAGCACAATCCCCAAATTATCCAGAAGAACCTAATATTCCTATCTCTTGGCAATATTAAATTCCCAATGATTATCAAATTCGAATCTCTCAACCTTTCTTTTGAGTTAATCGAAGAAAAACCTACATTGAACCAATTAATTAAAATTCAACTTCTAACCCAATCTCTCAAATTCATTAGGAGAAAGCAACTCAAATAACAAATCTAACACAATAAAATCAAGCAATCATTTATTAGGAATTAGAAATCAACAAATCAAGAGTAAATTTAATGGTTTATTCCTTCAAGAATAATTAAAACAATAGATACAAATTGCTAAGTGAAAAAAAAAAAGAGCAAGAAAACTCATTGACGGGCTATGTTCATAATCTTTTCTAAACTTTTCTTGAGCAATCCTCCCTTCTTCACCTTGAATCTTCTCTCTTGTTGGTGTGCATGTTATTCTCTCAAGTTGGCTGCCATTAATTGTCTCATAAGGTTCTATTTGTAGGGCGGGCACTTAAACTCAGATATGCATTTCTATTCTGTGAACTTGCATGGCACCATCGGAGACAATCTTCACAGCGCCGTTCACTCTTAGTATATTTTCATGGTGCCATCGGAGTTTATCTGGATAGTGCCGTGCACTCTCAGTGTCTATTTTTAGAGCCTAGCCAACCATTGATGTCTTTTGTTGTCTTCTTCTTCTCTTTCATTTTTCTTCATTTTTCACCATTTTTCATCCTTTTCTTCATTTAATCCTACACAAAACAATATAAAATTGCGAGAATGAGTAATTATTTTAACATTATTTTACAATAGATATAGTACAATTTACATAGAAAATAAGTACATAATGAGCACTTATCACTTCTCCATACTTGAACTTGTTCTTGTCCTCAAGCAAAACAAATTTTTTTCAAACAAACAAATAGCGTACATTCAAAATATATTTATTTGCAAATAAGCAAAATAGTTTTACAAGCAACATAAATGATTTTAAACATAGCATAATAGAAAACTAACAAGAACAAGTCAACATATATGCAAATAAAGTCCCCATGGTGAGATATTATTCCTCTCTTACCTTAGAATTCATCCCAACACTTATCTATATAAGCTAATCCTATGTATATCCATGTATTAAATATGACACAACCAAGACTATCCAAGTCAAATGAAACAAGTTTATACCAAATTAACATGATTCACTCCACTCCTTAGGTCAAGAGTATAAACAATGTAATTTATATAAGATAGGATTAACCAGCCAATTCTAATCTCGTGGCTTACAAAAAGTACAAATATCATATTATAACAATAAATTATATTTTGATACAATATTACAACAATATATTTCAGTTTGGAATAGCAAAGTTAGAGCCTCTCATATTCCATTATTTTTCTATAACTAAGTAAATTTATAATGATTTTGACTCGAATTCTCTTTTTACATCCTTTGCATTTTTGCTTTTATTTTATTTTCTTGCTTTATTCTCTCTCTCTTTTTTTTTCTTTTTTATCATACGTTATTTTTCATCATAGGACATGCTTTTTGCATTCCTAGAACCTTTTTTCTCTTCACTTTGATAGGTGCATTGAGCAACCTATCTCTTGCTCCTATTTTCTTTTACAATAGAGTACATAATATATAGTTGAAGAATTGTATAATACAACATGTAAAATAAATAAATGAATGAATGAATGAAAATTTTCATGAATTTAGAGATAAGCTAACATTCCACACTCTGTATTTCATTAACAAGTTTTCATCTATTCTTAAAGAATCAAGTTTCATGACATTTTCAAAGGCATAAATAAGGTTAACCCACTTCTCAAAAGTTAGCTATGTCATATCCAATATAAAAGTATACATAAAATCAATTCTTCTAAAAAAGTTTTAAGTAGAATTCTCAAGTAAAAAGATAAATAATAGCTCTACCAAACTAATACATATTAATACATATACAGAAAGTCCTGAAAAGTAACCAAACAAACGAAAAAAATTTGAAAATTTTAGCCAAAATACAAAAAAAAAAAAAATCCATAAATAAGAAAATTCTCAAAATAATCAATAAAAACTTGCAAATGAAAAATTATTCAACCTTTCCCCCAATACTTAAATGGGACAATGTTCTCACTATCCAAAATATATAATACAAACACATATTTGTATGATACAAAATAACAAAATAGGGAGGAAAGGGTAAACAATACTTCCTGGGTATCTTGAAGCACATAGCCCTAAATACTAATTCTGACTGTATTGAACGACACTAGTAAAAAGTTAATAATTGGCATCGTTTATTCCCAGTATCTTAATTTTGCAAATGCCTAGCACGTTTTATATGAACTAAACAGTGTCGTTTATGTTTTGTTCCTGCAAAAAAAAAAAAAAAACAAAACAAATACAACAGTACACAAAGGCCAAAGGAATAACGATAAGGACATAAGCGACAAGAACACATTTATGCATCAATGCTATAATCAGACTATAAGATCAACTAATATGAAAAAAACTAAAGTTAATAATAGCATCAAGAACTACACTAAGACCCCTACAACAATATAACAAAATGAATGATCAAGCCAATATGTACGCTCTTATTATACAAATGACCAAAACAATAAGGATCCACTTACTAAGCTCTCTATCACTCTTAAGAACAATCATCTTATTCTCAACCTTCTTATTATACTACTAAACAAAATCATGATCATTAAAGTGAATAAAATAAATAGAAGGCTCAAAAGAGTATTTGAGAGGAATTCAAAATATTTCTATAACAACAATCACTAATCAATGCTACAAGCTTCAAAAATCAAAATGAGATCTCCAATCAAACAAAAATTAGCCTCAACACTACAATAACAATTATATAAAATTCTCTACAAACTTAACAAAATTGCCATTCTAACAATAATATTTCACAAAAAATCATAACATCAACTACACAAGCCATCGAACTCCTCAACACATTCACCACTACTACAATCAAGTTCTTAGCATTCACCAATGTATATAGTGCAACAATGACCACAAAATCTACCAACAATACTTTCATCCTCAAAACAACAATCAATTCCTCAAAACTCCACCACAACAATCAACAGTCAAATTCTCATAATAACCACTAGTATTACAACAACAATGAACTAAATCCTAATATATAACATGCAACCACAATAACTACTATGCAATAAGATCTCCTCAACAAATACAACAACGCTTTCATGTCACAAAAAACAATGCAACTCCAATACAAAATTCTCCAAAGCAACAACATTATTACGCCACAAGAAGAAGGTAATGCAAGAATAATACTTAAAATAAATGAACCCACTATATACAATTTCCTAAAATAATATTGATGCATAAATTTTGGGTATATAAAATTATCAATTTTAAATCCATCCCTTAATCAAGTTTTAATTAAAACATTAATTTCAAAATACACATGTGAGTAAGTATACTCATCGTAAGCATAGTATAGGGAATTAACGAGTATTAATCCTCAAAGGAACAAGTACACACTACTCACTTTTCTTCGATTTTTTAACCGACCTAAATAAAGTAATAAAATAATTTAAAAAATAAAGAAATTTATACAACCCAAGGATGTGAAAATATGTAATTAGACAAATATTCTTGAAAATATGACTATGAATCACTTAACAATTATCACAATCAATTATTATCTTGGTCTCATAAAGGATTTAATATAGACCCACTTCATTTGCAATCTATGAAATTACTATCTTCTAGTTAAATTAGTGAACATATTCTATCTCAACTAACTTATTTAAAAGATGCATTAAAATCAATCCTCATATAAACCCTTATATTCTAGGTGATTTAAAGTAAGAAATTAGTCAATGAATCCATATTCTAGCAATCATCAACTAACCTTTGATTACCAATATTCTAGACAATTAACCCATTTTTCAAGCAAGTTAAGAGATAACAAATATAAAACTAATTAGATTAAAACCATTATCAATTTCTTTTTTCAAGCAAGTTAACAATAAGAATTAATTAATCAATTTCGTAATAAAACGAGTAATCAAATACCAAAGAAAATAATTAATTAATTAAAGAACTAAATTAACTCAAAATCATAAATCCAAGAATAATATCTAAATACAATTAAATAATTAAAATCATCATTCATCAAGAAAAAGAAAATAAAGGAAAGAGATAAATACTCATAGACAAGCTTTTCAATCTCCAATGTAAACTCCTCAAAGAATCAATACTCCTTGAGTAATTCCTCTAGAGAAAATATTGGTGATGCATTCTAAAAATATATCTAAGTCTCTATGTTGTGCACCCCCTTTTTCTTACAAAGTTCCAAAAAGAATCGTAAGTAAAAAAGAAGTAATTTCTTAAAAATTCAAAAAAAAAAAGGATTAGTAAATAAAATTTTAAAATAAAAATCTGAATACAAACAAATGGTCCACCGCCTTTAATTTGTGCAATTGGGCTTTGAAGTCTTCTTTTTGTAGTTTGTACAGAAGGTTCTTTTCTTGAATTGAAATTTTGAATTGAAACTGGTTTCCAATTGAGCCACTAAAATTGTCCAGCCGTTTTCTCCTTTTGCTGTTGCGTCGGCTCAATTGAGCTTTAACCTGAGCTGCATGGAACTGCTGCTTTTCCTTGTTTTCCTTGTGCAGCCGATGAGCCACCGAAGCCATCTTTTGCCTTGTTGCAATTGGCTCAATCGAGCCATGAAATTGCTGAATGCGGGCCCACGAATTTGTTCCTTTTTCCTTGTTTTCCTGATAAGCTTTGTCTTGTTTTCCTCGTTCCTTGGCCCACTGAAATTTGTCTTTTTCTTTGTTGCTTTTACTTTGTCTGATTAGTTGTGAACCGTTGAGCCATTTTTCTTCTTTTCCTCTCCAATTTCAATTGCACTTGTGTTCCTTTGTTTCATCAATCTTTTGATTTCCTTTGTTCTTCCAGTAGAGGACCGGCACCAGGTCTATCTTCTTGGCCTGGTGTTGGGTCCGGACTGAAAAATACAAAATTAACTCCAAATTTCACTTATTTTTATATAAAATTACAGAAAAATATTTTTATATGGGAAATATCAAAGAGAAAGGGATATGATTAGTTATTGTATAAAAAGTATCTCAAATATATAGAAAAATAGCGATGATTTTAACCTATATTAAATATACAACAATATCAACAATAGTAATATAACAAACGTAGTGATACAACAGTAGAATTCAATATAATTTATTTATTTCAATGACTACAAATAAAGAATCAAAACAACCTAAAAACAAGGTAAAAAAAAAAAAAGAAAAGAAATCTATATACAGGTAAATGTTAGTACTATGCACAAAAAGAAAAACAAGTGTTTACATAAAACAATTAGTAATATTCGTAAATATATACAAGGCTAAATCAATAAAATCCAAATTTTCATGATATTAACATTATTCCTTGGCAATGGCACCAAAACCTTATTGTGCAATTTCGAGTGTGGGAAATATTACAGACAAAAACACAGTAAAATTTTAATTAAAATGCTTAAATACTCAAAGCACATAATCAGGCAGATATTCATATCGCGTAGTATAGAGTTTAATAGCAAGTATTAAAGATCCTCAGCGAAGGGATAAAGGTACTATTACTAACTTGTTTTTATTATCTAGCCTAACAAATAAATGGAATAGACTAATTACAATGGGTGAACAAGAAGATCAAACACAGCCTTCGCAAGACTGGCAATGAGAAAATCAAAGATTAAAAAATGAGTGAAAGACATAAACTTGTCAAGAATCCACCTAAATTAGCCAAGTACCAAATCAAACTCAAAATAGCTAAAATTTCAATTCTAATACTGGTAGAGGTCACAAATTCAAAACTTAATCTCTCTCGAATTATGGATTCCCTATTCTTAAGCTAATTAGAGGGTATCACTACTTCCTTAATTGAACCCTAGAAGTATTAAGCACCAACCCCCAAATTATCTTGAAGAACCTAATACTCCTGTCTCTAGAAAATATTAATTTTCCAATGATTATCAAATTATACTCCCTCAACCTGTCTCTCAAGTTAATCGACAGAAAACCCACATTGGGCCCATTAATTAGAATTCAACTCCTAACCCCCTCTCTCAAATACATTAAGAGAAAGCAACCCAAATAACAAATCTGACATAATAAAATCCAAAAATCATTCATTAGGAATTAGAAATCAACAAATGAAGAGGTAGACTTAACATGGGAATAAACTAGGATTCATTCATTCAAGAAAAATTAAAACAATTGATACAAATTGCTAAGAGAAAAACAAAGAAAAGAGAGCAAGAAAACTTATTGATAAGTTGTCTTCATCATCTTTCCCCAGCTTTTTTTGAGCAATCATCCCCTTCTTCCCCTTGAATCTCCTCTCTTGTTGGTGTGGATGTTATTCTCTCAAGTTGGCTGCGACTATTTTCTCATAAGGTTCTATTTATAGGGCTTGGAAAGACCTAAAAAATTGCTTAAAATTAGATCCATGTTTCTATTTTGCGAACATGCACTGCGTTATCGGAGATTGATGTTTTAGATTTGGGTGATAAAAAATCATACAATTTTGAATCCATTCCCAATCAAGTCTTAATTAAAACATTTATCCCCAAATTGACACATATGAGCAAGTGCGCTCATCATTAAGCATAGGATAAGAAATTAATAAGTGTCGATCCTCAAGGAACAAGTACACATTAGTCACTTCTCATTCATTGTTTAACCCACAAACTAGAGTGATAAAGAATAAAAATAAAAATAAAGAAAAAATATAAATGAATATAAAATATATACAACCCTAGGAGAGAAAAACATGTAACTAAATAGTTACTCTTGAAAATATAATATGAACTATTTAGCACTTATTACAATCAATCATTATCTTGGCATTATGAAGGAATAAGATAGAATCCACTTCTTTCCCAATCCATGGAATTACTATCTCCTAATTAAATTAGCATATTTTTCAATCAAACTAACATGGCCAACAAAACTTATTAAACCCATTTCTTATGAATATCTCTATACTCTAGGCAATATAACATGAAATTAACCAATGACTCTATACTTTAGGCGAAATCAACTAACATTTGATTGTCTAAATTCAGTTCTTAACCTTTATTCCCAATCCAGTAAAGATAAAAATTATAGAATTAATTAATTGAACTTAATTCTAACTTCATTTCCCAAATCCATCAGAAAGGAAATTTAACTTCATCAATTCACCAAAGAAAAGCCAGTAATCAGATACCAAGAACAACAATTAATTAATCAGAGACTAAATAAATTACAATATCATGAATCCAAAAATAACATCCAAATACAACTAAAACATTGATTTCATCATTGTTCAAGAAAAAAAAAAAACCAAAGGTCTACTCATAGACAAACCTTCTTCTTCTTGTTTTGAAGACTTCCTTAAAACATTGCTCCTTGAGTGATGAATTCTTCTTCTAACTAGTAACTTCAGCTTTGACCCTTGAATTCGCATGTCAATTCTCAATTCTTCTTGTTTATATAGGCCCCTTGGTTGCCAAAAAAATGTTCCCTAGAAGTTCTGAGCCGAGAACAAGTTGAAACAATTAAACCTTTTAGGAAGTTCTTAATTCTACTAGAAAAAAAGAGTATAAACTACCATAAACAGACTAAGGTCGGTGTCTGGTCATTTCGTTTAGGCCGGTGTTGGTCTAGCTTTGGAATTCAACTGGTTTCCTCTGTTCTTCCTCTGTTTTTCCAGATTAAAGTCGGGGCCAGGGCAATAATGTTTAGCAGGTAGATCAATATTAGGAATCTACAATTTCGCTCCAAATCATTCAATTCCTATACAAAATTATCACAAATACTTTCTACAAGCAAAATATCAAATAGAAAGGGAAATGACTAGTTATTGAATTAATAATATCACAAAATAACCTCAAATAACTAGAAAATAATAGGCAAATCTAGGCCCTATTAGATTCTCCCACACTTAAATTTTGCTTATCCTCAAGCAAATAAGAATTAAACACTAAGTAAATAGCTTATGAACAAGACAAAACAATTCATCAAACTTATTCACAACAGATTCATCCACAATAAAGTTATAGACTTCATCCAACTTTAAACATAAATTTGTCATTCATTCAACCCTTTCCAAAACCTTGCATACTTATGTATTAAAGCACTAATCTTAAAGCCATCAAAGTTAAGTTAAACAAGCTCATACTCAGTACAAGAGATTATTCCACCCCTTAAGCAAAAATATAGACTATACAAATCATACAACTCAAGTTATTTAACCAATTCCAACATCATGAACTCAAATTTGCACAAGCTCAAGTAGTAAAATAAGAAAACATTTCACCCTTTTTATCAATGACTTATAGAATTGATAGCCACAAGTGAATCGATTTCTCTTCACTCACTATATTAGCCCTATTATAGTCATTATTTTTCAACATTTTTCTTTCTTTTCTTTGCCTTTTTACCGTCAGGATAGCCCAAAAGAGTGCACCGAACAATACTTGCCAAAAACTTAATGCGTCAGATTTGAGTTATGAACATCGTGCAATTTTATATCCATTCCCAATCAAGTTTTAATTAAAAAATTAACCTCCAAATCACATATATAAGTAAGTTCACTCATCATTAAGCATAGATTAGGAAATTAAAGAGTATCGATCCTCAAGGAACAAATACATACTAGCCACTTCTCATTCACAATTTAACCAACCAACTAGAGTGATAAAGAGTAAAAATAAAAATAAAGATAAAATATATACAATTCTAGGAGAGAAAAATATGTAATTAAATAGTTACTCTTGAAAACATGATATGATTTAGTACTTATCACAATCAATCATTATCTTGGCATCATAAAGAAATAAAAATAGAATCAACTTCTTTCTCAATCCATGGAATCACCATCTCCTGATTAAATTGGTATATTTTCCAATCAAACCAACATAACCAACAAGGCGCATTAAACTCATTCCTTATGAATATCCCTATACTCTAGGTAATATAACATGAAATTAGCCAATGGCCCTATGCTCTAGGCAAAATTAACTAACATTTGATTATCTAAGTTCAATTCTTAAGCTTCTTTCCTAATCCAGTTAAGATAAAAATTATAGAATTAATTAATTGAACTCAATTCTAACTTCATTTTCGAAGTACATTAGAAAGGAAATTCAACTTCATTAATTCACCAAAGCAAAACCAGTAATCAAATACTAAGAACAACAATTAATTAATCAGAGACTAAATAAATTACAATATCATGAATCCGAAAATAATATCCAAATAGAATTAGAATATTGATTTTATTATTGTTCAAGAGAAAAGAAAACAAGGTCTCAGGAAGAACTCATAGACAATCCCTCTTCTTCCTCTTTTAAAGACTTCCTTGAAATAATACTCTTTGAGTGATGAATTCTTCTTCTAATGAGTAACTTCAACTTTGATTCTTGAATTCACATGTCAATCCTCAATTCTTCTTATTTATATACGCCTCTTGGTTGCTAAAAAAAATTCCCTAAAAGTTCTAGGCTGATTATAGGTTGAAAACAATTAAACCTCTTGGGAAGTTCCTAATTTTGCTCGAAAAAGAAGTAGCCAAAAACTTGGTGCATCAGATTTGGGTTATAAAAATCATGCAATTTTGAATCCATTCCTAATTAAGTTTTAATTAAAACATTAATTCCCAAATCACACATATGAACAAGTGTACTCATTATTAAGCATATGATAGGAAATTAATGAGTATTGATCCTCAAATAACAAGTACACATTAGTCACTTCTCATTCATTGTTTAACCCACCAGTTAGAGTGATAAAGAATAAAAATAAAAATAAAGATAAAATACATACAACTTCAGGAGAGAAGAACATGTAATTAAATAGTTACTTTTGAAAGCACGATATGAACTATTTAGCACTTATCACAGTCAATCTTTGTCTTGGCATCATGAAGGAATATAGATAGAATCCACTTCTTTCCTAATATATGGAATCACTATCTCTTAATTAAATTAGCAAATTTTCCAATCAAACCAACAAAACCAACAAGATGCTTTGTCATGAATATCTTTATACTCTAGGCAATATAACATGAAATTAGCCAATGCCCCTATACTCTAAGCGAAATCAACTAATATTTGATTACCGAAGTTCAATTCTTAACCTTCTTTCCCAATCCAGTTAAGATAACAATTATAAAATAAATTAATTGAACTCAATTCTAACTTCGTTTCCCAAGTCTATTAGAAAGAAAATTCAACTTCATCAATTCATCAAAGAAAAACAAGAAATCAAATACCAAGAACCACAATTAATTAATCCTAGACTAAATAAATTACAATATCATGAATTCAAAAATAAAATTCAAATATAATTAAAACATTAATTTCATTATTTTTTAAGGAAAAAGAAAACAAAGGTCATAAAAAGAGCTTATAGGCAAACTCTCTTATTCCTCATTTGAAGACTTCCTTGAAACAATACTTCTTGAGTGATGAATTCTTCTTCTAACTAGTAACTTCAACTTTGACCGTTGAATTCACATGTCAATCCCCAATTCTTCTTATTTATATAGGCCTCTTGGTTGCCAAAAAAATATTCCCTAGAAATTTTGGGCCGAGTACTGGTTGAAAAAAATTAAACCTCTTAGGAAGTTCCCAATTTTGCTCGAAAAAAAGAGTTTAAAACACCTTAAATAGACTAGGGCCGGTGCCCAGTCACTTCGTCTTGGCCAGTGCCTGTCTAGCTCTGGAACTTGACCGGTTTGCTCTATTCTTCTTCTGTGTTTATATATTAAAGCCGAGGCTGGGTCAATAATGTTTAGCAGGTGCGGGACAATTTGGCTCCAAATCCTTCAATTCCTGACGAAATTACCACAAATATTTTTCACAAGTAATATATCAAATAGGAAGAGAAATGACTAGTTATTGAATCAAAAGTATCACAAAACAATCTCAAATAACTAGAAAAATATAGGCAAATCAATGCTTTATCAGAGATTATCTGCACGATGCCATGCACTAGCGTCTTTTTTTAGAGCTTAGAAAGCCATGGCTTTCTTTTTGTTGTCTTCTTCTTCTCTTTCCTTTTTTTTTTTTTCAATTTTTGTTATTTTTCACCTTTTTCTTTATTCAATCCTCATTTATTTAATCCCACACAAAATAATATAAAATTATGAGAATGAGTAATTATTTAAATATTATTTTGCAATAAATATAGTACAATTTATATAGAGAATAATTGCATAATGAGCACTTATCAGTCCTCATTCGTGTCTTTCTTTTCTAATCCTCCTCAAAATCCTTTCAATTTTAGGATCAAATTCCATAATATCACAACAGCCTTCTCTATTCATACATAAAAGAGATAACCTACCAAATGACATTGACAAACCAAATCACTATAAATTCAAAATAACTAAAATAGAAATAGAAAGACTTACACAAATGTATATTAATATAATAAAGTATAGGCCCATTAGTCATGCAAATGTATAAAGCACATATATACACCATGAAAAAGTAAAAATTAGAATTACAAGTATTCATAAACTACCTAAGTACATAAGTTCACAATATTTACACATGTATAAGGCTAAATCAATAAAACTTAAGGTTTTACAATATTGTCAATTCTTGGCAACGGCGCCAAAAACTTGTTGTGTGTTTATGTGTTGAAAATAGTGTCAACAAAATTCACAATCAATCAAGCTTTAATATAAAATGAAAAATCCCAAAAACCACACATAATAGGGCAAATATACCCATTAATTGTAGCAAAGAGCATTCATAAATATCAGTTCTCGGGCCTTGCCAAGCATCGTTACTCACCCTCGCTTCATTATTTAGCCAATAATTTCAAAATATAAAAATAAATTAATCTACTCTCATAAAGAATCAATTTCACCCAGTAAAGATCAACCACAAAGTATCAAGGCACAAATCTAAGAGTGAAAGCTATGTAAAATAAGACATCACCTTCAATCATATCAAGTAAAGAATGAACCATGAAGACAATTAATTCCTAATCTAATACTAGAATGGATCAACAATTGTAAAATTCACTTCCTCTCAGGTTATGGAAATCCTACTCGCAATTCAATTAATAGGTATTTCTATCTCGTTAATCAACCCAAGGATGCATTCATCTCAAAGATCCTAATCACCAAGATAAAATCTAGAAGACTTTAATGTCCCTATCTCTAATAGTATTAACCCCATATTGATTGCTAGTTCTAGTCTTCAAAGTCCTTTCTCAAGTCAATTGAAGAACAACACATAGTTAAATCAATTGCATTAGTACAATTAATGTGAAGAATTAAGATTGGTTAATCAAACATTTGATTTGAAATCTATAGATCCATATAGAAATTCAATTACAAGACCAAAATCAATAGGTTCATCCCATAATTACAACTAAAGCATGAAATCCCTAATTGCCAATTAGATTACAAAGTGAAGAGAAGAGAAAACACATAGATAAGTGATTTTCTCCTATTCTTCAATGAGATCTCTTAACAATTCTCTAAGACTTCTCCTTGAATCCCATTGATAGTCTCTTTATCTTGAAGTGCTCTTGAGTTTTTTAGGGTTTTCCCAATGTCCAGCTTCTATTTTAAGTTTAGCAAATGGGGTATTTATAGTTTTCCATTTCACAAGTCGTAAAAATCCTTGAACATGGTTTTTAGTGGAGGCAAGTGTTGGGGATATGCCCTAGAGTCAATTTGTACTTATACAATTGTCATTATGTTTTATATAATAATATGAGGCTTTCCTTTCCATGAATAGTGAGTTTTGTTTTGTTGGTCATCAAGTACGTGACTTGATAGTAAAACCCTACAATGAATACAATGACTATTCTAAAACTGTCCCTGATCGATTATTATTATTGGAATAATAATAAATTAAGATTAGTATGTTTGTGACTTGATGACTATGTTTTACGGCCATGGATATTTGTGATATCGAGTCAAGACATAAATAAATGTTAGAGAACATTGTATTGGACATGACCTACTGTGAGAGTACTTCATGGAATATGTCATAAGTACTTTCTAGCCATAATAATATTGAAAGTCCTTTGACCTAAATTCATCATAGTTTCTTACTTGATAAATTCTATATTTTGATATTGTCTAAAGTTGTCTTTAACCAGATAATAAATTAGACTACTGTTGGATATAGAATAAATCAGGGAGAGGAATATGATTGATTGTGAAGGAATTTGTCCCTCTCAGTTATGAAAGAGATATCCATGGGCCCCTTGATAAGTTAGACTGTTAAAAATGCATGGCCGTGCTCAAATATATCAATCTAAGATATTGATATCATTTGTTTGAACAGTCTACTATGAAATCAAGAAATAATTGATTAAGCTTAATAAGGATGACATGCTCCGTGCCTTATGCTTAATCTGGATATCGTGTGACAAAAGGACTAAATATAAAATTATGGTTTGGTTCAAAGAAATCACCGATCTTCATTTAATCTGGATAGTTATAATGTTTTGCTAGAAACCGCTTCTAACTTGTGGGCCATTTAAATATGATTTAGGCACACTGCCAGTGTTAAATAAACCTATAGGGTCACACAATAAGCGAACTTATTAGGTTATTTTTCTGGTGACCAGGTTCGATGAATCTGGATGATATCCAGATTATAAGAATCTGACTCGGTAAAATAATTAGTTAAATTACCGAGATAATGGCAGAATCTTATCATATCAGTTTTAATTTAATTTGAATTTAAATTAGAATATGATAAGATATTATTAGGGTTGGACTCTAAGAGGTTCGAGGGTTTTTAAGAAAACCCTAGCCGTCTTTTCAATAGTCCAATTTTTCGGTTGAGAACATTCGTGCCATTCTCTACCAGAAAGAAAAAAAAAAACCTCTCAAACCCTAGGCGCTAGCACTCCCCGGGTATCGAGTGAGTTCGCGGTGTGTATTCGATAGAGGACGTTCGCATATTGCAGCGTCTGGTGATTGTTCGGGTTGAACGTACAACAGCGCAACCAGAATCGAAGGATTTCGATTACAGCAACCAGAGGTAATTCTTAAAGCTTAGATCTTCTTAATCGTTTGCTTGGGTCCTCGGGAGGGATTCGTAGATGTTTTCCGCGTTTAGGAGTCCACGAATCCCAACAACAAGTAACCCAACTTAAGCCTCTTAGGCAGTGCCGCTTAAAACTAAAAATTTTGATCTGTGAAGTTAGTCAGCGCCACCTAATCCATGTTGAGTGGTGTTGCTCAGCTACCGAGTTTTAACTCTGTTTTCTGTATTATTTTGGGTGGTTCTGCTTAAACTGATTTGTGAGGCACCGCTTAAGTTATTCCTTGGCTCTTTTTTGTACTCTTTTCATTTGATGTCTTCAATAAATTATCATTCCATAGTTCCTATACAAAATCAAGTGAAAACGTAGGGATAAGCAGTCATGTACGCAAGATTTCATCAAAATTGTAGCACAAATAACATGAAAAATATGTATAATTTAAGCACTCATCAATGCTACATGTACAAGAAGTATAGAGGAGGTGCACACTAAAAGAATCACAATTGGTATCAATGATAAAGTTTGTTTCAACTTTCCTCTCTATTAGATGCTTATAAATATGGAATGGAGGTACATCATGTCACACACGCCATTTTGATAACATTATACTGGCCCATGATAATATTGTTTCAGAGGAAGTACGTATTTCTTTTCCATTTATCTTCCATTTATTGTGCTGAAAGAACAATTTGCAGTGATACAGGGTAATCATGTTGATTAGAGGGACGGTTTGAAAATATTGCCTTCAGTATTTTGGTGGGAGCAGTTGAACAAGAGCAATTATAAATTTTTTAGTGTCGCTAGCACCAATTCCACTACTGTAGATATATCAATATATTGACAATGTGTTACATCGCTTCTTGAGAAAGGACTCTTCAAAGTTTGATGTTGTAGAAGGCCTTAAAGAACCCATGAAGTAGTTTAGATTGCATGGCATAACCAGAGCATGATGGAATATTAGAAAAGTGGATTTGTCCCAACTAATAATATGGGAGAAATTTACTATAGAGATCAGAGATACTTATTGTTATGAACCATACTTGTCTAAGATACGAAGAGAACTACATTATTTATGGCATGATAATATTAGTGTTTATGAGTGTGAGAAAAAGTATACAAAGCTGCTATGCTTACAATCTAATGTAATATCGAGTAAGAAAAGACACATTTTCTATAGAGATTCAATATAAGATGACCAATACAACATGCAATGGATATTAGTTGCTAAGATTTCCAAGATAGAGAGATATCCTGGAAAGGAAAACATTTAGTAGGCACACAAAACTCGAAAAGTTTGAGAATAGAAAGAGTGAAATACAACATCTTAATAGAAGTTCAGTTGACACAAGACATCAATGTTGGTAGCAAATATCATGACTATTTGAACAATGATAGACGAAGAATTATATGAGTGGATAGTCGAGATTAGCTGCATATAATATAATAAATTCCCTAAGAAGACCACACACCATAGTAGAAATAGCAAGAATGACTGGTGGTTCCTTTGGGTAATCAAGCACTGCTTGAATGTGCCATGTTACAGAAAAACAACTAATAATAGAAGGAGTTAGAACTAAGAAAAAAAATTAAAGGACACACATAATTTATGTGGTTCGGTCGATACGACCTTATGCTCTTAAGAAGGGAGAGAGATTTCTTGTTTCTTTTGAAAAAACTGTTACAAAGAAGGTAGATATTGTAAACCATCGAATTGCATATGTATAAAAAAAATATGAATTACCATACAGCTCTTAAAGATGTCAGTGCTAGGCTCTGCTAGACCCAAACCTTCCGCTAACATTAGAAACCTAAAAAGATTTCCTTTTTGAGTCGTGTTCCTAAAAAATCCAAGTCGAGTTGCAATCCAGGTCCACTAAATAATTTAAGGCAACTAATAAATCTCCATCTTCACTTGAATTTTTGAAACTATTAGAAACTAATAATATTTCCTACTATCCATGGCCCAAAGGCCCTTATGGTATGCAAACATTCTTTAAATCCAAGCTGTGCTTGAAGTTCTTTGTAGGTGGTGGTTTTATCAACATATCTATCGTACTATTAGTTGTGGCTATTTTTTCTCTAGAAGATAGCTTATCTTCTATAAGATCTAGAATGAAGTTTGGCCTAATATTAATGTACTTTGATCCTTCATGATAAACTAAATTTTCAGCCAAGTCCAATGCACTCTGACAATTACAATAAATGATAGGTCTCTAAACATCTAAAACCAAATTATTAATAAAATCATGCAACCACATACATTCTTTAATCTTTTAGGCACTGACATGTACTCTGCTACAGTTGTAGATAAAACAACTATAGGTTAAAGTGCTGCTTTCCATGTAATAGCACAACCATAGAGAATAAAAATATAACATGCACATTAATGATCTTCTTTTGTTAAGGTATCCATCATAGTTAGAATTTGCATAGCCTATGAGGCCACTAGTAGAACTATTTGTACAATAAACCAAACAAATGATGACCATACATCTTAAGTGTTGCATGATCCATTTAACTACCTCCTAATAACTTTTACTTAGATTATTCATAAACTTGCATACCATACTCACAGGATAAGTCAAATCTAGCCTAGTACATACCATAGCAAACATCAAGCTTCCAATAGAATTAGAGTAAGGAACTTTACTCATGTAATCCCTCTCTTCAACTATATTACATATTGCACTCGCATTAAGTTTATAATGTGTAATTAGAAAAGTACAAATTGATCTAGAATGTTCCATCTGAAAGGACTGTAATAATTTTTTAATATATTTCTTTTGAGATACGTATAGTAATCTTGCCCTCCTGTCTCTCCAAATTTTCACGTCGAAAATCTTCTTGGCTATACCTAAGTCTTTTATCTCAAACTCACTGCTTAACAAAGTCTTTAAACTATCAATTTCAACATTGTTCTTATTTGCAATCAAAATGCCATCCACATATAGCAACAAATATATAAAAGAACTATTTGGTAACTTTTTAAAGTAAATACAGTTATCAAAACGATTTTGAACAAACTGATGAGGAATCATAAATCAAACATTTTGTACCACTGACAGCTTCAAACCATGTAAGGATTTTTTAGCAAACACACATATCCTTCTTTTTTAGAATAAAAAAACCTTCTGGTTGTAACATATAAATCCGTTCACCTAAATTCCAATGCAAGAATGTTGTTTTCACATCAAGCTACTCTAACTAAGGATCCAACGTACTCACTATGGCTAAAAGAACACGAATGGTCTTATGCTTCAAAACTGGTGAGAGTATTTCATAATAGTATGCTCCCTTATTTTGTGAAAAACTCTTGACCACAAGCCTTGTCTTGAACCTAATTAGCCCAACCATGGGAATACCTTCTTTCTTCTTGAAAACCCATTTGCATCCCACTAGTTTCACTTCCCTTAGTAATGGTAATAGGCCTTATGTGTTTTTCCTTTCAAGAGACTGCATCTTTTCATTCATGGCAATCAACCATCCTAATACCTCTGTACATTGCATTACCTCTTTATATGATCGTGGTTCATCAAAATTAATATTCGCTGCTATTAATAAAGCATATGCAATAGAATTAGTATTAATAATATTAACACAATCTGCATACCTTAGAGGCTTTGTGATTTTTCTTCTCTTGCTTCATGTTGTTATACTTTGTAGTTCTAGTTTTTGTACATTTTTAGCTATTCTATAGGATCTGTAGTCATTTTCTTTGAAATTTTAATCTCAAACTCAGCCTTTTGGTTATTAACCTAATCTTTAATACTACAAGATCACTAAGCTCCACTATTTAACCAAACATAGCAAACTTATCAAAAGTAACATCTCTGCTAATATAAATTTTGGAGTTCTCTTTTCTCAGTACACCATAATATATACCATTAACTCCAGTAGCATACCTAGAAGTATGCATTTTATTACTTTAGGCTTTTGTTTACCATCATTAATATGAGCATATGCAAGACAACCAAAGAAACGCAAGCCAAAATTAGAGGGAGAACCTAAACATACCGCTTGAGGGTTAAAATCAATTGCAGTTGATGGAGATTTATTCAAGAAATAACAGGTAGTGTGAATTACCTCAACTCGAAATGCATTAGAAATTCATCATTCAATCACATGTGTCGAGTATGTTATAGAAGTATTTGATTCATGTGTTTTACAACTCAACTATGTTGTTTGTATAAGTACAGTGTTGTGTCTTACTGTTAGAATTCGTGGACTCTTAAACGTGAAAAACATCCACGAATTCCTTCCGAGGACCCAAGCCAAACGATTAAGACGATCTAAAGATTACAGAATTATTTCAGTTTGGCGTAATCAAGATCCTTCAATTCTGATTTTACTATAGTACGTGCAACACAAACGATCACCAGATGTTGTAGTGTGCGAATGCCTTCTATCGGATACACATGGCAAACTAACTCATTACTCTGGGAGTGCTAGCGCCTAGGGTTTGAGAGGCTTTTTTTTTCTTGGTGAATAGAGGCACGAATATTAACAGAGAGTTACTTTTAGATGATGTCTAGGGTTTTCTTTTAAAACCACCCGAACCTCTTGGAGTCCAACTCTGATAATATCTTATCATATTTTATTTTAAATTCAAATTAAATTAAAATTGATATGATAAGATTCTGCTATTATCTTGGTAATTTAACTAATTAATTTGCCGAGTCAAATTCTTATAATTTGGACATCATCCAGATACATCGAATGTGGACATATTTTTAGATTCATTGTATTTGGTAAATTTTCTAGGTTCGATTAACTTAGACATATTTCCAGATTCATCGAACCTAATTACAAGAAAAATAACTTAACGAGTTTGCTTATTGTGTAACCCTATAAGTTCATTTAACACTAGTAGTGTGCAAAAATCACATTTAAATGGCCCATAAGTTATAAGTGGTTTCTAGCAAAACATTATAACTATCCAGGTTAAATGAAGATCAGTGATCTCTTTGAACCAAGCCATAATTTTATATTTAGTCATTTTGTTACACAATATCCAGAATAAGCATAAAGCACGGAGCATGTCATCCTTATTAAGCTTAATCAATTATTTCTTGATCTTATAATAGACTATTCAAACAAATGATATTAATATCTCAGATTGATATATTTGAGCACGACCATGTATTTTAAAAGTCTAACTTATCAAGGGGCCCATGGATATCTCTCCCATAATTGAGAGGGACAAATTTCTTCACTATCAATCATATTCCTCTTCTTGATTTATTCTACATCCAACAATAGTCTAATTTATTATCTGGTTAAAGATAACTTTAGACAAGGTCAAAATATAGAATTTATTAAGTAGGAAACTATGATGAATTCAAGTTGAAGGACTTTTAATATCATTATGGCTAGAAAGTACTTATGACATGTTCCATGAAGTACTCTCACAGTAGGTCATGTCCAATATAATATTCTCTAATATTTATTTATATTTTGACTTGATATCACATATATCCATGACCAGTAAAACATAGCCATCAAGTCACAAATATACTAATCTTAATTTATTATTATTCCATTAATAATAATAGATCAGGGATAGTTTAAGAATAGTCATTGTATTGATTATAGGGTTTTACTATCAAGTCACGTTCTTGATGACAACAAAACTAAATGCACTATTCATGAAAAGAAATATATCGTATTATTACATAACACGAGGCATTTATTATTGTGGTCATCAAGTCACAAACATACTAATCTTAATTTATTATTGTTCCAGTAATAATAATCAATCAAGGACAGTTTAAGAATAGTCATTGTATTATTTGCAGGGTTTTACTATCAAGTCACACACTTAATGACCACCAAACTAAATTCACTATTCACGGAAAGAAATGCCTCGTATTATTACATAACACATAATGGTAATAGTATATGTATAAATTGACTCTAAGTCATATCCCTAACACTCACTATATCTTCTTTCTCACAAAACTCATGAAAAGATGCATTGTAGAATTCTCACCTATTATCTATTTAGAGTATCTTAACTTGTTTTCCAATTCATTTTTCAACTGTAGTCTTTTACTCCTTAGACTACCCAAATAGCTCATCTTTTGATTTCAGAAAATGTACCTAAAATGTTCTATAGTAATTGTTAGCCCTAAGGGTTTTTTTCTATGTTTTGACTTATGACAAACATTGATATGGACTAACTTTTTAATCTATAGTGATAGGACATGTTTGACCTTTATCCTTCAAAAGCCTTAAGATAAGATTATTTGGTAACTCCTCCATTACTAAAATCAAGAATAGAAGATCAAAAGAGAAGATTAAAGTATGTGGAGTTTTCATATCAAGGAGTTCTTTATGAAGAATGTTAGACTAGGAAATGTTATTAAGGTATATTAATTCCTATGTCTTCTTATCTCTTGATTCATCTGACTTTACCTTGAAGCTTCAAATGAGATGTTTTCAAAGTTTTTGAAAATTACAGAATTTTGGATGGAACAGTTTGAATCCAAAAGGTTCATCCAAAATCCTGTAAACTGTGTTGAAAAATTTCTGATTGGTTAGTGCCATTTTAGACTTACCGTTTGGATGCATCTTCATCTAAAACTCGAGTCCAAAACACAGATGAGTTTAAACAGAAAAATTATAGCCGTTTCTTTATGACCGTTGCCACTCCATTTTTTGGTTCTATAAATAACCCTTAAAGCAAGATTAGACATAAGATTTTTAAAACATTCATCTTAGAAACACTATTGCTCAATATTTTCAAAAATCTCCTTTTATCTGGTTTCAAAGTAAGTTCATTGTGTATCAAAGATAAAAGTATTTGTGCTTTGTATTTGAGTGAACATCTACTCAAGTAAGTGAGCTCCTTACTATTCTATTTATATTCAAATCTTTGTTGTAGTGCAAGGTTGTGTGGTAAAACCCATAGGGGTGAGCCTTGTGTTAGTTTATGTTCAAGATTGTGTGGTAAAACCCATTGGGGTGATCATTGTTTTGTGTTTGTAGCAAGGTTGTGGAGTAAAACCTAGTTAGTTAATCCTTGATGTGTTTGTGTGACTGAGAGGTTTTGGAAAAGCTAGTGTGGTGATCCTCTCTTGTATGTGATACGGTTTCATTAAGTGAGGTTAATGAAATAGGGTTGAAAATCCTTAAGTGTGGGCTTAAAGTAGTGGACGTAGATCATTGTTGGTCGAACCACTATACATCTCTTGTTTCATTTTATTCAGTTGTTCATTTATTGATTTGATGTTCTTTCATTGTCTAAAACTGGATACATATCTACGAGTGCTTGGATAACTTTCTATGTTTCTATAAAGTTTGTCCAAGCATCTTGGTGATCATCATTATTCAGTTTTTTTTAGACAAATTGGAAAAGTTGTTTTTTGCTTGCCAAAAATCTTATTCACCCCCCTCTAAGGTTTTTCAGTAGTCAATAAAAGTAATAAAATACTAGAAGCTGCCATGAAACTCAATAAGAGAAGGACCCTACAAATTTGAATGGATATACTCAAGGATACTAGAAGTATACTTGCCAGAACTAAACTTAACCTAATGCTTGTCCATAATACAAGTCTTATAAAATCTTAGTTTTCCTGTTTCTGCCCCTTCTAGCAATCTTTGTTTACTTAATATTGCAAGCCCATTCTTGCTTATATGACCTAATTTGTGATTCTATAACTCTGTATAGTCATTATACTGATCTAGAGAACGAGAGATTGCTATTGTTCTTATCACTGAATTTCCTATCAAGGTATAAATTTCATGCTATAATTTACCCTTTATTATTATTAAAGTAGCTCTTTAAATTTGATTTACCCATCTTCATTAGAATAGTTGTATCTTTGTTTATCAAGAATACACAAAGAAATCAATTTTTTCATAGGTCAGGAATATAAAAGGCATCAAGAGTTCTAACCATCCTATTATACATCTTAATCTACATAGAACCACTGCCTTTAACACTAAACTCCTTATCATCACCTAACACATTACCATTCTTTTGTAAATAAATAGATTTTAGAAAAAAACCATATGATAAGATACACCAGTGTCCTTGACCTAAGTATTTGCAGAACTTGAAGTAGTAATAGTCAAAATATCATTATTTTCTCTTTCATGAGAACTATGTTGAACTATACTGCACTAGCATTATTATTTGATTTATTTCTTTCATGTCGTTTTTTCGGCTATGGATAATTTTTTATAATGTGTTCACTTTCTTTATAGTGAAAACACCAACGTCCATCAGACCTAAATTTGGAACGTGACTTACTCCTACCACTACCATTCTTGTCCTTGTTCCTACCCCTACTAACAACCAAACCTGCATTTAATCCGTCCTTATTGGAATTAGATACTTTTCTATTCAATTCCTTAGATTGTATAGCATTCTTCACATTGGTAATAGAAATATTGTCTCTATGATAAAACATAGTATTAACAAAATTCTCATATGAATTATGCAAAAAAAAAAAAAAAAGAATAATAGTTTGATCCTCATAATCAATTATAACCTCAACACCTTGCAAGTCTAGAATTATTAGATTAAAATTATCAAGATGATATTTTACCTACATATTTTCTAACATTTGCATGGAATATAAGCACTATCTTTTATATAACTTATTTATTAAGGATTTCTTCAAAAACTTGCTTTCTATATTTTTCCATTAATTTATAGCAGTCGTTTCATGAATAAACTCTCTCAAAACTTTACTAGATAGATTCAACAAAATTGCGCAATGCATCTTTACCAAAAATCTCAACCTTTTCTACTACTTTCAATCTTTTCAGCAATTGTTCTTTTCCTTCCAACGTAGCTACACATAGGCATGACCCCCGTTGCTATTTTCCATGGTTCATCTGTAGATTGGAATCAAAGTCAATGGTTTTAAAATTATTGACCGAACCATGAATCGGAATCGTGGTCAATAGTTTGGATGAGGTAGGGAGTTTTCCCCAACTGCCAAAACAGCCATTTTTTATTTTTTAAATTTTTTTAAGATGACACATGGTAATTAATAAAAATAAAAAAATAAGAAAATTTTAAAAAAATAAAAAGGCCTATGTAATTACCCATTATGATGGGCTAAAAGTACCAATTTCCTGGCTAAAGGGTCACTGGAGACCTTCAGTGAGGAAAAACATTTCCTCGCCCAATGATCCTTTAGCGAGTAAAAAAAATTTCCTTGCTTTTTTGTCGCTGAAGAGCAGTTGCCAAAGGGTCTTGGCGACAAAACTCTTAGTTTTGAGTTTTGACCCCAAAGAAGCCAGAGCTTTTAGTGAGGAAATATTTTGTCGCTAAAGCTAATGACTTTTGTCGCCAAAAATCTTCATTTTGTCCCTAATGATGAGTTTTTGCAACAAAAGAGTTTCGTGGCAAAAATTTCGTCGCAAAAAAATATAATTTCATTTAACAAATTAAATTCATAGTAGAAAATAATATTACCTTTTGCGACAAAATAATTCCTCACTAATACAAAAATTTCGTCACTAAAAAGGGTCAATGGCAAGAAAAATTTCCTTGCCAATACAAAAAATTTTGTCGCTAAAAATGATCAATGGCGACAAAAGAATTTCCTCGCCAAAGCTTTTTAAAATTTTTTTAAAAATAATAAAATTTTAAAACGGCCCACGTGAACCCACAGCACCTGATCGCCACTCCTTTATGACACGGTCCACATAAATCTACCACACCTGATCACCGCCTCAAATTAAATCCCATAATTCAATGCCACAGAATTTCGATCGCTCGACCTCACGCATGAGGCATTGTGCCTCAACTGCTAGGCCAAGGCAATAGATTGGTCTAATCCCTTTTTTATTTTTATTTAAACTTTCCTAATATTTGTTTTTTAAATTTTTAAAAAATTAATATTATAAAAATATAATAATTATATTAAATTATCAATGAAACACCAATATTCATTGTAATCAATTATTTTGTACATTTATAAAATTTTAAAAATTTCTATACTGTTAATCATATCGTTATTTTTAATAAATGATTGTATACATATAGATCGATTAGGAAAAAAACTTATACATATGTATTTCTAATACACAACACACACATATATGAGGGGGTGTGTGTGCAAGTGTGTGACACACAAATATATATATATATATATATATATATATATATATAACACAAATATAAAATATATATCCACACCACATATATACATACATATACATATATACACATATAGAGACACATATATATACACACACAAATATATAAATATATATATATACACATATATTTATAGGATATTAATATATATATATATATATATGTATATACACACACACACACACACATATATATATATGTACATATTTATACATTAATATACTCTATATATTAATACACTATTTTAATACACACACACACACACACACACACACACACACACACATATATATATATATATATAATTAATAGGATATATTTTGACACATTATCTAGCATATAATCTAAAAAATATCTAAAACCTAAAACATTTACAAAGATAGGAGTATTAAATTAACAATTTAACTGGTAGATTTATTAAAATTACTAAGAAAAGTGTTATGATAAAATTTGAAGGTAATCAGATATATTCTGGCACATTACCTAGCATAATATCTAGAAAAATATCCAAAACCTTACGCATTTACAAAGATAGCGTATCATATTAATAATCTAACCATTACTTTTGTTAAAATTACTAAGAAAAGTGTTATGACAAAATTTGAAGGTAATCTGATATATTTTGACACATTATCTAGCATAATATCTAGAAAAAAAAAACCTAATACATTTACAAAGATAAGCACATCAAATTAATTATCCAACTGTTGGATTTGTTAAAATTGTTAAGAAAAGTGTTATAACAAAAATTTAAGGTCATGTATATATTTTGGCATATCAGCTAGCATAGTATATAAAAAAAAATATCCAATACCTAACGCATTTACAAAGATAGGCATATCAAATAAATGATCAAATCGTTAGATTTCTTGAAATTACTAAGACAAGTGTTATAAGAAAATTTGAAGGTAATCGAATATATTTTGGCACATTATCTAGCATATAATCTAAAAAATATGTAAAACCTAAAATATTTACAAAGATAGGCGTATTAAATTAATGATTTAGCCTGTAGATTTATTACAATTACTAAGAAAAGTATTATGACAGAATTTGAAGGTAATCAGATATATTTTGGCACATTACCTAGCATAATATCTAGAAAAATATCTAAAACTTTACGCATTTACAAAGATAGGCATATCGAATTAACAATCTAACCGTTACATTTGTTAAAATTACTAAGAAACGTGTTATGGTAAATTTGAAGGTAATCAAATATATTTTGACACATTTTCTAGCATAATATCTAGAAAAATATTCAAAAGCTAATGCATTTATAAAGATATGCATATCAAATTAATGATCTAACCGTTAGATTTATTAAAATTACTAAGAAAATTGTTATGACAAACGTTGAAGGTAAGTAGATATATTTTGGCACATTATCTAGCATAATATCTAGAAAAATATCCAATACCTAACGTATTTACAAAGATAGGAATATCAAATTAATGATCCTATTGTTAAACTTCTTAAATTTTCTAAGAAAAGTGTTATGACAAAATTTGAAGGTAATCGGATATATTTTGACACATTATCTTACATAATATTTAAAAAATACCCAAAACCTAACACATTTACAAAGATAGGAGAATCAAATTAATGATCAAACTGTTAGATTTGTTAAAATTACTAAGAAAAGTGTTATCACAAAATTTGAACGTAATCAGATATATTTTGGCATATTTTCTAGCATAATATCTAGAAAAATATCCAAAAGCTAATGCATTTACAAAGATTAGTGTATCAAATTAACGATTCAACCGTTAGATTTATTTAAATTACTAAAAAAAATGTTATGACAAAATTTTAAAATAATTGAATATATTTTGATACATAATCTAACATAGTATCTAAAAAAAAATCTAAAATTTAACGCATTTACAAAGATAAGCATATCAAATTAACGTAACAACTGTTAGATTTGTTAAAATTACTAAGAAAAGTTTATGACAAAATTTGAAGGTAATCAGATACATTTTGGCATATTATCTAGTATAATATCTTGAAAATATCCAAAATCTAACATATTTACAAAGATAGGCATATCAATTTAACAATCCACTCGTTAGATTTATCGAATTAGCTAAAAAATATTATTATTACCAAATTTGAATGTAATCGGACATGTTTTGCTCATAATTTAGCTTAATTTCTATAAATCAGCCCAAAATATAATGCATTTATAAATATTTAAAAATTTAGGGACTAATTTGTAAAATTATATTTTAAATATTCTAAAATTTAATGACCAATTTATAAATTTTTCGTTATCATTTATAATTTTGCTAAATTTAAGGAGCAATTTGTAAAATTTGGTATCATATTTTATATATTTACAATTTTAGGGTCCAATTTATAAAATTTTTTATGATCATATTATAAATATTTTAAAATGTAGGGATCAATTTACAAATTTTTGTGGCCATTTTGTAATTATACAAAATTTAAAAACCCATTTACAAAACTTTTGGCATCATGTTATAAATATTTAAAAATTTAAAGACGGATATTAGTTAGGAAATATGAATTTTGTCATAAAAAATATAGCTAATAGTGATAAAAGTTAATATTTTTAGTTAGGAAATAAATTTTCGTTACTGATGATGTATTATTAGTAAGGAATATTTAGTTCGGAAATGAATTTTGGTCGCTGATAATGCATCATTAGCGAGGAAACTTAAAGTAAGTTTCCTCACTAATGCACTTATTTGCTAGCTAAAGCCATCAATTTTAGCTAGAAAATAAAAATTTTGTCGCCAAAGGTCTTAATCATTAGTGACAAAAAGGTTTTGTCACTGAAGAAAAATTTTTCTCACTAAAAGGGTATTTTTTGTGACAAAACTTTAGTTAGGAAAAAATTTTTTTGTCACCAATGTATCATTTTCTTGTAGTACGTACGACCATATGGTTGTTGCACACTTGCACTTCTACTTGCAACGGCCATGTTTCTAGCTATTGTGCATTAACGACTAAATTTTTTGCCATTGTATAATTGGGCCCTTTTTTTCCCCCTCTATAAATATGTCATCAATCCATCCTATTTTTTTACATTTCTCTCAACTCTCTTAACTCTCTCAACTCTCTCAATTCTTAATTTCAATTTATATAAGTTTATTGTTATGTTTATTTTTTTCTTTTTGAAAAAAAATCTCATTTAAGTAGCTCTAAGAGTAATAGAAGAATGAGTGATAGTGTTGGCTATAATCCACATTTTCAACTGAAGACATTTACTATTCCACCCAGTTTCCGGTTTTGGCCCAAATTTTTTTCTGACAACATTTTCTCCTTTAATAACCAGCTAGTGCAAGTTAGTGATGAAGAAGTTGAACCTCAACAACAACATTCTCAAGTTAATACTCAAGAAAGTGAAGTACAAACCGATGGTATATTAAATAAAGTGTGAAAAAGAGAAACTGATATGTTCACCAAGTATTTCAACATTACAACAATTCTATTCGGTGAAATAAAAGTTAAGTGTAATTATTGCACTTGTGCTTCTAAGCATTCAAGCCAAGAATGGGTTATGGTATACTCTCTCAACATCTAAGAAAGAATTATACTCAAGAGTTCGATTTGGATGCTAAACAATAACAAATTATTGGGTGCACTACTATTTTTGCTCCTCTGTCAGTTGGTTTATTTAAATATATTGATAAAGTAAATAGATAAGAATTAGCTAAAACGATAGCTGTAAACATCTTAAATTTAATTTTGGCAAAAAATTACAATTTAATAAATATTGTAAAAATACTTTAAATCCTGCTGCAAATCATGTTCCTTGCACTGTCCTCACACATACACTTAAAAAGGTATATAGGAAAAGTAAGAAAAAATTAGATCAAAATTTTTTAGATTTGTCTGATAAAGTTTCTTAATGTAGTGATATTTGGAGTAATCATTGACAAACTCATTCTTACATGGGTGTTACATGTCATTGGATAGATAATTAATGGAATATTCAAAAATGATTAATTACTTATAAGGCCTTTGATGGTCTATATTCTGCTAAAAATATTTGCCAATTGTTAATTGTTATTCTAGAAAAGTATGCTTTAGTGAATAAGATTTTCGATTTCTTTTGAGAATGCTAGTGCAAATATTGCATTAATTACTTGTCTTAAAATTTTAATTGAGGGAGGTAAATTTTTTTATGTTAGATGTATATGTCATATTTAAAACTTATGCCTACAAAATGATTTAAAAAATCTTGATTTTTGTATTAAACCAATAGAGCTACTTTTTCTTATTTATGGCTTAGTCCTATTCAAAAATAATAGAGCTAATTTTGTAGAAGTAATGGCATGAAACCATAACAATTTCCAAAAAGATGTCCCAACTAAATGGAATTCAACATATGAATTGCTATATGAATCTTTCCATATAACAAAATTGTATGTGATTTTTTTTTTTTTTGAAAATAGAGCTATTAGAATACATTTATTTCCTCACAATGGAATGTTTGTGAATGTATTTTAAATATTTTTAAAATATTTAATAATACTATTTATAATTTATTTGGTATTTATTATCCTGCTACACATTTAGTTATTCAAGAATATATTAATGTTAGTGGTTTTTTCAATAAATATTCTAGGGATGCTGTGAAAATTAAATGGTTAATATTATTTAAAAATACTTGATGTTAATTTTGGAGTACTATTCTTGATCCACGTATAAGAATTCATGGTTTACAAGAAAATCTTAATTGTTATTATGATTCTTTATTTTCTAAAAATAATAATGATAATGGTAATGATGGTCATAGTAGTACTTAGAATCTTACATGTCATCCTGATATTTTTGTATAATAGCTAATGTAAGGAGTATTCTTTGTGACTTATATCATGAATATTGTAGAAGGCATGGTAGAGTTGTCCACGGAACTCAAGATATTGATAATCCAACATCCGGATCTTCAAGAATTAACAAGGCAAGTATAATGATGGTAGAAAAGTTAAAATGGCCAAGAGGAGCTTCAAGTTCTACGATAGAACTTGAATTATATCTAACTTATGAATTGAAGTGGAATGGAATATATGAAATATTTGATATCTTCAAGAGGTGGAGTGAAAATGAGAGTAAATTTTTTGTTATAGCACTAATGGCTAAGGAGATTGTTGTTTTTCTCATTTCAACCATTACAATAGAAGAAGCCTTTAGTGTTGAAAGAAACGTTTTAATCGAAACTCGCTCAAGAATGGCACTGGAAGTTTTTGAAGTTCAAGCAAGCTTAGATAATTAGATTAGAACTGAAAATCGTCAACAAGAAAATGTGCAACCAGATCTCAACAAATTGTTGGACCTAGACATTCAAAGAACTACAACAACTAAAAGTGAAGACCATTAAAGATAAAAAGAGTTAAAATATAAGAGAACTGTGAGAGTTTTGATTCTACTATACCCTAAGAGAATACGTAGGCAGCTTAATTATATAAAACTAAAATTAAGTTCAAGCTCATTTTTTATATCTTATGTTTTTAACTATTTTTATAATTTTATACTTTTTCCTTAAAATTAAAAAATTTCAAAAAAAGAACTAAACTAGAGGTTAGCCAACTGCAATTGTAACTGCCGGTTGGCTCAACTACCAAACTGAGGTAGGGGTTTTAGGTTGATGTTAGCCAAAATGGTTAATCGTTAACTAACAATTGACCAACCAGTAACTGGTAGTTGCCAACCGCAGCCACCTCTAGCTGCACATTCCTACTAAACTAGAAAAGCCCATATCTTCACTTTCTATAAGGTGAAATCATTTGATCCATTAAATTTATCAATCTCAAGCTTATGGGACGTCATCTTAATCAGCAAACAAAACTTTATATACTCGAAGTTGAATAGAAAATTTTAGGTAACCAGGCTCTGATGCCACTTACTACGAAAAATAGTTATAATATAATATATTAAAAGTAAGAAAAAATTATAAGACACATATGATTTAGTGATTCAATCAATGCAACGTACTTTCATAGACAAGAAAAGATATTTCTTATTTATAAACTATCATAGAGAGGATTGATATTGTAAGCCCTTGAATTACATATTTAGAAAAAACATAAGTTTCCATACCATGTAGGTGTCCCCCCCTAAAGAAGCCAGTGGTGGGCTCCAGCCCAAGCCCTTTTCTACCACCATTTGTAGGATCAAGTATCATACAAGTCCATTGAAAAATTAAAATTTTAATAAGAGTTTAAGACCGCATACTTACTTTTTCTTCTTGAACAAGAAGGAACTATGGTAGTAACTGGATTTGACTGATTAGTAGGTTGTTTGGAACTTGTTTGAACTATAACTTTCGGGGTTGTACTAACTAGAAAACCTATCAAACATCTACTCTTATGCATGAAACGCATGTAACACTGAAACATTTGACCTTCCAATGTATTCTCTCAACCTCACAAATCAAATTATCAGTAAAAGTAAGTTTGGATTATTCTTTTGAGAGAAAACTAAAAGAGATAACAAGGAAGCCTATGGCTATGGTTCACTTACACTACTTTAGCCGGCCCCCATGAGGGTTAAAATACCATGTCCAGTTGTCTTAGTCCAACAAAGGCTAGGGTTATGTCGCCAATTGGGTATTTTATTATTTGTCTTGGGTCTTTTACTAAACCTAAAATAATATAACATTAGCCTAATTTTTAATTATTTTATTTAATTAAAATCCAAAACAATAAATACATGATCCAATATAATAATTTGGCTAATCCTTTTTTATTTTATTTAAGCCCGTATCAAATTAGACTTTCTATAATCAATTAATTAATCTAGTACGTGAATAAATCTTGGACTAAATTAATTTTTATACCCCACTATATTTTCTAAAATAAAATAAATTTTTTAATTCCTCAAACAAGCTAAATAATTTGTGCAATTACGAAAATAGCCATTTAAGTTTCTAGAGCAATTTTGGGGATCAAAAGACATATTATCCATAGCTATTAAAAAGATCAAAATGACAATGCTATTAAAATAGCTGTATTTTACATTTTAAATATCTTTATTTATTACCATATGAATATATTGACCATTAGGATAATATTACAATAGCATTGTCTTCAACCTACAGGTGTACTTGCAAAGATAGCCATCTATGTAACACCTATTATTGAAGTAGGACTGATTGGTACCATCATATTTTTTTAATGACATCTATTGTCTTTTGACCTCTTATCCATCTTCTATGAGCTCAAGGAATGTAACAACTTATCTAAAAAGAGCGACCCTTAAAGCAACACTCTTTGTCATTTCCCACAGCCTTGGTTTTTCAGAGATTATCTTACACTGTTACAAGAAAGTGATCGCTGCTTTCATGAAGAAAAGTATAGAAGCTCTATTGTATAAGTTCATTTTGATTAACTAAAAATATATTCCTTATGTACAATGCTCTTAATCTTACAATTTCAAAGCAAATATGCCCAACTTTATCACAGTACCAACTTATACTCGAACCATAATGTATTCGTCCACTCGAACCATAATGTATTCGTCCACTCAAACCATTGTCTAGTCTTCATTTTATATAGTGTCTTTATAAAGACTACTATCACGTGGTTTAGTTTTACATATTCTAAATATGCTTACACTATTAGTGCAAGAGGACTACTCTCTAGTTGAAGATAAACTATTCCCCATCAGAAAACTATAGTGTAATGGTCTAAACCTTGATGAAATACCTAGTTCTATCAGTTGATAAAAAACCCTTTTAGTTGTATGTTAAGTAATCATGATCTATACCTTACACTGAAGCATGACCCAAGACATAGATTACTTATTAACATACTTAGACCTTTATGTATGAAAAAATATAAATACGAGCTTGTAAATAAAAATACTATTATTATTATAAAATGTCTTTATAGAATTTTTTAAAGTCTTTTAAGGCATATTTATAACAATCTCCCACTTATACAGTAAAAACTAAGATAACCTATATTTGCCTACTGCTAAGGTATCTGAGTGTTGTTGAAACACCTTCTCTGCTAAAAACTTGGTAAATAGGTCTATCAGATTATTCTCTAAGAAAATTTGATCCACCACTATCTCCCATATCTGATTGAATTCCCAAATTAAATGGTACTTTCTCTCTATATGCTTGCCCTTCTTGTAGTTTTTAGGTTCTTTGTATTGTGATACCACTCCAAAATTATCGCACTACATTATCAGTAGCTTGTCCATGTTATGCACAATTCCAAGTTCTACTAGGAACTTCCAAAGCCAAACTGCCTCATTTGATGTTTTTAAAGCTCCCACATACTCAACTTTCATAGTAGAATTAGCAATGCAAAATTACTTGATATTCTACTATTAAATTTCTCCTCCAAACAAAGTGCATGCATATCCATTAGTGGATTTCCATTCATCCTTATCTACTTAGGAATCTAAATTTTTGTATCTGATTCGAACCAAATTATCAATCTTGTAAATTAGCATATAATCTCTCATTCCCTTAAAGTACTTGAGTATATACTTTATAGCCTGTTAATGAGCCTCTCTAGGATTTGACTAGTATATGGTAGCCATGCCCACAACAAAGCAACTATTGTTCCTTGTATAAAATATAGCATACATGAGACATCCTACTGCAAAAGTATAAATAATTCTACTCATCCTTTTTTCATCCTTTTGTGTTTTAGCATACTGCTTGAAAAATAGGATCAATCCATGTCTAAAGGGTACAAGTATCCTTTTACACTGATCCATGCTATACTTTGATAAGATCTTGTCAATGTAAAATGTCTAGGATAAGCCTAATATTATTTACTTATTATTTCTAAGAAGCTTTATTATACGAATGTAACTGACTTCTTCCAAATTTTTTATGTTGAACTGACTAGATAGCCAATCTTTAATAGATGATAATACCCCTATAGCATTTCCATTGAATAGAATATCATCTACATATAATACCAAATATGATAGAGTTTTATCATCCAACTTCCTATATGCACACGGTTTATCCATATTTTGAACAAAAATATAAGACTTTACAATTTCATTCATAAATATATTCTATACCCTTAAAACTTGCTTAAGTCTATAAATAGACTTCTTAAACTTGTAGAGCACGTGTTATTGACCTGTAATAATAAACCCCTCTGGTTGGAATATATAGATGTTCTCACTAATATTGCTATTAAGAAAGACAATTTTAACATCTATTTGCTATATCTTATAGTCATAATGATAAATAATGGTAAGGAAAACCTTAATGGATTTAACCAGAGCTACTGGTGAAAAGGTTTTCTTATAATCAATTTTCTCTTTTTGAGTAAACCTTTTTGCTACCAACCTTGCTTTGAAGGTTTTAACCTTCCCATCAACTCCATTTTTCCTTTTGCATACCCACATACACCTTATGGGTTTTATCCTTTCAGGTGCAGTGACAAGATCTCAAACCTAATTAATATACATAGATTCAATATCTGCATTTATTACTTTAAACCACTTATCTACATCAAGGTTCGTAATAGCCTCCCCATATCTAGTAGAATTTTGTTCTTAACACTTGGAGACTAGATATAAAATCTCTCCAATCTATGTTTTTAGAACATCAATAGCCCTTCCACTACGATGAGGCTTCACTTGAATAGAAATATCAAGTTGTGGCTTTCTAGGTTCCTTAATTGGGTTATATTGTTCTAAAAAGGATGGTGTATTCTCTCGTAATTCTACTCGACTTGAACCACTATTAGACATTCTCTAATCATCTTCTAAGTATCTAATATGAGTGCTAACAAGCACATTTTGCTTTTGAGGATCATAGAAATAGCCACCTATAGTTCTTTTAGGATATACAACGAAGAAGCATAATTCTAAATTTGTCTCTAACTTATTTCTTTTAATCAGTACATAAGTTGAACATCCCCATGCCTTAAGATTGTTCAAACTGGTCTTTCATCCAGTTCACATCTCATAAGAAGTCCTAGACACAGATTTGGAAGGTACTAAGTTCATAATATATGCTGCTATTTTTAAAGCATATCCTCAAAATGAAATATGAAGAAATGCATGACTTATCATGCTTCTGACCATTTCTAGCAGTGTTCTATTCCTTCTCCTAGCCACTCAATTTGGTTGGGATGTCGCAAGCATAGTTAGCTAAGATAATATTCTATTATATACTAAATAGTCCTTAAATTCACTAAGAAGATACTATCCATCATAAGTTGATCTCAATGCTTTGATTTGTTTACATATTTAACGCTCAACTTCAGCCTTATACTTTTTAAATTTCTCAAAAGAGTCAGACTTATACCTTATCAAGTAAACATACCTAAAACATGAGTAATCATCAGTGAATATGATAAAGTACTCATATATTTACCTCTAGTTAGTATAGTTATTTGGACCACAAGTATCATTGTGAATAGTGTTAAGTATTTCCTTGGCCCTTTCTGCCTTTTGGTTGAATGACCCTTTGGTCATCTTTCTCTTAAGGCATAATTCACTCTAAGGTCACTCTTCTAATCTCAATGAACCCAAGGGCTCATTATGGATGAGCTTCTGAATCTGATTAGGATTAATATATCCTAATCTTAGGTGCTATAAATACAATTCATTAGTCATGATCTTTCTTTTCTTATTAGTTGGTTAAATTTCCGTCTTATTGATTTGATTACTGACATGATTCAAATGAAATAAGTTACCATATATGTTTCTAGAATAAATGATGTTTCCACATCTACTAATTGTAACACCAGAATGGAAAGAAATAAAATAACCATGATCCATCAATTTAGCAATTAGAATCAAATGTTGTTTACAAACTAGAACATATAAAACAACTTGCAATACAAAAATCATACTCTAATCAAAACATAAAGTCAATTCTCCTACCGCTTCCATATAAACTTTGGCTGCATTGCTAACTCAAAATGCGTGCTCTCATTTACCAAGTCTTTTTATCTTTCTTAACCTATGCAAGGAGTTATTAATATGGTCAGTGGCTCTGGAATCTACAATCCAAGTTAATGAAAATATAACCATCAAAATAGACTCTAAGAAGAGAATTATACCTATGTTTTGGCTAAGAAATTTGGGCATTCCTTTTTCCAATAACCTTTTTTCCTATACTTGAAGCACTTTACTTTGCGCTTAGCATTAGGCCTAGTGCCAGCTGATCTGACTGTATTACCTCTGTTCTTCCTAAACTACTTAGCTTTTAGCTTAGTTCCAAAAGGTGAGGCCCTCTACACTAAAGCTATAGACTTGGGCTTCATGATCCTCTCTGCTACTTAGAGTTCATTTATTAACTTTGGGAGACTCTTATCTTATTTATGTTATAGTTTAACTTAAATTGAGTAAAAGATTTTGGTAGAGTTTCAAGAACCATGACTATTTGACTCTCGAGATCAATAACTGCACCAAGTACCTCAACTTCTTTGAAAGCAACAATTTTCTTGAGCAAATGCTCCCTAATTGATGCTTCCTCAGCCAGCCTGGTGTTCACGATTGCTTTAAGAGCTTCTAGCCTTGTAAGCTAGCTCTTGTCAACAATATCTACCTTATAGAGCAGTCTATGTTATATGCAGTGGGCTGGCTCTCATGTTTTGACTGAAGGTCATTAGATACAAAATCTAACGTATAGTATCGAACCATCTGGTCAACTTTCTTCCACGCCTTCTTTGCCTTAGGCTCTTCTGTGATGGAAATTTTCTCAATTTCAGGACAAATGTCTGTCATAATATATTTGTACTCTTCAACAGTGAATACTATTCAACTTTATTTTCCAATCCTCATAATTTGGACTAGTTAACCTTTTTTATTTTTTGAGAATAATTGCCAAATTACTAAAAGAATCTCCACCCGAAAATTTTGTAAATTATGCTAATAATAATTTATAAGTTTATTTCCATTTATATAAAATATACATTTAATACTCATGGAGTATATAGTACAGAGGTAAAAAGTGAGCTTATAGATGACGGTTCTCCCATATGGCCACAAGTTCGATTCCTGACTTTACATTACATGTCCCACGATTTACCTCCTCTGCAAGATCCTAAGGCAAAGGTAGCTGGGGTATTTGTGATGGAGTGTTATAGAAAAAAAACACATATAGTTAAAGTGAATATAACATTTATCCAGATAATCTATAAACCTTTAAACTATTATCAAAATGTTAATATTTGCTCTTAGAAGAGTTGATAAAGCTTCATAGGAAGCTTAACAATTTTTAAAGTTAAGCGTATAACCACCCACCACAAAATCTCTTAACTCATGATTTAAAAATTAGTTCCAACATAGGCTGATCACTATTTCACGTGAATTATGGGCAATCTAGTATTACATTACAAGCTAATGGTACATTAGCGACAAAACTTTTGCTAGGAAAAAGTTGTTGTCGCTAAAGGTACTCTTTAGGAAGGAAAATTTTTCTTTAGCAAGAAAAACTTTTTGTCACTACTAATTATGACCTTTAGCAACAAATTTTTATTTCCTTACTAAAAGTGATGGCTTTAGCTAGGAAATAAATGTATTAGTAAAGAAAATTTAAGTTTCCTCACTAACACTGTATCATTAGCAACAAAAGTTCATTTTCTAGCTAAATTTTATTTGCTAATGCTACATCATCAGGGACAGAAATTCATTTTCTAGCTAAAAATATGATCTTTCATCACTATTAGCTATATCTTTAGCGAAAGAAATTTGCATTTCCTAACTAATAACTGTCCCTAAATTTTTAAATATTTACAACATGACCATAAAAAGTTTATAAATTGGTCCTTAAGTTTGTATAATTGTAAAATAACTCCAAAAAATTTACAAATTAGTCTTTAAAATATTAAAATATTTAAAATATGGCCCCTAAACGTTATAAATTAGTTCTTAAATTCTTAAATATTTTCAATATGATCACAAAAATTTTGTAAATTGGTCCTTAAATTTTGTAAAATTACAAGATGACCCCAAAAATTTACAAAGTGCTACCTAAATTTTAGAATAATTATAAAATCAAATTCCAAGATTATGAGGTAAAACATATCCGATTACCTTCAATTTTGATTGTAATACATTTTTATATATTTTAATAGATCAACGGTTGAATCGTTAATTTGATATACTTATATTTCTAAATATTTTAGGTTTTGTACTTTTGTATATAGATTATACTAGACGATGGGGCAAAACATATTCGATTATCTTTAAATTTGGTCATGATACGTTTTTTTAGCAATTTTAACATATCTAATAGTTTGATCATTAATTTGATATTTTTAAATGAATTAGGTTTTAAGTTTTTTTTTTTAGAGATTATGCTAGATTATAGAACAAAATATATCTAATTACATTCAAATTTGGTTATAATATGTTTTATAGAAATTTTAACTTATCCTACTGTTAGATCCCCATGACCCCAAAAATTTTAGAAATTAGTCTTTAAATTTTGTATAATTATAAAATGACTCCAAAAATTTACGAATTAGTCCCTAATTTTTAAAATATTGACAATATGACCCCTAAAAGTTTATAAATTAGTCCTTAAATTTTTAAATGTTGTCAATATGATCCTAAAAATTTTCCAAATTGATCCTTAAATTTTGTAAAATTATAAAATAAGCAAAAAATTTACAAATTGCTCCTTAATTTTTAAATAATTATAATATAATCTCAAATTATATTTACAAAATTTACAAATTACAAGATTACCTTTAAATTTGGTCATAATACATTTTTTAGTCATTAACAGATCAAATAGTTTGATTGTTAATGTAATAGACTTATGTTTCTAAATGCGTTAGGTTTTAGGCTTTTATATAAAGATTATGCTAGATTATGTAGCAGAACATACCTGATTACCTTTATATTTACTCATGAAATTTTTTTTAGCAATTTTAACAGATCTAACAGTTAGATCTTTAATTTGATATGCTTATATTTCTAAATGCATTAGGTTTTAAGCACACACACACACACACACACACACACACACACACATGTATATATATGTATATATATGTGTATATATGTATATATATATGTGTGTATTGTATACATACATACATACATACATACATACATACATACATACATATATATATGTATATATTTGTATATACATACATATGTATGTATGTATGTATGTACGTACGTACATACGTACGTACGTACGTACATGATTATATGAATGTGTGTGTGTGTGTGTGTGTGTGTGTGTGTGTGTGTGTGTATTCTTATATATTTCTGAGGAGAAATTGAAAGAGATCTGATTTTAGATCCACTCTACAGGTGGTCTAACTGAGTTGTTGTTGGCAGATAAGTTGAGTAATGGCCGTTGTTAACTCAATAGCTTGTAAGAGACGAGAATTTATTCCCAATGGCATGATTCTTGTCAGATATGTTACAGATTTTGTAGATCTATTCTTTATTTTCTAATTAATACTCATATTTGTTATATTCACAATTAGATCTCCATATTTTACATCATAAGTTATTAACAACTTGAATGTATTCCTTTTTATGGAACTTGAAGATGATGATTGCTAAGTAACGGGAAGTATAAAGCCCATATTTGTGTTTATTTAATACATTTCTTTTTAGTTATGTCTTCTTTTCTCCACACTTTTTCTAGATCTTCTTCTTTCTCCTCTTCTCCTATCTCCTTCTCCTCATCTCAAATTTTTCAAAACTTAAAGAAGAGTTTAACTTTTTTGATCTCTAACAGTCTATTGACAACTAGAAAATTCCTAAATTTCCCCCCAATGAGATTTACAAATCTCCTAAATGGTCACTTAATAGTGACTATGTCATCTGAACTATTGAGAAAACAATTCAATTAGACTTTGATTGCAAAAAAAAAAAAAAAAAAAAAAAAACTAAACTTCTTCCTGCCTGTGCCATCAAAAGATTTCAAAACAAATATAATTATTTACATTTTGGCCTTGTCCAAATTGCAGCAAAACCTCTTTCTAGAGCAAACCTTGATATTCTATTCTTTTATGTTTGTGAGATACCAGATTTCTCGACTTCAATGATTCACTTTTAGTTATGGTTGAAACCAATCTTTGCAGTGGTCCAGTTTATTTTGACTGTTTTCCAAATTTTACAGTCTCTCTCAAAGACCAAAATCTTCTAATGCTCTGACTCTTAATATCAAGACTGCAAATTACAAAATCAAAACAGGTTATGTTCCTGTAGCCATCATATTTTGTATTCAGTATAAGACTATAACTCCTGCCTTCAATACTGGTGCAATGAGAATGTCTCACAATGGTGAAATAGTTCTCTTCCAAACGGATTTGCAAATATTTGATCTTTCCATTCCAAAACTAATCTTATGGAACCAGATGAGTCTTCCTTCTAACTAGTTATTGACTGATGCAGCTCCTTTTGGGAAACTAAAAAACACCACTGTGTCAGATATTAAACAATTCTCTTATGGATCTATGGAAATAGCTTTCTAAAGATCTCTTAGCCAAAGATTGTCCTATCCTCAATCTCATGCATCTTCATCCGGCGTACAACCTCTTAGATGTTCGGTATCCTCTGTAGCTACCCATCTACAAGTTATCAATCCAAAACCCAAAATTCCTCAAGCTAGATATGCAGTCTAACCTGATTCAGATGATATTCAATCGGAAAGTCTTGCATCTCCAAGCCATTCTGCTATGATTGGAGAACTTAATACTTGACAAATTGATTTACAAAATCTATCTGTAATTGGCAAAACTAAACTTTAGGGAAGAATTATATTCTCCTTCAAATGTTGCAAAAAGAACTTAGTTCTTTGAACAATTTCAAGGATCTATTAGACAACAGGTCCAAGACTCTTATTATGAATTTTTAAATTTAGTTAACAAAAATTGATTTCTTTTTATGGTTTAAAGCTTATTCTGACATTCAAAAAATTGATTATCCTTTTGCTTCAACTATTAATGTTTTAAAACTTTGGCAAACTACTCAAGGAACAACAGTTTCTTCTAAATTTCCTCCTAGTCAGAAGATTAAAATTCCTTTTAGGACTAAGTAAATTGATCCCTCTTTTAAAAGAAAGGACAAAGAGGATGATATTCTTCGTCCTAAAGATATTCAAAATCTTTATGAATAAAACAATTATACAAATAAATATTTACAAATTATTGGTGAATATTTGATTTCAAAACCGAGTACTCCTTCTATACAGGATAAACCTGTATCCAGTACTTTTTTCAAGTTCTTCAACTTCTTTCACTCCTCTTTTCAAACCTTGTGAGATTCCTCTCCAGTATAGGAAAGAGCTCAACAAAAAGACTTCAGAGAAACCTCTTCTTACTAAACTTTGAAGAAGGATAGCTAAAATAGAGAAATCTATTATCCCAGAATCAGCTTATCCTTCAACTCCTTAATAGCCTATTGGTTCCCATCATTCTATTTCTCTTTTAAATCAAAATGACTCAGATACTGAAAGTCATTCTGAGTCCAATCTAGAGATTCCTCCTTCTTCTTTAGATGCCCTACCTCTTCATTTATGTAGACCTCTTCATTGGAAGAATCCTCAAAAACTCTATTATCCTAGAGCCACCCATCCAGATGTTATTTTAGAAGAAAGTCCAAACATCCTTCAAAATTCCTACAATACTAATAACATCTATGAATGGGACATAGATGGCTAGTCAGAGTATAACATGATGTTTAAACTCTACCAAATGACAATGGTAGCCACTGCCTATAGGACTACTCACAATTGTTCAGACCAATTAGCTGCCCATATTGTAAAACCCCACCTAAGACTACCCTAGAAATAGAGGGAAGGGTTGCATTCCATGGCATATTGCATAAATAAATTCTTTATGGTTGAAATTGTGCATTTTAAAAATTGATATATGTGATTTTTGTGCATTATTTGTGTTAGATATGTGTTAAGGCCAATTAGGAAATTTTGCTTAGGAATGAGAGAAGAAAAGACTTGGGTTTTAGAAGGGAAGATAATTAGGTTGGGAAAATAAGAATAAGAATTAATGTAGTTAAGTGGTTAAAGCTTTGTGTTTAATTCCTAAGGTCTTAAGTTCAAATCCCATCTACTATGTATTATTTTTTTATTATCCTAGCTAATGTTTGAATTTTATTTCTTGCATTCCAAGAAGCTAGAAATGTTATCTTAAGGGAGACATAATGGTAATATTTTAATCATGTGATCTTGTTTTAAAAGAAAATGTAGAAGAGCTTTAATCTCCATGATTTTAGAAACCCATTTCCTAACATGTTTGAATTTAAATAATTCTTATTTATTGAATTCTTTTAATTTTCTTATAAAATGTTTTAGATTATCTTGGGTTCAAATTTTTAAAAGAAAAAAATCCCAGCTCTTGGAGATCATTTGGCCGAAACTTAGGAAGAATAATAGGGTGGTTTATTCTTCAAATTAAATCACCAAGTTATTTACCTAAAAAACTACATTTTGGTTGTTCTTGATATGGAAAAAGCTGGAAATTATCTTTAGTTCCTCTTCCTAGATTGTTTTCGAAAATGGGCAGTTTGAACTACATTAATTCCTTTGCAAATCAATCACTCCTATTTTGTGTGCAAAAGCAAGAAACAAGTATGAAGATTTCAGTCCTTTCATAGCTTGTTTAAAGCAGAAAATTTTCAGCACAACAAGTAAATGACATAGCTAAGAAACTTTGGATATTCAACACCATGAATTTATTCTTTCATGGTTCTTATTCTTCTTCAAGGTGATGACTGGAAAAATCCACCATTAAAGGACCTTGAGATGCTCCCAGTTAATAGCTGAAAACCCATTCAATACATTTTGAATTCTAGCTAACAAACCACCTAAATCTTATCACTTCTTCTACTAGAATTTTTTTTCCTAGCTTTTCCAATCTTCAACTAGCTATCATTTCTCTTCATTTTCTTCTTCAATTCTCCTTCATTTCTTCACCATATTTTCAGCCATACTGGGACCTAGCTGAACATCCTTTGTTCTTCACCAACCTTGGCTAACAAAACTCCATTAAAGCACCTCAAACCTCTCCTAGTTTCTCTCCATTTAGAATACTTTGAATTTGAAAATTAAATCCCACCTTTTGCTCCATCAAACACTTACCTATCTAGCAACCAATCCTATCAAACCAAACCAGAAATTCTACACTCATTTCCACAAGGAATATCTGTCACACCATCCAAGAACACTCTCCCACTTCATCTAGCTTTCTCTCCTATTCTCTCAAGAACACCAAGAACTCTCACTACCAACCTTCAACCATTTAGTCACTTCTAAATATCCTAAACCACTCTAAAACCTTCAAATAAACTAGAGATCGTCATATTCTTTCCTTTGGTACACTTTATAACACCAAAACATCTAAAGTGCACCCTTCATTCGGATCAAACAAGCATTTTTTTATCAAGTCAAGAAGAACTATAAGGTAAATCAAGTCTAAGCTTCCCCTTTCTTTCTTGTTTCTTTACTTCCATTTCTTCTTATTCTCTTCTCAATCTCTCTCTCTTGGCCAAATTTACTAGGGGCCAACTTGGACTTCTTCAAACATTGGTCTCCCAAAAGACTCATCAAGGCATTCAAGGCTTCGATTGTCAAAGCGACATCTTCAACTTAGATCAATTATCAAACAAGTATTTTGTCCTAAACTCCCTCATTTATTTTTGAACTCAAGATAATTAGGATGATGGCCTATTGATATGATGATGGATGATCTAGTGGTGTTGGAGAAAATAAAGACATGTTTATATGACATGGAATATTTTATGATGTATTGTGTATTAGGATTATTCTATGAAGTAGATTTGGATTTTGATTTTAACATGAGGTTATGATATGTTGTTAGTATATTTGTGAATTGGGACTATATGACACTAGCATGAGATGATATGGTGGATAGGGAGATTGTTGCTATTATGATTTTGATAAAGCTTTAATACTGTTGATCTTGCCATCAATTACCATGCAAACATCTATATGGCTAATGATACTACTTTTGTTATGAAAATTATTATTATCACTCTACTTCTATTATTACTACTTTATTTATTCATAACAAAATTAATACTACCTTTAAATGCTAATATTAATATTATTGCTACTTTTGATACTTAAATCGCTATAACTATTTTATTATTATCATTACTACTAATATTACTATTTTTATTAATATTATAAGTACTATTATTGATATTGCTATTTTTATGTATCATCGATAGTATTAATATTACCACTATTATTATTACTAAACATCATTACTTTGGAGAAATATTAATAAAATTAATATTATTACTAGTATTGTCGCTACTAGCCATATTATTTTTATTTAATCATATTAATATTGTTAATAATATAATAACTACTATTACTATCTTTTATTAAACATTATTATTTTTTCTTCTTTAAAAAAATGTATTATATACACAAATAAATCATAATATCATCATTTATATTTATATTATTATTATCCTTATAGAAATATTATTATCTATAAAACTATCATCATTTTTATCGATACCTTGGACAATGTTATTATTTTTTTGTTATACTCAGTCAATACTTATATCACTTACTTATGTTCCTATGGCATCAAATTATTTTTATGTTACTATTAACCTCTAAATTATTTTATTAATTAAATTTGGAACTCTTAAGCCATTAACATCATATTTGAGTGTCGCTATTGATGATGTGTATGTAAAGTTGAGAGTTGTTTATATCTATGAATTTTGCTGCTTAGTTGTGCACCAATGGCGATATGTACCCTATATTTACCCTAGACAAGGTTAAGTTGCCTTGAGTAAGACTTGGAGGATTATTTTTCTAAGTGAAATCAAGAGTTCAAAGTAAGCCCTTGCATAAAGATGTTTGTGAACAAAAGCACTACTGCAAGTCAAATGCACGGATTGCCGTGGAAGATGCACTTTGAGATGCAATTATAGACAATTTATCTTTCTGCTAAAATAAAATAATTTTTAATCAAGCAAACAATTTTTCAAGAAAAATAATAAATTTTCCTTAAACAAATTTTTACCTAAGGTTGTTTAAAGAAAACCATAATTGCTACTTCAAAGAAAGCTCTTCATTGATTTTACATTTCTCAAGTGGAATAAATATAACATTAAGTACTCAATACGAGTAGACTACTAGGACTAGTCTTTGAAGGGTTGGGTAAGTCTCTCAGTAGGAGGCCACCTCTGAGGGGCGAGCTCTGCCTAGACAAGATGACAATTCTTGTTGATCAGGCCGGTCCAGACTAGCAATCACAGTTCAGGTAGACTGTTTATTTTTGGAGTGGACAACCGGTAAGTTTGTGTGTAGAGATGCAGGAGTATCTCACCCGGTGAGCCGTACACCTACCTTGTATCAGTATGCACAAAGTGTGACATCCTGATCATTCTCTTGTCATGATGCATAAAGTGTGGTATCCTAATCATTCTTTTGTCATGGTGTATAAAGTGTGGTGCCATGTCCATTCATAATACATGACTTTATAGTCAACTTTATTTGAGTAGTTATTTCTTTACAAGTTTAGCATTTTTACTTTACAAATGCTGATAAAACACTACTCAGTGTTCAAAGATAAATTTCTGAACTTGCAGACTTTTTTATTATGACTTGTTCAAAACTTGCATAAATGAACTATTTTTCCTGAAATACCATGAGCAAACACATGACTTACTGAGAAATGTTTCTCACACCTTTTTATATCATGTCTTCAGGTCAATCTTGTTTGGAAGGTTGATTTAGTTATGTTGCCATGAGTTTGGAAGATTTATTTTGATGTATTTATTTATTGGAGGATTTAGTTACCATCTATTTGTTTCAAGACTTGTACAAGTATTGTTTTGAGATTGTAATAAGTTTATTATTAAGTTATTTCCTTCTATATTTTCTATTACCTAATTATAAAGAACCCTTATCCCTAGGACGGGATGACATCCCTACCCCTTTTGGGGTACGTAGGTAGTGGGGTGTTACACATATTATTGTAGCAGGCTTTATAGATTAATTTAAAGGATGGTGGGATGAATACCTCAAAGAGGAAGATAGACATAACATCTTCCATGTTGTCAAAACCAACCTTGACGGTCAGCTAATTATCCAAGATGATAATCCTATCTCGGATGCTGTCTCAACCATTATTTTCACTACTGCAAAAACTTTTATAAGTAACCCAAGAATTTTCAGAGAGAAATCTACTGAAATCCTCAATAACCTCAAATGCAAAACCTTGTCTGACTTTAGATGATATAAGGATACATTCCTTACTAGAATCTATGCCAAAACGGATGGAAACAACAAATATTGGAAAGAAAAATTCCTAGATGGCCTTCCTAAATCTCTTCATGACTTAGTTCATGAAGAATTTTAAAACCAGTACAATGGAGTTGTACCTTATGAACAAATTACCTTTGGCCAATTAACTAACCAAATCCAACAAGTTGCTCTCAAAATCTATTGTCAAGATAAGATGTTGAAACAATTAGCTAAAGATCGTGCCTAGAGAAGTCGTGATCTAGGCAGCTTCTGTGAACAATTTGGTTTGCCTTCCTATAGTGCCAAATCATATAGGTACCATAAGACCAAACACCAAGTTTCTTCCAGACCTATCCACCATAGGAAACAGTATAGATAAGACATGCGACCTACACTTCCTACTCCAACTAAAACCAAAACTGCTAAGGTCAAGCCTAAGCCTTCCAAGTCAAAAATAGTTATCATTCAATTGTAACAAACCTAGTCATATTGCCAGATATTGCAAATTCTCCAAAAAGATTCATAAACTCTCTTTGAATGATGATACAAAATCTAGAATTTTCTTCTTTCTAAATCCGATTCTAATCAAGCTAATGATGAATTTAAATAACAGTTCAATCAAATATAGGAAGATGATCTCTCTTCTTCATCCTCTTCTGATTATTCTAATCTAGAAGGACTAACTATCAACACTCTTAAAAAAGAATAGGATTTTCTCCTTGAACTCATAGGACAACTTCTTAATAATTCAAGCAAACAAAGTATCTTGAGAAATTCAGACAAACTCTTGATCCACCTTCAACTTCATCTTCCAATCCTTTCCAACATCATCCGCGTATTGCAAATATGTACAATCTTACTACACTCTCAATAGGTTTCCTGCTAAACCTTCCATGACTGTCACAATTTAAGACCTTTAATATGAAATCTCCCTTCTTAAGGAAGGAATCAGAAAAATCAAAGCCTCTCGAGAACTGGATAGATTAGTTCTTCAAAATCTTAGCCCTAATGCGAATACTTTTTTGAATTATCTTTCAAAAATTTCAATTCAAAGTTGGCATGTGAGTATTACGCTTGTCATTCAAAATTATTTTATTCTTAAAGTCTCAGCTCTACTTGATACTGGGGCTAATCTCAACTACATTCAAGAAGGTCTTATTCGTACAAACATTTTGATAAAAACTAAGGAAAGCCTTCATTCAATCTATGGTGAGAAGCTAGGGATTAGCTTCAAGCTTTCAAATGTTAAGGTAAAGCATTCCTCTCTATCTATTTTTACTTTATTCTTGCTTGCTAAAGATATCACTAATTCTGTTATCTTAGGCACTCTATTTATACAACAGATCATACCATTCATGGTCCTCAAAACAGGACTTCAGGTAGAATATCTAAACCAAAAATTCTTATTCCCTTTGATAGGCCTCCTATCGAAAAGGATCTTCATCTTCTTGAGACAAAGTGGTCTCAAATCAATTTCCTTAAAGAAGATGTTGCATTCCAGTGACTTGGACAACCTAACCGAGCCTTACATCAAAGCCAGGATCAAATCCCTAGAAATCTAAATCTAGACCTAACTCTGTTCTGATCTTCCTACGATTTTCTGGAATAGAAAATAATATATTATCTAACTTTCTTATGAGCCTAACTTTGATGAAAAATGAATTCCAACGAAAGCCCGTCCTATACAAAAGAATCATGAGCTCACAACCCATTGCCAAAATGAGATCAATGATCTTTTACAAAAGAAAATCATTTCTCCAAGTACTTACCCATGGAGTTGTGCGGCATTCTATGTCAACAAAAATGTTGAAATTGAGTGTCGGGTTCCTCGCCTTGTCATCAATTACAAACCACTCAATTTAGCCCTTAGATGGATTAGGTATCCTATTCCTAACAAAAAAGATTTGCTAAACAGATTCTATTCTTATTCTTAAAATTTGATTTGAAATCAGGATTTTGGTAAATTCAAATTGATCCTAGAGATCGATACAAAACAAATTTTACAGTTCCATTTGTCCAGTCCGAATGGAATGTTATGCCATTTGGATTAAAGAATGCTTCTTCAGAATTTCAGAGAATTATGAATGAAAATTTTAATCATTGCTCTCAATTTATTATTGTTTATATTGATGATTTTCTAATCTTTTCTTAAAACTTAGAACAATATTTTAAATATTTAAATACCTTCTTTTTTTACTGCTAAGCATAATGGTTTAGTACTTTCAAAATCAAAATTTAGTCTGTTTCAAATAAATGTCTGATTTGGTGGACATAATATTTAGCAAGGAATAATAGTTTCTATGAAAAGATCTATTCAATTTGTTGATAAATTTTCATATCATATTCTTGATTGGACTCAGCTTCAAAGATTTTTAGGTTGTTTAAATAATATTTCTGAGTTTATTTCAGGATTGAGCAACCTTATCAAACCTCTGCCTGATAGACTTAAACAACCTCCTCCTCCATGGACTGATGTCCCTACTTCAATTGTCAGACAAGTCAAGTACAAAGTTAAACAACTTCCTTGTTTATCTCTTCTTGATCTATCTATCCTAAAAATTATTGAGACTGATGCCTTTGATATTGGTTATATGGCATCCTCAAACAAGTTAAAAATGGCAAAAGAACGTTTTGTGACTTTTGCATCAAAACGTTGGAATAGTTCTCAGCAGAACTATCCTACCATTAAAAAAAAAAATTGGCAATTGTTTTATGCATTTTCAAATTTCAAGCAAATTTATTAAATCAAGAATTTTTACTTCGCATTGATTGCAAAGCTACAAAATATGTCTTGCAAAAAGATGTCGAAAACCTTGCCTCTAAACAGATATTTACTAAGTGGCAAACTATTTTATCTATTTTTTACTTTGATATAGAATATATCAAAGGATCTTCAAACTCTATTCTTGATTTTTTAACTCGGGAATTTCTCCAGAGAAGATAGCCATGCCTCCCAAGAAAACAAAGGCGAAGCTCAATGAGCTTCTAGCCCTTCCAGCACCCCCTGTAGCACAGACCTCAAAAAACGGATTCTAGTGAATCCTCATCCTTCTCTGGTAAACTAAAATTTACCTTTCCAAAAGATTATTCCATGAGCATATCCCAACAAGTTGTAACCCAGCATGCCAAAATACAGGAGCCTCTCTCCATAACAAAATTACCACAAGCAAGTTTGGCCGACATTGTAGAATCAGAAGATCTACAGCATGCCCAATCCTAATCCTTCAGTCCATCCAATTTTGAGAATTGGTGCAGACTTTTGGGATACTCTCCCAATCAGGTATATATGTATATGTGTGTGTGTGTGTGTGTGTGTGTATGTATATATATATATATATATATATATATGATTATTATATTTTGTTATAACAATATTTTTTAAAAATTAACATAAAAAATGTTCAGAATAGTTTAAATTAAAAAAAGATATGACCAAACAATTACCGTAGTCCAACAGCTAAGCCTCACCTCATACATATATGAGGTCACTGATTCGAAACTTAGCAGAGACAAAATTCGGTGAGGTATTAGACATCTACAATCTAGTATGGGTGGTCCAGGAAAATCGTCCACTAAGAAGGATGCGATTTGGTGTGGGTAGTCCAGAAAGACCATCCACTAAGAAGGGCACAATCTGGTGTGGGTTGTCCACGGAGTTCTAGTGGCCCAAAAAATTCATTAAATTTTATTTTTGTTTTAAAATATTGTATTGGTGAGGAAAATTTATAGTATTGGTGAAGAAACTTTTTGTTGCCATTGACCTTTTTTGGCAATGAAATTATCTTTTTTGACGAGGAAATTTTTTGTCACAAAAGGTAATAATATTTTCTCAAAATAGTATTTAATTTCTTTAATAGAATTATTTTTTTAGCAATGAAAATTTTTGTTGCTAAACATCAGCATTAGTGACAAACTTTAAACTTTTGGTGACAAAATTCTTTAGCTTTAGAAAGGAAAGATTTCCTCACTAAAAAACCATCTATGGCGATGAAATTTTTGGCTAGGAAATTTTTTATCACCCTTGACCATTTTTAGCGATGAAATTTCTTGAATTTGCAAGAAAATGTTTTATTGCAAAAGATAATAATATTTTCTCAAAATCATATTTAAAAATCATCATTAGCAACAAAACTAAATCCTTTGGCAACAAAATGTTTTTAGCTTTTGCGAGGAAATGTTTCCTACCGAAAAGTAAAGGTTTTAGTTAGGAAAATTTTTGCTAACTAAATAACACTCTTTGGTGACAAGAATTTTGTCACACGAACCTTTGGCAATGACACAAGTGGCAAGGAAGCAATTTTTCGTGGCCAATGACCTTTAACTAGGAAATTTTTAGTCACGGAAGGTTTTTTTTTTTTTTTTTTTTTTTGTGGTGCTATAAACTCTAACATAGGCTGGTCAAATATAACACTTACCCTAGATTAGTTTGATTTAATCCGTTAAATCTTGATTCTTATAAAATTTTATCGTAAAAGGGGTCTTGCTCATGGTGACATGAGAAAGTCAACAATCTTTAACATTGAATAGAGTGGAAGGTATAAGGCCCTTGGAATCCCTTTTTTACTTAAATATTTTGTTTTAAAATGTTTTACTCGTGTTTTTCCAAGAAATAATCTACATAATTAAGTTGAAATTTTCTAAATTTAAATTATTTTCTTATCTCAAAGGCATAAATCATTTAAGAAAATAAATCATGAATATCACTTAAAAAAAATCTAAATTACCATATTTATTTAAAACATAATTTATTCCTTATTCGCAATAAAAGAATAAAATATGTTCAAAATAAAATAAATTATTTTTATACTCTTTCTATTTTTTTAACCTATTTGACCAAATAAAGTAGGATTAAACATCATATATTATAGATTATCTCATTTAATCCTAAGGTAGTTCCAACTATCTTTTTCACTATGTATAAAAATAAAGATCACATGTGATTAGTTTTCTAAAACTATAGAAAAACTACGCTAATGCCAGGAACCGAGACTAAGCGGTGCCACTTGGACCATGGGGGCAGCGCCGCTCGGTGTCGAACATCAGCGGCTAAAATTTTTCTAAACAAGGTATGGTACTGCTTGCTCTAAGGGGTGGCTGCACTTGGCTTCTAGTCCATCGCAGCATGAATTTCTAATTCAATTTTGGCAACTTTAATTTTGATACTTTTTCTTTAATTTATTATTAGTACCAGTTGATTTTTTATGTCTAGAAATCGAATCTTTGTGAAAAATAAGAACTTTCATGCAAAATTATTATTTTACAATCTCCTATACCTCTGCTTGCGAGGTGTACATCAAAATCTATTAAAAATCTCATAAAACCAATTAATAAAAAAATAATGATTACAAGATCCTATGCTTCCACTTGTGAGGTTTATAAGAATCTAGAAATCAATTATATGGATCATGCAAATAAAATGAATTGATTTTTAAGGAACTATCATCGGTTATTAGCCTAAAATATGCTCTTAAATGGTAAACCAAAACTCTAAAACCACTTGTTGGATCAAGTATCACATAGACAACACAAAAAAGTAAACTGTTAATCAAAGTTTAAGATCATATGCGTACTTTTTCTTCTTGGACAAGAAGAAATTGTGACAATAACTGGATTTGATTTACTAATAGATTGTCTGGAACTTGTTTAAACCATGACTTTTGGAGTTGTACTAACTGGAAGACTTGCCAAACGTCTACTTCTATGTATGAAACACGTGTAATGTTTAAGTTTTTTATTTTCCAAGGTATTTTCTCAACCTTACAAATCAAACTATTAGGGAAAGTAGATTAAAATTATTTTTCTAAGGGAAAATTGAGAGAGAATACAAGGAAGCTGGTAGTTGGGGTTCACCTATACTACTTGGCCAGCCTCTGTGAGGGTTAAAATAAACCCCATGACTGGCTACCCTTGTCTAAGCATTTTATTATTTGTCTGGCCTTTTACTAAAATCCAAAATAATAAATCGTTAGTCTAATTTTATTTATTATTTTATTTAGATATTTTTATTTAATTAAAATTTAAAATAATACATACATAACCCAATGTAATAATTAAGTTAATCTTTATTTATTTTTATTAAAGCCCGTGCCAAATTAGATTTCCTAGAATTAATTAATTAATCTAGCACACAAATAATTCTTGACTAGTTAATTATTCTAACCTAATGGATTTTTAGAATAAAATAAATTCTCTCATTTTTCAAATAATCAAATTAATTTGTGTAGTGACTAAAATAGCCATTCTATTTCTAGAGTTACCCTGGGAATCAAAAGACATATTATCCTTAATTGCAAAAAGATCAAAATACCGCTACTAATTAAATAGTTGTATTTTTCATTTTAAATATCTTCATTTATCACTATATGAAGATATTAACACTGAGGATAATATTGTAATAGTAGTATCTTTGACCTGTAGGTGTAATGATGAAACTATCCATTTATATTACGTCCATTATTTAGATAGGACTGATTGGTGCTATCACTTTTTTCAATTATAGTTACCATTCTTTAACCATTAGTCCATAATCTATTACCTTCAAGAATATAACTGTTTATCTAAAGAGAGTGACTCTTTAAGCAACATTCTTATCATTTTAGGTTTTCACAGATTATCTTAAACTGTCACAAAGAAGTGATCACTCCTTTTATGAAGAAAGGTATAGAAACTCTATTGTACAAGTCCGTCTTAATTAACTAAAGGTATATGTCCAACTTACAAGGCTCTTGATCTTATAGCAGAAATTGCATATATAATATATCAAAGCGCATGCGTACAACTGACTTATACTAAAATTATAAGAGTATTCGTCTACTCAGTAGTAGTAATAGTCTAATCTTTATTTATTTTAGTTCTTTTATTAATACTACTATCATGTAGCTAGTACTATGTATTCCAAATATACTTACACTATTAGTGTGAGAGGAAAATTCACTGTTAACAATAAGCCACTCCCTACTCGAAAACCATAGTGTAATGATCTAAATTTTAATGAAATGCCCAATTCCATTAATTGATCAAGAACCTTTTTTAGCTGAATATTAAGTAACCATGATCTATACCATACCATGAAGCATGATCCAACACATAGATTACTTACTAATATGCTGAGACTTTCGTGTATGAAAAATGTGAATGCAGACTTATTAAATAAAAATGATATTGTTATTGCTAAATGTCTTTAGAGAATCTCTTAATCTTTTAGGGCATATTTCTAACACTATGGATCTCAAAAAATTCCCCTTTCAAGTCATATTCCCATAAAAATTCAGGTCAAATTGAAATTCAAATCCATCACAATAATATATAATTCAAGACAACCAACATGCAACACTTATCGTAAATTAGACATATATCATCACAACTATATTAAGCATAAGGTAATGTGTTATTATTGCAAGTGGCCTGGACGCTATACTCAGGGGGGAGGGTGGTTTACCAAAATGGGTCAAAACCCATTATACCTATCGAGAATGGGATGGGATTTTGAGGTATCCCCCTGTAGGGGGTACCTCATGATTCCTAAGCATGAGGTTTGCAACCTCGCACCAAGCAATGGTAAGGCAACCTCCTGCCTATTACCCCTCTTCGCCTGCCTATGCCCACCTTTGGAGCGTCTGATGCGACGTGAGGTCAGAAGACCTTGCGTCTACCAGATGTGACTCATGTGAGATCTAAAGACCTAGCACCTTCTAGACATGAGGACGTCAGTCCAACCTTCAAATGCGTCCAACTTTCACCTGGCCTATCAACTGCTTTTTGACATAGTCTAATTTTCATGTGGCCTTCAAATGCTTTTTGATGAGATTCAAAAGAATCTCTAAAAAGCTTCTTTTGAATCTCTAAAAAGTAATTCATGGGATCAAAATGACATGCGTCCAAAATTGAAATGCAAATAAATTAGTAGAGAAATAGTACCTATTATAAATACCGACCCAGTTCCTCTGACTTCTCTTTTGCATTTCTCGATTATTTCAACAATTCCTAACAATTTCTTCTTTGCATTTGTTCTCTATTTTTATCTTCTTTGTGATTCAATCTCCTTTTTAATTTTGTTAAATTTTAGTTACTGCAAAAAATCATGTCCATTGCTACTAGAGAAGAGCACATTTTTGGAGGAGAGAGTTGCTATAGAAACTATTTTCTAGCCGGAAGGAGTCACTGCCGAAATTACTATTTGCCAAAGCACTGCCAGAGTTCTTCATATATAACAAGTTTTTCTTTTTAAACAACAAAATATAAAATGTATTTGAATTCTGTATTTATTGAAATTTAATTGATTATAATATTGAGATTTATTGTTGAATTGTAAGCAATGTGTATTTGGGATTATGTTGAATTGTTTACAGACATGTCTAATATATTATAATATCTTGGAATTAAAACTTTTATTGGATCGTTGTTTTGATTCGTATTGTGTTGTCTTGTGATGAGTGTGTATTTTGGCCAGTGATAAATAGATATGTACGGATAATTTTAACATAAATTCTAATAGATTTGATGAATAGTAAATTATGTCATGATAATATATTATGACATGAATAATAAATGAAGTTTTGGTAGTAGTTGTAGTTGTGGATAGACTTTTAGTGTCATGTTAGTTCGATGATGAAATAAACAAATAAAATAAATTGATGATATAATAAATAGTAAATAATTAATTAAAAATATTATATTAAATATTTTAATTCAAACTATCAGAAAATAAGTATTTTAATTCAAATTGATAGGTAATAAATATTTTACATATTTTAAAATATTTTATTATTTTACATATTCCAAAATATTGATGTATTTTAAATATTAAATATACTTTTAAAATTTCAATAAATTTTAATTCAAATTGATGAGGAAGTAAATATTTAAAATTCGTGCCAAAAATATTTTAATATTTTAATATATTAACTGTATTAAATTTTAAGTTCTCAAGTAGATTTATTTTGTATTTAAAATTAAATGATGATATTGAAATTAAGGGTGAGGAAATAAATATTTAAAATATGTGCTAAAAATATTTTAATATTTTAATATATTAAATGTATTAAATTTTAAGTTTTCAAGTATTTGAGATTTATTTTTTAATGAAAATTAAATGATGATATTGAAATTAGGTTAATAATAATTAAAAAGTATTATTTAATAATAATTAAAATTTTATATTTTGCCATATTTTTTTAATAATTAAATTCTAACTTTGAAATAGTTGATCATGTGTTTTTTGGTAACTATAATTCTAAATTTTATTAAGTCTTCTTTGGTATTTGCATATATGAAGATTTTTTAGTAGCTAAGTAATTATATATTATTTTATTTCTTCAAAAGAAAAAAATTATTATGATCATTGATTAAATTACTGTATATTAACTTCTTTTGATTAATTAATCTTAATTATATTAATTAGTTGGCATATATATATATATTTCTTTATAAAGATTTTTTAAATTTAACATTGTTTCTCATAGATTTTCTTGGCAACTAGAGTTCTAAATTATACGTAGATCAAGGTTTTATAATAGTTAATTTAATAAAGATATTTTCTAATAAAATGATATGTATTATACATATATTAAAATGATATTGGTTGATATAGTATAACAGCTTTTGTTAGAATTTAATTTTTTAATAGACAAATTTTATCTAATTTACATAGGTACAATGTTACTAGAACAACCTATTAGATTGCAGTTATATTAAGATTGCTAAATTATACACACCGCGCACAACGATTTTTTTAATGGTCCGTGTCGTAAGGTATTAATTGTTAGAAATCAAGTTAATTTCTCCGGTTTAGTTAATAAAATATGTGTAATTTGAGGATTTGATATGTCTACTGTTCAGTTGCAAATCACAATGAGAGAAGACACTGCTATTGCTACCAAAATAAAGTCTACAACAACTTCTATATCGAATGATGAAGATATGAAAAGTTTGTGGAACTATACATCTATCGTGAAAGGACAACCAATTGATCTATACGTTCATCATAAGATCATCCAGATTCCAAATACAGTAGCTACAGATCTTTATGAGCATAACAGCCCAGTAGCTACTACTGGGACATTCACTAAATTACTAAACTCAGTTACTCTGGAGAACATGCCTAATTTTGATTTAAATCTACCTACATCTATTGACCCAATATTCAACCACATCTCTCGATTGATACTTTCCAATTCCTTTACATTACATTCGTTCCAGTGTTGGATTGTATGCCCTCTTAGACTAGGTTTCTGATGTAAAATCGAATATTTTAATAAAAGAATTTATTTTTAGAAATTGTTTGTGAATTTACTTTTTGTTTGTGCACAATTTTTATTTGGAACAGACCCATTGTGTTTAAATAAGTAGTCCATGTGAATGGTGGTCTTTCACAGTAAGGTATGGATCACGGGTTATTTAACACATAAACTTTTGTTCTTAACCTATTGATGAGACTGAGAATCTCATCATGTTTAGGTTATTATGTTATGAATTCCAAATGGGGAATGGCTTACCTTTAGCCAGTGAGTAGTCCACTCACTTCATGACATAAGCGTATTTCGAATACGTACGACAGGACCTGTAGTAGTGGTTTCTAAAAGTACTATATGATAGAAACCTAGACTACTACCGCTACAGTGTAGACTGGTACTCTACGACTTGAGTATGAGTTGGTGGTCTGGCGAAACTGGTAGCATATACTTTGATTTGCCATAGTTGAGGTTCTATCGTAGGGCCAATATACTTGCATGTTGGGTATGTGTGACTAGTTAGTTAAGACAGACTTGTACAAGATAGTTTCTGCATTATATCGCCCCTTGTAGTTGTCCGAATAGTCTAAAATGTCTAGGGCCCTGGAAAACATGACTTGGATGTTTGCTTTAGGGTAGCTCCCTTGGAAAGCGGAAACACTCCAGAAAGTCGTGGATCATTAGACTAGAAGCCTAAGGATGGTAGATGTCATTTAGAGGGGTGTTAGTACACTTCTTCCTCTCTAAATGTACGGCGATGTGTAGAGGGGTATTTTAGTCATTTCACCTGTAAGTCGGAGACTTTGCTAATGCATCATTGTCTTTGGGGTCAATATTTCCTTATGGTGATATTAGGAAATATTTAAAATGCAAAAGACAGCTATTTATATAGCAAGGGTATTTTGGTCATTTTAGCAGCCAAGGCGATGTGTCTTTTTGGTCCTCGGAATAGCCCGTAAGTCCTAACTAATTTTGGGTTGAGGAATTGGTCTCAGTTCAAGAGGATTTTATTTTATTTGATTTTATTCAGGATGTCTAATTTATTATTAGACTGGAATAAAATAAATAAATAAAATAAAATAAGAGTTGAGAGAAATTAATTATCTAATTTAACTGGTTAATTAATTATTCAGGGCCTAGGTCCAGTATGAGTAATTAGGAAATTAACCTGGGCTTAAACTAGGGGAAATAATTAATGTTTAATTATTTATTGGATTATTTATATATGCCCAAGAAATAAATAATTAAAGATTAATTATTTTTTGTTCATTTGGGCTCATTAATTATTTATTGGGTCATCTATATAAGCCCAGAAATAAATAATTAATGTTTATTATTTTGGGCCTTTTGGGTCCAAGAAAATAATAAAATTTATTTTGGCCCAATAGCGTGGACCTTAGGGTTTTTTCCAGATACGGTTAAGAAGAGTTTAGGGTTAAGCCAAACTCATTCTCAGGGATAACATCCGGGTGTTTGAAATTTGATATCCCGGGGATATATTTATCATATATTTGAGTCCCAGTTTTGGCTAACGAATAAAACAAGTCTCTGGAGAAAGAAAACCCTAATCTCCCTAAACCTTAGTGAATAACTCACGCAGCTCTCTCTCTGTGAACGTCTCCTTTCTTCTCTGGTTTCTCCTTGGAGCTTTGCTAATCAATAGCAAGAGAACCAAGGAGATTTGAGACCGTTCATCTTCACTGTTGTGTTCACCGACTAGAGGTTAGGCAGAGGAATATTCTGAGAGCTGAAAAGCTTGGCGTTAATGCAAACAAGGCGAAGTACGATGCTAGCGGGTTTTCAACCGGAAGCTTCTTCAAGTGGGTAAAGCGAAGCGATTCCAGATGTTCAAGCCATTTCTACTCAACCTAGAAGGCTTAAGAAGCGCAAATGTATGATCTTCACACTTCCGTGTGGCCTCTAAGGCTTGCGTTTTTTTTTCTCTGTTTTTTTACCGTCACTGCATGCTCTCTCTGTTTTTCGTCCCCTCAATGTGGTATCAGAGCCAATGGTTCTTTGATCAATATAAGGAGCATGGTAGTTAATAAAAATGGAGAAGATGATTATACCTGTGATCCTTCACTGTTTTGGTATGGGATAGGATCTCTATGAGCTTCATCGTTGAAGCATAGGCATCACTGTAAAAATTTTTGGCTTTGAAGTTTGATCGTGTAAACCCAATTTTAATGGGTATAGGCGGTTGTGGTTTTGGTTTGGATGAGTTTTTATAAGTAAAAATGTCCAAAGAAGCCAAAGAAGACTGAAAAAGTCGAACCAGAGAAGCCTCTGCAATTCGCGCGCGAAAAGAAAAAAAAACGAAGAAGATGATACTGTTCCTAAGTCGCGACCGAGCCGAGCCGTTTGAGTTGAGCCGCACTGTGCATGTGTCTGGAGCCGTGCCGTACTGTATCAATTGAAGCCGGTTCCAATTTGAAAGTTGCAATTGAATTGCAATTGCTTCACGGGTCGTGGAGCGGAAAACGGATAAATACGCAGGTCGGCAGCAGAGGAGAACCGGGCGCGAGTGCTGGCACTTGGGCGGGCGGGTCGCGGCTTGGCGGGTTGAAGCTGTAGGTAATCTGGTGCGGATGGTCCATCGTGGCCGTGGTGGACCGCAGTCCATGCGGGCGCGGATCCGATGCGGCCGGTGCAGTGGACCGCCGGCTATTTTTTGCATTTTTTATATTTTTTATTCTTTTTCGTTTTGGGTCTCATACCAGGCGAAGTTAATATTTTTCCAATATTTATATTCTTGGAATATATTTGCATGAAAAATATTAGTAAGGGATTTTAGGATTAAACAAGATCATTAATTAATTAATTAATTAATATGTTTAATTCTATTATTTGGGCAATTAGGTTTAAAAAATAGAAAAGCATGAAAAAGTTTATTGTTTTGAGCATGCTTTTTTTTTTTTTTTATGTACCTATGTGTGCCTTTTCTCAAAGACCAAAGTCTTTGGGAATATTTTTTACAAGAAAAATATTTTTCTTCAAAAATTAAATGGTTATTTTAATATGTACAAAAATTAATCCTTGAATATTTTCTCAAAGGATTTAATCCTTGGCATAGAAAATATATTGGATTTAGATATTTTTGTAAATTAAAATGGAGAGCCATTTTGTTTTGTTTTGGACTAGAAAAATGATTTTGTCAAATAAACTTGAGACCAAAGTCTCTAGAAAGTTTTAATTGGAAAAATTTTGAAATCATTAAGTTTTAACTTAAATAAAATTAGTCCATGGAGAAATCTCTCAAAGGATATAAGCCTTGACATAGAGATTTTAATGGATTTGGATATTTTATTTTTGAATTAAGAAAAACTTAATGGAAATTTCAAAAGGATATTTTTCCAAAGAACCCTTTATTTTAAAAGACTAAGTGGGAGAGGAGTTCCAACGGCCCCACGGCTTCCATCACGGTCCTCATTAGAGATCGTGGGTCCCCTCCCCTGGGAGTGAACCCGTATAGGATGGGGATACCACAAGGGTCTAGATCTAATGGAATGATGTAATTAATAATCCGGGGCACGTACTATGATCGGCCAACCCACGTTGGAGGTTATAGTGCGAGGTATGTCCATAGGAAATGAGAGGAAACGGCAATCCGACGATGGAGTTATCCTTTATATCATTACCTAGAAAGGAAATTAATTTGTGGTGATTAATACACTTAGCTTAGGAAACTGTTAATCTTCCCAAGAAGCTATGTCAGTTTTCCTAGGAGCCAAATTATTTTCAGTACACAAATTTTATTTTGTTTTCACAAACTTAATTCTTTCTTTTATTTTTTTGATTTTCAGAAATGGTGGGAGGTTCTTTTAGTCCATTGGCCATTATTCTCAGGGAGAATAAGTTAACGGGTCCAAACTATGTTGACTGGAAAAGGAACCTGGACATAATACTCACAGCTGAGGAGTATAAGTATGTCCTTTACGAGACCTGCCCTATTATCGGGGAAGGTTCCACCATCGAAGAGCGAGAGGCTGAGAAGGCGTGGAAAAATGCTGACGAAATGGCACGTTGCTATATATTAGCCTCCATGTCTAATGTGCTCCAGTCAAAACACGAGCACATGGCTTCTGCTTATGACATCAGTCAATCATTAGCTACTATGTTCGCGGACAAGAGCCGGCCCATAAGGCAGGAGGCTCTTCGAACTATTGTTAACACTAAGATGGCTGAGGGAGCATCAGTCCGAGAGCATATGCTCAAGATGATTGCTGCTTTCGAGGAGACGAAAATCTTAGGGGCTGTCATTGACCCCGAGAGCCAAGTGGACATGGTTCTCGAATCTCTACCGGGCTCCTTCACTCAGTTCAAGTTAAACTATAACATGAATAAGTTGAACATGAGTTTAACTGAATTGATGAAGGAGCTCTAGATGGCGGAGAAGGTCATGAAGCCGCAGTCAAAGGCCGTGATTGCTAAGGTTTCTTCCTCAAGAACTGCCCCTAAACCCAGAAAGTTCAAGAGGAAGAAGGGAAATGCAGCAGCCCAGCCCAAGAACCAGCCCAATGACAAACTAAAGGGCAAGTGTTTCAAATGTAGCAAGAAGGGACACTGGAAAAAGGAGTGTCTAGATCTTCAAACCAAGAAAAACCCCACAGGTAATGTTTTCTATCTAGAGTCCATATCAATGGTAGGATCAACTTCCACTTGGATTGTTGATTCAGGAGCCACTAATCATATCTGTAACTCCTTGCAGGGGTTTAGAAAGATAAGAAGACTCAAGAAGGGCGAATATGGGCTTCGAGTGGGTAATGGAGCACAAGTCTGGACCCTTGCAGTGGAAGAGCTGGATCTTATTTTTTATTGTAATAAGATAGTGGTTTTAAAAGATATTTTATATGTACCTGGTTTTCGTCAGAATTTGATTTTAGTTACAAAACTTATTAATCAAGGATATTCTGTATATTTTCATTCTAGTATTTCTATCAGTAGAGATGGAGAAATTTTATGTACTGGGCACATATATGATAATCTGTTCTTTTTAAACCCTATTAACAACCAATCAAATAACGCTCAGTCTGAACCTTTAACAAAGAAGAGAAAGACTAATATCAATGATTCATACCTTTGATGGGCTTTTGGGCTCATTGAGATTGGAAAGTTGGCCTCAGTGTGAATCCTGCCTGATGGGAAAGATGACCAAGAGGTCATTTACACCAAAGGCAAATAGAGCCAAGGAGGTGTTGAGTCTTGTTCACACTGATGTGTGTGGTCTACACCAGCTAGGGAAGGTTTTGAGTACTTCATCACTTTCACGGATGATTGTACGAGGTATGGTTACATTTACCTGATGAGACGCAAGTCTGACTCTTTTGACAAGTTCAAGGAGTTTAAGGCTGAAGTGGAGCGTCAAATAGGTAAATTAATCAAAACCCTACGATCGGATCGTGGTGAAGAGTTCCTCCTAGGTGAATTCAAGGACTACATGGTACATCATGGGATAGTATCCTAGCTCTCTGCGCCGGGAACACCCCAGTAGAACGGAGTAGTTGAGAGAAGGAACAGGACATTGATGGAAATGGTCCGAAGCATGATGTCTCATGCTACTCTTCCAGTGTCCTTTTGGGGATATGCCCTGAAGACAGCGGCATATATTCTGAACTTGGTGCCTTCCAAGTCAGTACCTAGGACTCTCTATGAGATGTGGACTGGGCGTAAGCCAAGTCTGAATCATCTCAGGATTTGGGGATGTCCAGCTTATGTACTGGTCAAGGGAGACAAGTTGGAACCAAGATCAGAATTATACTATTTTGTTGGCTATCCAAAAGGGATAAAAGGAAGTTACTTTTATCATCCTAAGGAGCAGAAGGTGCTAGTCAGTACCAGTGCTAGATACTTGGAAGATGATCAAAGTACTTCCACTAAAGGTTCTACGAGGTTGGAACTTGAGGAGAAGTTATCTACGGAATCAACTTCTTCTGACCCAATTCTGGAACAAGAAGAGGCACAGCTTCAAGTGCCTGTGCAAATGGAGCCTCGTCGTAGTGGGAGAGTGTCTAGGGTTCCGGATAGATGGACAGGAGAAGACTTTGAGCTGGTCTCTGACGATCAGGAACAAGACCCCACTAGATATGAGGAGACTATTGCTGATACCGATGCAAATCTGTGGCATGAAGCAATGAAAGCCGAGATTGAGTCTATATACCTCAATCAGGTTTGGGATCTTGTAGCTTCACCTGAAGGGATAAAACCCATTGGGTGCAAGTGGGTGTACAAGAGAAAGAGGGGAGCGGATGGGAAGGTGGAAACCTTCAAAGCTAGGCTTGTAACGAAAGGGTATACTCAGAAAGAGGGAATCGACTATGAGGAAACCTTTTCCCCGGTAGCCATGCTTAAATCCATCCGCATCCTTCTTGCCATCATATGTCACTATGACTACGAGATATGGCAAATGGATGTCAAGACGGCATTCTTAAATGGCCATCTTAGCGAAGACATCTATATGTCCCAACCGGAAGGCTTCATTGCTGAAGGCCAGGAACATATGGTTTGCAAGCTTAAGAAGTCCATTTATGGACTTAAGCAGGCATCGAGAGCATGGAATATTCGTTTTGATAAGACTGTAAAGTCTTATGGTTTTATTTAAAATGAAGATAAACCATGCGTGTACAGGAAACTTGAAGGTATTAATGTGGTTTTTCTTGTCCTGTATGTGGATGACATTCTACTCATTGGAAATGATGTAGGGACATTATCATCTACAAAGGTTTGGCTGTCTAGTCAATTCAGTATGAAGGACTTGGGAGAAGCCAGCTACATTCTCGGGATTAGGCTTCTTAGAAATGAGAAGCAGAGAATGTTAGGGTTATCCCAAGCAACATACATTGACAAGATGCTAGCCAAGTACAACATGGACTCATGCAAGGGAGCTCTAATCCCTTGCAGACATGGGTTGTCATTTTCTTCAAAGGACCGTCCTAAGTCTCAACAAGAAAATGACAGAATGAGTAGGATTCCCTCCACTTCGACTGTGGGAAGTCTCATGTATGCCATGTGTGTACTAGGCCAAATATCTGCTTTGCCGTGGGCTTAGTTAGCAAATATCAGTCAAACCCCGGGGAGGTTCATTGGCAAACTGTAAAGCATATTCTCAAGTACCTCAAGGGAACAAGAGATTATATAGTGGTTTACAGGGCTGATGATTTGGTTCCTATAGGATACACAGACTCAGACTTCCAAGCGGATAAGGATGAGAGAAAATCCACTAGTGGATATGTCTTCACCTTGTCTGGAGGAGCAATTTCATGGAGGAGTATCAAGCAGTCATGTATTGCTAACGCAACCATGGAAGCTGAGTGTGTGGCAACTTCGGAGGCATCCAAGGAAGCAGTCTGGCTCCGGAAGTTTCTTGCAGAACTTGGAGTCGTACCACATATGGACAAGCCGATTGTGATGTATTGCGACAACACTGGAGCAGTATCACAATCTAAGGAGTCGCGGAACCACAAGAAGGGGAAACACATCGAGAGGAAGTACCACCTGATCCGGGATTTCATCCAGAGACGAGAAGTTGTGGTGGAACATATTACCTCAGAAAACAATCTAGCAGATCCATTCACCAAGCCTTTGGCTAAGAGAGTCTTCAAGAAACACTTAGACGCCATAGGGGTGGGCACCTATGGACTTACCTAGTCTTAGAGTGCAAGTGGGAGATTGTTGGATTGTATGCCCTCTTAGACTAGGTTTCTGATGTAAAATTGAATATTTTAATAAAAGAATTTATTTTCAAAGTTATTTGTGAATTTACTTTTTGTTTGTGCACAATTACGTTTGGAACAGACCCATTGTGTTTAAATAAGTGGTCCTTGTGAATGGTGGTCTTTCACAGTAAGGTATGGATCACGGGTTATTTAACACATAAACTTTTGTTCTTAACCTATTGATGAGACTGGAAATCTCATCATGTTTAGGTTATTATGTTATGAATTCCAAATGGGGAATGGCTTACCTTTAGCCAGTGAGTAGTCCACTCACTTCATGACATAAGCGTATTTCGAATACGTACGACAGGATCTGTAGTAGTGGTTTCTAAAAGTACTATATGATAGGAACCTAGACTACTACCGCTACAGCGTGGACTAGTACTCTACGACTTGAGTATGAGTTGGTGGTCTGGCGAAATTGGTAGCATATACTTTGATTTGCCATAGTTGAGGTTCTATCGTAGGGCCAATATACTTGCATGTTGGGTATGTGTGACTAGTTAGTTAAGACAGACTTGTACAAGATAGTTTCTGTACTATATCGTCCCTTGTGGTTGTCCGAATGGTCTAAAATGTCCAGGGCCCTGGGAAACATGACTTGGATGTTTGCTTTAGGGTAGCTCCCTTGGAAAGCGGAAACACTCCAGAAAGTCGTGGATCATTAGACTAGAAGCCTAAGGATGGTAGATGTCATTTAGAGGGGTGTTAGTACACTTCTTCCTCTCTAAATGTACGGCGATGTGTAGAGGGGTATTTTAGTCATTTCACCTGTAGGTTGGAGACTTTGCTAATGCAGCATTGTCCTTGGGGTCAATATTTCCTTATGGTGATATTAGAAAATATTTAAAATGCAAAAAAAAATTATTTATATAGCAGGGGTATTTTGGCCATTTTAGCAGCTAAGGCGATGTGTCTTTTTGGTCCTCGGAATAGCCCGTAAGTCCTAACTAATTTTGGGTTGAGAAATTTGTCTCAATTCAAGAGGATTTGATTTTATTCAGGATGTCTAATTTATTATTAGATTGGAATAAAATAAATAAATAAATAAAATAGGAGTTGAGAGAAATTAATTATCTAGTTTAGTTGGTTAATTAATTATTCAGGGCCTAGGTCCAGTATGAGTAATTAGGAAATTAACCTGGGCTTAAACTAGGAGAAATAATTAATGTTTAATTATTTATTGGGTTATTTATATAGGCATAAGAAATAAATAATTAAAGATTAATTATTTTTTGTTCATTTGGGCTCATTAATTATTTATTGGGTCATCTATATAAGCCCAGAAATAAATAATTAATGTTTATTATTTTGGGCCTTTTGGATCCAAGAAAATAATAAAATTTATTTTGGCACAATAGCTTGGACCTTAGGGTTTTTTCCAGATACGGTTAAGAAGAGTTTAGGGTTAAGCTAAACTCATTCTCAGGGATAACATCTGGGTGTTTGAAATTTGATATCCTGGGGATATATTTATCAGATATTTGAGTCCCAGTTTTGGCTAACGAATAAAACAAGTCTCTGGAGAAAGAAAACCCGAATCTCCCTAAGCCTTAGTGAATAACTCACGCAGCTCTCTCTCTCTCTGTGAACGTCTCCTTTCTTATCTGGTTTCTCCTTGGAGCTTTGCTAATCAATAGCAAGAGAACCAAGGAGATTTGAGACCGTTCTTCTTCACTGTTGTGTTCACCGACTAGAGGTTAGGCAGAGGAATATTCTGAGAGCTGAAAAGCTTGACGTTAATGCAAACAAGGCGAAGTAGGAGGCTAGCGGGTTTTCAACCGGAAGCTTCTTCAAGTGGGTAAAGCGAAGTGATTCCAGACGTTCAAGCCATTTCTACTCAACCTAGAAGGCTTAAGGAGCGCAAAGGTATGATCTTCACGCTTCCGTGTGGCCTCTAAGGCTTGCGTTTTTTTTTCTCTGTTTTTTTACCGTCACTGCATGCTCTCTCTGTTTTTCGTCCCCTCATCCAGATACCCCAATTTGTGGACTAAGCAATCAGTACCTATCAACCTCGATAGGATTTGTTACGTCTCCACTTTATGTCCACACTTAACGCTTCTAACTAGGGGTGATCGCACCGCTATTTTCAGCTATAAAAATCAGTGTTCCATTAGATGTAAATCTAGTGGATGAATGGATTGCTCGAGAGTGTAATTGGGTGGGTGCATTGGAGGTAACCGTAGATGGTTTAGGGCCTACGTCGGATGTTGCTGGGCGAGCTATAGAAGATACTCCCGACGAGGGAGATGCTGGAGAATAGATTCTCGGTCCTTCTGTAATGCAACAATAGCTAGCTACACCTGCAGAATCAGGACATTTGTATAATCCATTGTATTCAATGTACTTTGATGGATTGGACACTGCTCAAGTAATAGAAAACAAAGCTAATGGAATGGCAACAATTAGTCGTGAGATGAATTTTTTGTCAGAATCGAACAATGATTTGAGGGTTGGCATGTCGTTTAGGGACATGGATGAGTTACTTTGGGTTGTTTGCTCGTGGCCCATTAGAATTGGTCGTAAGTTTAGGAAAGTAGAAAGCAAGAGTACACTCTAGATTACCGAGCGTAAAAATTCAACTCAACAACATTCTTATCTTTGGCGAATCTATGCGCGAACGAAGAAAAGCTATCGGCTATAGCAGATTTCTCGTTGGAATAGAGAACACATTTGTCTAGTACAAACAGTGGATGGGAACCATCACAATATAAGCGCAAAGTTTATGGCAAAGCACATTTTAACGATGATTCACGATAATCTGGAGATTAAAGTCAACAAGATAAATAGCATATTTAAAACACATTGCATTTTACTCCGTCTTACAGAAAAGAATGGAATGCACAGAGGCTTACTATTGAGATGATATATGGAGATTGACCTTATTCGTTCATCCAGCTACCATAGTATATGCTAGCCTTATAAGATGAGAATTCTGGTGCATGACACATCTTACCTATTGACTCCAATGGGGCTAAGACAGTTGAATATGTTTTTTGGGCATTCAAACTATGCATTGATTTATTTCTTTACATGAAATCAGTGGTCAGCATTGATGGGACATTTTTTAAGGACATGTGTAAGGGAAAACTCTTAACAATAGTTGGCCAAGATGCCAATAATTATATATTACCCCTTGCATTTATAGTCGTTGATGAAGAAACAAATGAGAGTTGGGGTTAGGTTTTTTCTCGCTCAGAGAGCATGTACTAAAAGATCGAAGAGTGTGTTTAATAACAGACAGACATATCGAGATAAAGAATATTGTTGATTGACTACTCGGTTGGCAAGAGCCAATGACAGTGCACATATTTTGTCTTAGACATATCTGGAGCAACTTCAATACAAAGTGCAGGAACTATTAGTTGAAGAAGTTAATATATGCAACTGGGGATCAAAGCAAAAGCGTAAATTTTTGAAGATTATAGAAGAAATAAATTTACTAAACCCCATGTGAAAGTATGGCTGGATTTGATCCCAAAGGAGCAATGGATGCTTGCTTTTGATGGCGAATATCAGTTTGGTAATATGATAACTAATCTAGCAGAATCATTTTACAGTATTGTCAAAACTCTACCTGCTCTAACAATCAAAGTGATTGTCGAGTCTCCTTTCAAAAAAATAGTAAAATACTTCAACGACCACAGAAAGAAGGATAACCATGGTAGATATCACATTTCTTCTCAGATATGGTCCAAATTTGTGAAGAATGAGCTGAATGGAAGAACAACCGTATGTAAGCCTATGATCAAGGTCAGAGCATTTTTAGTGTTTTATCACTATATCGTGAGCATGGGAAGGAAAATAATTCATACTAAATTGATCTTGGTTCAAGGACCAATAGTGCCTACAAATGAAAAATATACGAAATACCTTGTTGGCATGCATTTGTAGCTTGTTAACAAATAAGGTTGAATCAAGAGATCTCGTGTCATCTTTAAACACCAAAACATGCTACCGGATGACCTATTCAGGGTAATTTAGGCCCATTCTGCACGAGGATTAGTGTTGCAATCCTCCTTTGACGTTAGTCCCGAATGTTCATTAGTTCAAGAATTGTCGACGTGGTCGCATAAGGACACCGCGCATCAGGAATGAGATAGACGAGCACAATCCTGATTCTCCTCCTCGTTGTAGGAACTGTCATCATACTGGACATAATAGGAAGAAATGTCCCAACAATGCCATACAGAGTTCATGATGCATTATTTTATTATGGATTGTATGATTGAGAATTATTGTATCATATATCTCTATTTATTATATCAACTTTACTCACGCACATTTAGTAATATTGTCTTAATATTGCCTTAACGTAATAAATTCATTTTTTGACATATACATTTCTTCGGCTTACTTTACTTCTTTAGCTAATATTTTATTTTGATTTATTGAATGATAAATTTACTACTCCTCTAAACATATCATGGTTTCAGGATAATATGTACGCACCTACAATTGACAGAGTTAATCCTGGCCTATTATCCCTAATTTGTTGACCCAACAACGTAGACATATGTCGACTTATATTTGGGTAGGACAATTAGAAGATCAAGTACTATATGCAAGGAGTAATGATAGTATATTTTGGGATGGTCGACCATTCGATCCTCGCGTGAGCAGTTTATGGATGTAATTAGATTCAGTAGAGTCATCCGTCTACCTTATATAAAGATTGGCCATCCACTTATTACGACATTGGTGGAAAGATAGCGCCAAAAAACACACACCTTCGACCTCTCAGTTGGAGAGGTGACTATTACACTGCAAGATGTAGAGGTCCTATTCGATTTACACATCGACAGTGATTCGATTATTGGTTAGGGGTTCAACTACCCACAAGCAGAGCTATTTGACTTGTGTGACACGCTTCTCGATTTTTTACCCATGGGCACGAAGCTTCACGAGTCTCAGTTGAGATTAAGCGTACTTGAGAGAGCCCTAACTCAACCATTCTCACCAAACGTGACGCCAAATATGGTTGTACAGCACACATGGTGTCACATCATATAGCTTCTTAGTGGGTTTCTATTCTTAAATAAATTCAGGAACTGTGTTCATTTGTGCTTTCTCAGATATATCCGTGAGTTAGAGTTATCGAGGACACTTAGTTGGAGAAGTGCAACACTAGCACATTTCTATTGTTATATATACAACGCTACTTTATACACAACGCATCAAATCTGTGGTCCATTATTGTTGATTTAGGTACGAAATGAACTTCAAATTTGAGTAACTATTTTTAATTAGTAGTTCATTGTAAAAATAATTATGAGATTTGATTTTAAAATTATTATTACTTTTGCAATAGTTATGGGCATGAGAGCTCATTTCTATTATCAGTCTGGAAAGAGTACGTCCAATAGAGGATGTTGCCCAACACGCATCGAAAGGAGCAGTATGTCAGGGTATGTTAGAACTTTTTCACACCCCAACATATTTGCTAATTGCGTATAGAGATAAGTTGGATCGAATGCGACACAATCCTATAACTATTATATCTTTAAATTCACAATCTCGTAAGTATTATAAATTGCCCTTATTTATTGTTTGATACTAAAATTATCTATTTTTGCACTTCATTTGGCAGCCATATAGTGAGCACATGTTGACATCTCTACCTCCATATTGCACATATGGGTGAAAAATTTGGGCATCCATTACATCACTATTGTGTTAGAAGATGATAGAGTTGCATCGCCTTGATAGAGCCATGCGACAATTTGGATTAGCGCATTCAATTTTTGATGCTATTGATGTAACACCCCACGACTATGTACCCTAAAAGGGCGGGGATGTAGCCCCGTCCCGTAGGACAAGGGGTCTTTAAAACGAGGTATAAAATATAAAGGCAATCTCCAAAAGAATCAACTTTGATAAATGAAGAAATACTCTTATTACATCAGGCTCAAATTGGAGCAATACGAAATAAAAGAAATATTGTTTAGAGGTATAAACGACAAAAGTCTCCTAGAACAGCATAGGAAAAATAGCAAAAGCCTCTACTTTCAAAGCCCCGCTGACTCAGCACAATCTATCTCTTGAAAACATGATATAAAACCGTGTGAGAATAAATCTCAGTAAGTTCTGTGTGTGCACACAGTGTTTTGAATAGTACGTGTATGCAAAGTGTAAAATATTTGTAGAAATTATTTTGTGGTAAGTCATAAACAATCTCTTTTCGCAAGGAGTGTGTTTTTCTCATTGTCACACTTTGTACAAAATAAATCCTCTACTCAAATAAACAGTCATGTCACCACACGTTAGGCTCTATGAGAACAAAATGGTCAAGGTGCCACACTTTGTTCACCAAGACAGGTCAAGGCACCACACTTTGTGTACCGAGACAAGATCAGATTACTACACGTTGGGCGTTCTGATCAAGGTGAGTGTATAGCTCATCGGGTGAGATACTCCTCCATCTCTACACCTAACAAAACCATCCGGGTGTCCATGCCGGGAATATAAATAATACCATACCAGGTACAAATGCTAGCTCGGACTGGCCTGACCAACCAACACTGTCGCCTTTTCAAGCAGAGTTCATCTTTTGGAGGTGGCCTCCTGCCAGAAGACTTACGCTAGCCCTCCAAGACTAGTATTGTTAGCCTACCCTTATTGAGTACTCAACGAACATATCCGTCAATTCCTGATTCAAAATATCTCCACACCTTGGCTTTGTACAACGTGGTTTTTCTCTAAAAGAGTTTTCTAAAAATTTAGGAAAGAATAGTTTTCTTGATAAAATCATTAGTTTGACAAAACCATTTAAAGGATAATCATCCACGTTTACAACCCAAATAAACATAATTCAACAATAGCTTTACAAAGCTTCACAACATAGAATTGCCATCACAACATTTAACAAAAGAGTTTATGCAAGGACTTACCTGATATGCCTCAGATAAACAAGATAAAATCATAGCTTACTTCCTTCAAATACCCTCCTGATCTAGAATCACATAATATCATGATCAGGGTCTCAAACAATTCAAACATGCATTAAACTCATTTATTCCCATAACAAATCACGATCCATTATCTAACTTCAAATAAATCTTCTAATCCTCAAAGTACATACACTATGATCATATATCCATCAAAGACATGAATAATATGTCAAAAAGGTCTCGACTTGACCATCATCCACTATATTAAACCTTAATTTTGACATCAAGGGTAAGTATTCCCTTACCTTGCAACAATCGGGTTAGCAAGATCTCAATGCTCCTATGGTGATCGTCCCGAGTTCGCTTGATTAGAAGAGAAAAGCTACCTTCTTTCCTTCCTTTTGACCGAAAATAAATAGAAGGGATGAAATCAGCCTTTAGGTGGCGTGATTCAAGGGAAGAAAAGGACAAGAATGGATGGAAGAAAGGAATTAAAAGGTTGAGATGGTTTTTGCTTACCTTAGAGGGTGATCGGTTTTTGCTAGGTATTGCTCTTAAGATTTTCAAAAATTGCTGTGGAGTTCTTGCTGGAATTTTTCGTGTAGAATAGAGAGGGTAGTCGGCTACTATGCTTTAGGGTTAGAGAAGATTGGTTTAGGGTTAGATGGTGGTGTTTAGAAAGACTCCTAATGGCTTTAGGTTTCTTGGACAGCAAGGGCGAAAATTGCAGCTTAGGGTGTGCCTTCTTGCTGCCGACTTTGGGAGGGTTTAAGGGAGAAAATATTCTGTAATTTGCTTCTTTGTACTGGCCAAAATATTGCACAAGGGAAGGGCTGAATGTGTTCAGAATTTTGGGCCAAACAAAGAAGAGTTTGAGAAGGTTTGAAGAGCTGAAATTTCTGTGCGCGTGCAGTGGTTTTGCTGTACGAAATTGCTGAACAATAAGAGGAGAAATTCTGGTCTGTTGTAGCTGTGGTTCTACTGCAATTTTCAGAGAAAAGATGAGGGTTTTAGGCACAAAAAATTGGCTTGATCAACTGAAGATTCTGGTGTGTTTTGATGTGCAGAATTTCGGTTTGTGTAGGAGTGCAAGATGGCCGAAATTCTTGTACAAGGCTGGCTGAAAATCTATAGTTTTTTGGAGATAAAAATCTGGTTTTGTGCAGCTAAGGTAATCTGAATTTATGAGGAGTGTTCTAGATGTTTTGAGCTAGGGTTTGGAGAGTTGGATTGCACCTAGAAGTGTTGGAATTTTTGGACAGCTTGTGCTTGCACAAGGCTGCCGAATTTCAGCTAGGAAAAGGTAGCAAAACCTAGTTAAATTAGGATTGAAATAAAATCTGATTTGCTAAAGGATTTAGGATAAGATTTCCTAGCTTTGGAAGAGTTTGAGTTGAGCTAACATTCCTTCAAGAAGTGGCGGCACTAGCTGGAAAATTTTCAAGATTTTTAGCTAAAGTTCTAGGTTTAAAATCAACAAGGTTTCCTACTAGAAGATTGACTCTTTAATTCCAACTATCTATTGCAAGCTCTAGTAAGTTGAAATCAAACTAAAATTGTAATTATTCAGCTAGAGTTTTCGAAAATCCAAGGGAATAAAAGCTGAAAATACAAGTAAAATTTATTCACATCAAAGCCCTTAATTTTAGGAAATAAATATGGAGACTTATTTCCTTGGAATAATGGCACTAAAATTTCTCTAGGATAGCTAGATCCTTTTCGGCTAAGATATGAAAAAGTCTAAGGAAAGAAACTTTCAAGAAGAGAAACTAAGATTCACAAAAGATAGGATTCGAACTCGGGCCACCATGGAAAAATCACCACCCTCCCCGCTATTCCAAATTAATTCCAATACTAATTCTTCCTACAAGAAGTTCTTACCACCCCGATACTCATCCTTCCAAATCTTCGACCAAACCTCCCTTAACCAAATCTTTAACAACACACTATTTCACCTCAATTAATTCAAATGCAAGAGCAATAGAAAAATTCACATGCATCCATGCAAATAAAATAATTTTAAGCTACCACATAAAATGCAAAATACTATGCAATGCATGACTTTTCCCCATAGTCAAAGGTAGTTTTGGGCGGGGTATTACAATTGATACGGGGTCGAATTTATACCAACATGACCTGTGAACTACTGGTGTTGGGTGGGATGAGGTTGATGTGCTATACCATACTAACTGGATAAACCGCCACACATATATTATGGCAGGACAGCGCACTTTCGAGCAAGCTGTGGTTTTAGCTGATTATACTGAGTGGTATTAGACTCGCCCACAATGATTGTTGGTAATTTGACCATATAATAACTGAACCCCGTGGGTTACCAATTTAGTAGTTTAGCATTTGAAGTATATATAAGTAAATTTTTTCTCGTACATGTAAGTATACATAAAATTGTGATTTATATATATTTTTATTGACATTCCTAAAAATGCATATGTAGGCCGGCTCACTACATCGGATCTTGTACATAGGTAATGAAGTATCTCAACATGTTAATGCATTGTATGCTCAATAAGTAGTTAGAAGAATGTCGGATATTGCCAGACGTACATTAATTGCTGATGGTGAAGTAGATTGTCTAAATCGCATGTCATATGAGCCATTCAAACTTTCGTATGCTTCTGATCTGATACCACCGATTCCGAAAAAAGTCTCTCAACAAGTAGCACCAGGGGTGATAGACGGGCACATCGGTGTGATGTAGCTGACGAAATTCCTCAACATCATCACTACTCATCTGTGTATGGAGGTGAAGATGACTATTTGCCAGGTGCTCCTACAATGGTTGATAATGATTATATGCCAAGTGCAGTGGATAAAGATGATTATTTGTCAAGTGCAGTAGTTGAAGGTAATCCTGATGATATTTTAACTCCGCAGCACCTAATTTTTTATCTAGGTACATAGCTTCTGCTGAGGAGTTTGTTGCTAGTCCATCTATTGGACACTCTCGGAGACAGCATGAACATCTGAGGAGGATGCAGGTCTGTCAAACGTTACAGAAAAATAAGATGAGGGACAATCTGAAGCATAATCTTAATAACAACCTCTAAGACAGGTTCAACCTCCAAGGAACCGTCGAGGATTTCATAGTGGAGTAGCTTTCATACTTGTTTTTTATGATTTTAGGTGTACATAATTGAAATTGAAATTTTATTATAGTTAAATATTAAGCGTAATCTTAAATTTAAAATTAGATTTTATTTTCATGTCATTTTTTAAATTAAAAATAAAAAAATGAAATATTCAACTATTATTTAATAATATTAATTAAATCCATATTTAATATTAACTAAATTAATTTTAATTAAATACATATTAAATTCATAATTAATATTAATTAAATCCATATTTACTTAAATATTTAATATTAATTAAATAAATATTTTTTAGTTGAATAATATTTAATATTAATTAAATAAAAAATATATAGTGAATTGTTCAAATTCAGTTAAAATATATATTAATCGAATTAAATTATAAGGAAATTATAAATTTACATGATTAACATTTGAATGTTTTAAACTTTTTGTATAGTTAATATTTATAATCAATTGTAATAAAATACTATAAATTATACTTTATTTAATAATTATACTTAAAAAGTATTATAATTTAAATTTGAACGAATTACAGATAATATTTTCAAGTTTTAATTTCCATTTTTAATTATTTCATTATTTTCAAATTTTATTTGGAAACGATATGCACAATTTGGCTAATCATAGTTAGACTAAAAAATAAATTAAAAATTTTAAAATATCATTTAAAAAAAATGAACAAAATATAGAAATTTTTTAAATGATGGTTAGATTTACATTTAAAAAGATCATTTATATTTAAAATTGAAGATAAAATAGAAACTAAAATTACTTCATAAGCAAAAAAATTTATTGTGGATCCATCAAAATAAAAAAATAATGATGCAAATTTAATTCAAAAATACATTAGAATGCAGTTTTATGAACAATTAAAGTATTTTACAAATTTTAATGTATTTAAAAAATTGTAACATAAGAAAGATGATTTTTCGGCATACTGAGACGGAAGAAAAAGGTGCCTAATTTGGTCAAAAACTAGCCAAATCTTGCCTATGATCTTCGTACTTAAAATCTCACTCTTTTTTTTTTTTTAATCTCATATTTTACTGTGTTCAAAAAGCTCATAACAATGGACAAACATGGAAATTTAAATGAGAGCATAGCTTGCGCTTGGCAGAAGCGAGTTCCAAAGGACCTCGTGCCTGCCATGTGCGAGTTTTCTTTTGGTCATGAACGGGGCAGGGGACACTTCTACCGAGCAAGAGGTGCTGCTTCGCGATTGCCAGTGCCAAGTCTATGGAGACCTCATGCTTAGCAATCACGAGGTACCCCCGCACGGGGATACCTCAACTTTTCATCCCATTTTCTGTGGATATAATGGGTTTTGATCCATTTTGATCAGAAACCCATACTTGGGGATTGTAATTACAGCTTGCTAGATAACACCAATAATGGGAAATCAAGAGTTTTGGCATCTGAACATTCAAAAATAGTAGGTAAAGAGGGATCACAGGGGCAAAGCAGGCAGCATGGAGCGTATGAGGCAACTATATCCTTACTTTTTTCTCAAAGCAATTTAATTTTGGAGTTGAATTTATTTAGGCTGGTTAAGGAACCATACACATCTCAATACATTGCTAGCTTGACATGAGGCTTATTCATTTATAGAAGTATTCTAGATTTATAAATTTATGCATAAACTTGTTTGTTATATCATTTCTATCCATTAAAAATTTTTGGAGACGAAACTTATTTTAGAGGTTTAGAATTATGATTAAAAAATTTTAGATAATTATTACCTAATAAAAAAGAATAATAAAAATGTCATCAATTATTGGAGAATCAAGTAACATTCTATAAAAAAAAAAAAAATGTTGGACACTTAAAAGTGGAAGTATATTAGGTTACACAAACAAATAAAATAAAACAAAGCAGTTTAGGAAAGATAAACTTATTCTATATTTTTCTGAACAGATTGTGATAGGTAGAAAGCCTTGAGAATAGGGGTCACAGAACCAAACATTCTTAATAGTATCGTTGCACCACTAACATCCGTAATTGGCAAGAAACTATTTAAACTAGAACTTGTGGTTTATAAAAGGAATGTTAAGCAATCTATCATTTATACCGAAATATTGCATATATATGTGACTCTTACTCTATTAATAGTGTGTATATGTATTTGTAGTTGGTAATTGATTGAGGTCGCAAATTGGGCTTTAAGATTGGATTATTTGAGGATTTTAGAAGAAAACAAAACTAAAATTTTCATTTTCAGAGTTTACATGGAAGATTTAGGAAATTATAATATTAAAATTAGATTTTACATGACAAACCGAAGGGGGGGGGGAGTGATTCCAAAGCATGGCAGCAACCATCAGTGGTGGCAGCAGTGATCAACAGTCATGATGGTTGTTATCGTTTAAAGCTTCTAGAGGAGAAGATAATCTATGGGCAGGGTTTGGTGTTTTATATTGTGGTAAAAACGTTTGGGTTAATAATATTATTAGTTGGGTCATGAATTGTTGAGAAAGTCACAACACATGGATTGGGACAAACTCACAAAAGGGGAAATACTTGGTGGATGTGATTCATCATAGATTAATGTTTTAAAGTATTGTACTTTTAATATACATAATACAACGCTTGAAACAGTAATTTACGGTGGACCAGGTCGTCCACCCAAGTATTTCCGTAAAAGATGGTCATACTATTATCGGGTATATGGATAAAATATGTGGATCAAGGAATTAATAAGTTGGATTTCGAAAACGTAAATAATAAAATAACTGATTATGTTTGGGTTGAATTTTGAAATCACTGGAATATAATTAAAATGTGGTTTGAGTAACTAACAAAAATATCCATTGAGACAATACTAATATATTAATTTGATATATAACTGAATGCGTAGGTTATGAGGTTAGGATCCAAATAAATATTTTTATATTAAATTTATTTTAATGTGAAAATAAATTGTTGAAATAGATTATAGATGGACTTCTTTAATATTATTATTTGCATAAATTAGAAGAATCACAAATGGTATTAGTTTTGAGGCTTACATAATAATAATAATAATAATAATAATAATAATAATAATAATAATAATAATAATAATAATAATAATAATAATAATAATAATAATAATAATAGCAGCAATTTGTATTAATAAGTGATTTGGGATTTTTTCGTGAAAAAAAGATATTATTTGATTGGGATGTTTCCGGGGAGAGTAGGAATTGTAGCACTGACCAACTTTTGAAAAAATTTTAAGGTATTACCGGTTCATATTAACATATATAACTGACATTTTATGAGTCACATAATTAATTTAATTATTTATTATGCATAATATGTTATGGGGTTGAGGCAGCTGAGATTTTTATTATTATTATTATTTTTTTTTTTGTTGCTAACTGAGACGGTTTCTATTGTATATGTGGTATTTTTGGTAAGGCCTAATTTATGTAATTATATAATAAAGTAATTTGCAAATGTTAATATTTTCAAATTTTGGTTATTTACATTATGATGTGATTAGAATTTGTATTTATTGTGTTTTTATTTTATGTTTATATGAGTTGTACTATGAGAGTTGGAGTGTTAACATTGTCGTGGACTGTTTGAATATTAAATTGAATTAATAAGTACTGTTTGTTTGGTAACCTTGAGGTATGGCTTCTAGAATATTGTTTGTACTGAGATGATCATAGTATATTATTCAATTGTGAATAATTAGGACTTCATAGAATCATTTGTGTTAGAGCTTCATTGAATTATAAAGTTCGCCCTCTGAGTCTCCTATATCAATACTAATTCATTAGAGGAGAGATAAGTTTTAGGTAGGCAGACGAGGCAATAGATCCCCAGCAGCAAGTAGCAATATCTTAGAAGTTTCGACCTTCAAGAATTTCATACAATTAGGTATAAAGCCCGAGCATTACTGAAGGTAAATCGTTTTTATTTTTTTATAATTTAAATTATATTGTCTATTATCATCATTTTAAGATTTGGTTATCATCATTTTAAAGCCCGAGCATTTCGGCCTAATTTGGTTATTTACATTATGATTGACACATATATTGTCCATTATAACATATAATTTTAAGATTTTTACATCAATCATCATTTTTTTTTTCAATATAAGTGTCAACAAAAATTTTTATGTTACTCACACAAAATGTTTTTTTAAAAATTCATTTTAATTTTAATTTATTATGTTAATGTTTGTTATTATGTTAATGTTTGGTCAGCTAATTTTGTAACGCCATATGTAATGGAGAAATAAACTATCATATTCTACATGCTTTTTCTCCTTATTGAAACAATTTGAATATTATTACTCAATTACTTCTCCAAGTCAATGAATTCGGTTCAATAAATATATCTAATAAATTGTATCTAATGATTTAGAAAATCGAGGTTGGAAACAATCACAGAACCATTCTTTTTCTTTTCCCTCCTCCTTATCTTTGCCACCTAATATTAATCACACCCTCTTTTAGTTTTTGGGAGTTTCAAATGAATAAGTATATGGAACATTGTATTAATCACGCCTAGAGAATTGCTTAAATTGTTAGCCTAAAGAGCGTTTTTCTGTGTTTTGACTTATGACAAATATTGATGAGGATTAACTTGTGTGATCTACATGTCATAGAACATGTTTGACCCTAGTTCTTCCAAGGCGTGCGTGTAAGATTGCTAAGCAACTCTTGGATAGAATCCAAGAATGGGTGATCAAGTAGGAGATCAAACTTGAGAGATTGCATATCAAGAATTCGGTATAGATGAACCTTAGACTAGGAATCTTTATTAAGGTATTTTCTGTGTAAATTTCTATATCTTCCTCACCTTATGATTCAGTTTAATTTTACCTTGAAGCACTAAAACAAAATAATTTCAAAGTTTTAAATCCTCAGAATTTTAGATTGAGTAATTTGAGTGACCTTGCATCCAAAAAACTTCGTCCAAAATCCTATGAACAGTATCAAATCGATTCTACCTGAAAAAGTGTCATTTTGGACTTACCTTTTGGATGCACCATCGTCCAAAATTCTATTAAATCTGATAGCGAAAACTAGTCATTTTCTAGCCGTGGAACTCTATTTTATGCCTCTATAAAAGGTTTTAAAACTCGATTTGAAAGCAGATTTTTGTCCTATTCTTCTAAGAAATACTCTTGCTCTATAGAAAATAAAAATCTCCTTTTTCATAGTACTTCAAAGTGAAATCAAATTGTGTCAAAAAGGTTAAAGTTGTTTGAGCTCATTTATCTTGTATATCTGCTCAAAAGAGTGAGCAAATTTTCATTTCATTTCTTCAATCATCTTGGTGTTTCGAGGTTGTGTTGTAAAACCCATTTGGGGGAGAACCTTGATTTGAGAGGTTTTGAAAAACCAAGTTTGGTGATCCTCTCTTATATGTGGTATAGATTGATACCATTGAGTTTGGTGAATAAATCTGGTTGAAAATCATTAAATGTGAGCTTAAGGTAGTGGATGTAGATCTTAGTAGATTGAACTACTATAAATCTTGTATTGTCTCTTTCTGCATTTACTTTCAATCAGTTGTTGTCATCTTTGATCCTTTGTTTTTGCTCCTAAAAAAAAAAAATTATTGCTCTCACCAACTCATTTTTTCAACATTAATTGCATCAAGCATCTTACCTTATTAAGGGCGTCAAAAAGTCTTAAGTCATTTCGAGAAGCTCCCATTATTGCAAGTTCTTTTGGGCTGAAATTCCTCAAAATAGAATAAATTTGAGCATTTTTAAATTTTTCAAAAACATTATTCACCCCTCTCTAAGGTTTTTCATTTGGTATCAGAGTTTGTTCTACTCTATTCTCGGTCTAACAACCGTATAGAAAAGATCCTCATGGCTAACTCATCTGCTCTCCTGTATGTTGAAGGATCCTTGATAGGGCCTAAATTAGGTATATTTTTCCTAGTTATTTGAGTCTATTTGGTGATACATTTTGTCCAATAACTAGTCATATTCTTTCATATTTTAGATTTTACCCTTGAAAAGGTATTTTGTGCATTATTTCAGATTTTAGGGGCAAAACAGGGCAAAAATGTCGCAAAACAGAATATAGGTGGCGCCGACCAGGATAGAGGAACTGACGCCGGCCATGCATGGTTGGCACAAACTTCAAGGTGACAGAAAAAAATCAATAAAATGCCTAGAACAGAACCTAACTGGCGCCAGCTCTAGCAGCTAAGGCGGAGCCGGCTGTACTCTGGAAAAATCGGCAAACAACTGAAGAAACAAAACACAATCAGCACCGACTCTAGTAGCCAAGGTGGCACCGGCTGTGCCCTGAGGATAAGACAGACTTTGATTTTTGCACGCGATTTTTGGTAATCTGTAGAATTTTAGTATCTTTCTACTTCTACTCGGCCAAGAACCTTGCACCAACGAGTTTAGGCACTTTCTAAGCCTATAAATAGATGGAAAACACTAGAGAAATGGGAGAATTCATAGAGCAAAATAGAAAATCACTCAAATCAAAGGAGGAATTCTTCAATCAATGAGGGTTGTACAAGAAGGTCTTCAAAGAAAGAAGAAGGATACTTGTCTATGAGTGCTTTCTTTTACTTTGTTTTCTTTTTCTTGAACAATGATGTATTAATTGTTTTATTGTAATTTGACATTGTTTTATGTATTCTTGATTTCTAGAGTTATTTGATCTTTTGATTAATTGATTATTATTCTTGGTATTTGATTACTTGTGCTTATTACGAGATTAATTAGTTATTTCTTTCCATTAACTTGCTTGGACAAAAGGGTTGATGGTGGTTTCAATTTGTTAGTTTCATATTTGTTGTCTTTTAACTTGCTTGGACAAAGGGGTTAATTGTTAGGAACAAAGTAATTAAAGGTTAATTGATGTCTGCCAAGATATGGATTCATTGGTTAATTTCATATTTTAAGTTTGCTAGGATATGGAAATTTAGACAAGGATTGTGTTTAATGCATCTTTTAGGTGAATTGGTTGAGACGGTATATGTGATGCTAATTTGTCTAGAAGGTAGTGATTTCATGGATTGGACAAAGAAGTGAATCTATCTTAATCCTTCATAGTGCCAAGAGGATAATTAGTTATGATAAAGATTGAGTACTTTAGGATCATGTTTGTCGCAACAATGGTTTAAGTTACATAATGCTACATCCTTAACATGTATATATTATATTATTTAATTTTTCTTTTCATTATTTTTTACTTTATTGAGTCGGTTAAATAATGAAAGAAAAAGAATTAATGCATACTTGTTCCTTGAGAGTCGACACTCGTTTGAACCCTATGCTATGTTAATAATGAGTATACTTGCTTATATGTGTAATTTGGGGTTAACGTTTTAATTTAAACTTGATTGGGAATGTACTTATTTTTATATAATTTTTCTACCCAAATAAATACGCATCAATCCTCATCAAATCGACCTCCATTATTCAATGGAAGCAATTATACATTCTGGAAAAAATAGGATGAAGATTTATATTTGTTCAATCAACTTTGAGTTGTGGAATCTGATTGAGAATGGGCCATTTGTCCTGTCAAAATTTGTTGATGGCAGAAAAATGCCTAAACAGAGTGATGAATTTGATGCTGAAGACAATGCCAAAATGACATTGAACTTTCAAGCCATGAATAATTTGTGATGTGCCCTTTATACCACTGAATATAATCGAGTTAGTGGTTGTGATTCAACCCATGATATGTGGAGACTACTTGAAATCACCCATGAAGGGAAAAACCAAGTAAAGGAATCTAAGTTGGGTCTGTTAATTCATGACTATAAATTGTTCACGATAAAGCCAAACAAAAGCATAACTGATATGTTTACCAGATTTACAAATATTGTTAATAGCCTTAAAGCCTATGGGAAAGTCTATTCCCTTGATGAAGAAAATCGAAGAATTTCAAATGCATTGCCTAAAACCTATTAACTGAAAGCTCTTGCTATGGAAGAATCTAAGGATTTGAAATCCTTACCAACAGAAGAGCTGATTGGCTCTCTTCTAACACACGAAATGAAACTTAAAAGGTTTCAAAAATCTAATTACCATGATAAAGGAAAAAGGGGAGTAGCACTGAAAGCTGCAAATGAGGAAGCTGAAACTAGTCAATTGGATAGTGGTGATGAGACTGAAGTAGACACTGAAGAACTAGCCATGATTGTGAAGAAATTTAGAAGGATGTTTAACAAAGAAAACTTCAAAAGAGGGAAGAAGTTCATGAAAAGAAAATGACAGACCTCACATTTAAGTCTCAATGCTATGAGTGTAAGAGCACAGAACATTTCATTACTAACTGCCCAATTGCTAAAGAAAAAGAAGGCAGAATATTTAAAAAAGAAGAAGAAAGATCTGAAAATAAAGAAGGGCAAAGGACTAATGGGAACTTGGGACCAAATTGAATTTGAGTCCGAGGTAGATGAATATTCTGAAAATGAAACTGCCAACATATGTTTCATGGCAATAGAAAATGAGGTAAATTCCACTACTACTAATTCCATAACTGATTTACATAATTCTGATCATGAAAAATTTGATGATCCAAATAAATTGCTAATTGACATATTCCATGAACTGAAAAAGCTGTCTAGAAGAAATAAAGAAATGAAAATGAAAATTGATTGTTCATAGATGAGAATCCAAAGTCTTTGAATGAGAACAAAGTCTCTCTTGAGTCACATGTGTGTGCTATTATGGAAAAGGATGTTATCATCACTACCCTACAGTATATATCTCTAAAAAATGAATGCTTATATGATAAGATTCATTCTCTTGAAGGTATGGTTAGCAATTTTGATAATATGAAAAATAGAGTTAATGATCTTACTATATGCAAAAAGTTTACAAATGACAAAAACAACTTGAAAAAATTGCTTGGTGCTTAGCACATAGTTGGAAAACAAAAATGGCCTAGGCAATAGGCATGAGATCAAAGATAAAAATCACAAACCTCAATTTGTAAAAGCTGCCTCATCACATATGACACACAATTGTGCACATATTATTAAAAATCTGGACACAAAGCATCTAGGTGTCATGTTAAGAAGAAAGTGGAATCTGGTGCAAAAATATTTTGGCAAATTAGAGAAATCACTACTAACCTCCATGGATCTAAGAAAATGTGGCTACCAAAAATCACTCTTCCTTCTCATGTATAGGTACATTTATTGGAGAAAATGAGCTTCACAAAATGGTTCTTGGACAGCAAATGTTCAAGATATATGACAGAAAATGCAGTTCTATTAGAAGATGTACAAACCACAAATGATTGATTTATTACCTTTGGAGACAAAAAGAAAAGAAAAATTCTTGGCATAGGTAACATTGGAAAATGGTCTTCAACCATTCTAAAATAAGTATTATTAATTGATGAGCTAAAATATAACTTGTCTAGCATTAGCCAATTATGTGACAATGGTTGCAAAGTCATTTTTGAGAAGGATTCTTGCTCTATTATGGATAGCTCAAATAATGAAGCAATTTTTGTCGCTAACCGTGTTAGAAATGTTTACGTATTCTATCTAAATGATCTTATAGCTTATGGTATTAGATGTTTTTTCGTGCATGACAATAATGGCTATCTCTGGCATAGAAGATTAAGCCATGTATCATTTGCTTTGCTGAACAAATTATCCTCAAAAGAGCTTGTTAGGGGATTGCCCAAAATGAAGTTTGATAAAAGCAAAATTTGTGATGCATGCCAATTTGGAAAACAAATCAAAACTTCTTTCAAACCCAATAAAATGATTTCCACCTCAAAACCACTTGAATTAATTCATATGGATTTGTTTGAACCAATGAGGACCACTTGCCTTGGTGGTAAGAGGTATGCTTATGTGCTAGTTAATGACTTCACAAGATTTACTTAGACTTTGTTTCTTAGACAAAATGATGAAGCATTTTTTGAATTTTCAAAACTATTAAAGCGCATCCAAAACTCTATTGGATACTAGCTGATTTCTATTAGAAGTGATAATGGTAGAGAATTTTGAAACAGTGAATTTACACACTTTTGTTATGAAAATGGAGTAATTGACAACTTTTCAAATACTAAAACCCCTCAATAAAATGGTGTTGTTGAGAGGAAAAATTGAACCTTGTAAGAAATGGCTAGATCCATAATTTTTGAAAACTCTCTTCCAAAATACTTTTGGGCTGAAGCTGTAAATACACATGCTATATTGTAAACCGAGTGATGTTGAGACATTTCATAAGAAAAACACCATTTGAGCTTATATTTGACAAAACTCCATCAATTTCATATTTCAAAGTATTGAGCTGCAAATGTTTTGTCCTTAATACCCGAGACAATCTTGAAAATTTGGATAGCAAATCTAATGAGGCTATATTTCTTGGATACTCTTCCAATAAAAAGGCACATAGAGTGTACAATAAGAGAACTCTATGTGTGGAAGAGTCCGTACATGTTATCTTTAATGAATCTAATATTTATACTTCAGGGAAAGATGATGATGATGTAGGAAGTTCAAAGGAAAGAGGGAAAGAACAACATGAAGCACCACCACTGAACACTCATACAAAAGAAGAAGAATTTAAAGAACAACAAGCTAAACAAGGAAAGCAAAAAATTGAAGAATTCATGGATCAAGAATTACCAAAGGATTGGAAATACAAAACCGGTCATCCAAAAGAGCAAATCATTAGTGATCTGAGCTACGGAGTCAAAACTAGACGGTTTACATAGATAATTTTGCTATACTCTCAAGTATAGAACTCAATTGTATTGATTTAGCTTTGCATGATGAATTTTAGATAATTGCTATGCAAGAAGAGCTGAACTAATTTGAGAGAAATCAAGTTTAGAAACTTATCCCTAGATCACTTAATCATCCGGTTATTAGTATCAAGTGGGTGTTTAGAAACAAACTTGATGAAAATGGAGTAGTCATTAGAAATAAAGCGAGACTGGTTGCCCAAGGATTCAATCAAGAAGAGGGCATTGATTATGATGAAACGCTTGCTCCCGTTGCTAGACTAGAGTCCATAAGAATGTTTCTTGTCTTTGCATCTTTCAAAAATTTCATGCTTTATCTAATAGATGTTAAAAGTGTATTTCTAAATAGTTTTATTGAGAATGAAGTATATGTAGAACAATCTCCATGTTTTGTCCATGAACATTTTTCAAATCACGTTTTCAAACTTTTAAAGGCCTTTTATGGTTTAAAACAAACCCCATGAGCTTGGTATAAAAGGTTTATTGGATTCTTGATCTCAAAAGGTTTCTCAAGAGGCTTGATCGATACCACACTACTTAACAAGTCAGAAAAATCTAGCGATCTTCTTATTGCTCGAATTTATGTTGATGGTATCATGTTTTGTGCTACTGATGATTCTTTGTGCAAGATGTTTGCTAAGATAATACAGCAAGAATTTGAAATGAGCATGATGGGAGAACTAAACTTCTTTCTCGGGCTGCAAATCAAATAAACCAAGGATGGAATCTTCCTAAATCAAGCTAAGTATGTTAAGGAACTGCTCAAAAGGTTTAGTATGAATAAAGTCCAAGAAATCTGCACACTTTGAGAACTTCCCTAAAACTTGACAAGGATGAAAAGGGTAAGAAGGCAGATGAATTGAAATATAGAGATATGATTGGAAGTTTACTCTATCTCACTGCTAGCCAGCCAGATATCATGTTTTTAGTTTGTCTTTGTGCCCGGTTTCAATCATGTCCAAATGAATCACACCTATATGTTGTGAAATGCATCCTTAGATATTTAGTTAGAATATATAATTATGGCTTATGGTATCATCGTAGTAACACATTTGACCTTATAGGATATACCGATGCGGATTATGCAGGCTGTGAAGTTGAATGAAAAGCACCAATGGCAACTGCCAATTTCTTGGATACTCTCTAATATGATGGCATAACAAAAGCAGGCCTATGTATCCTTATCCACAACCAAGGTCGAATACATTGCAGCAGGAAGCTGCTGCGCACAAATTCTGTGGATGAAAAATACATTGCTTGATTTTGGTCTCAATTTTAATTGTGTACCTATATTATGTGACAATACAAGTACTATTAATCTAACTAAGATTCCTGTTTAACATTCTAGGACTAAGCATATAGAAGTTAAACAATATTTTATTAGGGATCATGTGCTTAAAGGAGATGTATGTATTGAATATATTCCAACCGATGAACAACTTGAGGATGTTTTTACAAAACCTCTAGTCGAAAAAAGATTCAATAATCAGAGAAGATGTTTAGGAATTACAAAGATCATGTGACTGACATGTTTGCCGAAGAACTATTGTTCTATTTTTGCAGAACTATTGAAGACACAGCTTTTGGACGCAGATTTTGGAAGCACTATTCTGAAAACTCGACTCCAAAATTACCTTAATTAAACTGTTTTAATTCCACCTTTTTGGATGAGCGATTTTGGACTCAGTATAAGTCCAAAATATCGACGGCTCTTAATTTATGAAAAGCCAAACAATTTATATTATCTGCAAAAGAAAAAGTGAGCCTAGAAATGCCTTTTCAAATTTTTCAAGAAGTCCGCGCTTTCTTCAACACCTCTGAAAAGCCTCTGATGAAAATTTTTTGACTGTCCTATCCTATCTAGAACCTAGGAAACTTTAAAACAGCTTTAACTCTCTCTCTCTCTCTCTCTCTCAAATCAGAAACCAACTCACTCACTATCACTCCCAGCTTCATCTTCTCTGAGACAGAACTAAAATTTTTTTCATCTTTGTCTCACTTCCTGTATGCGAAAATAGCAAAATCTGACAAAGGAACCGCAAAAAGAATCAAGATGGGAAAAGAAGCGGCTAAAACAAAAGCTGCTACACCGGCGATAACTAAGCAGAAAGAAAAGGAAATTTCTAAGGAAGCCTCGTATTCAAAGTCATCTACGGGGCATACCACTCCAGAAAGTTCAGAAACACAGGTCCCCACTTCTTTGATAAAAAAAAAGTGGGACTGATTTCAATGATTAGTTATCTAGAAATAGAACTGTGATTTCGGGATATCGGGTAGAGGCTGGATATTTTTTTAATTTTTCTGATATTCTAAACATGTTTGAGAATCTGGGTTTGGGAGCATTATTGACAGTCGATGAAAAGTTGTACAGCCCGTTGGTTTGGGAGTTTTATGCCAATTTGAAAAATGAGAGACTTGAGGAGACCGGTGAAGGTTTTATGGTGCTGTACTTATAGTGCAATGGTACAACACCAGAGTTGGGTATGTGACTATAGAGTTTGATCACAGACTGCTAAACAAAATTTTTTGTGTAAAAGATGGAGGTGTCCAGTTCTTTGAGACGAACAAGTTCCCTGAAGGAACTGATATCTTTGACTTAGGCAGATTTGGGGCAAGATTTTTCGGTGGCAAAAGTTTCAAAAACTCAGCTGATAGAAACACAAAATGGTTAAATGGCCCTAGAAGAGTGTCATACCATATGGTGTCAACAATGGCTACTCCGAGCTTTGGAAATAAAACTTCAATGAGTATAATGCAGATGATCCTAATGCTGGCCTTGTCTAAGGAGCGGCAGATTAGTTTTGGATTTTTAGCAGCAAAATTAATGATGCAGTCAAGGAAAACCTCTCTTAAGGCACTTCTATATGGCAATCTATTGACCAAAATATTCTGATACTTTCATGTCGATTTGGACAAAGTTGGGCCTGGATAGATGAGAACAACTGTGTATAACACAGAATCATTTGAAAGAATGGGATTCATCCTCATGGATCAGAAGTGGGTTCTGCCAAGAGATCTCTTCGATGAAGAGAAAGCAAAAGTGCTGAAGATTAAGGAAGAAGTAGAATGAATAGCTCAATTGGCAGGGACCAAAAGGAAAGCTGAAACAGCAACTCAAGATGAGTCCTCTAGCAAAAGTAAATAGGGGACTCAGGATAAAGGCATAACTAAAAGCATTCTGGACGCCATAAATTCCCTAGCTGTTAAATTGGATTGCCTTAGTTCAGAGATTCAAACTCTAGGGAATCGACAGACAGTTGTGGAAGCAAAGGCTTAAAAAGATAAACCAGCGTCTGCTCCATCAGCATAATCTCCAGCAAAGGCAACTACAGAGAAACCAATCCCTAAGTCTGATGAAGTAGCTACAAAAGTGTAACCGGCTAAGGAAGTGACAATCCCGAAGCAAGGCAGAGAAAAATCCCCATATCAAGAAGATGTAGCACCCCCTGCCCCTGCTGAACCTCGTGTCTCATCTGGGAAGAGAAAAAAAATGTGGTAGTCAAGTAGAAATCAAGTAGGCTTGCTAGACAACATTCCAGAAAGGGTGCCGGATCAAAGACTGTGACTGTTCATATTTCTTGAGTGCTTGAATCAGTGGATTAATTTCCATCCAGAAACTCCTTACCGCTTTTCACTGAACAATTTTTATTTTCTGTCCTTTAACTACTATCTCTGCTTAGTTTATGAATGCTTCATATATATACAATTCTCTCTGCTTCATATACTTACTTATTACTCTATATTTTGATTGAAGACAAAAGAGGGAGAAAAATGATAGCTAGGATTGTGAGGATTGTGATTGTGATTCTGAAAGATAGCTGGGATTGATTGCTATACTAGGTTTGCTGTGATTACACTAAGTATGTGTACTTGGGCATTTTTTGTGTGTGCACTATGTTGTGCTATTGTGCTCTCTATGGCTATATTGTTAATTCTGCATGGCATTTCTGATTGATTGTTGCTATCTTTAAGTAGCCTAATTCTTATTTTGCACTGATTGAACTAATATTGGATAAGCTGATGTTTGTATAGTATTGTGCTATGAATTGATGTTTTTGCACTAAAACAGATTTATATGCTGATTCTGAATATTTTTAAGATCCTGTAAAAATTTCTGTGGAATTCATGTTGAGATTTGGATTTGATCAAACTAGCATGCTGTGAAATTTTTTTATTGGTTTATGATGTACAAGATCTGTGATTTCTGAATAATTATGATTATAGTTTGTTGGTGTCCAAAAAGACTTAAAGTGACTCATTGAAAGCCAGTTTGGTATCATGCTTCCAGTCAAAGACGTTTTTATGTACAAAGGTATTATTGAGATTGGAGCTGCTGGCCTATCTAGTTTTGAAAGCTATTATGATATAGTTGTTGATCAATCCAATTTTTGAAAGCTTTTATGATATATTCCTTGTTAAAAATCTCAGATGATAAGGATAGTTATTCAAATATCTTTCATTGCAAACTTTTCTTGAAAGACTAAAATTTCTTGAGAAAACTAAGATGGATCAAATTTTCTGAAACCCCGTTATCTCCTGCACTTTTACAAGGAAAGTTTTGGACACACATTTTTTTTTAATCCAAAAATGAGTTTTACAAAGGAGACAGATTCTATCTAAACTTTATCCTATTTTGGACACATGTTTTGGATATCCAAAACTTAAAGTCCAAAAAATTTGTACTCTCATTCACCTAGTTTTAGTTGCACATTTTGGACATCCAAAGATTGAATCCAGTTTTCTCTCAAATCGCATTTCTAGATCTCACATTTTACATATGCACATATTAAGGGGGAGCATCTCATCTTGTGATTTATTTACTATACCTCCATATGTACATATTTATACAATTTTTATTGCGGCTATTCTTTTAAGGAATAGTTGTGTGATGGAAGAAAGGAGGAAATGGAGGTAGGTTGGGACATAGGCTCATTGAGCCATTTTTGTGAGTATATGCTTTAATTTTTTTTTCTTCTTGAACTCAGAAGCACTATATGAGTCCTATAATAAGAGATTACATTCCATAAAAAATATTCTTATTTCCTTCGGTCTAACATATCCGTACTGTACATATCATTATTCTTTATATCACACTCCCATCAAGTTTGTCATCACTCAAAAAGGAGGAGATTGTTAGCCCTAAGGGTGTTCTCATGTGTTTTGACTTATAACAAACATTGATGATATCTAACTTGTGTGATCTGCATATTATAGGACATGTTTAACTTTAGTTCTTCCAATGCGTGCGTGTAAGATTGCTAAGCAAATCTTGAGTAATGGAATCTAAGAATGGGTAATCAAGTAGAAGATCAAGTTTGAGAGATTTCATACCAAGAATTCAGTATGAAAGAACCTTAGACTAAGAATCTTTATTAAGATATTTTTTTGTGTAAATTCCTATGTTTTCTTCATCTTATGATTCAGTTTAATTCTACATTGAAGCATTAAAACAAAAAGATTTCAAAGTTCTAAATCCTCAAAATTTTGGATTGAGTAATTTGAGTGACCCTGCATCCAAAAGCTTCGTCCAAAATCCTTCGAACAGTATCAAATCAATTCTCCCTGAAAAGTGCCATTTTGGACTTATCTTTTGAATGCACCATCATCCAAAACTGGAGTCCAAAACTCTAACAAATCTAATAGCGAAAACTGGCCATTTTCTAGTCGTTGGAACTCTACTTTATGCCTCTATAAAAGGTTTCAAAACTCAATTTGAAAGCAGATTTTTGTCCTATCCTTCTATGAAACACTCTTGCTCTATAGAAAACAAAAATCTCCTTTTTCATAGTGCTTCAAAGTGAAATCAAATTGTGTCAAAAAGGAAAAGGTTGTTTGAGCTTATTTGTCTTGTATATCTACCCAAAAGAGTGGGCGAATTTTCATTTCATTTCATTTCTTCAATCATCTTGGTGTATCGAGGTTGTGGTGTAAAACCCATTTATGGGTGAACCTTGACTTGATTGGTTGATTGAGAGGTTTTGGAAAACCAAATGTGGTGGTCCTCTCTTGTATTTGGTATAGATTGATACCATTGAGTTGGATAAATGAAATCTAGTTAAAAATCCTTAAGTGTAAGCTTAAGGTAGTGGATGTAAATCTTGGTTGATCGAACCACTATAAATCTTGTATTATCTCTCTCTGCATTTACTTCCAATTAGCTGCCATCGTCTTTGATCCTTTGTTTTTGCTCCTCAAAAGAAATCTTTATTGCTCTCACCAACTCATCTTTTCACCATTAATTGCATCGAGCATCTTACCTTATTAAGGGTGTAGGAAAGTCTTAAGTCATTTTGAGAAACTCATGTTGTTGCAAGTTCTTTTGGGCTGAAATTTGAAGGAACTCTTTCCTTAAAACAGAATAAATTTGAGCATTTTTAAATTTGCCAAAAACTTTATTCACCCCCCCCCTAAGGTTTTTCATAAACATTAAACAATTATCTATTTAGAAGCAACTGAAAATGTTAAACAAATCTGAACAATCAAAAAATGCATTTCTATCTCATATTCACTCTAAACTCATTATTTCCAAATCCCAACTCAGTATAAACACAATATACTATGACAAAGGAACATGATTGGGAAAAGATAAAAAAAAAATTAAAAAAAGCCAAAGAAAGAAGAATTATATTAAAGGCTTGAAATCCAAAGTCTTAAGCAACAAACAATAGAGCTTACCATTAAAGAGCGAGAGCTCTTTAGATGACATATATGGCGTTGTTGTATTTCATCTTCAATCTGCAATCATTGCTTTCTCTTATCACTTTATCAATCTCCATTTCTACTTCTCTCTATATATTTGTATTGAACCCTTTCATAAGCAATAAACCCATTTATTTTATTCCCAAAATCAATAAACATATCCATGTATCTGTAGGAAAGTCTTTTGAGAAGCACACGGACTTAAATAAAAATATTTTGACACTCGTGATCAAGAAATCTTCACATCATTCCATACAGTATGTTCAGAGAGAGAACTACACATCCATATATGAAAGGGGGGCTTAATTAACCAAACACAACCAAATAGGCATTGAAAACTTGGATAAAATCATCAATGACATAGCCACCAAAATTGTGGCTACGGATAAGTAGTTTTATATAAAACTACAAATTCAAAAGGATGAAGAGTACTTGCGGTTCATTTGGATTATAAGTGAAGTTAGCAATTCGACTCATAATGACTTGCACATGAGTGACAACGTTGTACTTATTTTTAACAATGTTCTAGGAGCTAATTGGCCTTACCATAAGACCTTCTTCCATTACATCCATGTCAAGAATATCAAGTTTAAATCCAACTCCATTCCTAGTGATATGATGAGGATCTTTATAAAAAAAAAATTGTTTTGTTGGCTATCCATTAAGGACCAAAGTCTAATATATTTTGTACAAATTAATTGCTAAAGTAACCAAGAGATAAAAAATACATCACATAATTGGAAGCATGGTCTTGCAAGATAAATGAAAAATGAAAACATAGAAGGGCGCTCCAGCCTCAGGACATATGATACATACCTGGCTTGCCACCATTTAACACATTACTTTCGGTTGGTTCAATTCTATATATCTACCAAAATAGGTTCAGACATGAAAATGGCTTAGAATCCATGGTTTATTTGCAAGAGAGCAATTGGAACACCAAATCAAGAAGGTTGTGTGTTCGTCTTAACATTAGGATTTTTGGACTTCAGATACTGCCTAACCCAATTATAGTACCTTAACTTCCAATTCCGATAACAAAAATGGTAACTTTACCATTAGTATCCTCCCATATTTTAGGATCAGTTGTCTCAAAATATATCTATTCCAGTTTAACAAATTGGTTAGAATCTATACAAAGCCCACATATAGACAAATTATATATTTTGAGCAAAAATTGAACAACAGCAAAAGGTAAGTAGGATGAATTTTTCTGTGCTCAGAAGGTGCAAGTTAATTTACTATCCTATATATATGAAAGAATCACTACAACAAAAGTATCCTATAGCTACACTTTTTTGACGTCATTAATTAAAAGTATCCCTTTAGTAAGGGTATTCCTGACGTTTAGAATAAAATATCAACAATTAAAAAATATCACATCCTTTTTTAATTGAAGTGTCTGTATTTTATATATTTTTTCTAACATTAATGAAAATGCATCGTAATATTAAAAAAAAATCTAACACTCTTTAAAAAAGCAACTTTTAATTAAATAATATCAAATAACAACGATGTTTTTTTATATAAGTTTCATCTCATTCAAAATTATATGGACACTTTAAAATTAATTGTCTCAATTCAAAAGGGATTTTTTAATGACATTAATTAAAAGTGTCTCCATAATATAAATATTCTCGACATTTAATATAAAATATTGACTAATTAAAAATTTTAAGATGTAAAATAAAAGTGTCGACATAATCTATATATACTCGACATTAAAAAAAGGTGTTGGAATATAAAAATATTTTTGGCACTTTTTTTGAAAAAGTAATGATATAATCATGTTAACTAATAGAATTTAAAATTTAAATTTTATAAAGTCCTCATTTAAAAGGAATATTTTTAAAATAATTGTCATATTTTTTTAAAATCTACAATAAAAACAAGTGTCACCAAATAAAAATAATAAGTAAGGCAAAGCGTATATTTCAATTGAAGTTTCAAAAATATGGTTTTAAATATATATTTTTAACTGTTAACAAAATAATTTAGAGAAAGTAAAAAAATAGTAGTTTCACATCTGCCATAGAAGAAAACTCACTTCCTCTTTCATGTCCGTGTCACCACCGCCGACCTATCACTATTTTTTTGCACCTCCATCGCAACTGCCATAGAAGTAAAAACGGCACCATTACCACCGCCATCATTACTAGAATCGCTAGGTACTTGACACATCATTACTGGGTGAGTCTCAAGCGTGCTACTGGAATTTGGTAATGCAGTGGTGAATTTGAAATTAGGATATAGTCCTTTTTCTTATTTTAACTTTCTGTGTGTTTGATTATGATAGATAATGCGTCAATAACGAGAACATTAATGATTACATATGCCCTTTTCATGATCATATTTGGGATCTAAGGCTGCTCTAATAAGCTCTGATTGTCCTATTAGGCACATTTCCCCCCCCCCTTTTCCTTGTTCAAGAAATTATGGATTTTTTTATATTCTAGGTTACATTTAATCGAATCATTTTCATGCTAACCATGTTGAATTGCATTTATTTTTTTTAAGTTTAATTCATTGACTATTGTGATTTTGTCTTTAACTGTAGTATAGCTTTTCATTTTTGGTCAAACGGGGATGAAAGAGTTAAATTATTGCCTAGTTTTTTTTTTTTCTAAATTTCTTGTTCTTGATCAAACATTTTTTCAAAGACTTAAGCTTTTTAACATGAGTTCTTACATACAAGGCCATAAGTGCATGTATGTGAGATAGACTTTGTTGGTCATGGCAGTTCTTTTATGTTTCTATTATTATTATTATTATTATTATTATTATTATTATTATTATTATTATTATTATTATTATTATTAACCCGTAGGTTAATTTTGTTGAATGTTTTTTTTTTAATTTTTATTGAATTTTAGTTGATTTGAGATGGTTTAGTGCCTCGAAAATGTCCCATTTATAGGGAAAACTCTGCCGAAATTTGGAGAGGATGGACTTGATACTACAGATAAATAGATTAAGTTAGGCTTCATTTTATCAAGTATATTTTACTAAACAACCATCTTCTTAATGTAAAGAACAGCAAGACAAAGATCATAAACTTTTACCTTTTGTAATCAAAACAATCAGACTAATAAATCCATCTTTCATAATCCTTCTCCTTTCCTGATAGGTTACATAGTATTCATTTTTCTATCTTCCACTCAATGGAATAGAATTTAATTGACCCTAACCACACAAAAGAAACAATTAAACTTCACAAAGAATGCAACTCTACAGATTACTGGAAGATCAACCCTAAAATAGATGGATGTAATCAACATAGCAATTTCAAGTAAAAAATAGTATAAATACTAAACCCCAAACTTAAATAATGCATGCAACAATGTATAAACCCAAACATAGCTAGTAACTCAACCAATTCCCCATTTCTTCTCTCATTCACATTAAAAGATAAGTCATTTCTTCCAGTGCTTTTCCTTTAGCTTTGCTCGTCTACAAAATGGTACATGAGCTTCTACATTTCAACTCAAAATATGTACGTTTCAAATTTAAAATATTGTAACTTCTATTTTTAAAAGCAAAACTGTCGGGATCGTTAAAAAAAAGTTCAAATCATATCAAAAAGCAAAGCTTTTAGATCTTCAAAACCCTTATTCGTCTCTTTCATGCACCCTTCGTATGTGTCTATCCTTATTTATTTGGTAATTAGACTATGCACTTGTTTTGGTAGGTTTCATCATGTGGTGACCATTTTTTGTCATTCTAATGAAATTTCAAAGATAATGTGGATTATGGTTCTCTCTTCCAGACTTTTCCTGCTAGATTTGTGAAGGAGTACTTCACTACGAAGGATGAATGTGAGCTTATACTTCGAGTCTTTGGATAGATAAGAAAATAGTCAGTTAGAATTCTGACTCTCTATCATTGGTATAACTATTCTTGTGCTAAAGAGCCAAATAATGGCTGGCCATTTTCTTGTCTTTTTGGAGACTTGAAGCATGAACTTATATTTATCCTTTGTAGTTAAGTAGTCCTTCACAAATCTAGTAGGAATAGTCTGGAAAAGAGAACAATAGTCCTGTTATCTTTGAGATTTCAATAGAATGCCGAAAAGTAATTGCCACTGAAGCTTAAAATACAAAAGAAGAACATGCATACAGACAACATGGAAGCCAAAAACACAGAAAAGATCACAGCAGATAAATTTTTCTTTTACCTTTACGCTTTAAGATTTTCTTGGGTGCCAAAGAGGATGACTGAATAGCAAGGATTTCTTCTCTACTCATTGAAGCTTCTAGTTCAAAACTTGCTATCCGTCTACTTCTCCTTGGCATGAACACACAAGTTTTTTAATTCTTAGAATATTCCTCAGCCTAAAACTTTATTGGTGAAACAATTAAGACGAGGAAACACAGTCTCTATCTCTCTTGATTCTCTGCTATCAGTTAGCAGTATCAAGGAGGAAGATTAAGAAAATGAGAGAAAAATAAAACCAAACTTCTGGGGTTTTTTTCAATTCACAGTTGTATCACTCTTGATACACACAGTTAGAGAGATAGAGACTGTGATACACACAGTTGTATCACTATGAATTCCCTTAGGAATTTTTGTAGGGTACAAGAGTAGGATTAGGGTACTCCTATCATATCTCTCCTAGGACATCACCTTTACCCTTCTCTAGAGCACTCAAGGACGAAAATCTAACCTTCCCAAGCAAAAATAAAATTTAATCATGCTAGAACTCCAATGATGGAATTTGAACCCCCAAGACCTCAAGAATTAATTCCAAAGCTCTAACCACTATACCACAACAACTCTTGCTCTTATTTTCTCTCTAAAATATTTTTCCTATGTAATCCTCAGTCTATCTCCCTATTTTGACCTCAAGAAAATTTTACCATTTTGCCCTTCTTACTCAATGAACATAATTAAACCCTCGAAACTATAACACACAAATCCAAAGCATATAAAATCATATAAAAATATATTTAAACATGCAATAAAATATGATATACATTCCAACCCCCTTACTCTAAGGTTGGTTTCGACTAGGGTTTCACATCCTCCCCTCCTTAGAAGAATTTCATCCCGAAATTCAAGCATACCTCTATTTCAGATTGGGATACTTCCGTTTAACCCACTCTTCTGATTCCCATGTGGCATCCTGCGTGCCATGATGCTCCCACTGAACCTTGATCATTGGTATCTGCTTGTTCCGAAAACTCTTGATGCTGCAGTCCAATATTCGCACGGGCTTCTCAAAATAGCTCAGATCGGATTGCAACACTAATAACTCGTTATTCAGAACATGACCAAGATCGGCATTGTATTTCTTCAGTTGTTACACATGAAACACATCGTGAATTCCCGTCAACCCATCTGGCAGGTCCAATCGGTAAGCTATCGGTCCAATCCTTTCCTTAATCAGGAACGACCCCAAATACCTCAGATTCAACTTTCCACCCTTCGGATGCTTCAAGATCCCCCTATTCGGTGTCAATCTCAGAAATACATTGTTCCCGACTTGAAACTCCAATTCTCTCCGTCGGTTGTCCGCATAGCTCTTCTGTTAGCTCTGAGCCGCCTTCAACCTTTCCCTGATCAATTTTACTTTATCCAACATTTTTTGGACACAGACTTCTCCGGTTTTGCTTACATGACCATCTTCTGACCAACTCCAATACAGCGGTACCTGACACTTACACCCATACAAAGCCTCATACGGTGCCATCCCAATTGAAGATTGGTAGCTATTGTAATACGACAGTTCCACGTACAGTACACACTCTATCCACTTGTCCCTGAAATCCAGAACACAGGCTCTCAGCATATTTTTCAATATCTGTATAACCCTTTCTGACTGCCCATCAGTCTACGGATGCGCCATCGTACTGAACTTCAGACTCAACCCCATCGATTCTTGAAACTTACCCAAAAAACGAGACGTAAACCTCAGGTCTCAATCAGGCACAATACTTAAAGGCACTCTGTGCAGTCGGATTATTTCTCGAATATAAACTTGAGCCAGCTTCTCCATAGTCTCTTGCATTTATCGGTATGAAATGAACCGACTTGGTCAGTCAATCCACCACTACCCATATGGCGTCCTTCTGGATTTTTGACATGGGAAGTCCGGTGACAAAATCCATAGTCACCTCCTCCCACTTCCATTCCGGCACCGGTAATGGCTGCAATAGTCCCGCTGACTTCTTGTACTCTGCTTTGACTTTTTGGTAGGTGAGATAGGTCGAGACAAACTTGATCACATCCCGTTTCAGTCCGGGCCACCAATAGGCTTTTTTCAGGTCCTAGTACATCTTGACTTCCCCCGGATGAATGGCGTACTTGCTTTTGTGCGCTTCTTCCAAACTTTTGTCCTTTAATTGCTACTCTCCAGGTACACACAACCAATCCTTGAAATGCAAAACTCCCGCCTGGTCTTGACGGAATTCACTGCCTGGCCGCTTGAGCTCCTTGTCCTTTAAAAGCTAAAACTCGGTGTTGCTTTGCTGAGCTTCTACAATTTCTCGTTTCAAATCTGGTACCCACTTCAGATTGCTGACGACGATTCTTTTGTCTTGCACTTCCACCCTTCTATCCAACACATCCTAAATCACTTGAATTTCCTGCACTCTTAGTCTAGCCATTCCAACTTTTCTGCTCAGGGCGTCCGCCATAACGTTGGCCTTCCCGAGATAGTAGTTGATCGGACATCGGTATTCTTTCAAGAATTCCATCCATCTTTGCTATCTCAAATTCAGATCCTTCTGAGTGAAGATATACTTCAGACTCTTGTGGTCGGTGAACACCTCATATTCGGCTCCGTACAGGTACTGTCACCATTTCTTTAGGGCGAACACGATAGCTGCCAGCTCCAAATCATGAGTAGGGTAGTTGACTTCATAAGGTCTCAGCTTCTGAGAAGCGAAAGTGATCACCTTCCTATCTTGCATCAATACTGCTCCCAATTCTTCCTTCGAGGCGTCGGTATACAGCGCATAAGGCTTCCCTTCCTCTGGCAGACTCAATACTGGCGCTATCATCAATCTTTACTTCAGTTCTTGAAAACTTTTCTCACATTTCTCGTTCCACACAAATGGAACATCCTTTCTCAGTAGTCGAGCATTGGTGATGTGAGCGTCGAGAACCCTTTGATGAACCTCCGGTAGTAACCAGCCAATCCCAAGAAACTTCGGATCTCGGTGATACTTTTCGACTGCTTCCAGTCTGACACCGCTACGACCTTTGCCGGGTCTACCTTGATTCCCTCCTTGGTCACCACATGGCCAAGGAATGTCACACTGTCCAACCAAAATTCGCACTTGCTAAACTTAGCGTACAGCTTGTGCTCCCGAAGCTTCAGATGCTCAGCATGCTCCTCCGGACTCTTGGAGTAAATCAAAATGTCGTTGATGAAGTCCACTATGAATTTGTCCAGATAGGGTCAGAACACTCGGTGCATCAGGTCCATGAATACTACTGGAGCATTGGTCACCCCGAACGGCATTACCATGAACTCGTAATGCCCATATCTGGAGTTGAAAGCCGTCTTGGGGATATCCTCCTCTTTTATCTGCACTTGGTAGTACCCTTGCCTCAGGTCCAACTTGGAGTAGCAATTGGATCCTTGCAACTGATTGAACAGCTCGTCAATCAGTGGTAGGGGATACTTGTTCTTGATCATCAAATTGTTCAAACCCCAATAGTCGATGCATAGCCTCAGAGTTCCGTCCTTCTTCTTCACAAATAGCACAGGCGTTCCCCAAGGTGACGCGCTAAGTCTGATGGCCTTGACTCACTAACTCCTCTAACTGTCCCTTCAACTCTTTCAACTCTGCCGGTGCCATCCGGTACGGGATCCGCGATACTAGTTCCGCTCCCGAAACTAAGTCGATGGTGAATTCCACCTCTCGGCTAGGAGGTAAAGAATCAAGTTCTGCTAGGAACACGTCAGGAAAATCCTTCACTATTTTGGTGTCCTCCAGAGTGCACTGGTCCTTCGGCTTATTTATCATGTAAGCCAAGTAACCTGATATCCTTGCTTCAGTAATTTTCGGGCCTTAGCTCCTTGATGAACTGTCTCGTCCTATTCGGTTCAGTATCCACTAATCTCTGGCAGTATTTCGACAGCTAGGTGAACCGTGCTGCGTACTAAGCCACTGACATACTCCCCTGCTTCAAATTCTAAAATTCATCCTCCCGCTTTTCCACAATCCACTGAGAGATGTACTCAGCTCTGAAGACCTCAACAAACTTGGACCAAGTCCATTCTTGCTCGCCCATTTCCCAATCGTCTTGAACTCGCTGCCACCATGCCTGAGCTGGTCCTCTCAATCGGAAAGCCGTAAACTTAACCATCCGCTCCTCGATGTACTGGAGCATTGCAAATATGTCCTCCATTTGCTCGATCCATTGTTCTGCCTTCTGATCTTGTTCCGCTTCGCCCAGGAAGATGGGTGGTTGAAACTTCAGAAACCGCTCTAACGCCTCATCTTCCCCCCTAGGGTTCCTTCGCTCGGTCAGAGTCTGCAGAATCTCTGCCATCTTACTAAATGCCTGGCCCATTGACACATCAATCGGAATTTCAGCTGCTCCCATCTCTGGACCATTCTCATCACCCCGGTTAGGTGTTTGCATCTGGGCTGTCTCGAATTCCGGTGCCCTATGGTCGGCTTCTGGAATCCTCCTGCCTGTTGAAGCTACACGGCGCTTGGGTGCCATTTTAAACCACACCCCAAATGATAAGTGTATCCATTCAAGGATCAAATCATTTTAGGTGCGCATAATATATGTAAAAAGAATCAGATGTAAATTTTGTCTAAGGAATAAATTCTCTTTCAAAAATTAACTTGCATAAATTCAAATTTTAGATAGAAAACAGAATTAAAAATCCTTGACATAAAAGTTCTCAAAAAATAATAAATAAATAAACATCCAATTCAAAATAACTCCTAGTCCTCTAGTCCTCATCAGAACCCTCATCATCAGCCTCATACAACCAACTCCCAGAATTCTTAGAAAAATCTACCCCAACCCCACTGGCAAACCCCACCATTGGCTTCTTCCCGGGGCACTTAGAACTCTCCCCGGGCTTAACTCGGCTGAAATGAGGAATGAAAGAAGGTCTAGGTGGAGACTTATAGTCTATCTCCCCCGGGTCATCACTATCTGCTGCTAAGTCCACTACGGGACTAGGAGGGTAGGGTACATGCTCCACTACTATCACCTTATCATCACTGTCAGAGCTTATGTTTATCACCGGGTTTGGGGGTGGCTCAAAAATCTGGACCTCATCATCCCTGCTATCCTCCATAGGGATAACTGGCTGAGGGGCAGGCTGGGGAACTGGAAGGTCTTCCGGGTATATAGGGATAGGCGAGTGCCACTACTGCCCTTTCCTCATGGTCCTAAGCATTCAAACCATCCTACAACATCAACAAGATAGGTTAGATAAAGATTTAAACTTAAATGAATAACACATATACTATCAATATTTGCCAATAACCTAAGTTCTGATACCACTTGTAACACCCCACTACCTAGGCCCGACAGGGCCGGGGATGTCGCCCCGTCCAAAGGACAAGGGGTCTTTATAATTAGGTCATACAATTAAACCAATAGGATAAAAATAATACTTTAAACTTAAAATTTATTACAATCCAAGAATTCCAAAATCAAATCCATAATAAAAATTATCCACTCTCAACTCCCCAAAGCATTACACAAATTAAATATTAGAAAAATCTTCCAAGGTAGGCAATATCTAGCTACTCATCCCCACAGCGAGATCGACCTGAAATCATGGTAAAAAGGGTGATGAGATAAAAATCTCAGTAAGTCCGTGTGTGCTTTGATTGTTCAGTGAAAACAGTTCGTGAATGCAAAGTATAAAATCTTTATAAGAGGAATACTGGCAAGCAATAAACAATAGTCAAAATCAAGAGTGGTGTTTTGGTTTTTCCAACCATACATGTTTAATAAAATTAACCTCTCAAAAAGGTGATTATGGGTTACCACACGTTGGGCCCCATAACCAGTCAGAATGCCATACTTTGTGCAGACTGACAAAAGATAGGTGATCGGCCTACCGAGCAAGATACTCCTCCTTCTCTATACCCAAACAAGACCGGTTGTCCATTCCGGCAATACACAGTCCACTTGACTAAAAACTGCTAGCTCGGACCGGCACGACCTACTAGACTGACATTCTATCCGGGAAGGACTCACCCCTCAGAGGTGGTCACCAACTGAGAGACTCACTCTAACCCTTCAAAGACTAGTCCTAGCAGCCCACCCTTATTGAGTACTCAACGTAACTTATTCCACTCGGGGAAAAGGAAATAACATAGCTCCACTTTAAAATAGCAATTAAGGGTTTCTAAAGTTTGAGACAAACTAGTTTTAGAAAAAGTTTAGAGTTTGAATAAATTTGTTTATTGATTTTCAAATAATTTGATTGCTTGAAATGAGAAAGAAAATAATCCTCAATTACCTTTACAGAAATGAGTGACCACACACTCCACAATTAGCTTGCCATAAAACCATTTTGCATCAATCAGGTTTTATGTAGGAGCTTACCTGATCCTTAGCTTGAGATAAAATAAAGGTCTACAACAGCTGACCTAACCCCGCTTGGGGTAAATACAAGCCATAATTAATCTCAAGCTAAAATCTAATTTCACAAATAAAACTAGCTTAACTTACTATAACCATGATCCTAATGTCCCAAACTTTAAGGCCAGATAATAAATAAAAAGGGATTTATAAGCTAAGTCTAATTTGATATTTAAAAGAATTAGTGTTTTGGGAAATAGGTACTAACAAGTTGAAGGTTTAAATCTTGCTAAGAATAAATTAGAGTTTATTTAATGAAGAGTCCTAGGTGGTATTAGGTAAAATAATGATTTATTAATAATTAATTATTTGAAAATAATTGATAACTAAAATTAGTTGAAAATAAATTTTAATGGGTCTTGATTGGAAGATAATAAATAAATTTTAACAGGTTTTAATTAAAATATAATAATTGAAAGATAGTAAATTTTAATGGTATTTATGAATATATGACTTTCGAAATTAATATTTTACTTATTATGATTATTTATATAAAAGGCTTTATTTGATATTATTATATATAATATCTATATATTTTATTTCTACAATAAAAGCTATCATTTATTTGACTAAAATATCCTTATTATATATAATAATCCAAGTCTACCTTCCTAGGGTTTTCGAATTTACTAGCAAAAATTATAATATTAAATATTTTATTGATGAAATAAAATTAGCTTAGGGACAACTAGATCATGATCATATTTCTATTGCTAACCACAATCATGAACATATACTCCACTTCAATTCATCAAATCATCCAAATCATGAATAAAAGCATAGATCTAATTTACCAAGGCATGATTCAACCTCTACTAGCATAAACATAATCATGGCTTTAACAATCATACATGAATATAAATCCTATTCACCATAGGTGACATAATCCCTAGCATCCTTGATCACAAATACTACTTACGACATGGAGACATGCATTAAACCCTAAAACACCATACAATCAACCAAGATAATCAACTCATGCGTCAATCCCATCTCCCTCATATACACACATTTATTCATGCTTCAATCTCAACTCATCACAACAATACATGCTTAACCCTCAAACATAATTCATCTTCTTTCAATATCACCCTAGAGACATGAATCTAGAATTTAAAAAGAGAGTTGAAGGGCTTACTTGATTGATGAGAACCTTGGAGGAGTTTCGAATGGATCTCAACTCCTAGGAGACTAGATTCGTCCGAGAGAGATGAAGAAAGCATGGCCATTGTTGAAGAAATCATTCGGCCAAGAGAGAGAGAGAGAGAAAAGAGAGGAAGAGAGTCCATTAGCATGCTTATACACATATATATTCATTAGAGATTGAAGATTAGTAAAGATGAAGTTGATTGAACAAACTTACCTTGAAGGTGTTCTTGAGCCTTCACAAAAATACTGATTTTTTATCCAAAAGAGAGAGTTGGATTTTGGAGTTTGATGTTAAAAGTGGTATGAATGGATTCACGGCAGTGAGTAGATGAAGTCTGGAATTTTTTTGAAGAAGATTGAAGTGGTTTGGAGTGGTATTAGGTGAGAGAAGTGAGTAGATGTTCTTAGTGTTCTATGTGTGCTTGAAGGTTGAAGAGAATGGAGAGATTTTGATTTGAAGCTGCCGAAATTCTGTAGGATTGCAGTGGCCAAATTGTTTAAATGGTTTTGGTAGATGATTTTTCTGGTTTGAAAGGAAAAGGAAAGGCTGGTTGTTGAAATCCTAAAAGAATATTTTAGGGAATCAAATTTGGAAACTAAATATGGCAAGAAGATCTTTGATCATTGGAGAGCTCTTTGGAAGCTGTAATGGCCGACTGATTGCTCAGTGTTTTTACTGGATGAAAGCTGGTTGAAGAAGCTTAATGGTGGCCGAAAAGAGGGAGTACAATGGTGAAGGATAGGTCTGGTTGTTTAGGGGATATTTTATTGAAGTTTACTAAATTAGGATTGCTGGAATTTTAGTTTTCAATCAAAGCATGATTGGAGTAATTGTTGGAGATATTTTAGGGCAGTCATGATTGGTTTTTTTTTTTTTCTTTTTTCGAGCAGAAGTTTGGGAAGACAATGGAGTTCAGTTCATGGCTGTTAAAGAGAAGTTTGTGCAAAAAAATGATGAAGATTTCGGACAAGGCTGAAGAATGAACAAGCTGGAATTTCTGTTCAGTGATTTTTGCAAGTTTGAAGGAAAATTCTGGGCAGATTCTTCTGCCATTGTTCAGTCAGTTTGCAGAGGATTTGAAAGGGTATTCTGAGGTCTTTCAAGACTGGTTTCCAGCATTCTTTATGGAGGAAAAACGTGGCTAAGGAGTTCGGAAGAAAACAGCTTGGTTTAAGCTCACCTATACTGCGATTTTGCCTAGAAAATTTTCTGGTTTTGCACAGCATTTGTGCAGTCCGAATTTGGTCAGAAAATTTCAGGTTTCAAATTGATCGAGAGGGCCATATTCTGGTAGCATTTGGGAGGGAATAATGGCTGAGAATTTCAACACTTTGCATGCACAAGAAGCTGGAAAAAAAATTTCAGAATACTTCATGAAGGAAATGAACATATCTAGAGTGGAGTTTTGAAAGTTCACTATGGAGATTAATTCTCTTGGAAACCTTTCCCCAACTCCTACACATTTTTGCTCCATAAGATGTCTTACACTTAGACATTTTGAACCTTCAAAGCCACAGCACTTTGCTGGAATTTTTCTAGAATGAAATTGGCTTGAATAAATTGCACAACTTAAGAAATTAAGAAGTAAGAAAAATTAAGGATAAAAAAGGGTATGAATTCCCTTAGGAATTTTGTAGGGTACAAGAGTAGGATTAGGGTACTCCTATCATGTCTCCCCTAGGACATCACCTTTACCCTTCTCTAGAGCACTCAAGGATGAAAATCTAACATTCCCAAGCAAAAATAAAATTTAATCAAGCTAGAGCTCCAATGATGGAATTTGAACTCAAGACCTCAAGAATTAATTCCAAAACTCTAACCACTATACCACAACAACTCTTGCTCTTATTTTCTCTCTAAAATATTTTTCCTATTTAATCATCAGGCTATCTCCCTATTTTCACCTCAAGCAAAAATTATCATTTTGCCCTTCTTACTCAATGAACATAATTAAGCCCTCGAGACTATAACACACAAATCCAAAGCATACAATATCATATAAAAATATATTTAAACATGCAATAAAATATGATATGCATCCCAACCCCCTTACTCTAAGGTTGGTTTCGACTGGGGTTTCACACTTAAGGCCGCGGACACTTCTATTTGGGATAGGTGCACGAACCACTCACAACTGAGCTTGGTTTGAAGGTTGTTGAATATAAAATCTGAAAATAATCTCTGAAGGCATTCAACCAGGTGGTTCAACTAATGAAGGACACTGTGCCTAGTGGTAACAAAATTCCAAATGACTTCTATCAGATGAAGAAGCTAGCATCGGGGCTTGTTGTACCGATTTAAAAAATTGATGCATGCAATAATAGATGCATGATGTATTGGAAAAATGATACTAATTGCCGGGAATGTAAATTTTGTGGCCATGCTTGGTATATGCAAAGGAAAGTTGAGAACATTGAAAAGTCTAAGGAGATTCCTTATAAAAAGATGTACTACTTTCCAATAACACAAAGGTTATAAAGGTTGCATATAATTGAACACATCAGGTGGTACGTTGAGAGCAAATCGGTGGATGGCTATAAGAGTCATCCGTGGGATAGTGAGGCTTGTAACACCCCGCTACATACGTACCCCAAAAGGGGCGGGGATGTCGCCCCGTCCTTAGGATAAGGGGTCTTTATAACTAAGTAATAGAAAACATAGAAGGAAATAACTTAATAATGGACTTATTAAAATCCCAAAACAATAATTTTACAAGTCTTGAAACAAATAGTTGGTAACTAAAATCTCTAACAAATAAATACATCAGGATAAATCTTCTAAGTGCATGGCAGCATAAGTAAATCGACTTTCCAAGCAGGATCGACCTAAAGACATGATATAAAAGATGTGAGAAATATTTCCCAGGAAGTCCTATGTGTGCTCATGGTATTTCAGGAAAAACAGTTCATGTATGCAAGTTTTGAACAAGTAAGAATAAAAAGTTTGCAAGCCCAGGAATTTATCTTTAAACATTTAGTGGTGTTTTATCAACATTTGTAAAGTAAAAATGCTCAACTTGAAAAGAAATAACCACTTTAATAAAGTTGACTATGAAGTCATGTATCATGAATCGACATGGCACCACATTTTGTGCATCATGTCAAGAGAACGGTCAGGATGCCATACTTTGTACATGCTGATACAAGGTAGGTGTACGGCCCACTGGGTGAGATACTCCTTCATCTCTACACCCAAACATACTAGGTGTCCATTCTGAAAATAAACAGTCCACTTAAACTGTACTGCTAGCTCAGACCGGTCTGACCAACAAGAACTGTCTCTTATCTAGGTAGGGTTCACCCCTCAGAGGTGGCCTTCTACTGAGAGACTTACCCAACCCTTCAAAGACTAGTCCTAATAGTCTAGCCTTATTGAGTACTCAACTTTATACTTATTCCACTTGGAAAATGTAAAATCAATGAAGAGCTTTCTTTGAAGTAGCAATTATGGTTTTCAAACAACTTTAGGTAAAATATTGTTTAAAAAAAATTTATTGTTTTGCTCAGAAAGTTGTTTGCTTAACAAAAATTATTTTATTTTAGAAGAATGAATATATTGTCCATAATTGCATCTCCAAGTACATTTTCCACGACAATCAATGCATTCGACTTGCAAAAATGCATTTGTTCACAAACAATTTTATGCAAGGACTTACCTGATCTCTTACTTTTCCTTGATACAATAGCCTTCCAAGAGAGTTCAAGGCAACCCAACCCCGCCTGGGATAAATACAGGGCATAAGTCCCAACATCCAGGCAATACTTGCTTTAAATAAATAATTCCTAACCTAACATGCTTAAGCTCAACTAGATACAACAACATCTAGTTAAGATAACAATGCCTTAAGCTTTAACACTAATTGATAATTATAGAAAAGATTAATTTGATAAGTTAAAATAAATAGGTTTTATAAATAATAAATTATAATATTAACTATTTATTAATAAATAATGAGTAATATTAATAAATAAATTAGTAATAAATAATGAATACTATTAATAATAAACTCTAAATAATATTGGTAATAAATAATAAATAATATTATTACAAATAATAAGTAATATTAATAATAGATTGTAAATAATTTTAATAATAAATAAAATTAATAATAAATAAATTATTCTCAATATAAATAATATTTTAGAGTGTAAACAAAATTTTTAGAAAGGCTAACTAATAATAATATGAAAATAAAAGACATTTGATCTTAATTCTAATATATTATTATTTATATCTAATAATATTTAATAAAAATATTCTATTTATTTATCTAATAAAATATCAATATTTTAAATAATTATTAGTTTAAAAATATTTGTGTTCACTGAAATTAGTCAATTAAATTAAAAAAATAATATTAATTATATTAATAATAATAATAATAATAATAATAATAATAATAATAATAATAATAATAATAATAGTAAGAATAATACTAAAAATAATAAAAGTGGTTTTTATAATAATTTTTAATGACTATAGTGAAATACTAGAGAAAGTTTATATACATATTCATACACACATGGATTCAACAAATAACATGTCGATTTATCCAAAAATAGGCTTGTATTCACATACATCACAATAAGGGTGATCTTCTATTAGCCATAATATTATTTATGGATTTATTGAAAAATATAACATCATGAAGGCATAATCAACAATGATGGTTTAATGTCTATCATATATCAAACATCCATAAAACTCTTGATCATAATGAACATACAATGATCTTAAAGCATAATCCATACTTCTTGAGTCACAACATTCATTTAATGCTTCATGTTTCAAATCTATTCCCTTCACCAACATACATATCTCCAACCCCACATTATTCTATCAACCTATCAAATCCCTCATCTAAGAGTCTTGATTTTGAAAATTTGAAGAGGAGATTGAGAAAGAAATACTTGATTTGATGAAGGTTGCACCTTGCTTAGTGGAGATCCTTAAGTGCTTGATAGGTTTTAGTAGTTCAGAAATAGTCCATGGTTGTTCATCAATATTTCGGCCAAGAGAGAAGGAGAGAGTGAGAGGGGAACGAATGAGAGTAGAGGAGAAGAATAGAAGTTGAATAAAAGAAGAACAAGAAGATTGTTCTTATTATACCTTTTTGGTGTTCTTCGAATCTTTAACAAAAAAGGATGGTTTGATCCGTTCGAAAGTTCCACTTTGTGTGTTTTGGTGTTATAAAGTGCAGCAATGAAGAATATGGGTTGAATGTTGATGATCTAGAGAGTTTGGGAGTGAATGGAGGTGTTTAGGAGTGGTTCAGGCTTAAAAATGTGAAGTTTGTGCTCTTGGTGTTCTTGAGAGAGTTTGAGAGGAGATGAATTTTGTGTGTGTTTGTGAGTGTGATGGCCGAATGGCTTAGACTAGAAGGAGCTTTTGGTTATCCAAGAATGAGAAAGAGAGTTTTAGATTTTTATTTTTTTTTAAATTCAAATTGAGAGAAAAGTGGAGTTGTTTGAGGTATAGGATTGGTTAATGGTATTTGCTCATGGAAGGTTTCTTGTTTTTCAATGGCGTATGGCTGAATTAGCTATGCTTCAACCAAATGATGGAAAGTTGTTTCAGACTTAAGGCTGGCCGAAAATAGCTATGAAATGGCAAAGAATTTTCTGGTTTTATCAATTAGCTAAATGAGTGTTTTAATGAAACAAAATCTGGAATTTTAATTTGAAGTTTGAACATGTTTGGATAGAGTGAAAATAGGAACTTTTTAAGGTATGATAATGGAGTCCTATTACTCAAGGTTGGTGGAGAAGCCAAGATGTTCAGTTCATGGCTATATAAGGGCCAAAATTTAGTGAGGTTTGCAGAAGAATTTCAGCCTTAGCATTGAAGAGACAAAGCTAGAAAAAAAATTCTGAAATTGAAGCTCAAGAACACTTGGAATTGCAATAGCTTTGTTGCAGAATTTTTGGTCCACTTTGGCATGATTTTGCAGCTAGATTTTGAGGGTGTTTGAAGGTCTTTTAATGGTGGTTTTCCAGCCTTCATCTTGAAGAAGAACAGAGGAAGTTCCAACTATTCATATGTTCTAACACGTGGCTTCAAGTTCATGCTCAATGTTGCTAATTTGCTAGAAAAAAAAATTTTGGTTTGGCATTGTTTGTAAAGCTACAAAAATTCAAGGTATTCCAACCTTCTTTCTCACACAAGATGGTTGGTTTTCTTGCAAGAATTGGGTAGGAAAGCTTGCTACAATTTTTGAAAACAGCCTTAAAGGAAATTTGGAAAATTTTTCAGATTTTTAACTAAAATATGAACAAGATGAAGATGGAGTTTTAAAAGAGTAGCTATGGTGTTTTTCTTGGATCCTCTACCTATTTTTCCTCCTTACTTTCGGCCGTCCCTATCCCACAAGAGCTGGTATTTTTGAAATTCTAAGCTAGGAAATTATCTCAAAATTTTTATGATTAAAAATAGATTAAAGAATCAAGAGTAGTTTAAATTTCAAAGACTTCAGGACAAGGCTAGCAAAATTAATACGGACAAGAATTCTTCTAGAATTCTTTTTAGGATAAGACCACATGGTCAAGATATTACCATTGTGTCTTCCTTAAGACAACATTCCTATTTTTAAGGAATGTAAGGAAAATAAAATTTCAAACATGGCTAAGATAAATATGAATAAAACTTAAGTGATGGGATTTGAACTCAAGACTTTAGAGATTAATTCACAAAGCTCTAACCACTTAACCACAACAACTCTTATTTTTATTTTCTCAACTAATTATTCTTCTTATCTAAACCTCAAGCCATTTTCCTATTCTGACCCCAAGCAAAATTACCATATTACCCTTTCTACTCAACAAGCACAAATAAATCATATCTCCTATAAACCAGAAAAATCATTTAAGTGATATATTTTATACATGATGACATGATATGCATCATATCCCTCTTACTTTAGGATAGGTTTAGGTGGGCAACATTTTGATAGTAGTCATCCAAATTTTACGGGAGACGTGCACAATGTAAGACTTAGGCGAGCAATACTCTTCTTTGCCAGTTTATTCTTACTCCATACAACTTTCCTCTATAGATGTGTATGAATAATCTAGTAAGGTTATTGACCGTCATAATTCCTTGTCCAAAAAATATAAAGCATAAGATCAATGTTTATCTATAGCTTTTGGTTGATGACTTAAATTATTTGTGGTCAAATGGTCTGCATCTTTATGACATATCCAAGAAATAAAACTTCCAAATGTGGGTTTTACTGTTGTGGACTATTAATGACTTTCTTGCATTTGGTATATTGAGTAGGTGGAGCACAGCCAACAAATTAGCATGCCTGTATTGCATGAAGCAAACAAAGTCATTTCAACTACAACATGGTAAAAAACATTGTTGGTTCAATTGTCATCATCGTTTCTTGCCAATGGACCATCTTTATAGGCAAGATATAGGTCATTTAGGAGCAATAGAGGCTGTGAAACAGTACCATCGGTACTACATTTGAATGGCGATGAAATTTAGTCTAGAGTGTGTTATTTCCAAAAAATAACAGAATCAAGCTATGAAATTAGTAGCAATGATAACAAAGGAGCCAACCATAACTGGGCCAAGCGGAGTATTTTTTGGGATTTGCCCTATTAGCGGACACAATTGGTCCGACATAATATAGATTTGATACACAATAAGAAGAATGTGTTCAACAATATGTTTAACACAATTATGAATGTGAAAGGCAAAACAAAAAACAATTTGAAGGCTAGTCATGATGTTGAAAATTTATGTTATAAGCCGGAGTTGAGGATTAGTACTACAGCTAATGAAAGGGTACTGCAGTTAATGAAAAGGTCTCTATACCTAGAGCATGCTACATATTAACAACAGAACAAAAAAGAATTCTATTTGAGTAGGTGAAAGACTCGCAGCTCCCCAATGGATTTGCATCCAACTTAGGCCGATGTGTTAATATGAAAAAATTGAAGATGTTAGGTATGAAAAGCCATGATTGTCATGTGTTCATGGAGCGTTTACTCTCGATTTTGCTCAAGGAATTTCTACCATCTAATGTATGGGCAGTCCTAACTAAATTAAGCCAATATATTATCAGGATTTATGTGGTCCAAAGTTGTCAGTGGCTCATATGAAAAAATTCGAGTCAGATATACCCGTTCGTCTATGTAAGTTGGAGAAAATCCCCCCCCCCCCCCCAAGTTCTTCGATGTAATAGAACATTTGATGGTGTATTTACCGTATGAGCTAAAAGTCTGTGGTTCAGTCCAATATAGATGGATGTTTTCTTTCAAAAGGTAATTATTGTTTTATTCCCTCTAATTTAATTTTTTGGTCATGTAATATCGCTAATGTATATTCTTGGGTCATAGGTAATTGCATCGTTTGAAAATGAAGTTGAAGAATAAAACAAGAGTTAAAGGGTCAATTTGTAATGCCTATCTTATTGAAGAAGCATCCACTTTCTTCTCTTACTACTTTGAATCGCATGTGCAAACAAAGCACACGACTGTAGCTCACAATGAAGAAGGAGAATGTGCTATCTCAAGGGTAGAGGAACATACGCTTTCTATATGCAACTCTCCTGGAAAGATATTGGAAAAGATTCAAACTAGGTTCCTCACATCGGATGAATATAAAGCAGCTTTCAACTATATGTTGTTAAATTGTGAAGAGATCCAACCATACATCGAGTACGACTTCTCTTAATTTAGATTATACTTATTTGGGTTATCAATAAGGCATCTTCTTAATGTTCTATTTTGCACCTTCTAGGATATTCATTATACATGTACAATCTGGAGAACCAAACATTTCAAAAGAAGAGGTTGACAGAAGAATAGAAAATGAATTTGGTTCATGGTTTAGAGATTTCAAAAGTTTTCAACTCACATAATCTTGTGAAAATCAGGATCCTTATATCTTAACTTACTATATACTCTTGTTTATATTAGTGCACAATAGATATAATACAGTTATGAATCAATCCTTGCAAAATATTACTTAGGGTCCATCGAGACAAGTGTAATCATTTCAAGAATATATTGTGAATAGACCTCGATTTTACACCAATGAGTATTGTAAAGGGAAAAGTACAACCAATAGCGGAATATGCGTTGGGGGGTAGTTCTGACACATTTGAAAATGACTACCATAGAATTTTGAAAGAGATTATAGAGGTCCAATTTTTTGATCAACCATCTCAATCAGTTGTACTCTTCAAATGTGATTGGTTTGATCAAACACCAGACTGAGGAGTTCGAGTGCATCTGCAATTCAAACTAATTGATATGAACCAGCGGAGAAGGTACCCGATGTATGATCCTTTTATTTGAGCAACGCAAGCAAGTTAAATATATTATTGCAAATATTCAAGAGTCCCAAGAGCAAGATATGATTGGTTGGAAATGTATAAAACTAAAGCTCGATATGCTTTTGATGCTCCTTTAGTTGATACAACTTATCAAGAAGACATTGATGATAACAATGTCATGTGTATATCTTTGGTAGTAGATCCTAGTCCTCTTACACATAAGTCTGCGTTGGACGAGGTGTTAGATGATAATGAGGAGGTTTTTGGAGAGGAGAATGACGAGGGTGAAGATGAAGTTGAGGATAAATAGAAAACAGCTACCAACACTGATGAAGTTGATGGAGAATATTTATCAGAAGATGATTTAAGCGAATAAACATGATTTGTAATGATTATTCCAAACATTTCGAGTTTTTCTTATTAATTCCCTTCCTGAGATGCATTTTTTGGCTAAAGAAAATAGTATTTAGTTTGAAGATGATTTCACTTAACTTACAAAAGCTTTTATAGACTTAAATATATTTGCCCTCTTCCCTTGGATTATTGTAATGTGCATGCATTCATTCATTGTTTATATCCCCTTAGAATTTTTCATGTTATTTATATTTGTAATCTTGTGTGAATTAATTATTAAAACTGATCAAAGTTGGAGTAGATCTCACGATGTTTGTTCTTCTGCTATATGTTATATAGAACTAGAAATGGCTTCCAAAGGACGGTCATCTGGTCCAATAGGTCATGGTTCAGGTGAGTCAGACGGTAAAAGCATACCTTCTCCAAGCCAGGCTCATGACTTCTAGCACTGCACGCCCATATGGATTTGCCACAGCAGAATGGACAACCTTCTTCGGTGGGGCCTTTATCTAAGTCCTCTAATATGCTAGCTTCATAGTATATTGAGAGCAGGCCCCTCGTAGTTCTCTGTGATAATGGGTAAATATTAAATGTTGGTATTCTAATTTTCTCATATCTAACTATAACAATCATATAGATAAATTGTCTTATTCCTCATTTTGTTTTGTTTTAACTCATTTTACAAAATTATTTCCAAATTTTCTTTGTTTTTGAAAAAGGTTCGCTACTACAAATTGTGTCTCCCTGCTTACCAACACGTTCAACAGCACTTCAAGGGTGCATACCCTACGTGTGCACATGTCTCATCAAATGTTAAGGACATGTGGTTCTAGGAATGAGGGGTAAGATACAACTTTTGGTTCAAAGTTGAAAGTATTATTTCATTGTTTGTCACTTGTCTTGTGCTAGTTCTTACAACTCATATACCAATATTATTGTTGTGTATATTCTAAAGAAAAGTGTAGTTTAGTCCATGTAAACTGTGCTTACAGTTAGGAGTACAGACATTTTTTATATACCTCCAAACATTATTAATGCATGCATCAATATATTTGTGCCTTATGTATTACTTGGATTTCTGTTTCATCAAAAATATTTGCATCTCCAAAAGCTTTCCACTAATTGTAATTATATTCTAATTAAAATTTTAAATGTGCTATTCAGAAATATTTCCGCTGGAGAGACAAGGACGGTGCATGGGTCCAGCTCAACTAGGAAAAAAAGTTGCAAGCCAGATTTTCGGATACTTTTTGCAAGGTTAGTGCAAGTGGTAAGCGTCCTTCTTGGGTAGAACCCGCTAATTGGACTAAGATTACTCGATATTAGGGGACAAAGGATTATTAGCGGGTTTCTTCCATGGGAAAGAGGAGTAGGTCTCATGGCAGTACTACTCACACAGGAGGGTCGAGGCTTTTTTACAGAGCATAAGGACCGTCTGGTAATTTACTTTATTCTTTTAGCAAAATTAATATTTTATCCTAACTCACCATTAATTTAAATATTATTGCAATAGAGAGAGTGGATGAGTAATTTTACTTACATAGATGTGTTTAAGAGTTTATACATGTTCTCGAAATGGGCTAAGCAGGGAGAGTTCATCAGTGAGCGGTCTCACAAGGTTGTAGTAATAATTACTTATTGTGTTCGATACTTATCATTACCTTAATTCTTGTCAAGTAATCTATGTAATGATTGTCATTATTTTTCCATTTCAAGAGGATGTGGAGCAATTACATCAGAGTTACTCACAGGGTTTTTCTAGCAACTCTGTTACCTCATCAATCATACCGGATGAGAAGGCCATGTTATTTCAGGCATTTGGTGGCTTCAATAGGGGTCGGGTCTTTAGTATGGGGTCAGAGGTAGCATGCATACATCAACGATTGCATCAGAGTCAACTAACCTCATGCTCTTCCACTACAGCTCCTGCGATGACTTTGATAAAAGGATAGATGAGAAGGTCTAGGAGGTTCAGCTACGGATACGGCAACGATACGAGTGACAGATAGAGACATACAAGCAGCGTGATGTCTACATAACTAGGTTGCTGACAGTAATGGCTGAGAAGATAGGATTGCCCACACCACAACCGTCCCCTATTGTTGATGAGATAGTTGATGACGATGACAGTGATGGTGATGGTGAGGATGAGGACTTCACTATATCTTTCCCAGATCATCACCCACCATCTCATGGTAGCGGCAGTGATCCGCCTTCTCCACACCCTACGGGTGCTGCTCCTACTCCACTTGCTACTTGACTTTTTAGTTTTTATGTTCATTGGACTATTTTATACTAATTCTTATTGTAAATATGTTTATTGGACAATTATATATTCATTTCAATATATATTTAGTGTTGGTAAATATGCAATTTATGGATTTTAAATTCTATTTTAGTTTTGTACACTATTTGTTTATTGTTTTGATAAATAGCTATAATATAAGGAAATGTTACAGGGAATAGAGTTAAATAATAATATATTCGTTGCAAAAGTTGCAAATTAGCAACGGCCTAGCTACAAAAGTCAATTACAATCATCACTAAATAATAGACCGTCGCTAACAACTCATAAATTAACGAAGGTATTGCGACAACCACTTAAATTATTAGATTTGAAATTTTACAACTGTTACTATCCTGTAGAAATTAGCTACGTAATTGCAACGGCCAATTTAACCTAATCGGAATTCAAAACTTTACGGCCATCGCTATGTCGTAGAAATTAGCTACGTAATTGTGACGACCTCATATACACTAATCGGAATTCAAAATTTAACAATCGTCACTACACCATATCGATTAGCTACATAACAGTGACGGTCATCTTAAAATGATTAGAATTAAAACTTTTATTGTCGTCACTATTCCGTAGCCGTTAGCCATATAATAGCGACAGTCATATATAGATGGCCAACGCAAAATTGTAGCATTATTATTACACCTATGTTTGACTTTGATCATTTAATCATAGCTAAGTTGTAGCAGCTAGTGACAGTTGTTGAGTGCTCTCACAATTTTTTCCACAGCAACTAATTATTTAGCGACGGTTCATTGTTGTCACAATTCCGTCGTTGTTTATATTAGCAACGGTGCAGCACGGTAAAAGTTGTCGCTAAAATTCTCCTTTCTTGTAGTGGTTGTTCAAATTGAAGAAGCGAGATTATTGAGAAGCCAAGCTTCTTGATGTGCAGGTGTTGCATATCCAAAAAAAGTGCTTTAACCTTTGACAATTAACAGTAAATGTTCCTTTTCCATTATGTGACATCATAATGGCTTCATTTGGGAATGCTTTTGTCACCTCAAACGGACCAAACCACCTTGATATTAATCTCCTTGAAATAAGCCTCAAACGAGAGTTGTTGAGCAAAACTTTATCATAAATTTTGAACTCACGAACCATGATAGGTTTATCATGTAATTTCTTATTCGTTCCTTATAGATCTTTGCATTCTCAAAAGCATAATAACAAAGCTCATGAAATTCATTAAGCCATAAAAGTCTTTTTTCTCCTATGGCATTCATGTCAAAATTAAGAAACTTTATTGCCCAATATGCCTTATACTCTAGTTCAACAAGTAAATGATATGTTTTTTCATAAACTAGACAATAAGGTGTCATGCTAATAGAGGTTTTGAAAGTTGTCCTATAAGCCCATAAAGTATAATTAAGTTTCAATGACCAATCTTTCTTAGAAGCATTAACAGTTTTTTTCAAAAAAAAATTTAACTCTCTGTTAGAAATTTCAATTTGCCCACTAGTTTGAGAATGGTAAAGAGTAGCAATCTTATGATGCACACCATATTTTTACAACAAATTATCTAGATGTTTATTACAAAAATGAGTTCCTTCATCACTAATCAATGCTCTAGGTGTACCAAAATGAGAAAAGATATTTTTTTTCAAGAATTTCACCACCACCATCCTAGAATCATTTGTTGGAGTAGCAATTGCTTCAACCCACCTTGATACATAATCGATAGCAATTAGAATATATTTATTGTTATAAGAAGAGGGTAAAGGTCCCATGAAATCAATACCCCACACATCAAATAATTCATATTCAAGAATACTTTCTAGAGGCATTTCATGTTTCTTAGAGATATTTTCACTTTTTTTTACGTGTATTACATCTCTTAACATACTCAAAAGTATCTTTAAATAGAGAAGGCTAATAAAGACCACATTCATGTACTTTTTGAGCAGTCCTGTGGGCTCCAAAATGCATTCCTACTTCCTTTTCATGATAATGTGACAAAACTTCTGATTGTAAGGTATGCATGTTCTAATGACATTATCAGAATATATTGTAAACAAGTAAGGGGTCCTTCCAAAAGAAATATTTAAGATCACACAAGAATTTTTTCTTTGTTGATAATTAAGTCTGTTGGAATATACCTCTTTACTAAATAGTTCACAATATGAGCATACCATGGTGCTTAAGGTATTATTGATGCCAGTTTTTTAGCATAACCTACATATAAAGCATGGAAATTAGCATATTCTTCATTATAAAGATTAAAAAAAGAGAGAGAATTTCAATATGCATAGATTCTCATCAATCTTTCTATTGTGAATTCTTCATTGATTTTCTCATTAGAGCTAGTGGCACATTCCTCTTGATTTTCCAATTAAAGCCTTGATAAGTGATCAGCAATCATATTCTCAAATCCCTTCTTATCTTTTATAATGATATCAAATTCTTGAAGCAAAAAGATCCACCTCATTAGTCGTGGCTTAGTTTCCTTATCGACTAGGTACTTCAAAGCTGCAGGATCTGTATACAGAGTTACTTTAGCACCTATTAAATAAGGATGAAATTTATCGAAAGCAAAAACTCCAGTCAATAATTCTTTTTTAGTGGTTACATAATTTAATCAGGTTAGGTTAAGGGTGCGACTAGCATAATAGATAGGTTGAAAAATTTTCTCTCTTTTTGGTCCTAAACAAGCACCAAGTGTTATACCATTTGCATCACACAAGAGCTCGAAATGTAATACCAATTAGGAGCTATCAAGATAGGTGCTGAGATCAATCTCTCATTTAGAAGATGAAAAGCCTACAAACAAGCACTAGAAAAGTTAAATGGGACATTTTTTTAATAGAAGGGTAGTCAAAAGTTTAGCAATTTTAGAGAAATCTTTAATAATGTACCTATAAAACACAACATAGCATAAGAAACCACTTAAAGTCTTGAGGTTTGAAGGTGGTGACAACTTAGTAATGACATATATTTTTATTATATCCACCTCAATGCCTTGTTAAGAAACTTTGTGACCAAGTACAATACTTTCCTACACCATAAAATGATATTTTTGCCAATTCAAGACTAGGTTAGTTTTTTCACATCATTGTAATACTTTATCGAGGTTAGATAGGCATTCATCAAAGAAATCACCATAAATATTTCTATGCATATTTCAACCAAGTCATGAAAAATAGCTATCATGCATCTTTGAAAGGTTCCTAGAGCATTGCAGAAACCAAAAGGCATTCTCCTATATAACCCGAATATCCATCAAGAAAACAATAATAAGCACGACCACTCAATATCTCAAGAATTTGATCAATAAAAAGTAGAGAAAATGATCCTTATAAGTTACACTATTTAACTTTCTATAATCAATGTAAACTCTCCAACCCATAATCAACCTAGTAGGTAATAATTTAGATTTATTATTTTCAACAACAGTAAAATCAACTTTTTTTTTTTTTTAGAAACTACTTGAACCAGACTTGCCCATTCATTATCAGAAATAGGATAGATAATACCTAAATCAAGCAGTTTGATGATCTTCTTCTTAACCACCTCTTGCATCAATAGATTGAACCTCCTTTGTGGTTATCTTGATGGGTTATGGTCATCCTCCAAAAGAATCTTGTGCATGCACATAGATGGACTTATTCCCTTCAAATCCAATAGTTACCAACCAAAAGCTCCTTTGTGGGCCCTTAATATTCTAAGCAACTTCTCTTCTTGAACCTCTATCAAAGATAAAGAAATAATTGAGGTATTCTATCATTATATTCAAGAAAGACATATTTTAAATGCGAAGGCATGCCTTTTAATTCTAAGTCCGTAGGAGGTTCTTCAATGCTTGGTTTAGGTCGATCCCTCTTTAACTCTAATTTCTTCAATTTAAATCTAACTCCTGGAATGAAAACCTTGTTTGCTTCTAACCTCAAGACTGCATCAATGTCATCTTTTCATGATCTTTTGTAGTTGTTTCCATTAGATGTAATTCAATAGAGTCATCAAAAATTTCATGAATAAAATTTTCCTGTACTACAGCATCCATCACATAAATAAAACAAAGAGAATCATTATTAGATAAATGTTTCGTAGAATTAAACATACTAAATTTAATCTCTTCATCCCTAACCCTTAAAATGAGTTCTTCTTTTTCACATCAATTAAAATCTTTCTAGTATTTAAAAAGGGTCGACCTAAAATTAGAGGCATATCCACATCATCATTCATGTCCAAAATCACAAAATTGATAGGAAAGTATAGTTTATCAACTTTAACAAAAACATCCTCAACTGTTCCTTTAGGATATTTTATAGACCTATCTGCTATTTGTAGGGATATAGAAATGTTCTTAATCTCTTTTAATCTCAATTTTTGACATACAAAATAAGGCATGAGATTGAACTAACTCTTAAATCACATAGCACATTTTGAAAAAATAAAATAAAATAAGTCACCAATATAGCAATGTATTCGAAAACTTTCGGGATCTTTCAACTTTAGCAGCAACTTTTTTTGAAGTGCGGTTGAACACTCTTTATAATATCATTCAAGTACTTTGCACAAGCTGGCATTTGTGCTAAAGCTTCTAAAGAAGGTAGGTTAATATCAAGTTTCTTTAAGATTTCAAGAAACTTTTTAACTTGAAAATCAATAAAAGGATATTTCACAACTTGGGGAAGAGGAAGGGAATTAAAATCAACATTGTCATTATTGAATTTTTTCTTATCTTTTTTACTTCTTTTTCTTTCTTTTGGTGTTGGAGATTGGATAAGAGTTTTCTCTTACTTGTTAGCCGCCTCTTCATTCTTTTCTTGTTTCTTCAGTTCTTGCTCCTCTTCCAAGTTTCTTCCACTCCTCAATGTGACAACTTCAATTCTCTTAGATTTTTTTTCCGTGTCATTTGAAAGGCTTCCTTGAGTCCTACTGAACATTGCCTAAGCTAATTAACCAATTTGCACTTCTATATTTTTCATAGAAGCCTTCACATTTTACTGGTCCACTTCTACAGTCTTGATGGAGTTAACTGAATTTGAAAATGTATTGGAATAACCTCTATTAAATTGGCAAAAGCATCCTCAAGGCTAGTCTTTTTTTCTTGAGGAGGGAAATGTGGAGGTAGTACTTGAATTTAAGCCTAATTGTTCTGCCTCCATCCTAAATTAGAATGGTTTCTCCATCCAATGTCATATGTTAGAGCATATGGATCATTCTTCCTATTATTTTGATCAACAAAATTAACTTCATTAGCACCATAGGGTGAATTTACCATATTATCTTAGCCATATTTGATCGATAGATAGTGTCTATCATAGATGATGATGAGCGGCTGCAATGTTTAAGTTTTCTAATTGCTTGCTAAGTGAATCTATTTGAGCCTTTAGATTCAAGACCATGTCATTGTCTATTACTTCTACAACTTTTTTAGGTGGCAAAACTCGAGGATTGAACCATTGCGAGCTGTTAAGGGTCATTTCCTCTATCAAACCCCAGGTAGCTCTTTCTTCTTTGCACATGAAGGCACGTCCACTTACTGCATCCAATGATTATCTAACATCATCTCTACAACCATTGTAAAATGTTTGAGCCTGCATACCAATCTCCATTCCATGATGAGGGCATAACCTTCGATATTCTTTGAATCTCTCCTAAGCATCATGCAATAATTCTGTAGGTCCTTGCAAAAAATTATAGAGGTTAGAACGCATTTGTATAGTTTTAATAAGAGTAAAATACTTATTTAAAAAGGCTTCCTACAATTGATTCCAATTAACAATTGAGTTTATAGGAAGAGAATTTAGTCACGATCTTTATCCCTTAAAGAGAGAAGGAATAGCTTGAGCTTTTTACATCTTTAGATACGCCATTTATTTGGAAAGTGTCACAAATTGCCAAAAAAAATTAAGATGTGAGTCTGAGGGTCTTCATGAGACAATCTAGAAAATGGAGTGTTATGAACCATTTGGATAAAGGTATGCTCAATCTTAAAGGTTACTGCAGTAACTCCGGGATAATTTATGGCAAGGAAAGGACATTCCATCTTTAGTCTAGTGTAGTCCTTAAAAGTTCACTCTCTTTACTGATTATGCTCCATTGTTTCACAACTATAGTTGGATTCAAAATCGTATTCCAATTCTGAAAACTCTATAAGGGTGACGATCTCCTTGTACTTTCTTTTGGTTGCCTCACGCCTGTTATGACGAGCAAAAGCTTCAACTTCAGGAATATAAAGCAAAGATTCTTTATTCTTAGAACTACGAATGTACATACACACAAACTCAAAACAAATGAAAACAAAATAAATAAATAAAAATAATAAAAATAAAAACAAAAATAAAAGGTTTAAACTTAGGTGTAGCAATTAAATCCTACACTAGATAAAAGACAATCTCTGGTAACAGTACTAAAAACTTTATGTGAAATTTGGAAGTGCACAAATGTCAAATAAGTAATAAAATAGTGAGCACAAGTCATTCCCGATAAGAATTGCTACCTAACTGCAAAATTCTTTCACTTATATCTTAACTCAAACAAAAATAAAAGTGATTTAATTTAATAACTAATTACTAAATAAATTAGACAAATAAAAATCAACAAAGAAAATTATATTAATTAAATCAATGGCAAAGAATAGACCAAGACGTTTCAAATCTAGCTCGAATTGGTTAATAGTAGAACTCTCAAATATAAGTTAGACCTAATTTCTTGGCAAAAACTCCTAATTTTAATTAAGAAGTAAGTCATATTTCTATGTGATTTTAATTAATAAAGCTGCATAAAATCCTATGAATTTTCCTAACTTTTGTTTCCTACTCACTAGAAACTACACAAAGAAATCGAATCTATCTCTGGGCAATTTTACAATGTGTTATTATTATCACTGTCCAATTTAATATAGCACATCTCTGAAACTAGAATAAATTTAAGTTCATGCAATAATTAGCCAAAAAATTACAAGGTTTAAGAACAATAATAGCAATTAACCATAAACGAGATTAAAGAAATAATCTTAATCTGAAGAAATTTAGCTACACATAATCTTAATATTCAACCCCATGTATTTAACTAATATGAAATAGAAATAAAAATGAAGTACTAAATAAGCCTTATTGAAGCTTTTGTTTCCGTTTCTGCTTATGCTTCTCTTCTATTTTTGCATCTCTGTTTCCCTCTGTTTATGCTCATTTTTCTTCTTTTCAACCCTACTAAGAGTCCCCCCCCCTTTTGACTCTATCATCTCATTTAAATAGTAGAACCCATCCACTCTTGATAGCCCTTGGAATCCAAATCGAACTCAAATTAAGTTTTCTTATGCGGGTTCACATTGTTTCCACTGTGGCCCAATCCTTTATTCTTCTTTTTTTTTTTTTATACTTCTTCCTACAAGCTTTTGTCTTTTTGCCAATTCCATCTTCTTTTGCTACAAGCTTTGTTTTATTTTCTTCTTTTTGTTTTGCTGACTTTTTCCCTTTGCATCCATGTGCCTTGTGAATGCTATTGGCCAACCATGAAGAAGTTCTACCTGGGGATACAATAATATAAATATAGATATAAACCACCCAAATTAACCTTATTCTATTTAAATTATACCTTATAAATAAAAATATCTCAATTAATCCTCACTAAGTATAATATTTTTTAATCCACTAAGGCAAATAAAAATCATAATAATTGAATCAATTAAACCTGATTTAAATGAGAAAATAGTAATAAAAATACAAAAAATATAACCCATCAATGTTTTTCCCCTAGATGGATGATGAATAAAAGTGACTCAATGGATGAAGAGAATAACAGATATAAGGGGGAAAAAATCGGCCAAAGTCTTACAGTATTTTCCTTGGATACCAAGGCTGAAAAGACATTATATGTCTTCCAAAATTACTTTTTCCATGATGTGGCAGGCTGATGGAATGAACAAAGATGGGGAAGTTGAGGCACCTAGCAAATGCTTTAGCATGGAAAGATTTTAACCAAAGATATCCTAAATTCGTGACTGATTCTCATAGTCTGAGGGTTGGCCTAGCCAGTGATGGTTTTAATCATTTTAGAACTATGAGTACCACATATAGCACTTGGCAAGTTGTATTAGTTCCATATAACATGGAACCTTGGGTATACATGAAACAGTCATCATTAATGTTGTTTATGGTTATTCCTGAAGAAAAAGGACTGAGAAATGTATTGATAACTTTTTAGAACCTTTAATAAGGGAACTAAAGAGTTATGGTATAGTGTGGATATATTTGATGTAGGTGTTAATGAATTCTTCAGGTTACGATAAGTACTTTTGTGGACAATTAATGATTTTTCTGCATATGCCAATTTATCAGGTTAGAGACTAAAGGACTTGTAGCTTGTCCATTATGTGGGGAACTAACTAATTCTCAATAGTTACGTAATAGGCAAAAATTTTGTTACATGGCTCATCAAAGATGGTTGGATCATGATCATCCATATAGGTTTAAAAAAGATAAATTTGATGGCACTAAAAAGTTACGATCAACACCATCACCACTTTCTGGTACTAAAATATTAAGACAGTTGGATGGTGTTCCTTTCTCTTATGCAAAAGCATTAAAATTAAACAATAAACGAGCTACGAAAGAAGCTAATTGCTCCAGAATTCAATCTAATGTTGAGCAATCTAGTGTTAATAATGAAGCAAGAATATTTGAAGATGCTGATAATTTTGTTGAAGATTTAGATAGATGTCGTATATCTACAAGTGCAGTACCTCATTACTTATGGGGGAAAATTAGCATCTTCTCTGATCTTCCTTTTTGGGAATTGAATCTCCTTCATTTTAATTTAGATATTATGCATGTTGAGAAAAATGTTTGTGATAACTTGATTGGTACCTTATTGAATCTTGATGGTAAGACTAAAAACAACTACAAAACAAAACTTGATTTAGTTGATATGGGTATTAGACATGATTTCCATCCCTTCCATAATGATAATAATGAGATTTGTTACTCTGCAGCTTGTTACACAATGAATTTAAAAGAAAAAGAACTTTCCTTGACGATTTTGAAGAATTTGAAGGTTCCAAATAGTTTTGCATCAAATATCATAAGTTGCATAACCTTGAAAGAGTGCAAAATTTCAAATCCTAAAAGTCATGATGGTCATATTCTGATGTAGGATATTCTTCCTATAGCTACAAGAGCATGCATTCCACCTCAAGCTGTTCCAGTTATCTTTGAGTTATCATCATTTTTTAAGGAGTTATGTTGTAAAACCCTGGATCTAGATAAGCTTGATGAATTGGAAGCAATAGAGGTTTTAACACTTTGTCGCTTGGAGAAGATTTTTCCTCCAAGTTTTTTTACTATTATGGTTCATTTGACATACATCTTGTTATAGAAGCTAAACTTAGGGGTCCTGTACAATACAAATAGATGTTTCCCATAAAGGGGTTAGACAATTTATTTTTTCATTACAACTATTACAAAAGCAATTACTTTTAAGATTACAAATACTAATACTTGTTACTGTTGAATTTTAATTTAATTCAAGAACTTAGTTCATCTAAAATCACATTTTCAAAACAAAGCACAACTAGAGGGTTCTATCTCAGAAAGTTATATGGCAGAAGAATGTTTGATTTTTTGTTCCAAATATCTTGGTGGAATTGAGACAATCTTCAATCATCCCCAAAGAAATTTTTATCCTATTGATGATATTGAAAATTACTTGTTTTCTACTAGAGGACGAAGTTTGGAAAAAGCAAATAACATTGTTCTTGATGAAACGGCCTTACCACAAGTCCAATGTTACGTGTTGCTTCACTATAATTATATATCGCCTTATCGTAGGTCAATCAAGAAAAACACAGTGATTTTGTATTTTGACTATTTGCTTAATAATATTTTAAAGTTCTTGCAGTGCATTTTTTATGCGCAAAGAAGAGGATATCGACTAAATTGATCTAATCAATGCCATTGAACAAAAGTGGCTATTGGAAAATTTTCCAAAATAGATTTTAAAAAAGGTGAGTAACATTTGAAAATTAATGCATTTAATGTTAATTTGCAACCAAAAATTTTAAATTATCTTTACATAATTTGAGTCTGAAATATTAGGTGCCAAATATGACCAAGATCTATGCTTATAAAGAGATAATATCCATTGCAAAATGCCCAAACAATATCAGTAAATGATTTACTGGGTTTGTTATAAATGGCTTTAGATTCCATACCAAAAATCATGAACAATTAAGAAAAATTAAAAATAATGGAGTGGCTGTGGAGGTTGATGGGATTTTCTATTATGGGATTCTCAATGACATAAGTGAATTATATTATTATAAAATTTTCAAAATTGTGATGTTTAAATATGGTTAGTTTGATGTGAAGTCACCTAAGGGATTAAAAAAAGATCAAATGGTTATGCATTGGTCAACTTCTCTAAATTCATCCCTATAGGAAACTCCTTACAAGATTGTCCTTTTTTATTCTCCTCTCAAGCAACACAGATATTTTATGTACAAGATCCAAAGTAAAATGAATGGTTCTAAGTGATTCACACAAAACCAAGAGATTTATATGAGATGGGGATTAGTTCACATGAAGAGGATGATGATGTTTACACTACATGCATACCTCATAATTTGGATGTAACTACTGAAGCTCTGATAATGACAAAATAGAAGCCATGCATGCTATAAACTGAACCAAAAAATAGACACGGCGCAGTGGAGGAAAAAAAATAATACATTTGCGCGTCTTTAGTCTGTTTGGCTGAGAAAAAGATGTGCGAACCACTAAAGTGGCTTCTTATCTCGACGATGACTCCGGTTGAAAACCAGCAATCTGCCTACTCTTCCAGGGCATAACACGAAGCCTTTGCTTCTCAGAATATTCCACTGTCCAATCTATGTTGGTGAAATAATTTAGGCGAGGAAAAACTCTTCTTGATCCTTTGCTATTGATTAGCAAAATCAAGAAGGAAAAAGGACACCAACGAGAGAAAGACTTGCAAGGAAAAAGCTCGGGGTTTTTTTTCTCTACTACCGTGTGTTCTGTGTGTAATAATCAACAGAGACCCACGACTCCTATTCACTTATTCTAATAACCAAAACCCTAGTGTTTAATATGTCAAAACATCTTGAGGCTATCAACATAAGAGGTTTTACTCAATCTTACCTCTTCTGTTTTGTAATTAAAAAAAAAAAAAAAACCCCTTTAGTCTAGGCTATTAAGCCACAAACAATTTATTATTTTTCTTGGATCCAATGAGCCCAAAATAATAACAATTAATTATTTATTTCCTGGACCTATTAAAATAGCTCAATAAATAATTAATGAGCCCAAATGAACTAGAATAATTATTTCAGCCTTTTATTAACTAGTTTAAACCCAATTTAATTTTTCTAATCATTCAATCTGGCTTAGGCCCTGAATAATTAATTAACCAATTAAACTAGATAATAAAATTAATATCTCTCGTTCTTTTATTTTATTCCTGACCAAAAATAAATTAGACCTCCTGAATAAAAAAAAAACTTTTTTTATTGTGACCATTTTCTCAACTTAAAATAATTAGGACTTACGGACTATTTCGAGGACCAAAAAAACACATCGCCTTAGCTACTAAAATGATCAAAATACTCTTACTATATAAATAGTTGTATTTTGTATTTTAAATATTTTCTAATATTATCATAAGAAAATATTGACCTCAAGGACAATGCTGCGTTAGCTATGTCTTCGACCTACATTTGAGATGACTAAAATACCCCTCTACATACTGCTATGCATTTAGAGAGGAAAAGATGTACTAACATCTTTCTAAAAGACGTCTACCATACTTAGACTTCTAGTCCAATTATTCACGACTTCTTGAAATATTTTCGCTTTCCAAGAGAGCTACACTAAAGCTAATATCCAAGTCATGTTCCCTAGGGTCCTAGATAATTAGATCATTCGAACAACCACAAGGGATGATATATAATGTAGACATTATCTTGTACAAGTCTATCTTGACTAACTAGTTATATATACCTAACATACAAGTATATTGGTCCTTCTAGAGAACCTCAACTACAGTATGTCAAAGCATACACTTCTAGCTTCGTCAGACTACCAACTTAAACTCAAGCTATAGAGTACAATTTCACATTGTAGCGGTAGTAGTTTAGGTTTTTATCACATAATACTTTCAGAAACTACTACTACAAGTCCTATTCTACATATTCGAAATACACTTGTGTTATAAAAAAAGAAGACAACTCATTGGCTAAAGGTAAGCCATTCCCTATTTAGAATTCATAACATAATAACATTGTCATGATGAGATTCTCATTCTCATCATCCGGTTAAAACAGTAGTTTATGTGTTAAGTATCCCATAGTCCATACCATACTATGAAAGACCTCCATTCACATAAACCATTTACTTAAACACAATAGGTCTTTTCCAATGAAAATTGTACACAAAAATAAAGAAGATTTCACAAATAATTTATGAAAAAAATACTTTTATTAATACTAGTTAAAATTACATCAGAAACCTAGTCTAAGAGGGCATATATCCCAACAATCTCCCACTTGTACTCTAAGATTAAATAAGTCCATTGGTGCCCACCCATGTGTCGTTTATGTTGGAAAATATACCCTCTTAGACTAGGTTTCTGATGTAAATATCGAATGTTTTAATAAAAGAATTTGTTTTCAAAAATTATTTGTGAATTTACATTTTTATTTGTGCACAATTACGTTTGAAAAAGACCCATTGTGTTTAAGTAAGTGGTCCATGTGAATGGAGGTCTCTCACAGTAAGGTATAGATCACGGGTTACATAACACATAAACGTTCGTTCTTAACCGATTGATGAGAATGAGAATCTCATCATGTCTAGGTTATTATGTTGTAAATTCCAAATAGAAAATGGTATACCTTTAGCCAGTGAGTAGTCCATTCACTTCTTGACATAAGCGTATTTCGAAAACGTAGAATAGGACATGTAGTAGTGGTTTCTTAAAAGTACTGTATGGTAGAAACCTAGAATACTACTGCTATAGCGTGGGCTAGTACTCTACGATTTGAATATGAGTTCGTGGTCTGACAAAGCTGGAAGCATGTACTTTGATATGCTATAGTTGAGGTTTTATCGTAGGACCAATATATATTTACATGTTCGGTATGTGTGACTAGTTAGTTAAGACAAACTTACACAAAATAGTTTCTATACTATATCGCCCCTTGTGGTTGTCTAAATGATCTAAATATTCAGGGCCCTAGGAAATATAACTTGGATGTTTGCTTTAGGGTAGCTTCCTTGGAAAGCGGAAACAATCCAGGAAGTTGTGGATCATTGGACTAGAAGCCTAAGGATGGTAGATGTCATTTAGAGAGGTGTTAGTACACTTCTTCCTCTCTAAATGTACGGCGATATATAGAGGGATATTTTAGTCATTACACCTGTAGATCGGATACTTTGCTAACGCAGCACTGTCCTTGGGGTCAATATTTTCTTATGGTGATATTAGAAAATATTTAAAATGCATAATATAGCTATTTATATGGTAAGGGTATTTTGGTCATTTTAATAGCCAAGGCGGTGTGTCATTTGGTCCCCAATATAGACCGTGAGTCCTAATTATATACAGGCTAAGGAATTGATCTTAAATTAAATTAAATAGAATTTATTTTATTTAAGTAGTCTGATTTAATTATTGGGCTAGAATAAAATAAAGGTCCATGGAGAGAGAAAATTAATTAAATTAGTTTGGTGGGTTAATTAATTATTCAAGGTTTTGGCCCAATTTAAATAATTAAAGATTAACCTGGGACTAAACTAATATATGCTTATCTATTGGACTAGTTTATTTGGGCTAGTAAATTAATTATTAATTGGGTCATTTGTTTAGTTCTAATTAGAATAATTAATTAAGTCCAAAAGACTAAACTAAGAGTCCAATAGATTAGTCCAGTTTAACCTAGGGTTTTATTTAGGTTAAACAGGAGAATAGAGAACTACATTTTTTTTGTTGTCACGGCTTCTTCTCTGTGAAAAAAAAGAGACACCTCTCTCTCTCTCTCTCTCTCTCTCTCTCTCTCTCTCTCTCTCTCTCTCTCTCTCTCTCTCTCTCTCTCTCTCTCTCCAAGAAAAGTTCCTTAATATGTGAGTTGTTCACCAAACGGAATTAGGCAGGCCATATACTGAAAGACCGAGAGTTTGTCATTCACCTACATGCAAAGACGGAGTAGGAGGCTTGCAGAAATCGCACCAGATGTTTCCACCAACACACCTACCCTGGTTCCACACATTCCGGTCCAGCCTACTAAAAGGTTAGAAATTTTCCCCCCTAGAATCTGGACAGGGCCTAACTGACGCCGGCTCTGTTCGGGAGTTCTCAGTTCTTCAGTTTTTTCAGTTCTTAGGTTTTCGCTTCCGCTGTGTGCCCTGTGTTTTCCCTTTCTAGGCCTTCAATTGGTTTCAGAGCATGAAGGTTTTGTAAAAATATAGGGAGCATGCATCTAGTTGAATAAAATTGGACACATATGTGTGATTAAACTATGATCCTTCACTGTTTTTTATATGGATAAATTCTCTGTTAAACCTCTTTAATGGAGGTATAGGAGATTTGTAATTTACTATTTTTCTTAGCAAATTATGTAAGCCCAATGTTAATGGGTATAAGCGATTATTGATTTTGGTTGATTTCATTGTATTTGAATTGAAATCGAAGAGCAAATTGTACCAAAAGTTGCACAGAAAAATAGAGGAAATTCATAGAGGAAATTCCCAGAAAAACTGCAAGAAGATCACCCGGTCAGACTGCAACCGGCACCGGCTGGGGTGGCCGAACTGGCGCCGGCTCCGGTCTGGAATTCGGCTACGTGCTGGTTGCCCATGGGTCTTGGTTCTATGTGGCAGGTGCAGTGGACCATGGGTGCTTGATCTAGTGCGGTCAGTGCAGTGGACCAAGGAGAAACTTTTTAATTTTCCTTGTAATTTTTCTTGCACTTTCTTTTGATTTTGGAGTCCATACAAGGCGAAGTTAATATTATGCAATAGTTAATATTCAAGGAATATTTTTGCATGAAAAATATTAGTAAGGGATTTTAGGATTAAACAAGGCCATTAATTGATTAATTAATGTGTTTAATTCTATTATCTGGACACTTAGGTTTAAAAATAGAAAAGCATGAAAACGTCTACTATTTTCTAGAACGCTATTTATTTTTATGTACCTATGTACAGTTTTCTCAAATACCAAAGTCTTTGGGAATATTTTTGACAAGGAAAATATTTTTCTACAAATTAAATGGTTATTTTAACTTGAACAAAAATTAATCCATAGAGATTTTTTCAAACGATTTAATCCTTGACATAGAAAATATATTGGATTTAGATATTTTTGTAAGTTAAAATAGAAAGCCATTTTGTTTTATTTTGGCACAAGAAAAATTGTTTTGTCAAATAAACTTGAGACCAAAGTCTCTAGAAAGTTTTAATTGAAAATTTTTTTAAATCATTAAGTTTTTAACTTAAATAAAATTAGCATGGAAAAATCTCTCAAAAGATATAAACCTTGACATAGAGATTTTAATGTATTTAGATATTTTATTTTTAAGTTAAGGAAAAAATTAATGGAAATTTTCAAAATGATATTTTTTAGAAAATCTTTGTTTTAAAAGACTAAGTGGGAGAGGGGTTCCAACAACCTCACAGCTTCCATCACGATCCTTATTAGAGATCGTGGGTCCCTTCGCGTCACCTTGGGAGTGAACCTGTATACGATGGGGATACCACAAGGATCTAGATCTAATAGAGGGATGTAATTAATAACCTGGGACACCTACTATGATCGGTCAGCCCATGTTGGAGGTTATAGTGCGAGGTATGTCCATAGGAAATGAGAGAAAATGGCCATCCCTCAATGGAGTTATCTTTTTTATCATTACCTAGCAGGAAAATTAATTTGTGGTAGTTAACACATTTAGCTTAGGGAACAGTTAATCTTCCCAAGAAGCTATGTCAATTTTTCTAAGAGCCAAATTAATCATTATCAATTTTGATAATAAGGATAAAGTGCACATATTTGTTTTGTTTTCACAAACTAAATCTTTTATTTTTTATTTTTCAGAAATAGTGGGAGGTTCTTTTAGTCCATTGACCGTTATTCCCTGAGAGAATAAGCTAACAGGACCAAATTATGTGGATTGGAAAAGAAACCTAGACATAATAGTTACAGCCGAGGAGCATAACGGGACCAAACGGGACCAAACTATGTGATATTTATTCCCTGTTATCGGGGAAGGTTCTACATCGAAGAGCGTGAAGCTAAGAAGGCATGGAAGAAGGCCGATGAGATGACTCGTTGTTACTTGTTGGCCCCATCTCTAATGTGTTCTAGTCCAAACACGAGCTCATGGCTTCTGCGTATGATATTAGTGAGTCATTGGCCACTATATTCGCAGATAAGAGCTGGCCCGCAAGGTAGGAGGCTCTTCGAACTATAATTAACACTAAGATGGCTGAGGGAGCATCAGTCAGAGAGCATATGCCCAAGATGGTTGCTGCTTTCGAGGAGGCAAAAATCTTAGGGGCTGTCATTGACCCTGAGAATCAAGTGGACATGGTTCCCGAATCTCTACCGGGTTCATTTACTCAGTTCAAGTTAAATTACGACATGAACAAATTAAACATGAGTTTAACTGAGTTGATGAAGGAACTCCAGATGGCAGAGAAGGTCATAAAGCCACAACCTAAGGCTACGATTGCTAAAGCTTCATCTTCTAGAACTGAGCTCAAGCCCAGAAAGTTCAAGAAGAAGAATAGGAACGCAACGGCTCAACGCAAGACCCAGCGCAAAGAACCCAAGGGCAAGTACTTCAAATGTAGACTGAATGGACACTGGAAAAGGGATTGTCCAGATCTTCAAGCCAAGAAAAACCGCACAAGTAATGTTTTCTATCTAGAGTCCATATCAATGGTTGGATCAACTTTCACTTGGATTGTTAATTCAAGCGCCACTGATCACATCTGTAACTCCTTGTAGGGGTTTAGAAAGATCGGAAGACTCCAGAAGGGCAAACATAGACTACGTGTGGGAAATGGAGCACAAGTTTGGGCCCTTGCAGTGGGAGAGCTGAATCTTGTTTTTTATTGTAATAGAATAGTGGTTTTGAAAGATATTTTATATGTACCTAAATTTTAACAGAATTTGATTTCGGTTGCGAAACTAATAAATCAATGATATTCTGTATCTTTCCATTCTGGTATTTCTATCAGTAGAGATGGAAAAATTTTATGTACTAGGCACATGTATGGGAATCTATTTTTTTTTAAATCTTATTAACAATCAATTAAATAACGCTCAATCTGAACTTTTAACAAGGAAGAAGAAGACCAATATCAATGACTCTTATCTTTAGCATCTAAGGTTGGGTCATATCAACTCAATCAGGATTTAGAGATTAATCCATGATGGGCCCTTAGGCTCATTGAGATTGGAAAATTGACCTCAGTGTGAATCCTGCCTAATGGAAAAGATGACCAAAAGGTTATTTACCCCTAAGGCGGATAGAGCCAAGGAGGTATTGAGTCTTGTTCACACTGATATGTATGGTCCCTTGTCTACACCAGCTAGAGGGGGTTTGGAGTACTTTATCACTTTCACAGATGATTGTATAAGGTTTGGTTACATTAACCTGATGAGACACAAGTCTGACTCTTTTGACAAGTTCAAAGAGTAAGGCTGAAGTGGAGCGTCGAACAGGTAAATTGATCAAGAACTTATGATCGGATCGTGATAGAGAATACCTCCTGGGTGAATTCAAGGACTACATGGTATATCACGGGATAGTATCCCAACTCTCTGCGTTGAGGACACCCCAGCAGAACGGAGTAGCTGAGAGAAGGAATAGGACATTGATGGAAATGGTCTGAAGCATGATATCTCATGCTACTCTTCCAGTGTCTTTTTGGGGATATGCCCTAGAAACAGCGACGTACATTCTAAACTTAGTGCCTTCCAAGTCAATACCTAGGACTCCCTATGAGATGTGGACTGGGCGTAAGCCAAGTCTGAATCATCTCAAGATATAGGATTGTCTAACTTATGTACTGGTCAAGGGAGACAAGTTGGAACCAAGATCAAAATTATGCTATTTTGTTAGGTATCCAAAAGGGACAAAGGGTGGTTACTTTTATCATTCTAAGGAGCAGAAAGTACTAGTTAGTACCAATGCTAGATACTTAGAGGATGATCAAAGTACTTCCATTAAAGGTTTAACTAGGTTGGAACTTGAGGAGAAGTTATCTTCGGAATCAACTTCTCCTTACCCGATTATGGAATAAGAAGAGGCACAGCCTTAAAAGTCTGTACAATTGGAGCCTCGTCGTAGTAGGAGAGTGTCTAGGGTTCCGGAGAGATGGATTGGAGAAGCTTTCGAGCTAGTCTCTGACCATTAGGAACAAGACCCCACTAGATACGAGAAGGCCATTGTTGATGCCGATGCAAATTTATGGCATGAAGTAATGAAAGCCGAGATTAAGTCTATGTACCTCAATCAAGTTTGGGATCTTGTAGCTTCACCTGAAGGGATAAAATCCATTGGGTGTAAGTGGGTATACAAGAGAAAGAGAGGAGTAGATGGGAAGGTAAAAACCTTCAAAGTTAAGCTTGTGACAAAAGGGTATACTCAAAAAGAGGAAATCAATTATGAGGAAACCTTTTCTTCGGTAGCCATACTTAAGTCCATTTGTATTTTCCTTGCCATCGCATGTCATTATGACTACGAGATATGGCAAATGGATATTAAGACGGCATTTTTAAATGGCCATCTTAGCGAAGACATCTATATGTCCCAACCGGAAGACTTTATTGCCGAAGGCTAAGAACATATGGTTTGCAAGCTTAAGAAGTCCATTTATGGACTTAAGCAGGCATCGAGAGTATGAAACATTCGTTTTAATGAGATTGTAAAGTCTTATGATTTCACTCAAAACGAGGATGAGCCATGCGTGTACAGGAAACTTAAAGGCATTAATGTGATTTTTCTTATCTTGTATGTGGATGACATTTTACTAATTGAAAATGATGTAGGGTCATTGTCATCTACAAAGGTTTAACTGTCTAGTCAATTCAGTATGAAGGACTTGGGAGAAGTCAGCTACATTCTCGAGATTAAACTTCTTAGAAATAGGAAGCAGAGAATGCTAGAATTGACATATATTGACAAGTTGCTGGCCAGATATAGCATGGACTCATACAAGGGAGCTCTAATTCCTTGCAGACATGGGTTGTCATTTTCTTCAAGTGACCGTCCTAAATTTCAAGAAAAAAAGGACAGAATGAAAAGGATTCCCTACACTTCGATTGTGGGATGTCTCATGTACATCATGCTGTGTACTAGGCCAGATATGTCCTTTGTCGTAGGCTTAGTTAGCAGATATCAGTCAAAGTTCATTGACAAGCTGTAAAGCATATTCTCAAGAGCCTCAAGGGAACAAAAGATTATATGCAGGTTTACAGGACTTATGACTTAGTTCCTACAAGATACATAAACACAGACTTCTAGGCGGATAAGGATGAGAGAAAATCCATTAGTGGATATGTCTTCACCTTACCTGGAGGAGGCATTTATGGAGGAGTATCAAGAAATCTTGCATTGCTGACTCAACCGTGGAATCTGAGTATGTGGCAACTTCGAAGGCATCCATGGAAGCAGTCTAGCTCCGGAAGTTCATTTCAGAACTTGGAGTCGCATCACACATGGACAGATCGATTGTAATGTATTGCGACAACACTGGAGCAATATTACAATCTAAAGAACCAAGGAACCACAAGAAGGGGAAGCATATTGAGAGGAAGTACCTCCTGATCTGGAATTTCATCGAGAGACAAGAAGTCGTGGTGGAATAAATTGCCTCAGAGAACAATCTAGCTAATCTATTCACCAAGCCTTTAGTTGAGAGAGTCTTCAAAAGACACTTAGATGTCATAGGGCTGGGCACCTATAGACTTACTTAGTCTTAGAGTGCAAGTGGGAGATTGTTGAAAAATATGTCCTCTGAGACTAGGTTTCTGATGTAAACATCGAATGTTTTAATAAAAGAATTTATTTTCAGAAATTGTTTGTGAATTTACATTTTTATTTGTGCACAATTACGTTTGGAAAAGACCCATTGTGTTTAAGTAAGTGGTCTATGTGAATGAAAGTCTTTCACAGTAAGGTATGGATCACGGGTTACATAACACATAAACGTTCGTTCTTAACCGATTGATGAGAATGGGAATCTCATCATGTCTAGGTTATTATGTTGTAAATTCCAAATGAAAAATGGCATACCTTTAGCCAGTGAGTAGTCCATTCACTTCTTGACATAAGCGTATTTCGAAAACGTAGAACAGGACATGTAGTAGTAGTTTCTTAAAAGTACTGTATGGTAGAAACCTAGAATACTACTGTTATAGTGTGGACTAGTACTCTACGACTTGAGTATGAGTTGGTGGTCTGACAAAGCTGGAAGCATGTACTTTGATATGCTATAGTTGAGGTTCTATCGTAGGACCAATATATATTTACATGTTCGGTATGTGTGACTAGTTAGTTAAGACAAACTTGCACAAAATAGTTTCTATACTATATCACCCCTTGTGGTTGTCTAAATGATCTAAATATTTAGGGCCCTAGGAAATATGACTTGGATGTTTGCTTTAGGGTAGCTCCCTTAGAAAGCAGAAACAATCCAGGAAGTTGTGGATCATTGGACTAGAAGCTTAAGGATGGTAGATGTCATTTAAAGAGGTGTTAGTACACTTCTTCCTCTCTAAATATACGGCGATATATAGAGGGGTTTTTTAGTCATTACACTTGTAGATCGGAGACTTTGTTAACACAGCACTGTCCTTGGGGTCAATATTTCATTTTGGTGATATTAGAAAATATTTAAAATGTAAAATACAACTATTATATGGCAAGGGTATTTTGTTCATTTTAGTAGCTAATGCGGTGTGTCTTTTAGTCCCCAATATAGACCGTGAGTCCTAATTATATACAGGCTAAGGAATTGATCTTAAATTAAATTAAATAGAATTTATTTTATTTAAGTAGTCTGATTTAATTATTGGGATAGAATAAAATAAAGGTTCATGGAGAGAGAAAATTAATTAAATTAGTTTGGTGGGTTAATTAATTATTCAGGGTTTTGGCCCAGTTTGAATAATTAAAGATTAACCTGGGACTAAACTAATATAGGCTTATCTATTGTACTAGTTTATTTGGGCTGGTAAATTAATTATTAATTGGGTCATTTGTTTGGTTCTAATTAGAATAATTAATTAAGTCTAAAAGACTAAACTAAGAGTACAATGGGCCAGTCCAGTTTAACCTAGGGTTTTATTTAGGTTAAACAGGAGAATAGAGAACTACGTTTTTTGTTTTCACGGCTTCTTCTCTGTGAAAAGAATGAGACGCCTCTCTCTCTCTCTCTCTCTCTCTCTCTCTCTCTCTCTAAGAAAAGTTCCTTAGTCTGTGACTTATTCACCAAACGGAATTAGGCAGGCCATATACTAGAAGACCGAGAGTTTGGCGTTCACCTACATGCAAAGATGGAGTAGGAGGCTTGCAGGAATCACACTAGAGGTTTTCACCAGTACACCTACCCCGGTTCTACACATTTCGGTCCAACCTACTTTGAGAACAAATAGATAAGGTTAGAAATTCCCCCCCCGGAATCTGGATAGGGCTTAACCAACACCGATTAGGGCTACTGGAGCCGATGCTGGCTCTGTTTGGTAGTTCCCAGCTCTTCAGTTTTTTCAGTTCTCAGGTTTTCTCTTCCACTGCGTGCCCTATATTTTCCCCTTCTAGGACTTCAGTCTAAGTGTCTTCTAAAGACTCTCTCCGCTAAAGGCTTGGTGAAATGATCTGTTAGATTGTTCTCTAAGGCCATCTATTCCACCACGACTTCTCGTCTCTGAATGAAATCTCGGATTAAGTAGTACTTCCTCTCTATATGCTTTTCCCATTTTGTGGTTCCTGTGTTCTTTTGATTGTGAGACTACATCAGTATTATCACAGTACATCACAACTGGTTTGTCCATTCATGGCATGACTCCAAGTTCTAAAAGGAACTTTCGGAGCCAAACTGCTTCCTTGGATGCCTTCAAAGCTACAACATACTCAGCTTCCAAGATTAAGTTAACAATGTAAGATTTCTTGATACTCCTCTATGAAATGGCTTCTCTAGACAAGGTGAAGACATATCCACTAGTGAATTTTCTCTCTTCCTTTTCCGCCTAAAAGTCTGAGTCCATGTATCCAATAGGAACCAAGTCATCAACCCTGTAAACTAGCATATAATCTTTCATACTTTTAAGATACCTGAGAATATACTTTACAGTCTACCAATTAACTTTCTCGAGATTTGACTAATATCTGCTAACTAAGCCTACGGCAAAGCAGATATTTAGCCTAGTACATAGCATAGTGTACATGAGACTTCTTACATTTGAAGTATAGAGAATCCTACTCATTCTATCTTTTTCTTCTTGAGACTTTGGACAGTCATTTGAAGAAAAAGACAACCCAAGTCTGCAAGGGATCAACACCACCTTGCATGAGTCCATATTGAACTTGGCCAGCATCTTGTAAATGTATGCAGCTTGGGATAATCCTAACATTTTCTACATTCTATTTCTAAGAAGCGAGAATGTAACTGGCTTTACCCAAGTCCTTCATACTAAATTGACTAGATAGCTAAACCATAGTAGATGATAATGTCCCTACATCATTTTCAATGAATAGAATGTCATCCACATGCAGTACAAGAAAAATCACGTTTATGCCTTCCAATTTTCTATATACATATGGTTCATCCTCGTTTTAAATGAAACCGTAAAATATTACAGTCTCATCGAAACGAATGTTCCATACTCTGGATGCCTACTTAAGTCCATAAATGGATTTCTTAAACTTACAAACCATATACTCTTGGCCTTCAATAATAAAACCTTCTGGTTGGGACATATAGATGTCTTCAATAAGATGGCCATTTAAAAATACCATCTTGATATGCATTTGTTATATCTCGTAGTCATAATGACATGCGATGGTAAGGAGGATACGAATGGACTTAAGCATGGCTACCGGGGGAAAGGTTTCCTCATAATCGATCCCTTCTTTCTGAGTATACCCTTTCATCACAAGCCTAGTTTTGAATGTTTCTACCTTCCCATCCACTCCCCTCTTCCTCTTGTATACCCACTTACACCCAATGGGTTTTATCCCTTCAATTGAAGCTATAAGATCCTAATCCTGATTGAAGTACATAGACTCAATAGCTTGCTTCATGCCATAGGTCTATATCGGCATCAACAATAGCTTCCTCGTACCTAAGGGATCTTATTTCTGATGGTCAGAAACTAGGTCAAAAGCCTTTCCAGTCTATCTTTCTGAAACTCTAGATATCCTCTCACTATAATGAGGCTCCATTTGTGCAGGTTTCTGAGGTTGTGTCTCTTCTTGTTCTATAATCGGGTTAGGAGAAGTTGATTCAGAATATATCTTCTCTTCGAGTTCCAACCTTGTTGAACCTTTAGCGGATGTGCTTTGTTCATCTTCCAAGTATCTAGCATTAGTACTCACAAACACTTTTTGCTCCTTGAGATGATAAAAGTAACCACCATTTGTACCTTTTGGATACCCAACAAAATAATATAATTGTAATCTTGGTTCTAACTTGTCTCCCTTGATTAGTACATAAGCTGGACAACCCCATATCTTGAGATGATTTTGACTTGGTTTATGCCCAGTCTATATTTCATAGGGTGTCCTAGGTACTAACTTCAAAGGTACCAAGTTCAGAATATATACTGCTGTTTCTAGGGTATATCCCCAAAAAGAAACTAGAAGAGTAGCATGAGAAATCATGCTTAGAACCATTTCCATCAATGTCCTATTCCTTCTCTCAGCTACTCCATTCTGTTGGGGTGTCCTCGGTGCAAAGAGTTGGGATACTATCCCATGGTGTACCATGTAGTCCTTGAATTCACCAAGAGGTATTCTCCACCACGATCTAATTGTAAGGTCTTGATTAATTTACCTGTCTGACGCTCCACTTCAGACTTAAACTCTTTAAACTTATCGAAAGAGTTAGACTTACATCTCATCAGATAAACATAACCATACATTGTACAATTATTTGTGAAAGTGATGATGTACTCAAACCCCCCTCTTGCTGGTATAGACAAAGAACTACGCACATCAATATAAACAAGACTCAATGCTTCTTTAGCTCTATTTGCCTTTTAGGTAAAGGATTTTTTTGTCATTTTTTTTCATAAGACAAGATTCATACTGATGCCAAATTTCCAATCTCAATGAGCCTAAAGGTCCATCATGGATTAACCTCTGAATCTTGGTTGAGATCATGTGACCTAACCTTACATGCCTTGTCATTGACATTGGTCTTTCTCTTCCTATTTAAAGGTTCAGATTGAACGTTATTCAATTGATTGTTAATAGGATTAATAAAAAATAGATTTTCATACATGTGCCTAGTACATATAACTTCTCCATTTCTACTATAGTTATACCAGAATAGAAAGAAGCATAATATCTTTGATTTATTAGTTTTGCAACTGAAACCAAATTCTATCTAAAACTAGGAACAAATAAAATATCCTTCAAAACAACTATTCTATTACAATCAAAACTAAGTTCCAATTTTTCCACTGTAAGGATCCAAACTTATGCTCCATTTTTCACGCATAATCTATGTTCACCCTTCTGGAATCTTCTAATCTTCCTAAACATCTACAAAGAGTTACAGATATGATCAGCGGCTCTTGAATCAACAATCCAAGTGGAAATTGACCCAACTATTGATATGGACTCTAGATAGAAAAAATTACCTGTAGGGTTTTTCTTAGCCTAAAGATCTAGACACTTCTTTTTCAGTGTCCCTTCTTCTCACATTTGAAGCATTTGCCCTTAGGTTTTTCTTTGGGCTGGTGCACTACATTTCCCTTCTTCTTCTTGAACTTTCTGGGCTTGAGCCCAGTTCTTGAAGAAGAAGCCATCATAACCCTAGTTTGTGGCTTCATGACCTTCCTGCTACCTAGAGCTCCTTCATCAACTCTGTTAAACACATGTTTAACTTGTTCATGTTGTAATTCAACTTGAACTGAGTGAAGAAGCATGTCCACTTGGCTCTCAGGGTCAATGATAGCCCCCAAGACTTCAACTTCCTCAAAAGCAGCAATCATCTTGAGAATATACTCTTTGACTGATGCTTTCTCAGTCATTTTAGTGTTTATAATTATTCGAAGAACCTCCTGCCTTGCGGATTGGATCTTATCCGCGAACATTGTAGCTAGCAATGTACTTATGTCATATGCAGCTACCATGTGCTCATGTTTAGATTTGAGCACATTTGACATGGAAGCTAACATATAGCAACGAGCTCTCTCGTCAGCCTTCTTCCATGTCTTTTCAGCCTCGCGCTCCTCAGTGGTGGAACCTTCCCCGATCACAGGACAGGCCTCATAAATGACATACTTATACTCTTCAGTTGTAAGTATTATGTCCAGGTTCTTTTTCCAGTCCACATAGTTTGAAACCCTTAGCCTATTCTCGCAGAGAATAACGGCTAAGGGACTAAAAGAACCTCCACCAACTATTTCTGAAATTTTGAAAAATAAAAGAAATTCTCAGTATTATGAAAACAAAATTAATTTTGTGCACTTTATCCTCATATTAAACTGATAATAGCTAACCCCATTACTATTATCTTTAACATAATTAATTTAGCTCTTAGAAAAACTTATATGTCAAGGTTTATATCCTTTGAGAAATTTTTCCTCATGGATTAATTTTATTTAAGTTAAAAACTTAATAATTTCAAAATTTTTCCATTTAAAATTTTCAAGAGATTTTGATCTCAAGGTTTTATTTGACAAAAATAATTTTTTCTTTGCTAAAATGAATTAAAATGGCTTTCCATTTTAACTTACAAAAATTTCTAAATTCAAAATATTTTTTATATCAAGGATAAAAAACTTTTAAGAAAATAACCAATGATTAATTTTTGTCTGAGTTAAAATAGCTATTTAATTAAAGAAAAATATTTTCCTTGTCAAATAAAATTTCCCAAAAACTTTGATCTTTGAGAAATTGTCCACATAGGACTTAAAATAAATAGTATGCTAGAAAATTGTAAACATTTTCTTTTTTTATTTTTAATCCTAAGTACCCAAATAATAGAATTAAACACATTAATTAATTTAATTAATAATCCTGTTTAATCCTAAAAATCCTTTACTATTATTTTTCATGCAAAATATTCAAGGAATATTAATTATTGCAAAAATAATAACTTCGCCTAGTATGGGACCAAAAACCAAAAAAGAAAAAAATCTAAAAATTACAAGGGAACACACACACACACACACACACATCTGGTCTTGTGCACCTGCTGCATAGGATCATGGCATGGGCCATGGTCCGCAAGCGGGTGCCGCAACCCACATGCTCTCTACATCCCGGTTCATGTGTTGCCGAGCCAAGGCGCGCTGGGCCTTGCTGCGACTTCGAGTCGCTGCTAGCCTGGGCGCTGCCTCGGCTCCAGGCAGACCAAGCCACAGCTTAGCTGGGCTTGGCGGCTCTGTCCGTCTTCCTTGATCTTTTATTTCTTTTTGGCTGATTTTCGATTGCAATTTTTCCATAACGTTTTGCAACTCACTGCGATTGATCCAAGGCGGTTCTTGTTACATTTTTTTCAACAAAAAATATCACATCCGCCTATACCCTTTCAAATCGAGTGTACACAAAACCTAAACAAAGTATTAAAAAAAAATTTACAGCATTCATATACCTCAACCGTGAGGTTTACAAACGAAACTACCTATACCATAAACAGCGAAGCATCTCATAGTATTAATCAAAATTAGTCTTGCCTATTTTATTAACTAACATGCATCAATCCTAAGCCTTTCAAAGCAACTCACTCTAATACCACTTGAAGCTCTGATAATGACAAAACAGAAGCCATGAATGCTATAAACTGAACTAACAAAACAAACACGACCCAGCGAAGGCAAAAAAAAAAAAAAACAATACATTTGTGTGTCTTTGGTCTGTTTGGCTGAGAAGAAGAGGTGCGAACCACTAGAGTGGTTCTTGTCTCGACGACGACTCCGATTCAAAACCAGCAATTCGCCTACTCCTTCAGGGCATGAACACGAAGCTTTTGCTTCTCAGAATATTCCACTGCCCAATCTATGTTAGTGAAACAACTTAGGCGAGGAAAAACTCTTCTTGATCCTTTACTATTGATTAGTAAAATCAAGATGGAAAAAGGACACGAACGAGAGAGAGACTTGCAAGGAAAAAGCTCTGGTTTTTTTTTTTCTCTACTGTCATGTGTTCTGTGTGTAATAATCAACAGAGACCCACGACTCCAATTCACTTATCCTAATAACCAAAACCCCGGTGTTTAATATTTCAAAACATCCAGAGGCTATCAACAGAAAAGGTTTTGCTCAGTCTTAACTCTTCTGTTACGTGAATAAAAAAAACCCTTAGTTCAGGCTATTATACCAAAAATAATTTATTATTTTTTCTTGGATCCAATGAGCCCAAAATAATAACCATTAATTATTTATTTTTTGGGCCCTATTAAAATAGCCCAATAAATAATTAATGAGTCCAAATGAACTAAAATAATTATTTAAGTCTTTTATTAACTAGTTTAAGCCCAGGTTAATTTTTCTAATCATTTAATCTGGCTTAGATCCTAAATAATTAATTAATCAATTAAACTAAATAATAAAACTAATTTCTCTCATTCCTTTATTTTATTCCAGTCCAAAAAAAAATTAGACTTCCTAAATAAAATAAAATCCTTTTTAATTGTGACCATTTTATCAACCTAAAATAATTAGGACTTACGGGCTATTTCGAGAAATAAAAAGACACATCTCCTTGGCTACTAAAATGACCAAAATACCCTTGCTATATAAATAATTATATTTTGCATTTTAAATATTTTCTAATAGCACCATAAAGAAATATTGTCTCCAAGGACAATGCTGCATTAGCTATGTCTTCGACCTACAGGTGAGATGATTAAAATACCCCTCTACATACCGACGTACATTTAGAGAGGAAAAAGTGTCCTAACACCTCTCTAAAAGACAACTACCATCCTTAGGCTTTTAGTCGAATGATCCATGACTTCCTAGAATATTTTCTTTTTTCAAGGGAGCTACCCTAAAGGCAATATCCAAATCATGTACCCCAAGGCCCTGAATAATTAGATCATTCGTACAACCACAATTGGTGATATAATGCAGATACTATCTTGTACAAGTTAGTCTTAACTAACTAGTTATATGTTCCCAACATATAAGTATATTAGTCCTTCTAGAGAACCTCAACTATGGTATATCAAAGCATACGCTTCCAGCTTTGTCAGACCACCAATGTATACTCAAGCTGTAGAGTACAAGTCCACGGTGTAACAGTAATAGTTTAGGTTTCTATCACATAATACTTTCAGAAACCACTACTATAGATCCTATTTTACGTATTCGAAATACGCTTATGTTATGAAATGAGAAAACTGCTCAATGGCTAAAGATAAGTCATTCCCTATTTAGAATTCATAACACAATAACCTTACCATGATGAGATTCTCATTCTCATCATCTGGTTTAGAACAGTAGTATCCTATGGTCCATACCTTACTGTGAAAGATCTCCATTCACATGAACCATTTATTTAAACATAATGGGTCTTTTTCAAGAAAATTGGGCACAAATATAAAGAAGATTTTATAAATAATTTCTGAAAAAAATACTTTTATTAATACAAGTCAAAATTATATCAGTAACCTAGTCTAAGAGGGCATACATCCCAACAACTACTAATGTTAATCGACAGACCACTTGGTCTAGAGGGGATCCTAATGAACAAAATGGCATTTTATATTTTAGAAGATCCTAAGTCTAACCACAGCACTGCTCTTCCTGTAAGTGATAATCAAGATTTAATAGTCAACTTTTTTATGTGTTATGAACTTCTAACTGTAGAGTCAATTCCCATACTAATAGACGTTACAGTGCATATGATGACATCAATCCCTGAAAAGAATTTTCATTTTAAAGAGGTTTAGTGCTAAAAAATAGTTTTTTGTTGGTTGCAGAAAGTTCATTTATTTTGAGTGTTTTTAGTTGAGAAAAGTCATTGTTGTCATTTTCTTAAACCTTTTTATTATAAGTTATGAAACCTATTAATAGAAATTTCAGCTTTCAACCAAGTTCTAAAGTTTCTTGTATCTAGTTAGTATCAGATGGAACTTAAATTGTATTTTGTACCACTCATGCTTATTACCTAGGGATTTTCCTATTGTTATCTTGAACTCATGCTCATTGCCGTTATTAAGTATCTTACTACTATATTTCCTGCTATAGTTATTGCTATTGGATTTTGCTTTTATTAGATTAGACTACTGTGATAATCATTCGTTCTATTTTATTAATGCTTTTGCCAAGAACACTGGTTTCTTGAATAGCTATAATGCTAAACTTTACGCACTGGTAGAGGGGCTTTGTTGGTGCCCAAGGCTGGGATTGAACATTTTGCAAGCTCTTAGTAAAATGGCTTTCTGAAGAGAATCTATTAAGATGGAAAGGTCTTCACAACAAATGTATTCTTGATATGTTTAGCACAAAACTCAGCAGCATTGAGTTCAAATATGTTTATCAAGAGGAGAACATGGTGGCAGATCATTTGGCTAATTATGCTTTAGATCTAGGCGTGATTTTAATTTCTCAAACCCATCTATGTTACCAAGACATATTAAAGGCTTGTATTTAATGGATAGGATGCAAGTGCCTTTAGTTAGGTCATCTTTTCAAACTATTTAGAGGTCTAACTGATGTCCCCCTCCTTGTATTAATTTCTTTTATATATAAATAACCATTTTGAAATACGTTTCAATATCAGAATATTACTTAATTTTATAATAGAATTTCCCAGAAAAGCATATTAAGATCTCGGATCCAAGAAAAATTCAAAAATGCTAATAAAAAAAATGTGACAAATACGATATACTATATATGTAAAAGCTAAAAATTATTTTAATCCATTATTTCAGGCAAGATTAGGTGAATAGGATTGTCTATAATGTGAGGAACCATCATATGCCCACACTACAAGAAATCTGTCAATCTGCCATGGCAACAATCTGTGGCTAAACTGGAATTTGCCACGGATCTGCCACGAAAAAGGTCTGTGGCAAATACCTTCGTCACTGAGCATTTTTTTGCCACGGATTTGCCACAGAACACACATGGTTGGTATCACATTTGGAGAGAAATATTGCAATGGCATCGTGGCAAATCCGTGGCATTTGCCATGGACATTTCTCAAGCAAGCACAGTCCATGGTAAATCCGGGGCAAATTGCCACAGACGTTTCTCAAGTAGGTACAGTTAATGGCAAATCCGTAACAGATTGTCATGAATTTGCCACGAATGTTTCTCAAGCAGATACCATCCGTGGCAAATCCTGACAGATTGTCACGGATTTGCCACAGACATTTCTCAAGCAAGTACAGTTCGTGGCAAATCCGTGACAATCTGCAACGGATTTGCCACAGATGTTTCTCAAGCAGGTATCATCCATGGCAAATCCATAGCAGATTACCACGGATTTTCCATGAATATTTCTCAAACAGGTATAGTCCATGACAAATCCTTGACAATCTATCTTGGATTAGCCACAAAAATAATATAAAATATAGACTGTTCGTGACAAATCCACGACAATTTGAAACAAATTTGCCACGAAAACGTTATTTTTTCCATATTAAATTGTAACGGATTTGCCATGGATTATTAAAAATTAATTTTTTTTTAATTTGACCCTGCACACGTATAATTTCCTGTCAAATACAATAGAATCGACTTATTTAAAACTAAATATAATAAAACATAATTTTCTCATTTGAAGTCAATTACTGAAGTCAATTGACTACATATCTAACATACACCCACAATTGTATGCAACTACTTTTCCTATAGAACTACTTGACTAATCTGCAAGCCCTCATATCTACATTCATTTTCCTATAGAACTACTACAGGGGGTGCCCACTCTCTTGTCACGCACCCCCCGCCCCCACCCCTTTCACCCACCCCCGCAGCCCCTTTTGGTCTCTATTCGACGGAGTCATAGCTACACAAGGGGGTAGTATGACTCCCCCTTTGAAGACGAAAAAGGGCTGCGGGGAAGGGGGAGAGTGGGAAAGGGACGGCAGGAGGGGGAAGGGGCTGCGGGGGGTTGCGTAGGGGGGAGGGGGAGGGAAGGGGCTGTAGGGGAGAGGGAGAGTGGGCAAGGGACGTTGCGGGGAGAGCGGGGGTTTGCTGGGTAGCGGGGAAGGGGGAGAGTGGGCAAGGGACGGCGGGAGGAGCAGGGGGCGAGAGGAGCGGGGGGTTGCGGGGGGAGAAGTGGAGGTGGTGAAAGGGGCGAGGGGGTACGCGGCGGGGGTGTGCAGCATTTGAAGAAGGAAACAAGGAGGGGGGAGTCGGGGGACTCGCGGGGGTAGCTGGCCGCGGGGTGGCTGTCGCCAGCTGGGGAACCACGACTGGGGGCGCCAGGTGGGGAGCGTACGACGAGGGAGCTAGCTGGAGGCGGGAGGGGGCTCGCTGGTTGGGGCGAAGGGAGAAGGGGGCCGGGGGGGGAGGGCGCGGCGGTCGGCTGAAAGGCGGAGGGGGGGTAGGAGGAAGATGGAGTAGGAAGAAGAAGAAATTTTCTAAGTGTTTGAAAAAAAAAATGATTTTTTTTTATTTTGTAGATTATCTCAGAAAAATTGGAAAAAAAATGAAAAAATGTCGTGGCAAATCTATGACAATCTGTCTCGAATTTGCCAAGATTAGTAGCAATTTTTGTGATTTCGTGGCAAATCTATGACAAATAGTCACAGATTGGCCACGGAACACACAAAAAAAATTGTATATTTATATTCAATATAAAATTATATTATTCAATATAAAAAATATGTTGTGTATTTATATAATTTTAAAATTTTATATAATATCAATTATACTATTTTTTTATTAAAATTTTATATAAATCAAGATACTTATAAAATATTTCGTCGTTGTTATTTAAAAGGTATAGAACAAAAATTAATACAAACTAATATAACTAATAAATTAGAAAAAATGGAGAAAAAAATTCGTGGCAAATCCGTGGCAATTTAGTGATTTCGTGGCAAATAGCCACGAATTTGCCATGGAACACACAATAAGAAGTTAGTCATTTCTTTTTATCATTACTTTACGTAACATACTTTTTTGTGTACTCTCAATGATAATATAGTTCTTCAAAACAATTTTCAATGGCTTTTACAGTCAAAATAAAATAAAATTATATCGTTTCTTTAAAATTTATAATTTTAATACAAACGTATATTTTGATACTAAAAAATAATACATCTTATTTTCAATTTCATTGCAAGAATGAACGCATTAGAAAATAAATAAATCAATATACTTACAAAATATTTTGTCATTGTTATTTAAAAGGTATGGAACAAAAATTAATACAAACCAATATAACTAATAAATTAGAAAAAATGAAAAAAAAAATCCGTGGCAAATCCATGGCAATCTACCACGGAATTGCCACGGAACACACAACAAGAATTTAGTCATTTCTTTTTATCATTACTTTACGTAACATACTTTTTTGTATACTCTCAATGATAATATAGTTCTTCAAAATAATTTTCAATGGCTTTTACAGTCAAAATAAAATAAAATTATATCGTTTCTTTAAAATTTATAATTTTAATACAAACGTAGATTTCGATACTAAAAAATAATACATCTTATTTTCAATTTCATTTCAAGAATGAACGCATTAGAAAATAAATAAATCAAGATACTTACAAAATATTTCGTTATTGTTATTCAAATGGTATGGAACAAAAATTAATACAAAACCAATATAACTAATAAATTAGAAAAAATGGAAAAAAAAAATCAGTGGCAAATCCGTGGTAATCTGCTACAGAATTGTCACGGATCAATGGCAATTTAGTGATTCTGTGGCAAATAGCCACGGATTTGCCACGGAACACACAACAAGAATTTAGTCATTTCTTTTTATCATTACATTACGTAACATACTTTTTTGTGTACTCTGAATGATAATATAGTTTTTCAAAATAATTTTCAATGGCTTTTGCAGTCGAAATAAAATAAAATTATATCGTTTCTTTAAAATTTAAAATTTTAATACAAACTATATTTCGATACTAAAAAATAATACATTTTATTTTCAATTTCATTTCAAGAATGAATGCATTAGAAAATAAATAAATCAATATACTTACAAAATATTTCATCATTGTTATTTAAAATGTATGGAATAAAAATTAATACAAATCAATATAACAAATAAATTAGAAAAAAAAATCCTTGGCAAATAGCCACGGATTTGCCATGGAACACACAACAAGAATTTAGTCATTTCTTTTTATTATTACTTTATGTAACATACTTTTTTATGTACTCTCAATGATAATATTATTCTTCAAAATAATTTTCAATGATTTTTACAGTCGAAATGAAAAAAATATATTATTTCTTTAAAATTTATAATTTTAATACAAACGTATATTTCGATACTAAAAAATAATAGATCTTATTTTCAATTCTATTTCAAGAATGAATGCATTTGAAAATAAATAAATCAAGATATTTACAAAATATTTCGTCGTTGTTATTTAAAATGTAGAGAACAAAAATTAATACAAACCAATATAATTAATAAATTAGAATTAAAAAAAAAAGCCATGGCAATGGATTAGTGACAATTTTGTGATTTCGTTGCCACGGATTTGCCACCGAAACACAACAAAACATTTAGCCATTTCTTTTTATCACTATTTTGTGATTTCGTGGCAAATTAGTGGCTAATGTTTGACATAATTTTGCCATGGAAATATTTTCATCGCAAATCGGTGGCTAATATTTGGCATAATTTTTTTACGTCTTTTTTTGCTACCGATTTGCGACGGAATATGTTTGCATCGATATTTGCTACTATTTCCATCTCAATTCTGTGGCAAATTGCCACAAATTTGCTAGGGTAGTTTGTCCCCCACAAGTTGCTTGTATTTTGCAATTCCGTGGCAAAATCCATCGATAATTGTCATAGAATATATTTCGTGACAAAAATCCATGACAGATTCACAATTTTTTTGTAGTGCCTTTTCCAATCTATTTTTCATTTTTTGTTTTAATATTCATAGTTTTTCACTCCAATTTGTTTCTATTTTTCCCTCAATGAGAATTTCTTTAGGTAATTAGTGTTGTAAAAATTGAACATATAATTGGTTTAATCTATTTGAAACTTCGATAGAACTAGACTGGCGTTAGCATTTTGATTGCTAAAGGCTATATTTTAATAAATTAACAACTACTTATCACAAATTACTTGGGTGTATTTAGATTACAATCCCTCTAAAAAGAATTGTTTGAATTGAAAAAAATAAAATATATATATTTTAGGCTAATATTGAACAAGTATAAAAAGATAATATTTTATAAATAAATAATCATTTTTAAAAAATAAATTTTATTTAAACCAAAATTATAGATTGTGTTGGCCTTGTCCGGACATCAACCATCCAGCACTGAATCGTCAGATCGTGTGACTATTCATAATTTGAGTAGAAAGGGATCCGAGATCTTGATGCGCTTTTGGAAATTTTATTTACACTCATAATTAAGTAATATTATGAAATAACCATTATAAATTATTTTTTTCCCTTTAATTTTCAAAGCATCACAAAACTACTCTTTATTATTATTATTATTATTATTATTATTATTATTATTATTATTATTATTATTATTATTATTATTATTATTATTATTATTATTATTATTATTATTATTATTATTATTATTTGACAAAATTTGTGTTTCCCTCCGAAACATTATATATATAATTCCCTCCCAAATAATCTTCTCTAAAGATATAAAAATATCTTTTCAAAATTTTTAAAAAAATTTTCCCTACTAAAACTAAGAGTTTCCCTGTAACACTTCTTGTTCTATAGTATTCATATCTCTCCCTCCCTTCTCCTGCAGCAAGCCTTGTATAACCCACTGCATATTTACCACCATCACCCCATCATTGGAGGCTGAAAAAAGTTACTTTTTTCTGGAATAAAATACATCAGTGTTCAAAGAAAGTTTTCAGACTAAGTTTCTGCACTTCTGTTCGCCATAATCAATCGACTATCAGTAATCACAATGCATTTGAATGTTCTCTGTTAGAGATTAAATGTATTCTGTTATCTCCGCCATTTGGTAATCTCAAAGTCTTTATGGTTCTATTCAATAGTTTGATTGTTTTCTCTGAATGATAATCACAATACTTTGATAGTTTTGCTAATTTAGTTTTCTTTTTGTTAGGGGGAGGGGCTTTGATGTGAATGTTTTTGGGTTTCGGCTGACTCAATTGCTGGTTTGATAGTTAAAAAACAAAATCAACTGATGGCACTTGTTTTATATTTCTCTGTTGTTTTGAATTTGACCTTGTTATGTTCTATTGAAAATTTGCACTGTGGTCTTTTATTTCGACCTTCTTCTATGGCTTGGCAGACCCAAGCAAAGATCTTTCGAGTTTTAACGTTATGTTTAGGGGATAAGAATATATTTATTGTCTTTATTGAATCAAAGTTTCACAAGGGAAAGTTCAAGTTTTATGCTTCCTATTGGGAGTGAGTACGATTCTCAATCTATACAACTTCTAGCCATCTTATTTTCATCTGAACAGCTGCTATGTCTAAGTACACCCCCCCACCGGCTGGTATATACATGCACATCTTGTAAACAAGCAAGAGCATTTTCTGCAACTACATGGACACCTTGTGCACCCGCACGAACTATTAGGGGGAGGGAGGGGGGAGGAAAAATTTTGTAGGAACCTGTGAGAGCCTTTCAAGCATGATCCCAACAGAATGGCAACATTTTCATGCGTCACCCTCCCTAGCTTCCGAACTATTAAGGCAAAGTCCTTTGGTTTGGTGGTTGCTGAAGTTTGTTCACTGATAACAACCTACTGTCCATCACTCAGTAGATATTCACAAACCCTGCTCCCATGCACTGATAATAAGTTATGTATGGAGAAGCTGCTAGTTGCAGACTAGAGCCCGGACCAACTGAATTCCCTTGTATGTCCAATCCCTGGTCTTCTGTTCTGGCATAATGAATAGAGGGAACTTATCTTTTCTTACTATTTCCCTGCCCATCAATATGCTCAGCTATACTCAGCCTTCTTTAGATTCAGGAATGAGTTAGTTATTGATCACTTACTCATACAAGTTCCCTGATTTGCATAGCTGCTAGGCCCTCTGCCCAAATATATTACCTGATCTTCAGTTGCCCTAGGCCCTCTATGTGCTTGATGATTTTATCATCTTTCACTCTTAATATTTTACATGATGAATTTTCCATTATGTACATCTGATCTTTCTTTTTTTTATTTTTTTTTATTACTAGATACTTCTGATCTTTCTTGAGTTGCCTGTATAGTATGAAGAAATATATGAAGTTTCAATTTGTCCTTGTTGAGCATGACAATAATTTATCAACATCGGATTAGTTGAAAAGTTCATGCATGATATCATGCTCAGTTAACAATGATTAAATAGGTGTAGCATATGTCCTTTCTGACTTTTTTTTTCTGCTTGGTTTTTTTCCCTACAAATAGCCTACAGGACAATGCCTTCTAGAATAAGACAATCAAAAGAGTGACAAAAAGTATATTAGAAAATCTTCTAGTTACTTTCTTGCACTTACTACATCCACATTTTTTGCCCATCTTGCTGTTAATTACAATAGATGAGTAATCAACTTCCTGTGACCCGGTGTATTGAGCTTAAGCATGTATATAGGCTGCATTTTTATCAATTTAATGTTAGATCTATTTTTATTAATTTTGTTTACTGATGAACAATATCACTAACTAGTTGTGTTTCTTTATTGTTGCTGTTTATCCTATAGATTGTGAGTGGAAGGCACAGGCAGGTAATTATGTATGTGTTGCCTCCTTTGATTGGAGCTACACCAGAAAGAAATAATCTGTACTATTTTGGATCATTTGATCATTTGATTTTATATGACATGTTATTTGATTTGTTGGGGTTGAAATAACTCGGTACTATTTTTTTTATTTTACTTCCTTATTGATTAAAAATGTATGTTATTTACTTATAATTTCTATTAAGAATTAACTATTGACTTTTTATTATATTTTTTATATGGGAAGAAAAGGTTTAAAAGACTATAACGACAACAATGAAGGTGAATCTGCACCAAAAGAAATTCAAATAAACCCTTCAAATTCTAATAGTGAGACTCAACCACCTAGTGAAGACCAATTCACTGATACTTAAGCATATTTGAAGATCTAGACAGTGAAGTTTATGATGATGTAGAAGTAAAGGATATGACATTATATGGTCTTTGAAATATTACTTTTATAATATTAAATATAACTAATTATATTACAAATGAGTAAGCAAATGTACGTAAAAGACGAGGTATACGTGCTAAAGATGTGTGGACATTACCCAATAATGAATGGATTATTGTTCACTTCAATGAGTTAGATCAACCAATTAAAAGAGGAGGTGGAATCTTAGGTGGTTAGTTGGGAACTATAGCAAGGAAAAAGGAGTTTTGTTCAATTAAATGGACAGATTTAAGGAAAATGCCTAACAATAATAAGGAGAACTTGATAATTTTGACAAAGGTAGATAAACTTGAACTTCTTTTATTTTGTAAATTTAAATTTTCTCTATTTTTTAATACCTTTTTGTTTGTACTAATTTAAATTTTTTTACAATCTTATAGAACTATTTTAAAATTCCTGATGATTTTGAAGATCAAAAGTGGGTGCTTCAATCAATTGGTCCAAAGTGGGAGGATTACAAATTCGACTTAAAATGTAAGTATTTTTCCAGATAAGACTCAAGAAGAAATATTCAATTTAGTACCAATTGGAGTCTTTCCAAATCAATAGAAAACATTTGTGGGATATTGGTTTTCATAGAAAGCAAAGGTATTCTTTTTTTCCCCTTTAATGCTTAATTTTTTTTTTTAACTTTTTATATCACGTTAATTTTTTTTCTAACTTTGATCATAATTTGCAGAACATATATATATTTCTTTTATTTTGGTCACAATCTTTTTGAAAAAGGAAAAAGCAGCACAAGGTCATAAAAAACTCTTCATACTAGAGGTTCAAAGAGTTTTGCAAGAGAAGGGAATGAATATGTGAGTTTTGATTGAAATGTAGTGTCTTTACTTTTTTCTATACTTTGTTTTTTCTTACACTTTCTTAGCATTAAATTGGTTAATATATTTTAAAAACAGAAGATGACCCATGAAAAAAAAATAGGGCTGATTGAATTCTTTAGAAGACTCACATAAGAAATGACAGGAATTTTATCAACGAGCAAATCCAAGAAGTTGTGGTAATGGTTTTTTTTTTTTAGTTGTCAAAATAAAAGTTATTACTTGTTGTTAAAGTATATTATTCTCATGTGATCTCTAATTTTTATATTTGTTGTTATAACAAAGGAGAAAGCTAATAACATTGTTACTAAACGTGCGGCATTAAATATGAATTGTAATGCCAATGAAGTCAAGGATGAAGTCTTCAATGAAGTTTTAGGTGAAGATCAATATGATAGAGTTAGAGGATATGCATTAGGAGTTACTCCTACACGGTTTTTTGGAACCAAAAGCCAATTTAAATGTCAAAATCAGCTGAAGTAGAATGTCTTCAAGAAGAATTGTATGACATGAACCAAAGTCATAATGCAAAGATTGAAAGTATGTAGCAAGAGTATGAGATAATGAATTATTATGAGAAACAAATTCTTGATCTTCATAAGGCGATAGATTCTATTCGAAGTGACATGTCTCATTTAAAAATAATATTTTCTGAGATAAGTCACATATGTAGTTATTTTTATTTAAATAATAGTAAATAAAAGAAAATTTTCTGACATGAATTTTATTTTTTAGGTTGTTCATAATTTTAGTGAATCTGTCTATACTCCAGAGTGACTCATATTTGTTGGTCTCTTTAAGTAAATGAGATATCTTCTCAAATTATTTCAATTACATTTGTACTAGTATATCGCTTGTAAATATTAATCGTATTAGTAAAATGATTTAAAATCTTTTAAATGTTCACCATTTTTTTTTCTTTATTTGATGTGTAGGGCTATTGGACTTTCCATCAATTTGCAACAATATGGAGACCTTTTTTTTTTTTTTTTAGTTTGCCAATAAAATTAAACATTTATATTTAGTCTGATTTATATTGTAGTTAGACATTTGCTAAAATGCTTTTGAGTATGAGAATTTAAATTTTGTTCTCTCTAAGCTTGTATAAGAGGGCATGGTTAGAACCATTTTGTATCCTTTCATGGCTGCGATAAATGCCATATTGATTCCCATATTTCCAAATGTGGGCTCAATCAAAGTTGTCTAAATCGCATTAATAAGAAGTCAGCAACAACTGTACAAAGCATAGTACCTTGATTAAGATAAAAATAGATATTGCAAAAATTCTCTTCACTTGCCTCTCTAGGTTTGATTAAACCTTTCTTTTCTTCATCTGCTATCATAGCCATTGCTAGTCTGATAGACAAATCCAACTAGATTTTAACCGTAAGACTTGAGTTCCCCCACCCCCTCTTTAATCAATTAACATGAGCAGCAAAAAAAAATATTTGTCTTTAATGCTAGCAGTCGGTTGCATAATCTCTTGTTTAACAACAATATAAGCATTGCATCCTTCCATTACTTTATCATACAACATTCAAGGGAGTAAAACAAATTCACCTAATTTTTGAAGGGCTCGGGAACAAATGTCTCAAACTTATTATTTCCCTATAATCAACTTAGGAGCTCTTCCACTTCCTATGCCTATTGAGTCTTCTAAAATTCCCCAACTCTTCCACTTCCTATGTCAGCTCTTCCACTTCTAAAGGAATTCTTCGTATTCAATTTTTTAAAAAAAAAATTCACAGTTATAATATTCATATAATATAACAATAATTAATGTTTATATATATATATATATATATATATATATATATATGTATCGATTATGAATAATTCATATATTATAATTTATAGTTTATATAATATATACTATAAAAATAATTATAATTACAAATTATAATATATATATATTAATAAATCATTTAATATAAAAATTGTAATATATATATATATGTACGTATCTATAATAATAAATCATTTAATATAACTATAACATTTATATAATTCATAATGTTATATATGTTGGATAGTATGCTCTTTTAGATTAGATTTCTGACGTAAAATCTAATATTTTAATAAAAGAATTTAATTTCAGAAATTATTTGTGAATTTACTTTTTATTTGTGCACAATTTCATTTGGAACAGACCCATTGTGTTTAAATAAGTAATTCATATGAATGGTGGTCTTTCACAGTAAGGTATGGATCATGGGTTCTTTAAACACATAAACATTTGTTCTTAACCTATTGATGAGAATGGAAATCTCATCATGTTTAGGTTATTATGTTATGAATTCCAAATGGAGAATGGCTTACCTTTAGCCAGTGAGTAGTCCACTCACTTCATGACATAAGCATATTTCGAATACGTAGAACAGGACCTGTAGTAGTGGTTTCTAAAAGTACTATATGGTAGAAACCTAAACTATTACCGTTACAGCATGGACTAATACTCTACGACTTGAGTATGAGTTTGTAGTCTGATGAAGCTGGAAGTATATGCTTTGATATACTATAGTTGAGGTTTATGGTAGAACCAATATACTTGTATATTGGGTATATGTAACTAGTTAGTTAAGACAAACTTGTACAAGATAGTTTCTACACAATATCGCCCCTTGTGGTTGTCTGAATGATCTAAAATGTCCAAGGCCCTGGGAAATATAACTTGGATGTTTACTTTAGGGTAGCTCCCTTAAAAAGCGGAAACACTCCAGGAAGTCGTGGATCATTAGACTAGAAGCCTAAGGATGGTAGATGTCATTTAGAGGGGTGTTAGTACACTTCTTCCTCTCTAAATATACGGCGATGTGTAGAGGGGTATTTTAGTCATTTCACCTGTAGGTCGGAAACTTTGCTAACGCAGCATTGTCCTTGGGGTCAATATTTCCTTATGGTGATATTAGGAAATATTTAAAATGCAAAATACAGCTATTTATATAGCATGGGTATTTTGGTCATTTTAGCAACCAAGGCGATGTGTCTTTTTGGTCCTCGGAATAGCCCGTAAGTCCTAATTAATTTTGGGTTGAGGAATTGGTCTCAGTTAAAAATGATTTATTTTATTTTATTCAAAAAGTCTAATTTATTATTAGACTGGAATAAAATAAATAAATTAATTAAATAAAAATAGAAGTTGAGAGAAATTAATTATTTGGTTTAATTGGTTAATTATTTATTCAGGGTCTAGGTCCAGTTTGAATAATTAGGAAATTAAGTTGGGTTTAAACTAGTGCGTAATTATTTATTGGGTTATTTCTATAAGCCTAAGAAATAAATAATTAAAGTTTAATTATTATGGTTCATTTGGGCTCATTAATTGTTTATTGGGTTATTTCTATTAATCCAGGAAATAAATAATTAATATTTATTATTTTGGGTCTTTTGGGTCCAAAAAAAATAATAGATATTATTTTGGCCCAATAGCTTGGACCGTAGGGTTTCTTCCAGATACGGATCAGATGAGTTTAGGGTTAAACCAAACTTATTCTCTAAATAACATTCAGGTGTTGAAATATGATATCCCGAGGGATATGTTTATCAGATGTTGGAGACCTAATTTTGGCTAACAATAAACAAGACTCTTAAAAAAAGAAAACTCTAACTCTCCCTAGCAGCTCTCTCTCTCGCGTGAGTTTCTTGGCTTTCCTCTTGTTCTTGGTGTTTTGCTAGCCTATAGCAGTAGAACCAAGTTGGGTTGAGATCACCCTTCCTCACTGTTGTGTTCACCACAGAGAAGTTGGGCAGTGGCATATTCTAAGAGCTATAAATCTTGGCGTTCATGCAAATAAGGCGAAGTAGGAGGTTAGCGGGATTTCAACCGGAAGCTTCATCGAGTGGGTAAGGCGAGGCTACTCCCGTGATTCAATCTATTCCTACACAGCCTAAGAGGCTTATAGCACGCAAATGTATGATCTTAACGCTTACGTACTGCCATTAAGACTTGTAGTTTTTTTTTTTTTCTCTCTATTTTTCCTCCCGTGAGCATGCTCCCATGTTTTTTAACCATCAATATAATTATGTATATTATAAATGTTATAGTTATATTAAATGATAGTTTTTATTATCAAGTACATTATTATGTATATATAACATTATGAATTATATAAATGTTATAGTTATATTAAATGATTTATTATTATAGATACATATATATATAAATATATATATATAATCATATTTCATTTAATATAATTATAACATTTATGTAAATCATAATGTTATATAATTATGTATATTATATAATGAGTTTAAATTATAATTTTTAATTTTTAAATTATATACTATAAAAATTATTATACTTATGTTATTGTAATGTATAGAATATAAATTATCTATTATAATTATTTGTTACAACTATATATATATATATATATATTATTCATTTAATATAACTATAAGATTCATAACAATAATTCATTGAATATAGCTATGACATTCATCTCATAATATTATTATTTTATTAATTATTCATAATTTATATGTGATAATTTATTGTTTATATGAACTTATAGGCTATAGTTTAGAAATTATATCAGATAAAAATAAGTATAATTATTTTATGATAATTCAAAGTTTGTAAAATGAAATAATTATAAATATTCATTACAAATTAATATATATAAACATTTAATAATTTTATATCATAATCATTTAAAATAATATAACATGTGTGTACATACATATATACATATATAGATATATATATATATTAAATATAATTATTGTTATTTAATATCACTGTATTTATTTAATATAACTATTAGATGTAGACGTCATTTTTGACTTATTTATCAACGCATATCACTTCAAGAACATGTTCATTTTGACATGTGTCATTGCATGGAGATTTTACTTCGACTTATATATATATATATATTTTACTTTAGTAATTTTTCTAAATAAGTCTTTTAGATAAAAGATTCATACTACTTTGTTGAAGGCATTATATAGGGTATTTCTTAATTAGATCCATGTTAGAAACAAAACTAAAAGGGGTGTAGAGTAGCACTTACCTCTTTAAAATTTTTAAAAATTTTATACTTAGTTTACAACAAACTTAAGCCTTAATCCCAAGTAACTTTAGGTCGGCTACATGAATTAATACAAGACCACGTATGGTTATTTATATGAATCTTCTCTTTCTACTTCTTTTTATCTACTGTCATACTCTCATCCAAATTTAATAGAGACATATCTCTTATAATCACCCCCATCAATATCTTCTTAGACCTGGTTCTACTTCTTTCAAATCTATCTTACCTCCATCCTTCAATTCTCCTAACAAGGGCATCTCACGGTCTTTAATGTATATGCCCAAACCATCGCAAGCAGTTTTCTCTCATCTTATTTTCAATGGATGCTACTCCCACTTTTTTCTAAATGATCTCATTCCTTATTTTAATCTTTCTAGTATGTTCACACATCCACCTTAATATATGCATCTATACTACTTTTAGTTTCTAAATATGACATAGTTTAGCTGTCTAACATTTTGTACAATATGGCAAAGCTGGTCTGACAGTTTTTTTTATAGACTTTCTCTTTAGGCTCAAAGGCTACGATCACATAAAATACAAGTTTTACTCCTCTATTTTAACAAATCAGCCTTAATTCGATGTGCAACGTTGCTATCAAATTCTCTATCTTTCTAGATATTTGCTCCCAGATATCAAAGCAGTCATTCATTAGGATATCTTTACCATCCAAAATTACACTTTGATATGTATTTCTATCAATACTGAACTTATATTCTTAGTTTTACTTGTATTGATTCTGAAACCTTTACATTCCAATGTTTATCACCACAACTCCAATTTAACATTCACACCAGCTCTAAGCTCATCAATTAAAACAATATCATCAACAAATAACATACACCATGATACAGTCTTCTGTATAGCAGAAGTCACCTTATCCATAACGGTTACGAAGAGAAAATGATTAAGTGTGAATCCCTGATGTACTCCTATAGTGTAAGGAAATTCTGCAGCCACTCTAATGCAACTTCTTACACTTGTGCATACTCCATCATATGTATCTTTAATAAGGACAATATGCTTCTCTAGTACCCCTTTCTTTACCAACACCAACCAAAGTACTTCTCTAGGCACCTTATCATATGTTTTCTCCAAATTAATAAATATCATATGTAAATTCTAATTTAAAAATTAAAAATTTTAAAAATATCTATTTAAGTTTTATCTTTCATCCCTTAACTTTTTTAAAAAAAATAATAAACATTATCCGCTAAAGTATTCTTTCCCATAGTCTGCTCCTACAACTCTAAGTTCTTAATTCTGTCATTTATTCAAGTTGGAGTTGGGTGTTAATACTCTAATTTATTTACTTTATTTTTATCATACAGTCATATGTTTGAAAGTAATTGTGACTAACTGTAGATGTTGCATTGCACAACTGGAGTAGAAAGGTAATGACACTTCTTGGTTAAGCCCGTTTGACAGTGAATCACTACAGTTGCTGTGTCTTTATGGCAACAAAAGATTTAATTTTAAAAACCACTAGGATGTAGGGGACAATTGGTTCTATATTTAGTATTTCCATTCAATTAATTTTGACAAAGTAAAACTGATCAAGTGAAATATTTTCAATTCCTTTATTGTTTAAAAAACACCCAAAAAAATTAATTTAAAAATCGCCAAGAAGTAGAGAACTAATATCACACAACCAACTGAACTTTTAATTTTGATAATTGACTCCTTATTAATCAATTCTGCTAAAATAATTAAAACAGTGTCAGATTCGGTAAGTAAAATATCAATAATGACCTTAAACATTCAAAGAATTAACAAATGTTCTTGAGTTAATTTATAAAAAGAATTAGAGCCTCAAAACTTAAAAAGAAAGAAAGAAAAACTCAAATATCTATTGTTTTACTTCTCCACACTTTTGATTGAACAGAACCCTCTCCGTGTGCGATCTATACCCTTTCATTTCCATTTCTACTCACATCTTTTAACTTTGATTTTTGTTTTTAATTTTCTTCTAGTGCTTGCAACAATAAATTGTTGTATTTCCAAAGTTGTTTGTTTTCTTTTTAATTTTTGAGAATTTAAAAAAAAATTAACCCAAGGGCATATGCTAACTTTTTAAATATTCAAAGGCATTGTAGATATTTTATTTACTTAATTTGGCACTGCTTAAATTAGTTAAATGAAATTGATCAATAGATGGCCAATAACGGAAATTGAATATCAGTGGGACTAGGGAAATTTGACCCTCTACTTGCGAGTGGTTTTTAGAATTAAATTTTCTTTTAATTTATACAATAAAAGATTTTATAAATATTTTACTTAATTAGTTTCACTCGGACGAAAAAACTAATTATAGGACCAATTGTTAGAATAAAAATGTTCATGGTAACATATAACACTACCTCCTACATGCGGGTGGATTTTGATACTAGGCTGTCAACGAAATAAAATCAAGTTTATCAGTGGGGAAAAACTTCTCCTATCATTGTTACAAATGCAGAGGTACACTAATAAGGTGGCAAAAGTCTACCCATATGAAATGAGATGTTTCTCACTTTGTGTATTTTGTAATCCAGGGGAATGCAAGTGATTCTTCAGCTCAGCAGCAACTTTCAATGATTTGTCAATTGACATAGGCCAATTTTGCCTCGGGTTAGGGTCCGGTTCGGTCCGGTCGGACTAGTGGTAAATATTCTTAACATGTTCTCATGTGTTCCTCCTCTATCAACTAGCTTAATTTTCACCCAAAAAAATAAAGATTTATACAAACAATATATAAATTGTTATAAAATTAGGGTAGTGTTAGAATAAAATCTACACACTTCACACTAAGAAAATTCTAACTATTCTTTGCACAAGAATTTCTCTCTTTCTTTTCTCTCACAATTTTCTTTAATCTTTCTTTCACAAAATAATGGTGTATTACAAGTTTAGAGCTTAGCTCTATTTATAGAACTCTAATTAGTGGAATACATCATGGCATACATCATCTTCAACTAATATTAGTGGAATACATCATGGCATACATCATCTTCAACTAATCTCAATTAGTGGTGTCTCCACTAAATGGTAGACATCTATAAAAATTTTCTAATAATTCACATAAATCCATAATTAGTAGAGCCTCCACTAATTAATAAAGATTCCAATAATTCATAACATAAATATTAATAAACAGACCAATGTCTAAAAAAAACTAAAAAAATGGAATAAAATTTTGTTCCATTATCTCTAAAAGGCGCTGACCATTTTCCCACCGCACAGTCGTAACCTCGAAACTTCACTAAGAAGAAACAAACATTGATTTTATTTGTGGTCACTTCCGTAATCAAATAGACAACTTCAACGTTATTCAAATCTTTGGTCACTTCCGTAATCAATTTGTGTTTTGACTTCATTTATTTACCAATAATCCAAAGAAACTGACAAGGCTCTGGTAAGTGACCAGAAAAGGGCGTGATTATTTATTTATTTATTTATTGTGGATAGAAAAGGGTTCTTTCGGGTATAAATGATGAGTTCCTGGAGGAATCTTTCAATATAAAACTTTTGAATAACAACCGCATTCAAGCAATGAAGAAAGCAGAGTTGGTTTTCATTCCCTCACCAGGGATGGGACACCTAGTCTCCACTGTTGAAATGGCCAAGATTCTTGTAGATCATGATGAGCAGCTCTCGATCACCGTTCTCATCATGAAATTTCCTTTTGATACCAAGATCACCAGCTACACCAAATCTTTATCAGAAGCTGCCACTCCACGGATGAAATTTGTCGACCTCGTTCAAGAAGAATCCTCTTTACCTCAGGGATTTAGAAGCAGTTTCCTGTATGAATTCATTGACTCACACAAAGGCAAGGTAAGAGATGTCCTTGCTGAAATTTCCAATTCTGAGACAAGTCAACTAGCCGGAGTCATCATAGACATGTTTTGTAGTTCCATGATTGATGTAGCCAATGAGTTTGGAGTTCCAAGCTATGTCTTTTACACCTCTGGCGCTGCAATGCTTGGCCTTGTTCTCCATTTCCAAAGCCTAAGAGATGATTTCAATGAAGATGTTACCGAATACAAAGACAAGGACATCGATTTTCCTATACCAACCTACACTAATCCCGTTCCCGCTAGGGTTCTGCCAGGAGTATTCTTTGACAAGGATGGAGGCTGCAAATTATTTCTTGATCAAGCCAAAAGATACAGAGAGACGAAGGGAATAATAATCAACACTTTCCTTGAACTAGAATCCCATGCTGTTCAAGCTCTATCCATGGATCAAAACGTCCCGCCAGTCTACACAGCAGGGCCTGTACTAAATCTTAAAAATAGAGACAACCAAGAATCTGACATGATTCTTAAATGGCTGGATGTTCAGCCCAACTCATCTGTTGTATTCCTCTGCTTTGGGAGCTTTGGGTCGTTTCCCGTTGAGCAAGTGAAGGAAATTGCCCATGCTCTTGAGAATAGTGGACACCGGTTCTTATGGTCTTTAAGAAGGCCACCACCTGAAGGCAAAATTGAACTTCCAGGAGAGTACGAAAGCTTGGAAGAAGTCTTGCCAGAAGGGTTCTTGAAGCGGACAGCAGAGACTGGAAAAGTCATCGGATGGGCGCCCCAAATGGTGCTGCTGTCACACCCGGCAGTGGGTGGCTTTGTGTCACATTGCGGGTGGAACTCAACCCTGGAAAGTGTTTGGAGTGGAGTGCCAATGGCGACTTGGCCAATCTATGCTGAGCAACAGGTGAATGCATTTGAATTGGTGAAGGATTTGGAGATGGCTGTGGAAATTAAAATGGATTATAAGAACGATTTTAGGATAAAAGTTTCAGAAATTTTGAGTGCAGATTTTATAGCAGAGAGGATTAGGTGTTTGATGGATCCTGAAAATAAAATCAGAAACAAGGTGAAGGAAATGCAGAGGAAAAGCAGGTTGGCACTCAAAGAGGGAGGATCTTCCTATTTTTCCCTTAGATGTTTTATTGATAATGCCGTTAGTGGCAAGCCAGGATTTTGATTTTGTTCCTTGAGAGCAATTTTTTTTCAATGTTTAGAAAGCTTTTATTGAAATTTACAGTAATTAGGAAAAAGAACTAAATAAATTTTTAATGAAAATTCTTCAGTGTCCACTATTTTTATTTTTGCTTTTTCTCTTAGTTAACATTTAAACCATCCTTTTAACCAAATTGAATGAGAAGGTGTATGAGAGTTATCCCCTCTGTCACCCAGTAGAACAGGAGGGAATAATGGAGGAATAACAACCAAGGAAGCTTTGTGGTGTTCGTTTCTATCAGATTATCACAATCCTTTTCACGTTGAGGCTACATTGGCAAAGGACAGACCAGAGATAAATGTGTCATGAAGCACGTGTTGTTCCTGATTTATTTGCTTTTTTCAATCCATTAAACTCTTTTATTTGCATTACTACTACTATAACTAAATAGTTAATATCATGAGAGTAGAAAGTGTACAATTTGGTGTTTTTAGTTTTGTAAAGTTTTTATGTTGTTAAATTATAAAATAAGAAATTTAATAAATACAAATACAATCTGATTATTGATCAGTAAAAAAATTCTTTACACCTTAACAAAAATTACAAAGAATATGTTTATTTCAATTATCAAGTGATCCCTACTTCTAACAGAACACCATGTTAGTGTCCTTTTGTCAAACTTCTAGAAGATCCTTGTTGGATCCAACTATCTTCATTGAACTCTCTTCAATTTCCATTGCCATAATGCGTCACTACTTTGTTTGACTCCAAGAAACCTTCCTATCAGAAATTTGTTTGCTTTGGTGAAGAAATACAAGTCCATTTGAGAAGATGATAAATTGTTGTAGTTATCAACTTGAATCGAAAGCACACTTTAACAATGAGATCCAGTTATTTTTATCAATGGCATATACTTTAGAGCACTTTCAGAATATAATCATAAATTCCCTCACTCAATTTTTCTTGACCAAATTATAAAAAATCTCTCTTAGTTGCATGTGCCTTCTCTCCTCTTTGGTCGCTTTTATAATTATCACAATAGAGTATTGATTCGTTGATAAATTAGGTATCTACGTAAGCCTTGCAGCTTCCTAAATCTTTGTAAGTCGTATAAGATCTTCCCTGACATAAATCCTAGATTCTCTGGAATTCTTTTGGACTTTAGTTTCTTAATCCAATTTAAATTATTCATGCATCAAATCTTGTCAATATTGCAGTTTCTAAAAGCGACTTCAATTTGTCAATGACTCCCGCCGAAGATACGTGTCATATGACAACCTTGACATCAACAATAGAGCACTTTCTTTCTTTATTGAATTAGGATATTGCCTAAAAGATTCTAATAAAGATCTTCTCTATCTTTATAATTCAAAGCCAAAAATATTCCATAACTTCATAGCATGATTCTCATAAAGATTTTGAATAGATCATACTAGATCTTCTCGTATATCTTCTAGAATTATTGTCGTAATTCAACTCTAATTTGTTTTGCTCAAACATTGTCAATTATAAAATTAGCAATTTCCATATCAATTACCTCCTTTTGGCATTGTTTGATTCACAACCTATATTTAGCAAGGTAGCATCTTCAATAGTCATCAAGAGTGCTTTAGCATGCAGTACTAACTACAAGATATGACAGCTATGACCATATCCAACTAAAACTCCCCTTGAATAACATCTCCTCCTAAGTACAGTAGTGTCCTTGTGCATTTTCTGACTTGCCTTGCCTGCATACGTGCTCTCCCCCCTTTTTGTAGCAAAAAAGGCCAAGCCATGATTATTAAGCAAAAAGAGCAGCAATATAATCCTCATTGTTAATCTGCTACTGAACATTGCCAATAGGCATTGTTGAAGTCACTATCTATTGTATTCTCTTGTGTGAAGGTTTAATCTATTTTTTTGTTTGACAAGATCCACAAATTCTTTTAATGTTTCTTTCCCAACTTTAGCATTCTATAGACTACACATTAAATGTTTAACATGCTATTTCCAACCATTTTATTTTTCGAGCCATCTCTAAAAGTAAATAGAGCCACCCTTTTTGAGTTTATAATTGTTAAGAAACTCATTTTTACTTGTCATGTGCTTAGAATAACTGCCGTCAAAGTACCAAACACATTCAATAATAGCTTTTGGAGAAATATGAGCAGTATGTGCTTTAAGGTCATGCTTTCTAACCTATGCAAGTTTCACTTTTGGTGCTTTACTATCTTTGTCAAACTCAGGTTTCACAACCATTCGACCATGTTGAAGGCCTTTAAACCTCTTCAAATAGTTCCTCTACCTATGACCTACAAGAGAACAAAACTTACAATAAATAAGGGGTTTTAGGTTTAGGTTTAAATTTCCTCAATTATCCCTTCATCTCAGTAACTACCAAATTCTATTTTTTGACAATAGCTTTATCGAACTTATCATAGCTAAGTTCAATTTTACCATGAAGATGTCTTCTGAAAGAAAGTACTTTATCTAATTTTGCTTTTCCAGAGTTCAGCCTCTTAATAAATTGCTCAGTATATTCCAACTTCTGATTATTGACATTCAAGCTTTCTTCACTTTGTTGGACTTCCTGTTGAAGTTTTTCGATCTCCTGTTGCTATGAACTATTCGCTCATTGAAGTTTCTGAACTTCTATTTTCAATTCCTTGTTCAACTGTGTAACTTCAAACCATGTTGAATACATCAATTCATACTTAAAAACAAGTTTGTCATGCTCCATTTTCTTATTGTCAAAGTTATCATCTATGTCAGAATCATGGCTCTCATGAATTGATTTCTTTTTTGAAAATAGAGTTGAAAGCAACAAAATTGCTCATTTGACCTTCATCTTCATCTCCATCATTATTATCATTGTCAAAATATTATAGACCTTCTTCACCATCACTTAGAGCTATGTTGTAGAATCTATTTTTCATCTTCTTCGAAGTGTTAGCACATTCTGGCTAAATATCTCCATAATCATTGCATTCTCTGCACTTAGGTCCATTCAATCTATCATTCTCCTATAAAATTTTGTTCAAACATATTTTGTTAAAATCCAAATTTCTTATTGAAAGGCTTGTTAAGCTACTTGTCCTTATGTCTTTTTTTCTTTAGCAGTTTGTTAAGATGTCTTGTTAAAAGTCTGATCTCATCATCTATGTAACACCCTGCTACTAAGTGACCCAAAAAGGGTTGAGGGTATAACTCCATCCTTAGAACTAAGGATCTTTATAACTAGGTGAAGTAAAGAAATTACAAAACGTAACTCAAAAATACATCAAATCAAAACTTATCACAAAGTCTCAGATGTAAACTTAAAGGTACAAAACCAAAATCCATGACTTAAATTATATAGCATCTAAAGGACAAACATCTCCTCAATCAAAGACAAATAAATAGGCAATGCAAACTTGAACAGCACTTATCTCTAATAGTTTCTCACCTCAAGTCTAGTACTTCCTGAAATATGATAGAGAAAATGATGTGAGAAAGAAATTCTTAGTAAATCTAGTATGTGCACATAGAACTGCTTTGAAAACCCTTTATGATGCAATTTCATAAATAGTTGACAGAAAACATTTGCAAGCCATCAATCAAGTAAACACAAAGTGGTTCTCAATTGCAATGAATCTTATGTTAAACAATTTGAATTCGGATAATTAACATAAGAATTTCTTAGTAAACCTAACCACTCGTAACATCAAAATAATATAAATTCATAATCAAGAAGTCATAAAACCCTACCTCATGACTAGTCCCTGTAAAACCTTGCATCATAGCGAAGTGGGTGATCGGCTCACTGGGGGAAAAACTCCTTCATCTTCCACCCCAAACTTACAAGTCGTCTATTTTTTGTCTTCAATCCCATCTAGACTATTGTGCTAGCACGGACTAACCTGACCTATTAGTACTGGCATCTCTTTCTAAAAGAATTTATCTCTCGAGGGTAGCCACCTACCGAAAGACTAGCCTTAACTTTCAAAGACTAGTGCTAGGAGCCTACCCTAATTGAGTACTAAAAGAATCATTTATCCAATTTAGGATGTTCTCAACAAAACCCAATCTATTAGATAATTCAAACATGATAATGTGTATTTAAGCAAAAGCTCCAAAATCTCATTTTGTTTTCAAAGAAGAATGATGATTTGTTTAGAACGACATTTAGTGCCCAAAATGCGAATTTACCATGTTTGGTTTTCAAAATAGCAATTGGAAGAATTTAACAAAATAACTTGTAAAGTTGTGCATGTTTTAACAAATGGTTATGCATGGACTTACCAAATTGGAGTCTTCTAGTAAGCCTAATCACAGTGCAGTTAGATCTAAGATCCCGACCTCACTTCTAAACGAAATTACAAATCATAATTAAAATCCTCATCTATTAACTTCCACTCATCCCCAATCAAAGTATATCAATGTACATCCACCACACACACACATATATATACATTTGTAAATATGTATATTATGTAGATACAAATAAAAAATATAGTATTTAATCATCAAATAAAGCTTGAGAAGATATTTATTTAATTTTGTTTAGTAAGTGAATATAAGCTCATGAAATAGTATAAATATTAATTTCTTAGTCACATTTAGCAGTTATCAGGAGTTGACTAAATTAATCACCTTTGTTGATTTAGCAATCAGTATTCAATAGGTAAATAGATAGTAACTAAATATACACATGATTATATATCAAAAAATAATCAAATGAAAGAAAAGGGAGTTTAATAAATAATCCAGACCAATTAATTGATAGTATATAATATATAATATTTATTTTAATATCTAACATGCAATAGTTAAGTAGACAAAGCCAAATCAATTAATTTACTAATCAATAATAATTGATATTTATTGATCAAAACATGGGTAAATAAATAGTGAATATTATTTTGGTACACTATATATATATATATATATATATAGAGAGAGAGAGAGAGAGAGAGAGAGAGGGGATATTCAACCGGTTTTCGGTTTTAAAATTCAGTTTTTTTCGATTTTTTTTTTCAAAACCAAATCAAACTGAAATTTAAAGAAAATCAATAGAACCAAACCGAAATAATAATAATTTCGGTTCGGTTCGGTTTTAAACCGAATTTGATTTTTTTTTTTTTTTTTGTAGATTCATTGACATAATATAAATTAAATTTAAACCCATACAAGTAAAGTTTAATATAAATTACAATTCAAATCTAATATAAAATGTAATATAAATTAAAGTCTAAATATTTTAAAGATTTGAGCCAAACATTTTAGTAGGAAGTTATAATCATGGATGCAAATTGCAAAGATAAAGATATTAAACTCAATTATTAATGGCTTTATTTTGGACAAAATTAAACCAAACTAAACCAAAATAATAGAAATTGAACAAAAATTTTTTAAAAAATCATAATTTATGAAAATAATTAATTAATTAACTAATAACATTTTAATATTAATTATATATTTTAAATTTTAAAAATATAATTCGATTTTTCGGTTTTTTATTTTAGAAAACCGAAAACCGAACCGAATTTCACTAAAATCGAAATTATGATCAGTTCGGTTCGATTTTTCGGTTTAAACCGAATAATGAACACCCATACATATACTTCAAGAAATCAGTCACGAAACATATAAGCAATTAGTTATGATAAATAAATAAATAATTAGTTAGGTAAATGATTCCCTAATTCAATAAAATATTGTTGATAATAATTACTTGATACTAAGGGGACAAAAATAAATAATAATAATAATTAATAAACAATTGCTAAATGGATGATAATTAATAATAAATATTTAATAAGTAACCAACAAATAACATCTAATTAAAAAATAAATAATGGACAATAATTTTGATAACAATCAATAACAATAAAAATAATATTGAATAAATAGTAGTGATAATAAGATCAAATTATTCAATAATAATAAATTAAATTCAGCATACATTTGATCTGCTCAGTGATAGTTCTTTTCATCCTTTCTACTATTCCATTCTCCTGTGGTGTTTTTGGTACTATCTTCTCTAGCCTGATCCCATGAGACTTACAATAGTTTTCAAATGGTTCTCTATACTTACCACCATTATCGGTTCGAACACACTTTAACTATATACCAATCTCCCTTTCGACCTTGCTATGAAAGTCTTTAAACACACCCAAGACTTGGTCTTTAGATTTCAAAGTAGTACACCAGACTTTTCTAGAGAAATTATCAATAAAAGTAACAAAATAAACTGCACCACTAAGAGACCTATCTTTCATATAGCAGACATCAATGTGCACCAACTCTAATGGATTTAGCTTTCTAAATGAAGGAAGTCTTTGAAAAGCAACTCTATGTTGTTTTCCATAAATACAATCAATACATGATTTAAGAGAAGTACATGTTACATTAGGGAGAAGTTCTTTGCGAATAAGTGTTTGAATTCCCTTCTCACTCATGTGCCCAAGTCGCCTATGCCAAAGATCAATAGAAGAATCTTGAATTACATTCACCTCTCCTTTTCCCAACTTGGCTTGCATTAAGTAGAGAGTATTTTGCTTCCTTCCTCTGGCAACGATTAGGTTCCCTTTGCTGAGTTTCCATTTGCCTCCATCTTGAGAACTATAGTAGCCTTCATCATCAAGCTTTCCAGTGGAAACAAGATTAAGACGAATATTAGGAACATGTCTGGCATTCCTCAAGATTAACTGACACCCAGTATCTGTATATCTAAACAAATATCACCCTTGCCAACAACTTTGCAAGAAACTTCGTTTTCCATCCTAACGTAGCCAAAGTCTCCTTCGGTGTAAGTTGAGAAGAAATGTCTATGCAGAGTGATATGATATGATGCACCTGAATCAATTATCCAATTATTGTCTTGAATGGTAATATTGATATGACCATCGTCGTAAAAAACCAATATATCATCATCAGCTGCCACTAATATTGTAGTATCTTCTTCGTCTCTCACCTTACCATTACCCTTTTTCTCAGCAAGTTCCCGTTTCAAGACTCTGCAATACTTCTTGTAGTGCCCTTTCTTTTTACAATGATAGCACTCAACATTTTTCAGTGACTCATGTCTACTCTTGGATCTGTCATTCCTATTGTACGGACCTCTACTCTTGCTTCTCCTCCTTCCTTCTTTCTTTTGCATAATCAGTGCTTGGGACTCATTAAAAGTGCCTTATGCTTTCTTCCTGATCTCCTCATCCAACACTGCCTCTTTAGCCATAGATATGGTTAAGACACCATTTGGAGCTGAATTGCTAACGGATACTATCATTGTTTCCCAGCTATCTGGTAGTGAACTAAAAAACATCATCCAAATTCAGTTTCAATGAAGCTGCCTGGTTTATCAATCCCTGAAAGGTAGTCAAATGCTCACTTATATCAGCACCATCTTTGTATCTCAACCAAGTAATATTTCTCAAATAAGAAGATTTATTCATTCCAATTTTCCGTTCAAACATTCGTTCAAGTTTTTCCCATAACACATCAGCTCTAGTCTCTTGAGCAAAGTGTTAAAATATACTTTGACCAATCTACTTTCTAATATTACCCACTATTTTTCTATGCATGCCAACCCATTTTTTATCACTCATATCAAATGGTTTACTTTTATCCCCTAGAACAGGCTCAAACAAATCTCTACAATACAAATAGTCTTCCATTCTAGACTTCCAATCTGAATAGTTTGATGTTTTCAATTTTATCATGCACCCACTATCTGAATCATTTATTTTTAATTAGCAAAAATTAGCCAACTAATCAACTAGGGCTCTGATACCACTTTGTTAGGATATAAACTGAAAAAGAGCAAAATACCATGCTTCACCCAAGTCACAATTATATCAAAGATCAAAACTATTTCCCAAGTGCCAATAAAAAACAGGAATAAACCAAATATACCAATAAAGTAACGCCAGCAGGCAAAAGAAAGCACCAAAGTAAAGAATACGATACACCAAGATTTTTAACATGAAAAACCCAAGATGGAAAAAACCACGGGACCTAATCTAGTAAAAACTTCCACTATCAACAATAATGGGTAATACAAAGCCTTCTCTGGATAACACTAGAGGCACACTAATGATATATCAATATCTTCTCCCAAAATTACAACTAAACAAGAATTGAGTTTGAAAGGATGTTACCAAAACCGAAATCTAAACCATTAGATTGTAGATCTTGTTGAGAGGATCACGTAAAACCAAATTTCGTCTCAATCGAACTCCGAATGACCATCCAAATTAAGGATCAAATCTTGAAGAAGCTCTTGAATTTCCTTACTATCCCCACCTCTGTCAACGAATTGCACCAAAATACCATCTTTCTGCTTTTGATTTTGTTAGGTTATTATTTAGTTTGTGGGCTTTGATTTTGTTTTATTTTTGTCCACCAAATGGGCTAGACATGTTTGACCCAACAAGAAATGAGGGGAAACTTCTTTGGTCTTGCTAGTATTGAGGGAGGCCAAATGGCCTTTGTGAGAGTGTGTTATTTTGTTCTATGAGAATGACCAAGGAGTGATCATATGAGATGTGAGGGTTTTGTTTTTCTGGTTCCAGTATGTCTAGATGGAGTGACCCTAGCTTTGCTAAGTGGTTATGGTTTTGCTGCTGATTGGGAAAAGCTCAGCCGACATCAGGGGCGGACCTACATATAAGGGCCCCAAGAATTTTTAAAAAATTATATACATATGTGTGTATAATATATATTTAAAATTTAAAATAAATTGGCCTCTCCAAACATATAAAATTAATTTTACAATAATGTAATAGTAAAAAAAAATTATTGATTATGAGACTTTATTGAAGGTGAAATGATACAATTAAAAATGCAATTTGATTATTTTCATATATGGTATGAATTCTTAATTTTAAAAAGTTATCTACTATATTTGAATTGTGTTAATGGATAATCAAGATAATGAAGTTTAAAATTTATATATATTATAAAGTAACCGTTGTTCCTACCTTTTCAATTTCTACAGTTACTATGAAATAATTTTTTTTTCAATTATGAATATGGTAAAAATCAAACTTCAAAGTAAGATGAAAAACGATTTTTTTTTCCAGATTTTTTAATAGTATATATTAAAAAAATGTAAAAAAAAATTGATGAGGAAGACATCAATTGACCCCACAATAAGTTAGTTCTGGGTCCGCCCCTGACCGACACCTTGCTAATGTGTTGTGTGAGTTTCATGCAAAAAGGACGAAAACGAAAAGAATGGTGATTGCGAGAATTCTGATTCGCAGTTCCCTTAAAAAAAAAAATTATGCCTTGCTTAATTAAAGAAAATTTACATCCTTGGTTTTGATCTCTATTTTTGGTCTATTTTAAATAAGGAAAGGAGGTTGGGTATGGTCAAGAGCTGACCGAAATCAAGGATGTTCAACCATATACTTGGCTAGAATTCATGAGCTCTAATAGGAAGGGATTCCCAATTTTTTTTTTTAATTCAAATCCTAACTCCGTTGTGAGTTACGTGGACTTTGTTTTACAGTGTTCATTGCCAGTCTCAAGCCCCGGATAAGGAGGAGAGTCGCGGAAAAACTTGTGACGACCAGCGTAAATTATAATCGCATTCATGACATGAACCAATCGATTAACTTCATGGGGTGTTCCCTACTCAGCAATGCACTGCACTTCCTAAACCTGGATATAGTAATAAATATGTGAGGATTGTTAGGTCGTTATCCGAAAGAAATGCACTATGTCAGTCCCCGGATACGGTATTAAATATGCAAGAATGTAGGTAAAAAAGATAGTCCGTAATGATAATATCCGTCTAGCTTCATGAAATATAAGATCTTTGACCGGTAGATTGACAGAATTAGTTCAAGTTATGCAGAGAAGAAAGATTAGCATTTTGTGTCTTCAGGAAACCTAATGGGTAGGTGGGAAAGCGAGAGTAGTATCACATTGGGGTTATAAGCTTTAGTATTCAGGTAGAGTTAGGAATAGAAACGGCGTCGGGATTATTATTGACTATAAGTTTATTGATGATGTGGTTAAAGTATAGAGGAAGAATAATAGGATTTTGAGCATCAAGATCATGATTGACGGCGAGATTACTATTGTTATTAGTACATATGCACCATAAGTGGGACTTAATGATTCGGTTAGGTAATAGTTTTAGAATAATTTAGATGAGATTGTATAGAGTATACCGTGTGCAGAGAAACTTTTCATTGGTGGTGATCTAACCAGACATGTGGTACTGATCAGAGTGGGTTTGAAAGTGTTCATGGAGATCAGAGTTTCAAAGTTAGAAATGAAGCAAGAACTACTATTCTTAATTTTGTCTTGGCCTATGATTTGACTATAGTAAATACTTGGTTTAAAAAGATAAATTTTCACTTGGTGACTTTTAGAAGGGGGTTAAATATCAGTCAAATAGACTTCTTTATTATGAGGCGTAGGTTTCATAGTAGTTGTATGGATTGTAAAATTATTCCAGGCGAGAGTGTAGTTACACAACACATGTTGTTGGTCATCGATTTTAATTTTAGGAAAAAGGGTAAGCAGTAGAATAATTGGGTTGACCCTAGAATTAAGTGGTGGAAGCTACAGAAGAATGCAAGAACAGCCATTGTCAATAAGGTAGTTCAGGCGGATGACTGATCTTTTGATATAGATTCGGATACAGATATTATGTGGAGAAAGATGGCTCAATGTATTAGGATAGTAGCTAAGGAAGTACTTAGTGAATCTAAAGGAAGAGTACCATTAAACAAGGACGTGTTGTGGTGGAACAACGAAATAAAAAAAGTCGTAAGGAGTAAAAGAGAGTGTTATAGAAATTTAGGAAAGTGCAGAAGTGATGAAAATTTTGAGAAATATAAGGTTGCGAGAAGAAAAACTAAAGAAGTTGTTAGAAAAGCAAGATCCACAATTTATAAGGATTTATATAATAAGTTGGATACTAAAGATGGGGAGAAGAATATATATAGAATGTCGTGTTTTAGGGAGAAGAATACGAGAGATATTGGTGTGGTGAAATTTGTGAATGATGACAACCACAGAATTTTGGTTAAAGACGAAGAAATCAAGGAGAGATGGAGGTCCAATTTTGATAAGTTATTTAACGGGAGTCAAGTTCAAATTCAGAGAGTGGGTAGCCTTGCGATTTCGAACGAAGAGGTTAATCGTGCATGTATTCGTCGTATTCAGAAGCATAAAGTCCGAGAAGCCCTTAAAAGGATGAGACCAAAAAAGACAGTGGGACCAAATGGTATACCGATTAAGGTTTGGAAGTGTTTAGATGAGATAGTGTTAGCCCTAAGGGTTTTCTTCTATGTTTTGATTTACGACAAACGTTGATATGGACTAACTTGTCAATTTATTATGGTAGGACATGTTTGACCTTTATTCTTCAAAAGTCTTCAGATAAGAATTGTTGGCAACTCCTTCATCGCTGATTTCAAAATTAGAAGATCAAAATGAGAAAATTAAAGTATGAGGAGTTATATATCAAGGAAGCTCTTTATGAAGAATGTTAGACTATGAAGTATAATTAAGGTATATTTACTAATTCCTATATCTTCTTATCTCTTGATTCATTTGACTTTACCTTGAAGCTTCAAAGGAGATGTTTTCGAAGTTTTTGAAATTCACAGAATTTTGGATGGAACAGTTTGAATCCAAAAAGTTCATCCAAAATAATGTAAACTAGGTTGAAAAGTTTCTGTCTAGATTGTGCCATTTTTGGACTTACCTTTTGGATGCATCTCCATCCAAAACCCAAGTCCAAAATACAGATGAGTTTAAACAGAAAAATTTATAACCGTTTTTTTTATGACCTCTACTTTTTGGCTCTATAAATAGCCCTTAAAGCAAAATCAGACATAAGATTTTTGAAACATCTATCTTAGAAACACTATTGCTCAATATCTTTCAAAACTCTCATTTTATCTAGCTTCAAAGTGAGTTTATTATGTATCAAAGATAAAAATATTTGTGCCTTGTATCCGAGAGAACATCTGCTCAAGTAAGTGAGCTTATCTCTTTTCTATTGATATTCAAATCTCTGTTGTAATACAAGGTTGTGGTGTAAAAACCATAGGGGTGAACCTTGTGTTGATTTATGTTCAAAGTTGTGTGGTAAAACCTATTGGGGTAATCCTTGTTTTGTGATTGTGTCAAGGTTGAGTGGTAAAATCTATTGGGATGATCCTTGTTTTGTGGTTGTATCAAGGTTGTGGAGTAAAACCTAGTGAGGTGATCCTTGATGTGTTTGCGTAACTGAGAGGTTGTGAAAAACCTAGTGTGGTGATCCTCTCTTGTATGAGAAACAATTTCATTAAGTATGTTTAATGAAATAAGGTTGAAAATCCTTAATTGTGAGGCTTAAGGTAATAGACGTATATCATTATTGATCGAATCACTATACATCTCTCATCTCATTTTATTCAAATGTTCATGTACTGTTTTTTATGTTCTTTCACTATCTAAATATGGATAAACATCTACGAGTGTTTGGATAGCTTTTTATGCATTTATAAAGTCCAAGTATCTTGGTGATCATCCTTATTCAGCGTTTTAAACAAATCGGAAAAATTATTTTTGCTTGCCAAAAACCTTATTCATCCCCCCCTGTAAGGTTTTTCAAATAGGTATTACGTGGTTGATAAGTCTGTTCAATGAGATATATAAAACTAATAAGATGCCTACAAAGTGGAGGAAGAGTACTCTGATTCCTCTATACAAGAATAAAGAGAATGTTCAAGATTGTGTCAATTACCGTGGGATTAAACTCATGAGTCATACTATGAAGCTTTGGGAGAGAGTGATTGAATAGAGATTAAGGGACATTATACAAATTTCATATAATCAAATTGATTTTATGCATGGGCGTTTCACTATGGAGGCAATCCATTTATTACAACAGATGATTGAATATTATAAGGAAATAAAGAAATATTTACATATAGTATTTATTGATATGGAAAAAACCTATGACAAGGTGCCTAGAGAAGTAATTTGGTAGGTACTGGACAAGAAAGGTCTCTCGCTAAAATATATTACCCTCATTAAAGATATATATGAGGGAGCATTTACAAGTGTAAGGAGTTGTGTCGGAGTGATTGCAAAATTTTCTATTACTGTCGGGGTGCATCAAGAATCAGCGCTTAGTCATTTCCTCTTTGTAGCTGTTATGGACAAGTTGACTTGCACTATGCAGGAGGTTGTGCCATGGTGTATATTTTTTGCTGATGATATTATATTGATTGATGAGACTAGAGTCGGTGTAAATGCTAAATTGGAGTTGTGGTGACAGACATTAGAATCCAAGAGCTTCAGAATTAGTAAGAGTAAAACTAAGTATATGGAATGCAAATTCAGTAATAGCAGAAATATAACTCAGAGTGTAACTTTGAATAGTAGAGATATACCGGTAGGTAATTGCTTCCGATATCTAAGATCTATTAGTTAGAAAGATGGAGAGTTTGATGGCAACGTTGCACACCGAGTTACGGCGGGTTGGTTGAAATGGAAGAGTGCGACAAGTATTCTATGTGATCGTAATATACCATTGAATCTAAAAGAAAAGTCCTATAAAATAGCCGTCAAACTTACTTTGCTATATAACACAGAATGTTAGACAGCTAAAAGGTGTCATATTTACAAAATAAAAGTAGTTGAGATGCGTATGCTATGATAGATGTGTGAATATACTAAAAAGGATAGAGTCAGAAATGAGATCATTAGGGAAAAGGTAGGAGTGGCATCTATTGAGGAGAAGCTAAAAGAAAGCCGATTGCATTGGTTTGGACATATACAGAGAAGATTGAGGGATACGCTTGTTAGGAGGATTGAGGAAGGAATGCAGGATAGGTTAGATAGAGGTAGAGGCAGGCCTAAAACGATATGGATAGAAGTGATTAAGAAAGATATACCTTTGTTAGATTTAGATGAAACTATGACGATCGATAGAAGGAAATGGAAAAAGAAAATTCATGTGGATAACCACACGTAACTTGATATTAGTTTATATAACCGATCTCAAATTTTTTGGGACTAAGACTTAGTTTGTTATTATTATTGTTGTTTTGAATTCAAATCCTTAGAAGAAAAAGGAAGGTTGCGACTGTTTGGAAAAAGAAATAAATTCTAGTTTTGGTAATGAAATAATGCTCTATTGATTTGGCCCCCAAATTTTAGATGATTGAAGAAGAATTAGGAAAGAAAGAAAAGGAAAGGGGAATATTCATTCTCCTAAGAATTTCCATTCCCGAATCCTTTAAGAACGGAAATATAATCTAGCTTAGTGTAAGATTTACCACCAATCTTCTTACCGGATTTTGAAGAGAAATAAAGGAGAATTAAATCGTTATGGCGGGTCATTATAGGATTAAAGGAATGATTATAAAGATTGAGATATAAATATTCATAGTATTTTCAAGAAGAGGAACATTGACCAAACTTGGATGGAATATTCTCACCTCTGAAATGGAAATGGCAACTGGTATGGGTGTTGGCTTGGCCAAGAAGGAAACAAAAGAAAATAAATAAGACTTAATACCATTCATTTCTCCTTTGTTTTTAACTGAGACTTAAAGCTCTTCTCAAAAGGTTTGCCAAGATCATCTAGTTGCATCTTTAACGAGACTTAAAGTTCTTTGCCAAGATCATCTAGTTGCATCTTTAACGAGACTTAAAGTTCTTCTCAAAAGGTTTGCCAAGATCATCTAGTTGCATCTTTAACGCATCCTTGCATTTCTCAATAGCAACAATTTTAGTATGAAATTTTAATAAATCTTAATGTCTTACGAATAAACTTTTCTTCAAAATATTATTTTCCAATTTGAAACGCTTGATTTAAATGTCTCTAAATTTATTACCAAAAATAGCAACAATTTTGTATTTAACTATCCTTAGTTCTTCAAACTACGTTGTCAATATCTACAACTGTGTTGTCAATATCTGCAAGTTTGACATTGCACAACAACATTTTACACTTTTATTGACTTTTTTTTTTTTGTTGGTCACTGTAGAGGATTTTTTTTTTTTTTTTTTTTGTGAGAATTAGCCTATTTGGATACATAAAAAGAGAGTCATCTAAAGTTATATCAGGAAAAATCTCTAACATTTATAAATGTAAAAAATAAATGTTACTATAAGAACCTATACTAACATATATAGATGTGTTTATAAATTCCTTTTATGACATTTATTAGTGTAATAGTAAAGTTAAAGTAGACAAAATATTTAAATCTTTTTTAATACATGATAGTGTCACATTATAAAGCTATAGTGACATATAAATACATTAAAATTTATTTTATTTATGATATTTTCTAATGTTAATAATTACTTCAAATATAACATAAAAAATGCCAAAATAGTTATTGTTTGCTGATACTTAATTAAGAAAATATCTACTTTAATGTGACAAATCTTTATATAAATAATCATACATTCTCCAATACTTGTGTGTGATATACTATTCCTAATATGATGACATTTGTTTATGTCTTCTTTTTCTAATATCCGTAAGTTATAAATGTCAGTATATTTCGAATATTGTAACAATTTAATGTAAAGAAAATATTCATAAATTTTCATTTAAGTTCAATCCACTACAAAAATACATTTATTACTAAATATACTGAACTCAAATAAATAAATATCCAAGGTAATAGTACTTACAATATAAAATATCCTAAATTTATTAATTTCTATAAATTTGCAAAAAACCTATAAACTAATACTTCACAGTTAACTACTTCACACAATTTAAAAAATAATTAATTAATATCTTAAATACATACAACTTTGTTTATACATTTCAAAAATACTTTTAAATTTAATGTTCTCCACAACTATTTTCTTGTTTTGTTTACTCAACTTTCTCTCTAAAGTTATTACACTTTTATTTTTCAAAACTATTTAATACAAGAATATAGTAGTAAAATTAACATTAATAGCACCTAAATTTTTTTAATGTGACAGATAAAAAGAGATACTAAAACTTTTCAATTGTAACAGATAAATAAAGACGGAGAGAATATAACTTATAGTAATTGTAGACTAACTTATATATATATATATATATATATATATTATGACACATGACACTCTTCTGCATTAACACTTAACATTATGAATTTAAGATTTTTTTAGAATTTTTTTTTTCCTAGTAAAGAAATTTTAAGAGATTTTTTTTTTTAATATTAGAATTATCTAGATAAAAGTAATCAGAGTTATCTAAATTCAATTCAAATATGATAGAATTAATCAGAGTTATCTGAATTCAATAAATTCAGATTTTTTAGGCTTGCTTCTCTTATTTAACAAGACATCTTTCTAAAGACTTAGCTGAATAACCTATAGCAAAGTTAATTTTCGGTATCCCCCTCTCCACTCTAAGTCAACTACTGCATACCCATTTGTCTTCTCCTGACTGTCATCCTGCTTCTCCTTACTGTCATCCTGCATGCCGACGACAACACCCTAGCCGTCGCAACTGTCGACGCCACCAGAGTCTCATCAGAGAATTCAATCGGTGTGGACAGAGACTTTATGTGCACAAAATGAGTTGGTACGCTTATATGTGCACAAAATTCTGAAAGTGATAGAACCTTTGTTGATTTATGAAGATTATTATACCTGTGTTGAAAACAAGGAAATTATCTCCAATCTCAACAAGGCTGCTGATATAATAGAGACGGATTACATCCATAGAATGTATTTTTCCAGACTAATGAGTTTTTGGGCAATAGTCAAAGACATTTTAGAATACTTACAGCCTCATCAATCGCAAACGACACCTCAAATTACATAGCAACAGCGCCAATCTTTTTGCCCGAAAGGCCCTGGCTACTGGTGCTTTGTAATCTTATGACTTTTGATTGCATCATGACTTGAAAGGCTAAATTTGTTCATATGCAAATTAATGACAACTGGATTTGCCTTTGTTCAATGACACTCTACAGAACATGCGTTATTCATACTTATTTGTAGCATTTAAAACTAAACATCTAATACGGTGAATCAAGTTTCACGTAGGACACATGTTAATTTACAAAATGAGAGTCAAGAACACAACAAAAGTATAATCACCAAAAGCATTACATATGTGCAAAAGATAACATCTGGCTTGTATTAGAATGAGCAACCCTACTGCTAGCAACTTATTTGGCAGAATAACCATGTTACTAATACACTATATACCCAGGCAACGAAGCATGATGCCTTGGCAGAGGAGTACTATTTTCACCTTTATCATAGTTTTCCTCCAGACGTGCGAACTGTATCTTGAACAAATCAAACCCCCTAAAATAACAGTGAACCAAACCGTAGATGGTATTTAGTAGTCCCTCCGTTCCAACAAAATTGACCTACCTACTATTTGGATTATTCTAAAAAATTTGACACTTTCCTTAAAAGAAAAATTTTTACTATACAATTTATTATAAAATAATCAATATACCCCACATATATTATTTTGATATACTTAAATTTAACATAAAATATTGTGAGACCCACATATTTCTTATTTTTATTATACTTTATTATATTACATTATTATTATATTTTAATTTTTACTTTTGTATAAAATATCGTACTAAGTCAAACACTGTCAACTTTAATGGGACAGAGGGAGTAATATAAAAGCGGAAAAAATTTCAAGCATACAGAAATGAAGATAAAGAAGACTGGGTGAGTATTTAATTTGAAACAAAAATTCTATGTATGTACAATTTTAAAAAAATAAATATATTCCTCCCGTGCATCCCACAAACAACAACCTAATACTAAATGAAAGGAACAACATTTCCTTGTGCACTTTGTTAAAACAAAACAGAAAGTGGCCCAAAGAAACTAGCACATGGATCAGAAATTTTCAATTCTACTAAGAGAACAAGCAAATTACAGGCAGGCACATAATATCCTAACTGGGTAAACCAGGTGTGATGTTAGTTTTGACGCAAAAATGCTCAAGCTGCAAAATAAATATGTCTCGCACTCACAAATTGCAAACAAGTGGATTCACAAATACTAAGAAATATAACATACTGACTCCACAAGATGTTCTCACTTCCTTCTTCACTCTCCAATTTACCATTACGAAGGTGATGCCAATTTCTACCTATCTTAACCTAAAAAAAGAGGGGTGGGTGTGGGGGGGGGGGGGGGGAGAAGAGAACAATGAACCATGTATTTTGCTCTTCTTGTACCTCTCATCAGCATAAAGTTGTAAAACTGCCAAATCCATGTGGAGAAAATTTTGACAAATCTACGTTTGATAGCTAGCATCGTAAATTTTCATTATGCTCATAGACATCAGTAAACTAACATCACAAACTTCGGAAAAGAACCTGCCACCCCAATTTCCCTGGGGCATCACGAAACAATATTACTAACAATTTGCAGGGCAAGTTTCATGCTGACAGAGGCACAGAAAATAAATATAGGATGAGGCTATAAACATATTAAGATACAGATTACACGTCTATAACATTTGCATTTTGGATCAAGGAAAATGGTTGATGTGAGAGTACCCATATCATTATACATCTGATAACCAAATAGGGTAAAGCAGGAGAGTTACAGTAACTTTCTTACATGCAGCACACAATCCATTCTTGTATTTTGTGTGTCACAAAGTTGCAGGATTTCGTGGTACACGTTAAATTCCAAAGACCATATGCAATATGCCACACAAAGGTTGCAGCCTACTTTTAATTAAACTTCTGAACACTTAACTAATTTGATTAGACACATAACAAGCAATTAATCCTGTTTTCTTAAACCCCAACATTCCTTCACAGAGATTTCTAACATAATTTTCCCACCATTCAAAGAATACACGAGCAAGGAAAAGAGAAAGCTGAGAAACAGAGGTTATACAAAAATCTTTTGAGGAAACAAAGTAATGGAACCAGAATTCAAAGGAAAGGGATTAGCAAAACAGCAAAATTTTTTTAACTTAAAACTAGTCAGGTGGAACTATTCCACACCTCCCATTAATAGTTAATCTATAGTTTTACAAGTTAATTCACTAACTTTATGACTTACAATTTGGCTGCACGTTATCAAACGCATTTTCATAAAATCTATTGTTATTCAATCCATAGACACAATTTTTTGTTGAGTTTCTTGACTTTTGCATTAGAAATGTAATACTTCTACCGCATAAAGTTCTTTACTACTTTGCAGAAATGTGGGGGAAAAAAAACAATTGCTGAAAACAGAGGTAGATAGATGTCACTTTTTAGCAGAGATTTTTAGATATGAAGCTTCTGGTTACTCTACTGCTTGGAAGCACTAGTTAGAAGAGATCTTTTATACATCAATCAGATCAAGAGCAGTACCAGATATTAATGGTGATAGGTCGGAAGAATTGGACAAGCACTGAGTTTCTAATACATAAATGCATATAGCCCATCTTCTAATTTCAGCACTTCACATAGCTACCTTAAGCACAAGAGATATATATATATATATATATATATATATATATATATATATATATATCATGGACATGAAAAATAGAAACAATACTAGAATGACAATTAAACAAAAGGAACCAAGTGACAAATGAATCAATCATAATGGATATACTGATCATATATACATTGAATGCCAAAATCATATATGCAAAATATCTAAGTAAAGAAGTGTTTCTGGAGAAGTATTTCTGGATGTAAGTGCTAGTCTATCCAAAATATGGCATATTCGGTCATGATACACTTCATCTCAAGGAGGGAATTTTTCTTCCTCTTAAAAAGAGCTGCTTAACATGTTCTTTCAAATCTCAACTCTTTATGGACACTGGAAATGAAGTAAAAAGAAAAATAGTCCGTATTCCCTCAAAGAACCCACCCAGAGATCTCTGTTGTCAGAATGCACCAATGAGTTTTGCCATTTCTGCTCAGGATTCCCATTTTCTTTTTCATTTTTTTTTCCTGTGCTCAACCACTAAACATTCTCCAATTCGAATCTTGGACCAAAGGAAGCCCTTAATGCTGTTGAAAAGAGCCATAACCAAAATAGATAAGTGATCACAAGCTAGCTGCTGACTCGAGTGCTCTTAATTCTGATGCCAATCGGAGACTAAACCATTTCTAAACCTAAACGAGACCAAGTTCACAGTTTCAGTCACTTAATCAAGGCAATATCTTGAGGGTATATTGGTCTTATATCTACCTAAAGCACAAGAAATTTGGGATTTTTCCACTACAATCAATACATACATATATATCATGGATTCGGAATGGAAATAGTACCGGAATGACAATTATATACAAAACGAATCAAGTGACGAATGAATCGATCATAATGGATATACTGATCATATATACATTGAATGCCAAAGTCATATGTGCAAAATATCCAAGTAAAGAAGTGTTTCTTGAGAAGCATTTCTGGATGTCTGTGCTAGTCTATGGAAAATATGGCAGTCTGTTTCAATTAAACATTAGGAGCTAAATTTCAATTAAACATAGTCTAATTCACTGTATTTCTTATTCATTCTAGATTCTTTAGTTCGTTGGGACTAACTATTGTTTCTACCAGTACGGATTTTATTTTTTTGAAAAACGAATTAAACTGGAAGGTTTATTTTTTCATTCTAGAATGAAAAAAAATATTGTTTGCTGACAATTTGCAGAGGTATTCTTCATGTACGTTGCATGTGCTTATCAACTGTTTAGTTGAAACTTCATTTAAATGCAGAAAATTGAATCAAAGATACATAAAGACCATTAATGCTATTTCTTGATTATCAAGCAGGCAAATTCAGGGGACATTAAACAACACTGATGAATCATTTAGATATTTCAGACATATAATTCAGATACACAAGCACAATACTCATTCCAATATTTCATAAAAAAGATGATGATCTGGAGTTGTTATTCAAATTATGCAGGTGCAAAAACTGTAATCATCATGGCAAAAGGAAACAGAATGTTTAGCATTCCTACAAGTACCTCAACTCAGGATTGCTTCAATAATTCGTTGCAACCAAATATCTGCGTAAAATGTCAATGAAAAAGACCAGTATCACAATCAGAACCAAAATCTCAGATAGCACTGTGGAAACAAAGATTGGTGAAACTTTGAATCTGATTTTGCTACTGATTGCATCAAAGATTAAGAAAAGAGGCTATGGTGAATAGCCAAATGAAAAGACAAACAAAAATGGCTATTATGGTCAGGAGAAAACTAGAGAAACAAAAACATGGAAAATTTTATTGATTTCTTTTTTTTTTTGGGGAAAAAAAAAACCTAAGACTATGCTCTTGAAAATATTGAAAATGTAATAAGCAACCATATAAAAGAGAAGACTAACATATTTTCCCAATTTTTGAATCCTTTTCTGAAGTTCAGCACTCAATTGATTGTTTTCCTCTACCTGCAAATGGTAAATTCAGCAACTTCTCTCAAAAAAATAACAGAACCAGTCAACAGAGGTACTATCACTTTTAAGTAATGGGCATATCGTCTAGCACACAATTTATTGGCTACTAAAGGGAAAACGCTTAACCATCAATTCTAGGAGCAGGCCTTTTGTAGTAAAAGCAAAATACTACAAAATTTGCTTTAACTACAAAAGGACATTATCATCTATCAAACAAAATAATGAATTAACAAACTGTATACATACAATTGAAGGGAACAAGCTTCTAAGAGAAACATATAACGAAAGAAACACTAATAATTGAGGTAAACACTCATCACTACAGGAAGAAGGCAGAGCTAGTGTAGGCCAAACACAAGAAAAACGCTCTGGAACAAATTACCAAAGAAACACTCATCACTATAGGAAGAAGGCAGACTCTTTCCCTGAAAAGCAAAAAGCTTTTAGTCATATTATATTAGTTGACCCCTGCCACTAATAATTGAGGTAAATTTCCTTAAAAGCAATGAAAAGAACTGGTTGCCCGTTAAACAATGGAATTGAAAGATTTTCTGTTGCCCTAGGAGTCTATTTTCAGATGCACAAACTGGAAGAGATTGAAGAAGACCATAATCTTTCACATTTCAAAAAATTCTATAATTCCAGAACACTCGTTTCTAAACCTTTTTGCAGATTGGTACATTCATTGAAAATCAAGGATTATGTTCTTGATTTATAATATGCTGCAGCCAAAGCCCAAGTGAAATGTCCATTTAATACTTTAACAACCAAGTTTTGTTGTATATGCCCACATAGTCCTTACCATATGCATGCAGAAAATTCGAAAGAACTTGAAATTCGAATAGCCAATAAACTTAAAGCTCAAGCATTCCAAATAATCAACTGCCTAAAAAATCATCCTCAACTATACTGTTCAATAACCCCTAGCCTTGAAAATTCAAATATTTAACACAATTAAGAGTTAATCCCAACATGGATAATGCAGGAACCTTACAACCATTAAAGGGAAAAATTAAATTATTAAAAAAAAATGTTGATTAGTAGTGGTCTCCGCACCTTCAACTACCACACAGCAAAAGCAACAGAGCTAAAAAAAGCTTTTGTCCTGCGGTAAATTAAAATAGAGGGACAGAACAAACAAGAGAAAGGGAACAAAATTTCCATACTTCTCCAAAGATTAACAAAGGAAGACTAATCAAGACAACCTTAAAAAGGTAAGAATCTGCAATTCTATCACAATGTCAATTATGCTCAATAGGTGGGGCAAGCGGAATCAAGGGGGAAAGGAAGCACACAAACAATAACTCCAAATCTCAAGCTTCTCAAACAAAATATATATGAGTCATTGAAAAAGAGAATTGAGAACCAAAACCTTGAAAAGTAGGTGATTTTGATGATGACGAAACCCTAGAGACAAAACTGGTATGGGAGTATAGAGAAATAGTTGAATCAGGAGAAGTAGAATACGAGGATGAGAACGATGAGGCCAAGAACAAGGAGAGCCGGCGAAGTGAACAATGTGATGTTGATTAACAGAGAAGGAAATGCCAGCGAAGTTGGGAAACAAAAGGGGAAGGAAAGAAATTTGGTGCGAAAAAATTTTGCGCATCTGATTTTAGCGCCTTTCATTTCTTCTCCAAAATAAGAACATGCTTAAACATTTATAGGGGGAAAATATTATATTTAAGTAATAGATATATTACCATATATAATAAATGTTATTCTCTCCCTCCCTTTTATCTATTCCGTTTTATCTGTCCATTTTAATTGATTTATAAATTTTTTAAAAAATAAAAATTCTCAATTAATTAATCAACATTTCTTATTTTACCCTCAAAAAAATTTCTCTTTATTAAGGAGTAATCAAATTCTAAAACTTTATGTATTGTAAGCATATTTAATTTATTTTTATTTCTCATTATAAGTGTATAAGTATTTAGTATATTAAAAAGTGGTATTTGTAAAAAAATAATAATTAATATAATCTTAATTTGCTGATATGACAGATAAATTGAGACAAAACTCTTAATTAAAATGGACAGATAAAAGATGATAGAATGAATATTATATATATATATATATATATATATATATGTATGTATGTATGTATGTATTGTTACACTTAATTTTAGATTGTTATGAAAGTACAACATTTAGTTATATTTGCAATATGGGTTAAAGTAAATGTCATAATAATTATTTATTAAAATTCACAAAAATGTGTCACAAAAATATTTTTTGTCGTAGCGCCTTACAATGCTTATTCCTACAAACACTATTTGTAAGTTTTCCTAGCATCTTTAGCAGCTCTACATGTTAAAATCAATTTGAATTCCTTAGCGCCAATAGTAGAAAAATTATATTCAATACTTTAGCATTAACATTACCAATATGACATTCAACATTAGTCCATAAATCTATAGGTTTCTCTTCTTCCACAGTGGTACTTGTCGTGGATGTCATAGGGGGTTTCCATCATTTGACAAGAACTTTCTAAGTAGTGGTATCAAGTGTTTTGATAAAGATCTCCATTCTAGTTGTTCAATGAGTATAATTCAACCCTCCAGTGATAGAATCACTGGTCCAAGCATGATTTTTCAAACGCCTTCCAAGATCTTACCTGTTAAGTTAATAGTGCCTTAAGATGGTGAATCACTCCGATACTAGTTGTATGATTTGATCTATCAATCTCTTGTGATTTTATGAAACTTTTCTATTATAGTTATGTTAATTTGATAGATTATAAAATAAGAAGTTTAACAAATACGATAAATTATTAATGTAATTTGACTATTAACAAGTCTATATCTGCAGGTCCAGGATAGTAAAAAGACATGCAAAACTTTAACAAAGATTACAAGGAATACATTTATCCCAATCACGTCCAAGTGCTCCCTAGTGGACTCTAACACAACACCACGCTAGTGTTCTTTTGTCAAATTTTCAAAAGACCTATATTAGACCCACCTGCCTCGATTGAACTCTCTTCAATTTTCATTGCTATGATATAGTGAAACTTCATTTGACTCCAAGAAGCCTTCCCACCAGAAAGGTATTTGCTTTGAAGAAGAACTAAATTGATTCAAGGCCCTTCAAGAAGATGATAAATTATTATAACTATCAACTTGAATCGGAAGTACACTTTAATAATGAGATCCAGTCAACTTCATCAATCGCGTATGTTTTAGAGTACTCTCATAATATAGTCATGAATCCCCTCACTCTATTTCTCTCAACCAAACTATTAAGGATCTCTCTTAGTTGCGTGTGTTTTCTCTCTTCTTTGGCCATTTTTACAAATATTACAATAGAGTGTTAGATTCCTTATCAATTTAGGAATTTGCTTAAGCATTGCAGCTTCCTAAATCTTTACAAGTCTAATCTCACTTGGATTCTATATCTTTATGAATAAATCCTTATAATATCTTCTTTGATATAAATCTTAGATTCCCTAGAATTGTTCTAAGTCTCAGTTTGTCATTCAAATTTTAGATTATTCACGCATCAAACCTTGCAAATATTGTAGATTCTAAAAATAATTTCACTTTATGAAGGATTTGAAAATACTTGTTAGACAACAACTTTGACAACAATAATAAAGCACTTTATTTCCCTATTAAATTAGGATATTGCCTAAAACATATCTTACTTATATATAATTAAACAGGTTAAGACAAAAAGAACAAAATTCTGTTATCTAAAAATTGCAAATTTTAAAATTTTCCTCCCTTTGCAAATATCCACCATAAATTATTCAAACAGTGAATCATCAAAATTCCAAATGTATGAATTTTTTTTAATAATAACCCACACAAAAAATATACTCAAACACGAAACCAAAATTTCTGTACTAGCAAAATATCTATGGCATTTGAGATTTTGGATTTTTGCCAAAGAAGGAATAAGGAAAAAAAAACACTTATTGGTTTTTCTTGTTTCCTAAAGAAATAAAGCTACGGTGCTTTTTCCTTAAAAAAAAACGCTGGCCACCTTTTTCCATGTATATCAAATATATATGTATTCCACCCTACTAGGAAATAATAGTCAACCTCTCCAAGTTTCCTAAACCTTTTAGGGAACAATTATATTTCCTTTTTTTTTTTTTGTCCAATTATGGGCTTTAAAATTTTAGAAATTGTAATTAGGCTCTTGAATTATAATAAATTTATAATTTAATCACAATCATTTTGTAATTGTAAATTTAACCTCAAAATAATTATAATCAATTTATAATTAGCTCGTAATTTTATTTCTTCTCATTTATTAAATTTATAATATCATTATATAATATCTTAAGTATCAATTTTTCTATTGTGTGTGACCTATTAGAATTTCTAGTCTATTGGTAGTAAAATATGAATTAATTCTAATCATTATTGAATTAATAATCCTTAATAATTAGAATTAACTCATTAATTTTAATTAAGATTAATTTATTAAATTTTCAATTAATAAACTCATATTTAACAAATCGTGAGAAATACCTAACAATGCACTATGCCACCAAAAGTCCAGAAAGTCAAGTAATTTGATATGAACATTTCAATAGTAAAATATCATTGTAATAAACTCCTTTCATCATACTATATCTTATTCAATTTGAAGTATGGAATTAGTGCCAACTTCTTCTGAAATATAATTAATTATAACCCGAATTTTATTAGTACTTGTTCCAGAATCAATTATTCAACATGTGTATTATTTGAAACAAATTCCAATATATAGCTGCCTTGGCCAAGGAATTATTGAATAATAATTCTCTATAAGTGGCTATGAGATATACGGCCCCTACTATTAGAAGTGATGAATCCTTAATTGACCATTTCAACTACTTCTATTTACTTTACATTGTATTCAATATCTATCTTATAGGTGTCCCTTGATAAAACTTTAAAGATTAGAATTAAAGTATAACGCTCAGCAAATAAAGCATCTTGAAGATCTTAAATCTAAAGATACTTGTGCATTTACTATAGTAAGATTCTATCATTGGTACTAAATAGTTATCTATGTAATTATCTCAGAGTTAAGTTATCTAAAATACTTGTTCATGTAACAGTCATCCACGTATTAGCTTTGAGTATCACAATACCCATAGATGTAAGAACCACTGCTTGATCCAATCAAGAAGTCTAACACGTGATAGTCTTGGTGTATTAATGATATCCCGTCTCAATAATACTAGGACTAGGCATGGTTTAAGCATAAATATTATATAGTGCAATAGGAATCTCACATCATAATCTTTGCCACAATTTCCTTAACACTGTAGATTGTACTAGGGACATTATCTATCCGTTTTACCCGTATACACATATGAAATAAAGAAATTGAAAGATAAAGAATGGCTTTTATTGAATAAATGTACAAAATACATTGTACAAATGATAGCTTCTAGGGTATAATACTAAAAATCTCCTACTTGCAATAGACCTAATCATTCATGTATCGAATACCAAATAACTGAACATGACCATCATGTTTCTTTTGGGATAATGCCTTTGTGAGTGAATCAACTATGTTCTGATTAGTGGAAACTCTCTCTATCTTTACATCTTTCCTATCAATGATTTCTCTGATCAAGTGATAGCACCTAAGTGTATGCTTGGACCGTTGATGGGATCATGGTTCTTTTACTTGTGTAATGACTCCATTATTATCATTATATAAGGGTATTAGATTAACAATGATAGATGCCACTCTTAATTCTGTTATGAACTTCTTGATCCAAACCGCCTCCTTAGCTACTTCAGAAGCCACTATATACTCAACTTCAGTGGTTGACTTGGCAGTTGTGTTTTGTTTAGAATTTTTCTAAGTGCTCCATCGCTAAAAGTGAATATATAGCTAGATTGAGATTTGTAATTATCCCTATCAAATTAGAAATTGGCATCAGTATACCCTTTGACTTGTAAATCACCCTCTCTATATACTAAGAATACATCCTTAGTTCTTCTTAAGTATTTAAGGATATTTTTAATAGCTACCTAATGACTTTCTCCAGGTTCAAATTGGTATCTGCTCGTCAAGCTAAGAGCACAAGATACATCGGATATAGCATACATGATAGAATCGATTATCAAAGCATATGGTATTCTACTCATGTGATCCGCTTTATCTTGTGTTTGAGGATACATATATTTTGAAAGGCTTACCTTATAGGTCATGGTTAAGAATCCCCTTTTGGATTGATCCATGCTAAACATCTTTAACACTTTGTCTATATATGTAGACTATACAAGACCAAGTAACCTCTTTGATCTATCTTTATAGATCTTTATTTCAAGAATATAAGTTGTTTCTCCAAGGTCTTTCATGGAGAATTTCTTTAATAATTATATCTTGACTGATTGAAGAGTAGAGATATCATTTTCTATTAGCAATATGTCATGTATATATAGCAATAAGAAAATAATTGTACACCCACTAACCTTCTTATACACACAAAGCTCAATTATGTTTTGTATGAAATTAAATTCTTTAATTGTTTCATTAAAATGGATGTTCCAACTCCTAGAAACCTGCTTAAGTCCATAAATGTATCTTTGTAGCTTACATACCTTAGTGTGATATTTGGATATGAAACCTTCAGGTTGTGTTATATATACTTTCTCAGTTAAATTTCTATTTAGGAAAGCTGTTTTCATATCTCTCTATCAAATCTCATAATCATAATAAGTGGCAAGTGTTATGAGTATTCTTATGGATTTCAACATTGCTACAGGTGAAAATGTTTTGTCACAGTCAATACCTTATTATCGACGATAACCTTTTGCAACCAATCAGTTTTTTATAGGTAATTACTTTATCATCCATGTCGATTTTTTTTTTTTTTCCTTAAAAACCCATTTGCACTTTGTGAGTTTTATCCCTTGAGGTAGGTCAACTAAAGTCCAAACTTGGTTGTTATACATGGAATCCATTTCTGAGTTCATGGCTTCAAGTTATTTGTCAGAATCTAAACTTTTGAGAACTTTCCTGTAAGTGATAGGCTCAACTTCTTCTATAAGCGATACGTCATTGTGGTCACCTATGAGAAATTCAAATATTTTAAGTGTCGTATGTATCCTGCTTGACTTACGAGATTCTTGTGTATTTAAAGGTTCGTCTATTCTTTCAATAGACTCGGGATCATCTAGTTGATCATTGCTTGTTTATTCTTCTTGAACTTCATTAAGTTCAATTTTATTCCCACTATCTCCCTTAAGTATGAATTCTTTCTCTAAGAAAATAGTATGCTTAAAAATAAACACCTTGTTTTCGAAAGGAAGATAAAAATAATATTCATGAGATTCTTTTGAATATCCAAAAGACAAACACTTATTAGACTTATTATTTAATTTGTCTGATATTGTCATCTTCATATAAGCAGAACATTCCTAAACTCTCAAGTAAGTTAATTTTGATTTTTTACTAAAAAATAACTCATATGGGGTAGTATCAGCCATTTTTTATAAAATTTTGTTTAAAATATAAATAATAGTTTCCAGTGTATATCCCCAAAACATTTTGGGAAAGTCTGCAAAAACCATCATGGTTTGAACCATATTTAATAAAGTTTGATTTCTTATTTTAGATAGACCATTATGTTGAGGTGTATGCGGTGGAGTCTATTAAGAATATATCACATTATCTTTAAGATAATTTTAAAACTTTTGGCTTAAGTATTCACATTTTTTTTATCGGATCTTAAAATTTTAATATTTTGACCAAGTTATTTCTGTACTTTATTCCTGAATTCTTTGAACTTGTTAAAGACCTCATAATCGTATTTCATTAAATACAAATATCTATATCGGGAATGATCATCAATAAAGGTTCCAAAGGTTTGATAACCCACTCTTGCTCGTACTGTCATTGGTCCACATACATCAGTATATATTAGTTCTAATAATTACTTAGTTCTTCTCCTTTCTTAGAAAAGCATATTTTAGTCATTTTACCAAGCAAACATGATTCACATGTATCATATGATTTATAATTAAATAATCCTAAGTCACTAAACTTGTAACTTAAAAATGCAATTCTCGTTTACATAGCCTAAACGATAGTGCCATAAGTAAGATGTGTTTGTGTTATTTTTTCTTAGTTTCTTATTGTTTATGTTGAGAACTTAATTTTTCATGTTTAGAATATACAAACCATTCATTGAAGTTGTTATACTATAATGGATATCATTTAATGAAAAAGAATAACTTTTATTCTTAAAAATTCAATGAAAACTATCCAAGTCTAAACAAGCAACTGAGATAATGTTCTTTAACAAAACTGGAATATAATAACACTTTGTAAGTTTTAGATTCAATCCAAAAGGCAAGTGTAGATAATAAGTCCCCACAACAAGTGTAACAACCTTATTCCATTTGTAGCACGTAGGTCTACATCACATTTCTCTAACTTCCTATTGCTCTTTAGTCCCTGTAAACTATTACACAAATGAGATCCATATCCGGTATCCAATAGCCATACATTATTATTAAAAGTAGTATTGATTTCAATCATAAATATACTAGGAGTAGAAGTAAAAGTACTTGCAAGCTTCTTCTTCTTCTTCTTTTTCTTAACAGTCTCCAGATAGCTTTTGCAGTTGCACTTCTAATGATCCATTTTACAACAATGGTGAAAGAGTCCTTTGATAGCTGCCTTATTCTTTTTCACACCACCTTTAGGCTTGGTTGGATTCTTTTTCTTCTTCTTTGAAGAAGAATTAACCAACAAGACTGTATTTTTTTTTTTTTTCATAGAAGACTCCACAGTCTTGAGAAGATTGATCAACTTAGGTACAATGGTCTCAATCTTATTCATATAGTAATTAATCACAAATTATGAAAAACTAATTGGCAAAGATTGAAGAATTGAGTCTATACTTAATTTTTGATCCATTGTGAACTTAAGTGATCTAAGCTTCTCGATTAATCCCATCATTTTTAGTCCATAAGTGGCCACATAATTACCTTCTATCATCTTAGAATGGAATAACTGCTTAGATATCTCATATCTCTCTATTCTAACCTTCTTATCAAAAGGCTCTCTTAGATGAAAAATAATAGTATGAGTATTAATATGCTCATGTTGTTTCTGAAGTTCAGTAGTCAATGATGCTAGCATGATACAAGATGTTGTGTCACTATCCTCTTGATACTTCTTGTGGACTTCATACTCTTCAACAGGAGCATTATCAGTTGGAGGTGATGGAGTAGGAACATCTAACACATAGAACAACCTTTCTAATTTGAGAATGAATTCTCAAATTTTTATACCAGTCCAAGAAGTTTGATTCGATAAGTTTGTTTATTTCCAAAATGCTATATAAGTTCAAATTTGTTATCATGATGTAAATGACCTAGATGAAAGATAAGAAATATTAAAGTATGTATATGTATATGAAATGTATTTAATTAGATTTTTAATTAAATGTGTATTTATTCCACTATTTTACTCAAATCAATAGTCCCCACTATTGATTCGAAAAAGGTCATTGGAAGCTCTCTTAGCGGACCAGTATCCAAATTCTTTAAGAATAACTTTGGGGATACCCAACAAATCATTCTTAAGTTTAATAGTGGATATCCAATACCAATTATATCAAATGCAACTATCGGTACATTGAATGATTAACATATTTTAATATTAAAGAATTTAGTACTACCCTAACTTAGCATCTTATACTCTTTATTGTTTAGGCATGCCCAATTAAGATAAAGATATTAGTCAAATCTAATCCACTAATCCAGAATCAAATTTCATAACCTAAACATACTCGATGTCAAGTAGGCAGTGGATTTTCTAATTTTTTAGCGGACTTTGGCAGTTTCTAATTAGATTTGCTAGATATCAATTTGGACATGAACAAGGACTCTTCTGGATAGTTTTTGGCAATAAAAAGCTCTATATAACCATTGGAGAAGAAGCATAATAGGAGATAATCAATATTGTTATATATAATATCAAGATCAATTGTAATTGAGAGGGTGAGTTGAGTGTTCTCGGAAAGAAAGGATCGTTGTTTCAAGGAGAGAATTTCAAGAGGAGAAGGAGGATAGCTTGTCTATGAGTTCCTTTTCTATTTCTTTTGTTTTCTTTCTTTGAGCAAAATTCAGGACCAGTTAGCAAGTGTAAATTAGTCTTTACGTGTGAAGGTGAACCAACATAATAATAGTAGTAATAATATGAGAATTATGAGAGATATTGCTAGGCCAGCTATTTTGGGAACAGATTTATATATTGCTAGGCCTAGGGTTGAAGCCAATAACTTTGAAATTAAGCCTAATATTATTCATACAATCCAACAAAGGGTGCAACTTAATGGCTTTTCGGAGAAAGATCCTAATGCCCATATAACAAGTTTTCTAGAAATTTGTGACCTTTTTAATATAAATGGAGTTTCCAAAGATGTCATAAAATTAAAGCTCTTTCCTTTTTCTCTCAAGAATAAGGCCAAGTCTTGGTTGAAATCACTACCAGAAGGATCCATCACCACTTATAATGGTCTTACTGAAAAATCTTTAGTCAAACATTTTCCCCCAACTAGGATAGCTAAACTTATAATAGATATATTCACATTTCAACAAATAAAGTCTGAGAGTTTATGATTTTTTGGAAATGTGGAAGGAAATGTTAAGGAAGTTTTGTCTTCATGGTCCTAGAATTGGGAGTGAAAATACAAACCTTTCATAGTGGGTTAAATTTTATCTCACAATAACTGATAAATGCTTCAATTGGAGGGACAACAAGCACCAAAACCTATGAAGAATTATGTGATTTAGTTGAAAATATTGCAATAAACAACCACTCTTGAGGAAATCTAAGGCATAGAGCTTGTGTTTAAGATATTCATAAGGTTAATGCTATAGCTGCCTTGGAAGCTAAAGTTGAGGCACTTAATCAGAAATTGGAGCGATTGGTTGTAGCCTTTCCTCAAGGTCAAGTAATGAGTATGACTTATGATTTTCGTGAAGGAGGGTATCCCAATCATTAGTGCCAAAGTATGGGGTCAACTTAAGAATCATCTACTGATTTAGTTGCTTATTTGGGCAATGGACATCAAGATAATTATATATATGGAAACACCTATAACTCAAGCTGGAGGAACTACCCTAATTTCTCCGGCAAAAATCTAGGACAACCTAAGCTAACACAGTAACAAAATTTTTAACCCAATGGAGTCCAAGGATCCTAACCTTCCTACCCTATAATATTCTACCTTCAAATCCACCTAAGTTTTCATTCAAGGAATTGGTAAACAAGTTGATAAGTTCTATGGCTTTATACTTTCAAGGGATAGAATCATCTATGAGGAATCAAGAGACCTCGATTCATAACTTAGAGAATCAAATTGACCAATTTGCTAAATTTATCAGGGAACACCAAGCTACATCTTTGCCTGGAAACATTGAAAACAATCCATGAGAACATGCTCATGGAAAGAGAAGAAGTTTTACTTATTTTCTGTTATCATTTATTTGGGACAATTTTTAATTTTTGCATTATATTGGTGTTTTTCATATTTTTGTGCTAATTTATTTTAATTCTTGCCATTTGAATTTATTTTTATTTTATATATTTAGTAATTAATAAAAAATAAAGATAGATTAATAATTGACAGAAAGTTTTTGTGCCTAAATAGAAAGGCCTGGCACAAGTTAGTCAACCTGACCTAGTGTCGGCCCATAATAAGAAACTTTTTCACATTCTAGAAAAAAACCCATGCTAGCTCAGGTCAAGGACCTAGCCCCTACTCCTATCAGGATTTAGAGCCTGAACAGCCACTGCGGCTGTTCATTCTTACCAAAATCACAATTTTTCTTCTTTTCTCCTTGTTCCCAATGCTAGTTCTCCCTACCCAACCCCCCTATCGGGCCATCTTCAAACATCAAAAGCAACATTTTTGGAGCCAAGTCTTCATTTTTAACCTTTTTTTTTTCTTTCTTATAGATTAAAATCCTCAATAAAATCCCCATTGTTTTTGAAATCCCACCTTCTAATTTTCCAAAATTTCTTGCTTTTCTACTTAAAGACTAACAAGTTTGGTGCCCATAGTATAGAGAACATTGTGTTGTGGTTGTTTTTTCAAGTTTATGGTAGAATTTCTTCCTCTAATTTCTTGATTTTTTAATTGTTTTTCTTTGAGACATTTTATTTTGGGCTTGATGATTCTTTTTGAGGTTGATAAATGTTCAATGAGTTCGATCAGTGCTACTTAATTAGTTTTGATATTATTGAACTTGTTTTGGTGAAAAGTGTAATTTTTGGATCTTTGGGATATTATGCTATATGTGATGAATTTTTGAGGCATTCATCTTTAATTTGTCATACTCATATATTACACTGTTAAGCATTTTGATGAATTGTGATGAATACATGCTTCATTATCGACTTCATATCCATTTGTGATGGACTTATTGCATATTGGAAATTTCATTTTTGTAGGTGAATGGGATTAATAAAGATGGATAGGAATTATTGTGTTTGATTGGCTTTGTTGAGTTGTTTATGGCTTGATATTGGGTTGACGATTGGTGGTGGAGTTGTGTTGAGGAGAGCTAAGTTTTTGAAAGTTGGGTAGTGATTAATTTTGTTTAAATTCATCTTATTTAGTTGAGACTTTAACCCTTTAATCTTGTGATTTGAACTACGCTCCAAAATCATGCCTAGGACTGAGGGATAGGACAACCATCTAAAAATGATAGAGCCTTTTCTTCTAGTACCCCCTATCTATTTCTGAGCTAACTTTATTACACCCTACATATTTTCTTCTCCACAATAAGGTCATTGTGGAGAAAATTTTTAAGCCTTCTTTGGATCATTCTTTACATTTATCAGAGATATTTAGGAAGTGTGGATGGGACCCTATGATTACTTTGAGGGGTAACTATTGTCCAACTTTGGTGAAAGAGTTCTTTCCAAATAGGAAACGAAGAAGTTTAATTTGAGGACTATTGAGACCAAGGTAAAGGAAGTTGATATTGAACTTAATAGACATAGGCTAATTACTATTTTGGGAGCGAATGATGATAGTCCTTGTGTAGAAGTGGACCACTACAACAAAGAGATAACAAATGAGCTGGACTGGGACTTTTACGATGCTTATAAAAGTTTAGGTTGTCTAGGAGGATAGTGCTTGGTTCCTTTGTTATTTCAACTAATGATCTTGCATCCTAGCTAGTTGAGAGCTCTAGTGTAAATCTTTTGTCTTTAATATCTTTTCTTGAGCTAGTAGTTTCAATGAAGCTAAGGTTATTGATATGTATATCATTTCCAAGATGCTTCATAACTAGCCAATCCTTATTACTCTATTGATTATCACTTCTATGAAGGATGTTGTGGCTTCTAACTTATCTTCCAAGGTATATGTTTTTCCTTTGGTTATAATGTAAATTTTAAATGCTTTTGGAGTTGTACTATTGGAGAAATCACTAGATGACTATCTCGCAAGATATTGTTTTGAAGCAAACATTGAGTAACTCTGGATATAGGTACAATGATTGAGAGATGAGGTGAATGAAGCCATTTGAGGTGTTTTTTCTTAGTATGCCTAAGCCTTTACCTGAGGATGAGCCTGAGACTCCTATGCCTACCCAACATGTTGGTAGTAGTTCCATTTCTTGAACTACTTTTGAGATTGAGATGCGTGCACAATTGAGCAGATAAGCTTTACATTGACCAATCAAAATGAGATGATAGGTCAGCCAATGCAAGCTAAGTAGATGTAGCTATTGATTTTGGAGAATTTGAGGAAGAGACAAGAGGAACATGAAGCTCAATACATATATGGTTCTTGGGTTAGATAAGATGATGTTGCTGATGGTATTAACTAATCATGACATTTTTGGCAATTGCATCATTCCTTAGACTATTTATTCAGAATTTTATCTTTAGTTTCTTATATTTTTCCCTTTTCTTTTTATATGTTTTAATGTCTTTTATATCATTTTAGTTTATTTACTTAGATGTTATTTTCTTTTATGCTTTTATGGTGTGTTTTCTTTTTTTGTAGGATCTTGGAAATTCTCTATTAAAATGTAATGATCCTATCTTGATCTAATAGAAGGGTTTATTTATTTTTGTTAGAGTTCAATGCACGGGGAGTATCACTTTTTCTTTCTCTATTTATCTTTTGAGTCCTTTGGCTATACTTTCTTACTTTTCTTTTAAGCCAATGAGGACTTTGTGCAATTTAAGTATAGGGAAGGGATTAGCGTATTCTTGCCAAGGATCTTTATGATGGTCAAATATTGAAGCATTGTTTAATTTTAATAATAAACTGGATGAAGTTGATGCAATATAGGAATCTAGGATATCTAGTACAATATGTTAGATCTTATAAGCATTGAAATATATACTAAAGTTTTGATGATACAATTATGTGTATGAGAGTGTGTTATTGAGAGATTTGTTTATTTGACATATGAGTCGATTTCTTTGATGATTGGATTTATCTTGAGTAATGCATGATTTACTATAGATCAAGAATGTGATTTTAATCTTATACTATAATTGATGGAGTTTGTTATTATAGGAAGCTTTATTTGGTGTAAACTTTTGCTATGGAATGTTTGAGTTGATTGAGGTATCATAGAGGTTATGTTAATTGTAAGTTGATGGATGATGCATGATTGAAGGTAGTGGTATTTATATGAGTATATTTTCATATATGCTTTGGTAACTGAATAGAATAATTGTCACTGAGGTTTTGTACTCTTTGATAGATAGTGTTGGATTTTTTCATCAAGAGATAAACCAGTGATTTGAGTTGTTGAGTGAACAAGATCAAGTAAATCTTTTCTATAAACTTTTTATTAAATGATGCTTAATTTTGCAAGTTAGTACTACTTGAAATATTTTGCCAATGGATTTCATTCATTTGGTATCCAAACAAAGATGAACACTTTTCTTACGAACTAAATGATATTTTAGATAAAAATACTCAAAATAAAATATTAAATTTCTTCAATGACGATTTTAAATAAGAACTCCTACTTATTTGTGATTTCATGTAATACCTCTCTCTGAAGAGTTATTTATTTCATAAGGTATTTAATGCATGAGTTAATTTCCAAAGATAAGTATAATAATAATGGAGGGAGATAGGATAATGAGATTTTTTTTAAGAGCTTATTACATTAGTAAATATTGTGGGCCTTGGATATTACACAAAATAGTATCATCATCATCATCATCATCATCATCATCATCATCATCATCATCATCATCATCATCATTATTATTATTATTATATTATTATTATATATAGAAAAATAGGAGGAGAGAGAAAATGATGTAAAAGTAGCTTATATGATCCACAATAGTTAATGAAGATGGCCCATATTAGTTGATAATTTTGACTATGTATAGACTTCATTTCATCATACTTTAACCAAGCTTTGACCTTCTTTGACCATAAGACCATTGAAGATTAAGGGAATTCTTGCATGTTCTACTAATTTCTAATATGTTCCACTAGCTTCTATTAGTTTCTCTAAGGTTCCATAAGCTTCTACAGGGAACCAGACATGCCAAGTCATCTTCCAAGGAATTCTAAGGTGTTCTAGAATTATTAAGTTAGAAGGGAAACACTATATATATATATAAGAAGAAAAGGAGAAAGAACAAGAAGAGAAGAAAACTGAGAAGAAAGGAAAGGAAAAGATGAAGAAAGAAAGAGAAATCGGAGAGGAGAAGAAAAAGGAATGAGAGAGAGAAATAAAAGAAAAGTGAACGAAAAGAAGAAAGAAATTGAGAGAAGAGACAAGGAAGGAAACCGGAAGAAAAGAAAGAAAATGAGAGAAGAAAAAGGAAAGAAAACCAAGAAAAAAAGAGGGAAAGGAAAAAAAGAAAGAAGGAAACACTTCTAAGCTTAGTTTTGCTTCAATAAATAGGTAAGGTTCCTCTTCATGGATTAAAGTTAAGCTATGCAAATTTGAGATTTATTATGATGTGATTTCATACTTTAAGATTCGAATTTTGGGAAGAAAATAAAATAGAAACTGTGTTGTTGTTGTTGAAATGTGACCGGTTGGTTGAAGAGAAGTAATGGTGATATTTTATGGCTTGTATGATGTACTTTAAAGTGTTTAAATGATGAATATTAGTTAAAGAAAGGAAGAAGGAATTTATGGGAAGGAATATTGTGAAGCTATTTATTATGCAAATAAATGAAGTAACTATTTGTTAGAAATTTGTGAGTACTTCTTATGTTGAAATGACTGTGATTAGGAATGATTAAACTTAAACATATTTTGGAATATTTGGTAAGGTTTGGAATAGGTTTTGTGGTATTTTGATGGCTAGAAATAATTTGATATCAATAAACCTAAAATTGTCATTTAGAAAATAATAATATTCAATTTTGATCTAGTTGAGAAGATGGAATGGTTTAGAAGTTTAGGAAGTGCTGTGAGCCATGGCTAATCACAACACCATAATTGAGATGATAAATGAGGTTTTGGAAGGTTTAGATGGTATATGCTATGTAGAAGAATCGAGAGATATGACTTGAGCAAATTGTGAACATAATCAGGAATTCTATTTTGCTCATAAGCTCACTATGTTTATTTGTAAATTAAACTATAAGAAACGGCCAATTATTCTAGAACCCCATGAGTAGGGCTTTGTAGCTAATTGTCTTAGGAATGTTTTGGGACCAATTTGACATGATTTAGAGCTATGAGTAGAAATTTATGAAAGAAACATCGAAGGCTACTATTGCTGAAATTCTGGTTTGCCTGAGTGTAAGACATAAATTGTTTAACACATTTTGTTCCGAGAACCAATTGTGACAGTTAAGAACCGAATGTATTTCAAGTCATGGATATTAAGAAGAAAATAGCATGAATTTTGATGAGTGTTTGTAACTTATTTAGACCCACCAAAGCAAACTCCATAGTTAAGCTAAAGGAAAAGAATAGGTTTATTTTGAATCTTTTGTTATGCAGTGAAGTTAGACACTTGTGCACCTTGGGTGATATAATGCATTGTTTCCTTCTAGTGTTATACAACCCTTGATTATTAAAGCATCAAACAACGTTTGAGAAAATAACCCATTATTGTAGGTGATCTGGCCTAGGAAAACTTTAATCTTCGAGCAGTAAATATATTAGCTCTTGCTTAATAAGGTGAGTCCCCCAACTTTCTAAACCTTATTGTTGCTAAGTGTCTTTTTATTACAAAGCTAAATGTTTGTCATTATATGTGGACATGAATATTTTATCCAAGTGACTTGAAACTTTTATGCTTTATGTAAGTCCCTTGGTTTTTATTTCCTGTTTTAGCTAGTAGTTTTCTAAAATACTAGAATACGAGAATGTTTATTTATTGGTTTTATGAATTGTGGATATTCTAATTTCCTCTGTTTTACAAATACCACATTAGCTAGTGTTTTTTAAAATATTTGCATAAGAGCATTTTATTTAATAGTCTTATGAATCATGGACATTGTGAGTCCCCTGACTTTTCAAACCATATTTTAGCTAAGTGCTTTTCCCGTTATATTTGGATATAACCATTTTATCCAATGTGAGTTCCCTGATTTCCAAATTCTACTTTGCTAGTTATTTTTTCGTTAAAATTTACACATGAAGATTTTGTTCAAAATGATTCCATTTACTCAAAACTTCATTTTGGACTAATTGCTTTACCAATTATTTATTGAGAATATTTCATGAATCATGTTTTCAAACTCCATTTTAGCTAAGTGTTTTTATATTATATTAAGGCACGAATCTTTTGTTTTAATACCATTGACCCTTTTATGGATCTCATGAAATCTTTTCTTGATAAAAGCTTGAGCATATTTTCACTATTTGTTAAAGCCATGTTTTATAACATTTTCTTCATGTATTACATAGCATGACAAGTTATAGAAAAATGGGATAATAAACATTTTCCATCACTTGAACAAGAACATGTGTATCGTGTGGACGTTGAATATTTAGTAAGATCTTTTCTTCATGTATTAGCCTACGTTAAAGATAGATAATCCAAAGTAACTTGATCAGTTTTGGGATTTGTCTTACTCAGAACAGAGCGACAGGACACTGGGATCAACTAATTCGTAGCGTAAGCACTAACCCTAGCATGAATAATGATTATTTTACAAGCGTGTCGATGAGTGGAATTTATTGAGTTCCTCTTACACAAATTATAGGCTTGCATGCCTTATCTCATGAAATCTTGAGATTTTTCTAATTAATGCATGAGTTCATTCTTGTATTTTCTACATGAAGTCAAGTCCTTGTTATGTGTTTACATTTTTGTTACAACAAGTTCAAATATACTATCTTGCCTACAGTTTGGCATGTTAATATTTCAAACTATTTTCAATGAAAAACATTAGCACACACGAGATTTATTGAGCTTTACGCTCACATATGTGTTACTTCTTCTTTAAAAATTTTAGAGACTGAAGTGTAACGGTAGACTCTCGGAGGCTCATGCTACTTCTTTGATGTATGTAAAGGCTTAGTTGCAATTCTTATATATGTAGTAGATTTATTCTCTTTTAGATATTTGTAACAAATGTTGGATACTATGTATCTTTTATGTTCAATACAAGAATGCATAGTTTTATTTTAAGTTATAATCTTTACAAAAACCTCTTGTCTCTGGGAGATCAGATAGAGGAACATCCCATTATATAAAAGCCCACTACAATTTAAAAATATGGGGTGTTACATTGCATACCTAAGCTGATAATTGTTGAATTTGTTTGAGAATATCCCTAAACAGAGATAGAAAACATTAAGTACTCAATAAAGGTAGTTTACTAGTACTAGTTTTTGAAGGTTATGGCTAGTCTTCTGATAGAAGGCTACTTCAAGAGATTTCAAGAGATGAACTCTTTCCGAATAAGGGGCTACTACTAGTGAGTCCATCTAATCTATGCTAGTAACTCAGTTCAGGTAGGACTATTATCCGGGGTTCGACAATCAATAAGTTTTAGTGGTAGATGAAGAAGCATTCTTACCCATTGGGCTGATTACCCTCATAATGCCTTGTCATGATGCAGGATTTCATGACAACCAACAGGATTATGATGTAGGATTTCATAGGCTGCCTGTTTCGAAGAAAATAGTAGTTCTATTTTGCTGGAAAAATATTTCTTAGCTTTTATAATAATGACATGATTAACTAAATTAAGTAAAAACATGCAATTAAGCCACTCAATGACCTTGAGTTTTTTATGTAATGACTTACAAATATTTCTCTTAGTATTTACTTAAATTTTCATTATAAAAGAATTTTAAGTTTCGAGAGTGCACACAAGGCTTATTGGGAAGTAATTCTAACATATTCTGAATCATGTTTTCTAAGGAGTTCCAGTATTAACAAGGTTGCAAGTCTTTAAGAGTTTGAAGAATTAGTTATGTTTTATGTATTTCTTGCTGAATATGTTTATTTTTAACTTTATCTTTTTAGACTGTATGTAAGTATTGGGATCTTTGTAATAAGTTTTAATTATTTTGTTGAGTTTTATTTGTACCTAGTTATAAAGACATGGTTTTTGGATGGAGCAAGGTCCCCCTTCCTTTTTCGGAGTACAAAGGTAGTTGAGGTGTTACATTTTTAAATCATGGTTTTTAAGGAGATCAGACATTGAGTAGGGTGGAAGTTTAGATGCTTGAGAGCTTTGTGTCTGCTTTATTTGTATAACAACTTATTTAACTTTTATTATATTTAAGACGATATATAACTTTTGAGGCCTTGTAATATGTTTTGTGTATTTTCTTTAAATTTTCAATTGTGCTTAGTTATAAAGACCCCTGATTCAACGGACAGTGTGACATCCCTAATCCATTTTAGGTTACGTAGGTAGTAAGGGTGTTATATCTCCTGAAACTTAAACTTAGCTCCAACTTCTATACTTATCGACTTTAAGAATGTTTTCAAATAGACCTTGCCTAGAGAAATTTATAAACATAAGGACTTACAATCATATTTTGAAAATATTTCCATATTATCATAATCACAAATATTTTAACAGACACGAGGATTTATCATTTTTTTCAAAGATAATTCAAATATAAAATATTTTCAGGAATGCTAATACTTATATCAATCATAAAGTATTTTTCATGAATGCTCATGTAGGGACTTATATTTTTCCAAAACAATTCATTCAAAAAACTTTTTATGAAATGCAAGGGCTTACCTTGATCCAATCAAAATTAACAAGTCCTAAGTCAATTTCCTTACTCTTGTCCCTCGATTTCCACCACTTCTATCATTTAAATAATTTCAATATCAACTCCTAAATCAACTCTCTGAAAAGAGTAATTCAATTCCAATTTCAATTCCTACTCGACTATATCAACACTTATACACTTAACTCATAATTCTGAATCACATAATCTTAAACACCATTCAACATAAGTATCTCCATATAAGAACCATATTATACATGAAAATATCAATCAGTCTCAACAATTCAACTATTATAACCATTCAAACTATCACATAACATATAAAGAGTTTTCTTCATGCAATTTAGTATTCAATGGTAAGTGCATTTCTAACCAAATTCCAGCAAACGTGCACTTCAATTTAACCATCAAAATATCCTTAAACTTTCCAAAACATTCACAAACATCATAGGACAAATTTAGATTGGTATATATTTGTTTTCTAGCAAAATCTCCGACAATATATAACACTAACACTTTCAGGAAATTATGTTTTATTATGTAAAATAATGTAGTAAATGAAATGATTATTTGACCAAAAAAATGAAACTATTTTTCTTCAAACTTTGCAGAGATATATATATATATATATATATATATATATATATATTAAAAGTTAAAGTAAAAATCCGCTCAAAATTGTGTATAAATTATGGTTATTTTAAAGCCTAAAAATAGTGTGACGATAATAAAATTTTGATAGCTTTTGAACAACTGATTTCAATTTTTTTGGGGGCTATTAATCCACAATGGGTTTTATAGTAACTCTTTTCTAAAAATGTCTTCTAACATCAATGTTCCATGTCATAAAAGACATAAATCCAATTCAACCAAATGATTACATTTTCAAGCCCTGAAAATGAGAGGTTGAACATAGAATTTTTCCAGTGAACGGAGAAAATTTCCAATAAATATAAAGTTACATTCTTTACAAAACTTTCATGTCAAACCAACTTCATATAACTCCAAAGACATCCTATGAACTCAAAATAACAAGCCTTTTCGCAAAGCTCATGAAATTGCATGCTTAATTGTATCAGAAATTCATGATAAAAACAAACACATCAATAGTCTTCCATTTTGCATGGCAATTATAATAACTTAAAAAACTTCCCAATTCTCCTAAATTCAACATATAACAATATATCTACATAGCATAAAAAGCATGTAATTAAAAGTTCCATAAATCCCCATCAAATAATAATAAACACGGTATTATTTTAGGTTACAAAATTTCCAAGCAAGCTACATAATTTCAATCAACATAGGAAGGGGTAGAAATGAAGTTCTTTGGATTGCCTCTAGAAGAATCTTGATGAAGGACCTTGAAACCCATAAGAAAAGCTTTGATATTCAATATTTAGGGTTAGGGTTCTTAGTTTAGAAAGAGAAAATCAAAGGGAGAAGAGAGAACTTTTAACCAAGGCTTAGAGAGAGAGAGAGAGAGAGAGAGAAAGAGAGAGAGAGAAATGATTTTTATTTAAGGGAAAGCAAGCTGGCCGATTCTAGAAGATAAGTCGGCTTTAGAGTTTCCTTAGTTGCAAGAAAATTGAATGGCTAAGATCAATTTTTCTTGGGCAAGAAGAAAAAATAAACTATAGTATTATTTAAGATTAAATAGCTAGGATTAAATTATATGAAAGGTTAGGATTAAATAAGTGTTGGAACGTATTCTCTCAAAGACTATGTATTATGTATAAATATATTGCAAATGGACCCGACGGCAGGTAAGTCTACTGGACTTGGTGCCAGGTCAACTCTGCCCAATTGGAGTTCTTGAAAAACAGAGTAGACCTGGGGCCAGGTAGGTCCAATGGACCCGGCGCCAGGTCCACTAAATTTATTCAATTTGATTTGTTTCTTATATTATTACACATTTAAGTCCAAGTGTGACAAGTAATAGTCTATGTGTTGCGTCGTTCTTTACAATAAAGTATAGACCATGTGTACTTATCATACAAGTAAAATTGAGTTCTTAATCATTTGATGGAATTGAGCATTTCATTAAGATAAGACTATTATGCTATGAGTTCCAATGATGAATGGTTTACCTTGAATCAGTAAGTAGTTTACTCACATCATTGGCATAAATGTATTACGAATATGTAGAATTGAACCTGTAATAGTGGTCTCTCTTAAAGTACTATAATTATAGAGACCGGACTATTACTGTTACAGTGTAGACGGATACCTTCATACTTGAGTATGAATTGGTGATTTGACAAAGCTAGGGTCTTGTACTTTGATGTATGTTGAGTGGGATTTCTTTTGTGAGATCAATAACCTTGTATGTTAGGTATATTACTCTAGTTAGTTAAGCTGGAATCATGCAATAGAGTTTCTATACTTTATTTTGTGAAGTTGAATCACCCATTTGTGATTGTTCAAGATAATTTAATAATCCAGGGCCCTGGGAACATGACTTTAGAATGTGTGCTGTTGTGTAGCTTCCAATGATAAGTAAGTACATTCGAGTGAGTCACGGATTATCGGACTAGAAACCTAATGATAATAGATGTCTTTGAGATGAGTGTTAGTACATTTATCCTATCTCATTGATGGGTGTTACATAGAGAGGTATTTCTGTCATTTTACCTGTAGGTCAGAGACATTGTTTTAGCAATATTATTTTTGGGGTCAATATTTTCATATAGTAATAAATGAAAATATTTAAAATGATAAAATGAAGCTATGTGATAGTAAGAGCATTTTGGTCATTTTAGTAGCCATGAATAATATGTCTTTTGGTCCTCAGAGTAGTTCAAGTAACCTTAGTATTGTCTAGACACAATTTGGGCTTCATATATAATAATTTGGAAGAGAAATATAATTTATTATAAGAGTCCAATTAGAATTAATTAATTAGTCTTGGATTTTTCATAAGGCCCAGAAAAGATAATTAATGAATTCAGAAAATTAGATTGGAATAAAATATTTCATTGGGCTGATATATGTTGATATATATTAAGAGTCCAATTGAAAATTATCTTAGGTATTTGATCAAGCCCAGAAAAGATAATAAAAAGGATTGATTTATGAGCCCAACACCAAGCCTATTAGGGCTTAGTGTGTTTTGGCCCACTAGGGTTTCATTAAGCCCTAGGGTGACCAAAATATATAAGGAAGAGATGGAAAGGTTTCCCAACCCCTAGCTCTTTCCCTCTTGTGTGTGCAGCCACCTTTCCTCTTGTATTCCTCTTCCTTCTCTCATTTCTTTCTAGGAATGGATCTCAGTTATCCAAAGAAGCTTTTATCAAGCTAATCCAAGATTAAAGGAGAGTCATATTCCGGAATACTAAGAGAAAAAGTATGGAGATGTTTAACGCATAGGAGTAGAAGATTGACAGGAATACCGATTGAACTACTGAGGCCTCCTTCTCCCTTTCCATCACAAGATCCAGTGCAACCCAACACTTTATTGGTTAATCCGCGACTAAACATGACAAGTAAGTACTTTCTCCTAGATGTGGATTGAAAAACTAAAAATTTTTCACTTCATTTTCTTTGATATTTTTCGTTTTTTATCCTTCAATTAGTATCAGAGCTAAGGTTTTCATCTAGGAGCATGTACTAGGGTTAAAAACTAGAAAAAAGGTGGTTCCTTTATTATGAAAAATGAATCTTTTGTGATTTCATGTGGTCTATCATACATTAGTTTCTAGGTCTTATGTATGCCTCGCGATTAGAGACATAGAATCTTATATTTTAATAGTTTTCCCATTATTTTTCTGGTTTTGAGTAGATGCGATGTATGCCTTGTGTTTAGAGGCATAGGTACTTGTAAAAGCATGGTTTTATGCCCAGTTTTACGTTTTTCTTAACCTGTAAATATTGGGGACTGAAGAACATGGTTATTGGAATGGTTGAGGGGTGGAAAAATGGTTGAAAAGTAGGATTTTTCTAGAAATCGGTGAACTGCAGAACAGACCCGGCGTTGGGTACCCAATGGACCTGGCGCCAGCTCCATTCTACTCAGTCAGATAGAGAAACAGAATAGACCCAGCGCCAGGTAGGTCCAATGACCCGGCGCCAAGTCTATATTGTCCACAAAAAAAAAAAAAAAGTAGACCCGGAAAGCAGATGCGCGCAATTTTGTCTAAGAAAAGGGAGAGCACTGTTGAAGTTCTGTACCTTAATTTTTCCTTGATGTAATCATGTTTTGAAATCATTGTATGAGGTTAATTTTTTGCAATAATTTTATTTATCTATGGATGAATAATTTGCATGAAAATGAGTAGTAAAGAGTGGAACCACCTTAGGATTAAATAAGATCATTAATTTTTAAATTCATGATGTTTAATCTATTATTTGGTCACTTAGAAATAAATGAATAGTTTGAGTATGAAAAAGTTTACTTTTGTTATCATACTTATTTCATTTTTTGTGATCAAATATGCAAGTTTTTGTGAGACCAAAGTCTCATTAGATAGAACAATTGTTGATATTCAATCTAAGAAACTTTAAAATAAAAGAGTGCACAGTTTATTCTCTTAAAGGATTCAATCTTTACAATAGAGAATAATGTTGAACTTGAGGTTATTTAATAAAGTTTTACTTGGCCATTAACTTAGAAGAGTAAAATAAATTCATAGTTTATTCTCTCAAAGGATTTAATCATTGACATAGAGAATAATATTAAATTTTAGTTTTTTTTACTAAAGTTAATGAAGCCATAAGACTGTAGAAAACGTTTTTGGTCCTAATTAAGTAGGAAAGGGATTCCAATGACCTCATGGCTTCTGTCACAACTCTCATTAGAGATAGTGGATTTCCTCGTGTTATTCTGAGCATGACTCCCTATAGGATGGATTTTCACAAGAATCTAGAACTAATAGAAGAGTAAAATTAAAAGCCTAGGGTATGTGCTAGGATCGACCAACCTACGTTGGAGGTTTTTAGCACTGGATTGCCCGTAGGTGGTGTGAATCAGTAGCCATCCTATCGATGGAACTTTTTCTAGATCATTACTTATTAAGAAAGTTTTGATTCGTAATGGTTATACATTTAACTTAGAATGCTATTAATCTTCTTAAGAAACTCTGTTAGTTTTAGTTTTTTTAAGGGCCAAACTATTTGTAATATTGATAATGGTTTTAAGAGTTATCTATTATCAAAGAAATAATATAAAGAAATGTGCATTTTTTACAAACTAAATGAATGTTTTTTATAATATTTCAGAAATGTCTGGTTTTACTCTATTGTCCATCATTCTCAAGGAGAATAAGTTGACAGGCCCAAATTATGTGGATTGGAAGAGGAACCTGAATATAGTATTCACTCTCGAGGAGTACAAGTATATTCTTCCGGATCCCTATCCTGTGATTGGGGAAGATTCTACTGATCAGGAGTAAGAGGCCGAGAGGCATGGAAGAAAGCTAATGAGATGGCTAAGTGCTATATGTTGGCTTTTATGTCTAGTGTACTCCAATCTAAGTATGAGCACATGGCCATTGCGTATAATATGGATTTATTATTGCGTACCATATTTGCTGACAAGAGCTGGCCCGCAAGGTAGGAAGTTCTTAGGGAAATCATGAACACTAGGATGGCTGAGGGGTATCGGTTCGAGAACATTTGCTCAAGATGATTAACTACTTCGAGGAGGTCGAGGTCCTAGGTACAACAATAGATCCTGAGAGCCAAATTAATATGGTTCTTGAAACTCTGCTTGATTTATATTCACAGTTTAAGTTGAACTACACAATAAACAAATTGGATATGAATCTCATGGAGCTTATGAAAGAGCTTCAGGTGGTAGAGAAGATCATGAAGCCCATGTCAAAGGTTTTGGTCTCACGTTCTTCTTCTTCTAAAATTAAGGTAAAGCTTAAAAAATTTAAGAAGAGAAAGGTCCATAACAACGTAGGAGCCCCAGCCTAAAACATCTGGTCATGCCAAGCCCAACGGGTAGCTCAAAAATAAATGTTTCAAGTATGGCAAGAAGGGATATTGGAAGAAAGATTGTCCGGACATCTTAGCCTAGTCTACTTTAGGTATTGCTCTATACCTAGAGTCTATTTTGATGATTGGATCAACATATTCCTGGATAGTTAATTCTAGAGCCACTGACTATGTCTGTAACTCCTTGCAGAGGTTCAAAAGGATAAGGAGACTCAGTAAGGGTGAGCATGGACTTTAAGTAGGCAATAGATCAAGAAGATGAGCTGAAGAAGTGGGAGATCTTGAATATATTTTCTATTATAATAGGAAGTTACTTTTAAAAGATATGTTATATGTTTCCTATTTTAAACAGAAGTTGATTTTAGTTTCTAAATTGATGAATCAAGGATATTATATTTCTTTCCATTCTGGTGTTTTCATTAGTAGAAATGGTAGTTTAATTTGTACAGAAAACATGTATGAAAATCTTTTTTATATACATCCTATTAGAAATCAAATAGATAATATTCAAACTGAACCTCATAATAAAAAGAGAATGACTATATCAAATGACTCGTATTTGTGGCATCTAAGATTGGGATATATAAATCCCAATCGAATTCAGAGGCTAATCCATGATGGGTTTTTATATTCATTGAGATTGGAAGAAAGTTCCTCATAGAACTTGGAGTAATACAGCACATGGACAAGCCTGTCTTGATTTATTGTGACAACACTGGAGTGGTGTCACAATGTAAGGAATCTTGAAACCATAGGAATGGCAAACACATTGAGAGGAAGTATCACTTCATCCGGGAGTTCATCTAGAAATAGAAGATTGTGGTTGATCAGATTTTCTCTGTTAATAATCTAGTAGATCTCGTTACCAAGCCTTTGGCGGAAAAGGTATTTTGTAGACCCTTAGATGTTATAGGGGTAGGCACTTATGAATTTTTTTAGTCTTTGTAGTGCAAGTAGGAGATTAATGGAAAGTATGCCCTCAAAGACTATGTATTCTGTGTAAATATATTACAAATGGACCCGGTGCTAAGTGGGTCCACTGGACTTGGTGGCAGGTCAATTCTTTCTAGTCGAAATTCTTGAAAAATAGAGCAGACCTGGTGCTAGGTAGGTCCAATGGACCCGGTGCCAAGTCTACTAAATTCATTCAATTTGGTTCGTTTCTTATATTATTACACATTTAAGGTCTAAGTGTGACAAGTAATGGTCTATGTGTTGCGTTGTTCTTCACAGTAAGGTATGGACCATGGGTACTTGTCATACAAGTAAAATTGAGTTCTTAGTCATTTGATAGAATTGGACATTTCATCAAGATAAGACTATTATACCATGAGTTCCAATGAGGAATGGTTTATCTTGAATCAATGAGTAGTTCACTCATTTCATTGGCATAAGCATATTACGAATATGTAGAACTGAACCTGTAGTAGTGGTCTATCTTAAAGTAATATAATTATAGAGACCGTATTATTATTGCTACAGTGTGGACCGATACCTTCGTACTTCAGTATAATTTGGTGGTCTGGCGAAGCTAGGGTTTTGTACTTTGATGTATGTTTGGTGAGATTTCTTTTGTGAGATCAATAATCTTGTACGTTGAGTATATTACTCTAGTTGGTTAAGACGGACTCATGCAACAGAGTTTCTGTACTTCATTTTGTGATGTTAAATCACTCCCTTGTGATTGTCCAGGATAATCTAATAATCCAGAGCCCTGGGAACATAACTCTAGAATGTGTGCTTTTGGATAGTTTCCAATAATAAACAAGTACATTCGAGTGAGTCACGGATTATCAGACTAGAAATCTAAGTATGGTAGATGTCTTTGAGATGTGTGTTAGTACATTTATCATATCTCATTGATGGGTGTTACGTAAAGAGGTATTTTCGTCATTTCACTTGTAGGTCAAAGACATTATTTTAGTAATATTATTCTTGGGGTCATTATTTTCATATGGTGATAAATGAAAATATTTAAAATGGTAAAATGTAGCTATTTGATAGTAAGGATATTTTTGGTCATTTTAGTAGTCATGAATAATATGTTTCTTGGTCCTCGGAGTAGCTCAAGTTACCTTGGTATTATCTAGACACAATTTGGGTTTCATGAATAATTATCTGGAAGAGAAATACTAAGAGTCCAATTAGAATTAATTAATTAATTTTAGATTTTTCATAAGACCCAAAAAAGATAATTAATGAATTCAGAAAATTAGGTTGGAATAAATTATTTTATTGGGCTGATATATGTTGACATATATTAAGAGTCCAATTGGAAATTATCTTGGGTATTTGATAAAGCCCAGAAAAGATAATAAAGATGATTGGTTTATGAGCCCAACACCAAGCCCATTAGGGCTTAGTGTGTTTTGGCCCACTAAGGTTTCATTAAGCTTTAGGGTGACCAAATTATATAGGGAAGAGATGGAAAGGTTTCCCAACTGCTAGCTCTTTCTCTCTTGTGTGTGCATCCACCATTCCTCTTATGTTTCCTCTTTCTTCTCTTCTTTCTTTCTGGAGTGGATTTTAGTTATCCAAATGAGCTGTCACCAACCTAACCCAAGATCAAGATAGAGTCATACTTCAGAAGATTAAGAGATGAAGCTACGTAGGAGTAGAAGATTAGCAGGAATACCGGTCGAACCACTGAGGCCTCCTTCTCCCTTTCCATTGCAAGATCCAGTGCAACTCGACACGTTGTTGGTTAATCCGCGACCAAACAAGACAAGTAAATACTCTCTCCTAGATGTAGATCGAAAAACTGTAAATTTTCCGTTGCATTTTCTTTGATGTTTTTCATTTTTGATCCTTCAATAAGATATGGGGCTATACTTAAATATGAATTAGGATTTGAAGGCTTTTTTGGATAAGAATTAAAATTAATGGTTATGATTGAATAAGATGTATGGTCAAGATTAAGTAAAGTGGATGGTTGAGATTAATTAAAGTGGAAGGCTAAGATTAATCAAAGAGGGTGGTTGAGATTACACATTATGTAAGGCCAAGATTATGTAAGGTTGATGGTTAAGATTAATTTACTTGGTAGGCAGGTAAAATGAATGGCTTAGATTAGGTGAAATGTATGTCAAGATTAAACAAAATAGGTAATGGGTAAGATTTGACAAGATAAATGGCTAAGGTTAGACAAGTTGAAGGTTTATGATTAATTTACTTGAAAAACAAGCTAGGGTTGAGCTTTCAAGAGTGGTGGCCAAACAGGAGGGTTAAAATGGAGTTTTAGGTGTTTTTGGAATACTAGGGGTCGAATTATAAAAAGTTAATTCAATTAAAAGAATTCTTGGGTTGTTGATTAAGGCTTTCAACAGGTCAAGAGTTCAATTCACACATTATTTAATATTTTGTCCATTTTTAAAACTTTACACTTGGCACATATTTAGGGCTTAAATTTATAGAAAATACTTATGCATACTCTAGAATACTTTTTGCGATGTTTTGACAATACGTCATTTAGCAATTTTTCACTAATTGTCAAATTTATTATAGTATTTTATGAAAGATAAAAATAAGATTTCACCAACACAAGATATATCTTTAAAAAAATAACTAGAATTATAATTTCAATTGAATAAAATTTTTCACCCTAACATTAAATTAATTGTCACTAATATGTATAAAACTTATATAATAAAGGGTTAATTTCATTAAACCCCCTAATCTTTTTAGCAAAAATATTGTGGCAACTCCATCATTTAATTAGAGCAATGTGCCCCCAAATATTCAACTTTATCAAATTAGTATACTTTCTACAAAACCCATGTTATGCAAGTCAACTCGATATGGTTATTCAGGTAAAAAAAGGATTAATTCCCGTTTTGATTGTGCTTGAATATTAATTTTAAAATATATTGTAATTACATATTAATTTTCAAAACATTTATCATTTATAGAATAATATAAAACAAAGTTACTATGTCTAGCATATATATTTGTATATAGTGTTGGATTTTTTGTTCTATAAATATTTACATCAAAGCGAAAAAAGAATATTATAATTATGTTTGAATTTGATTTGGAAAAATTTATATTTATTTGTTGAGGAATAAAGTTTTATGTCTCTATTTTATTTGTTTTGGAATAAATTTATAATTTAATTGTTTTGTAATTGATTATATTATTATCAAATTTATACTGTTATCAAATTCAAACATAGTTATAATATTTTTTTTCGCTTTGATGTAAATATTTATAGAATAGAAAATCTAAGATTATATATAAAGATATATACTAGACATAGTAACCTTGTTTTATTTGATTTTATAAATGATAAATGTTTTGAAAATTAATATTCAATTACAATATATATGATAAACCTTAGGGGGGGAGGGGGTGAATAAGGTTTATGGAAAACAAATGCAATTTGATAAATCTTTGATGCCTTTTTTGAAATAGCTGATCAAAGTGTGAGTTCAAAGAAAAATGTAGACTTGAATGTTTAGTCAAAGAACTTTCAAAACTCTACTAAATGCTGAAAATAAGATTTATAGTTAAGATGGGTAGATGAAGCAACAATAACAGTTTTAACAAAATGCATAAAAGTCTTTGATTAAAACAATGAATGCAAAGAGAAGAGTAGTGCTTTTGTTCACGAAGACAGATTGCTTCGCAGTTAATGGAGTGCAAACAAGAATCTTTTAAAGCACCACTAAATGGTAAGAAGATGGTTGTTTTAAAGATGGTTGAGGCATTAAATATAGACTTTCTGTAGAATATAAAGGTTTTTAAAGATGATTAACAAATGCAAAGATTGAGATAAAATTCTTTGTTCTAATAACCAGTAAAAATGCAGCAGTGAAATGCGAATGAAATGCAAAAGAGAAGACACAAGGATTTATAGTGGTTTAATCCTCAACCGATCTACATCCACTACCTTAAATATCCACTTAAAAATTTCAACACAATCACTAAAACCTTTTTCCCAAATCAATGGTGGTAGGCTACACCAATCTTACATAAGAGGATCACCAACTTAGTTTTACACTCAACCTCTTCAAACATACAATCAAGGTTCACTCCAACCAAGTTTTACACCACAACCTTGTTACATTCACAAAATAAGGCTCATCCCAATTGGGTATTACACCACAATCTTGATACCAGATAGAATAAAAGAAAACTTACAGAAATAACTCATAAGTTTGAGCAAATATGAACAAATAAGCTCTAACAACTTTTTACCTTTTGAACAATTCAATTTCACCTTTGAAGTACAATGAAAAGGAAGATTTTTATTTTCTAAAGTGTAAGAGTGTTTCTGAGAAATATAGAACAAAAATCTTGCAGAAAATTAGATTTAAATGGCTTTTATAGAAGTGTAAAGTAGGACAGTAATGGCTGGTTAACAGCTAGTTTCACTATCAGATTTGCTAGAGTTTTGGATTCAAGTTTTGGATGATGGTACATCTAAAAGGTAAGTCCAAAATAGCACTTTTTTAGACAGAATTGATTTGATATTGTTCACAGGATTTTCGACTAATCTTTTGGATGTAGAGTTATCTAAACTACTCAATCCAAAATTCTGAGATATAAAACTTTGAAATCTTTTTGTTTGTGTTCTTCAAGGTAGAAATAAACTGAATCATAAGGTAAATAAGACGTAGGAATTTACATAGAAAATACCTTAATAAATATTCCTAGTCTAAGGTTCTTCCATACCGAATTCTTGGTATGCAATCTCTCAAGCTTGATCTTGATCACCTATTCTTGGATTCAATTGCTCAAGAGTTGCTTAGCAATCACATCTTGAAAGAACTGAGGTCAAACATGTCCTATAACATGTAGATCATATAAGTTAGTCTTTATCAATGTTTGTTATAAGTCAAAATATAGGAGAATGCCTTTAGGCTAATAATCTCCCCTTTTTTAAGTGATTACAAACTTGATGAGATTGTGATATAAAAATAAAAATATGTATAGTACGGACATATTAGATCAAGAAAAATAAGAATATTTTTCATGGAATGTAATCTTTCATAATAGGACTCATAGAGTACTTACAAGATTAAGATAAAGAATATTAATGCATATACTCACAAACATGGCTTAATGAGCCTATGGCCCAACTTACCTCCATATCCTCCTTTCTTCCATCACATAACTATTCTTTAAAAGAATAGCCGCAATAAAAATTATATAAATATGTACACGAGAAGGTATAGTAAATAAATCACAAGATGAGATGCTCCCTCTTAATATGTGCATATATGAACATATGTAAATTTTGAGATCTTAGAAGTGAGATTTGGGAGAAAACTGGATTCTGGATGTCCAAACAGTTCATCCAAAAACTAGATGTTGTGAAACTATGGAATTTTTGGTCGTTAGGTTTAGGGTGTCCAAAACAAGGTATAGTTTGAAATTTATTTTTGGACTGGACTTTTGGATTAGGAAAATGTGTGTCCAAAAACTCCCCCTGTAAAAGTGTAGGAGGCAACGGGTTTTCAGAAATTTTGATCCATCATAGTTTTCTCAAGGTATTTTAACACAAGGGATTTTCTGTGCAACCAAAGATAAGTTTTCATAAACATAAATATCCCCCATCATCCAAATATTTAAACAAAGTGCATATCACATCCATAGCAAAAAGCAAATCATCCAGATTATTCAAAATCAGTTAGAATGCACAATGAACTCATACGCACACTTCAATCTTCTTAGTCCACAATAACAACTCAACATCTCAATATAGTCTCTATCAAATTACTCAATTCTTAACAGTCCGCATTTTCAAATCACAACCATAAACAATCATAGTTCATTTCAAACCATATGAATTTATCATTCCTATAAGCAATCACAATCATAATCCATATTTATAAGGGCAAAAACCATTAAACGAGATATCATGATAGCTAAAAAAAAAAAAAAAATTCAATTCACATTGGCTCAATAATGTATTTCACAAAATCACAAACTTCTACAGAAATGTTTAGTCTTCATATTCTACATATCACAATCTCCTCTTAGTCCACAGCACTGTCTCCATAACTACATTAAATCATAGTATGCAATCCCCAACAATATATTTCTCAAATCATCAATTCCTCAAATCATCAATTCACAATCCCTATTTCCTCCTCCCCCCCCCCTTTGTCATCAATAAAAAAAAAAATAATATGAACAATGAGTAGTAGAGAAGCAATCAGTAGTACTTTGACAGTAATATTAGGAGAATGTCCATAACATGGCCAGCAATAAACAATATTGACAATAACAGTAACAGTAGGCAGCTAGCAGTAATATCAGTTCAAGACTAAAATAAGGATATGCATGAAAGTATAGTGCAAAGAGCAGGAAGTTTTGCAAGAATAAAATTGTGTCATCAGGAAAAAAAATTAGCAATAGAGATTAACATTCAACGATAGTTATGTGCCATTTCTCAAGGGATGAGGATAGTCGGAGGTTTAGCATTGGCATCCTTCTTTTGAATATTGTCCAACAATTCTGCTGAACTTCAATTTACCATGACATGCTTCTTCCTTCGGCCGGATGAACTGCCAAATATAGCTGGTTTGTCTAGGGAACTAGTGGTTGTGGGTTCTTTGGTGTGCAGAGATGAGACATTTGACTTCTGTACTCAGACTATTTGTACTCTTTCTCGTTCCCTTACACACTTTCCTTCTTTAGCTGAATATCAATTTTCTTTCCTGTTGAAGGAATGATAGGTTTAAGCTTTGGCATGGGTGAAGGAACTTGTTCAGTCAAATTTCCTGTAGCTTCACATTGCTTTCCTTTCATATTTGTCAGTCTATTTCCCATATTTTTTGTTCACCTTTGACTTCTGTACTTAGACCATCTAGCTCGGTGGATAGCAAAGATATAGCAGTCAAAATGCTTTGAGTTATTCTTTCCTAATTTTTCTACTTCCCTCAACTAGATGTTTCCCTTTGAATTTCAGTCTCATCTTTTCTTTTTGTGCGTCCTGATATTTTCCCTTGAAATACTCTACATTTCTATTTCTTCTTTAGTAACCTGTCTAAACAATATCTGTAATACCCCGCCCAAAACCACCTTTGACTATGGGAAAAAAGTCATGCATTGCATAGCATCTTGCATTTTATGTGGTAGCTAGAATAATTTTTATTTGTATGGATGCATGTGAATTTTTCCGTTGCTCTTGCATTTGAATTACTTGATGTGAAATAGTTGTGTTGTTAAAGATTTGGATAAGGGAGGTTTGGTCGAAGATTTGGAAGGATGAGTATTGGAGTGGTAAGAACTTCTTGTAGAAAAATTAGCATTGGAGTTGTTTTGGAATAGCGGGGAGGTTGGTGATTACTTTGGTGACCCGAGTTCGAATCCTACCTTTTGTGAAGTTAGTTTCTCCTCTTGAAATTCTTTTCCTTAAACCATTTCTTGTCTTGGCCGAAAAAGAATCTAGCTATCCTAGAGAAATTTTAGTATTTTTACTCCAAGGAAATAAGTCTCTATATTTATTTTCTAAATTCAAGGACTTTGATGTGAATAAAGTTCACCTTTAATTTTCAGCTTGTGTTCCTTAGGATTTTCGAAAAAACCCTAGCTAGTAATTAAAATATTAGCTTGATTTTAGCTAGATAGATGTTGCAATGGATAGGTGGAATTAATGAGTCATTTTCCTAGTAGGAACTCTTGTTGATTTTAATCCTAGAATGTTAGCTAAAAATTTGGAAAAAAATTCCAGCAAGTGCCGCCACTTCTTGGAGGACTTTTAGCTAAATCCAAACTCTTCTAGGACTAGAGGAAATCCTATCCAAATCTTTGATAAAAACCAGATTTATTTCAATCCAAATTCAACTAGGATTTTCTTCCTTTTCCTAGCTGAATTTCGGCAGCTTTGTATCAACATAAGCTGTCCGAAATTCCAGCCCTTCTTAGCTACAATCCAACTCTGTAAATCCTAGCTCAACACACCTAAATATTCCTCATCGATTCAGGGTACCTTAGCTGCACAAAACCAGAATTTTATTCACACAAAATCACTGAAATTCATTCAGTTTGTACACAGAAAATTCGGTCAGTTTTGTGCAGGAATTTCGGCCAGCCTTGAACTCCTACTCCAATCGAAATTCTGCACACATAACCCACTGAAAAACCCCAACTGATCAAGCTATTTTTAGTACCTAAAACCCTCAATTTTCCTCTGGAAATTTCGGCAGAATTACAATAGCCAAAACAGTCCAAAACTCGTTACTCTTGCACAGAATTTTCACACCCCTTGCACAGGATTTTTCAGTCATCAACATCCACACAAACTCTTCCTTGTTTGGCCCAAAATTCTGAACACATTCAGCCTTCTTTTGAGCAGTATTTCGGCTAGCATAGAGGAGCAAATTGCAGAATATTTTCCTCCACTACACCCTCCCAAATTCGGCCAGCATCAAAGGGCACAACAAGCTGAAATTTCGCCCTTGATGTCCAAGAAACCTAAAGCCATTAGGAGTCTTTCTAAACATCACCATCTAACCCTAAGCCAATCTTCTCCAACTTTAAATCCTAGCAACCGTCTACCCTCTCCATTCTACACAAAAATTCCAGCAAATTCTCTCTGCAAATTTTCGAAAACTCAAGAGCTATTCCAAGCAAAAATCGAACACACCTTAAGGTAAACAAAAATCCTCTCAACCTCTTGATGCCGTTTTCTCTAATGATTCTTTTCTCTTTCTTCTACCCTTAAATCACGCCCTATAGAGGCTGATTTCCTCTTCTTCCTTAATTTTCGGTCAAGAGGAGCAAAGGAGGTAGCTTCTCTCTTCTTCTCAAGCGAACTCGGGACGATCACCATAGGAGTATCGAGACCTCATTACCCGGTAGTTGCAAGGTAAGGGAATATGATGCAGAAAGTAAAGTTTAATGGTGTTTATTAGCGAGATAAACATGTGGTCGTAGTAAATGATCTTTGGGGATTGAATAGTTTACTTGGAATTAAATAGGGGATTGCGAATTGTTGTGAAAATAAATGGGATTAGAGCATGTTTGAATTAATTGAGACCCTGATCATGATATTATATGGTTTAGATCAGGTAGATAATTGAGGAAAGCCAGCTGTGAATTTATCACGTTTATCTGAGGCATATTAAGTAAGTCCTTGCATAAACTCTTTTATTAAATGTTGTGATGGTAAGTCCTTTTATAAACTGTTTTGTTAAAGGTTGTGATGGCAAGTCCATGTTGTGAAGCTTTGTAAAGCTATTGTTAAACTATATTTGCTTGGGTTGTAAACGTGGATATTTATTCTTTAAACGGTTTTGTCAAACTAACGATTTTAGCAAGAAAACTATTCTTTTCCTTAAATTTTTAGAAATATCTTTTAAAGAAAACCACGTTTTACAAAGCCAAGGTTTGAAAATATTTTGAATCAGAAATTGACGGATATGTTCGTTGAGTACTCAATAAGGGTAGGCTAACAATACTAGTCTTAGAGGGCTAGCGTAAGTCTTTTGGCAGGAGGCCACCTCCAGAAGATGAACTCTGCTTGAAAAGGCGACAGTGTTGGTTGGTCAGGCCAGTCCGAGCTAGCATGTGTACCTGGTATGGTATTTATATTCCCGGCATGGACACCCGGATGGTTTTGTTGGGTGTAGAGATGAAGGAGTATCTCACCCGGTGGGCTGTACACTCACCTTGATCAGAACGCCCAACGTGTGGTAATCTGGTCCGGACAAGGTGCACAAAGTATGGTGCCTTGGCCAATTTGTTCTCATGGAGCCCAACGTGTGGTGACATGACTTTTATCCGAGTGGAGGATTTATTTTGGTACAAAGTGTGATAATGAGAAAAACCCACTCCTTGCGAAAAGAGATTGTTATGACTTGCCAAATTATTTCTACAAATGTTTTACACTTTGTATACACGAACTATTTAAAACACCATGTGCACACACAGGACTTACTGAGATTTATTCTCACACCATTTTACATCATGTTTTCAGGGGATAGATCATGCTTGAGTCAGCGGGGCATGTAATAGTTGAAGCTTTTGCTATTTTCTCTATCCGTTCTAGGAGACATTTATTGCTTATGCTTCTAAACAATATTTTGTTTTATTCCGTTTTGCTCCAAGTTGAGTCTGATGTAATAAGAGTATTTCTTTATTTATCTAAGTCGATCCTTTTGGAGATTACCTTTATATTTTATACCTTGTTTTAAAGACCCTTTGTCCTACGGGATGGGGTGACATCCCCGCCCTTTTAGGGTACGTAGTCGTGGGGTGTTACAATATCCTTTGATTATCTGCTTGAATGATTCCTATTTTATCAAATGAATGTCTGCTATAGATGATTACTTTGCAGTGCTCAAGGACAACTGTACTCACATTAGCATTGAAGTACTTAAATAGCTAGGTGAGAAGGTTTCCAAATGGTAATGCTTAGTTTGATGTGTTCTGGGATCAATTTCACAACCGGAAACCCAAAGATAATTTGTTTTCTTTCTAACAGAGCCGGTATCAGCACTATTTGTAGAAAATATATAGATGTCTTGTGGCCAAGACTTGGTATCACCATGGTTAAGATGTAGTAATCTCCCCATTCTATTTAACCATTTGGCATTTTGATCACTTAAATTTCTAAGGCTTTTAGTACCAGTGAATTTTATCTCAAATCAACTTAGTTCAAACAGGTCAGAATTTTCAAGCAGTTATTTCAAACAGAAAATTGTGCTCCACTAAATCTGACATCGACGATTCTATTTAGCAGTCGGTGGACAAATTCAAAGCTCACTCCTCTAGTCTGAGAGGTGTACCACTGAACCATCAATTCATTCTCTATCTCCTTGTATCTTAAATTCGCATAGAAATTCCGAGCTAGTGTAGAGTATAACTTCTTATTTACAGATAAAAGAGACTCCCAACATAATAATTCAACAAAACTTAGAATATTTGCATAATTTAGAAAGACTTCAGAATCAACCCAATAACCCACAATAATGGTTCTATTTCTAGATACCCAATCGTTATACTCACTTTTTGAGTTGAGAGTTCGTGGTACCTGAGTGTTTGAGCTTTTCTTCTTTTGGAAGTTGTTTTGCTAATGCAGTTTGAGGAGTTGGTTCATCAATGATAGCTTCCTTGTTCTTTTTCTTTGCAGATATCAGAGTAATGACAATTAATTTCCTTGTCACTGCCATCTTCTTGGTTTCTTTTGCTTTTAGCTTGGTTCCTTTGCTGGGTTTCAGAGATTTAGCCATGGCAAATATGATTGAAGATTTGATTTTTTTGGTTTTTGTCAAGAGATAGCGAAATCCGGAGGAAAGAGAAGGTGCTAAGTAAATGACAACTTTTTGAATTTTTGAAAGGAGAAGAAGACTCAAATAGATTTGAATTCTTCTTGGGGTTTACGAGGTATTGAAGAGGATAAGTACAATTTAGTACATTTGAGAAAGGTGATTTTTGAAAATATGTAATGATATTCTGATAAGAAGAGAGAGAGTGTTGCGGCTAAAAAAGATCAAGAACGTTTAGTGATGCATAAATTTTGGGTGTATAAAATCATCAATTTTAAATCCATCCCTTAATCAAGTTTTAATTAAAACATTAATCCCAAAATACACATATGAGCAAGTATACTCATCGCAAGCATAGTATAGGGAATTAACAAGTATCGATCCTCAAAGGAATAAGTACACACTAATCACTTTTCATTCATTGTTTAATCAATTTAGATAATTATCATAAAAATCATAAGAATGAACCAATTAGCAATTTTCTCAATTAATTATCATCTTAGCATCATGAAGGAACGTAAAGTAAAATTCAATTGTTTGTCAAGTCATGAATTTACTTGGGTAAATTTCATTTCATTTGTCAATCCATAGAATCTTATATTTTAATCCATATTAATAGATTTGTCAATCAAGCTAACATAACCAAAACATGCATTAAGCTCATCATCCATATCTTGATTCAATTAGCAGATTTGTCAATTAAGCCATCCTAACCAAAACATACATGAATCTTAGTTCCTTAAAATCATGAAATTAGCTAATGACCCTATGTCAAGGAGAAATTAACTTAACATTTGATTGCTTAATTCTAAAATATTAACTTCATCGTTCAAATCCATTAAGATTCAACAAATATGAAATCAATGTAAAAGAACTCCTAACATTGTTTTGTCGAGTCAATTAGAAGAGCTCGCATCAATAACCAATGATAACAAGTAATCAAACACCAAAGATGACAAAGAATTGATCAAATAACTGAATTAATACAAAATCATGAATCCCAAAATAATGTTAAATTACAATAAAGACATTGACTATATCATTGTTTAAGGATAAGAAGATAAAGAGAAAAGAAAGTACTCATAGATAAAATTCTTTCTTCTTCCTTGAAAACTCTCTTGAACAATCCTCCTTGATTTGGGTGAAGTCCTCCTTTAATGAGAGATCCAGAATTTCTGCTCTTTAACTCACACTATCTTTTTTTTTTTATATCTAACCATTGTGTTTTCTTGTGCTTTTATAGGCCTTTTGGAAGCTAATTTCATGGCTGAGGAAGTCTTGGCTGAGTAGAAGTAGGAAAATGTCAAAATAATTGGATAAGCCCTAATCCCTATACAGAATATTCGCCTCCAAAGCATACCTGACACCGGGTACCTTTGACCCACTTGGCGCCAGGTGCACTCTATTCTTCCTTTGTTTTTGCTCTGTTTTTGGCCGTTTCTCCTTGGCAGATAGACTGGACCCGACACTAGGTGCACTTGCCAGACCTAGTACCAGGTCTGCTTTGGAATTTCCCTGAAGCTTGCTCAATTGCTTCTACTGGAGCAGAATGGATTTGGCGCCTAGTCCATTGGCTGGGCCTGGCACTAGGTCTATTCTGGTTGTGTGCAGTTTCTACTCGATTTTAATTTAAATCTATACATATTTGCCAAAAGCACATTTTACAAGCAAAATGTCAAATAGGAAGGAATATGCCTAGTTATTACAACAAATATATCTTAAAACAACCTTAAATAACTAGAAAAACAGTGGTGATTTTAGCCCCTATCATTTAGAAAAAAAATTTGAACATTTGGATATAGATTGTCCATCCGATTTTCCTGTCCAAAAGGTGGAATAAAATAAGTTCTGTTGAGGGGATTTTGGATTCATATTTTCCAGATATTGCGTCCGAAAACTCTGTCCAAAAGTTGTATCTTCTGTAGTTCTGCAAAAATAAATAAATAAATCTTTGGTAAATTATCTGTTTCATAATTTTGGTAATTCTCAAACCTCTTCTCAGATGATTGAATCTTTCTTTAGCCAGTGGTTTGTGAATATATCTTTTGAGCAGCTCCTTGGCATACTTGTCTTGATTTAGGAAGATATCGCTATGGTTTGCTTTCTTTGAAGACTGAGGAAGAAGTTAAGTTTTCTCACCATGCTCATGTCAAACTCTTGCTACATTATCTTGGTAGATTTCTTTCATTAGGAATCATAAGTAGCTCCAAAAATAATATTAGCAACACTTATTTGCACAATTAAGATATCGTCAAAAGTTTTGATAAATAATGTGGTATCCATTATGTCTCTTGAAGAATCTTTTGAAAGAAGAAAACCACTAAAAACATGGTTTGGAAAACATTCATGAATAAAACCTGGAGGTTGCTTCACATAAATTTTTTCTTTAATAAAACCATTTTAGAATGTACTTTTAACATCCATTTGATACAGTATAAACCTTTGAAAAATGTAAAAGCAAGTAACATTCTAATGATTCTAATATAGCAATGGGAGCAAAAGTTTTATCATAGTCAATGCTCTCTTCTTAATTGAATTCTTGGTCAACTAATTTGGCTTTAATAACAATGATATGCTTATCAAGTTTGTTTTTGAAAACTTACTTGGTACCAAATACGGGATGATCAAGTGGTCTAGGAGCAAGCTTCCAAACTTGATTTCTTTCAAATTTATTTGAATCTATTTGCATTGCCATAATCCAAAAATCATCATGCAAAGCCACATAAATGCAATTAGGTTTGGTACTAGAGAGTAGAGCAAAGTTATCAATAGAATACCATTTAGTTTTGACTTCATAACAAGGATCACCAATGATCTGTTCTTTTGGATTGACAGTTTGGACTTCCGATCTTTTGGCAGATTCTGATCAGTGTACTTGACACTTTTTTGCTTACTTTCTTCAACTTGTTGACTTTCTAGTTCCTCTTCTTTGGCATGGTTGTCAAATGATGGAACTTTGTGATGTTTAATGCCATTTTTCTTTGAGATACCTATATACTCATCACCCTTATTTTGTGCAAAGATAAGGTCCAAGTAAATCTCCAAAAAAATCATCTATTAATACATGAGCATACCTCTTACCACTTAGGCTAGTGGTCCTCATTGGTCCAAACAAATCCATATGAATTAGCTTAATAGGTTTTGAGATTTAAATCATTTTCTTGGGTTTGAAATACGTCTCGGTTTGTTTTCCAATTTGGCAAGTATCACACAATTGGATATTTTTTTTGGTCAAATATCATTTTGGGCAATCCTTTCTTAAGCTCTTTTAGGGACAATCTATCTAAAAAATCGATAGAAATATGGCCTAACCTTCAATGATAAAGGTAGCCATCAACATAATTTATGAAAAGACACTTTACATCATAAGCAATAGGATTATCAAGATATAATACATAGACATTACCAGTGCGGTTAATAACAAAAAGGATTTCATCACAAAAATTATCAATGATAGAGCATGAATTTTTTCAAAAAAAACCTTGCAGTCATTGTCACATAAATAATTAATACTAAGCAAGTTGCACTTTAATTCATCAATCAATAATACTTGCTTGATAACATAGAGAGGTATTTTTGTCATTTCACATGTAGGTCGGAGACATTGTTTTAGCAATATTATTCTTGGGGTCAATATTTTCATATGGCGATAAATGAAAATATTTAAAATGGTAAAATGCAACTATTTGATAGTAAGGACATTTTGGTCATTTTAATAACCATGAATAATACGTCTCTTGGTCCCCGTAGTAGCTCAAGTTACCTTGGTGTTGTCTAGACACAATTTTGGCTTCGTGGATAATTATCTGGAAGAGAAATAAAATTTATTATAAGAGTCCAATTAGAATTAATTAATTAGTCTTAGATTTTTCATAAGGTGCAGAAAAGATAATTAATGAATTCAGAAAATTGAGCTGGAATAAATTATTTCATTGGACTGATATATACTGACATATATTAAGAGACTCTTAATTTATTATAGCATATATATGTTGACATATATTAAGAGACTCCTAACCGGTGCCGGTTCGGTTTTGTTCCTAAAATTAATTAATCTATTATTATTTTACCGCCCCTTGCTTATTAATTTATTAATTGATTAAAATTCTATTTAGAAAATTTATTAATTTATTATTTTAGGAATTAATAATAATATATAATCTAAAAACAATATGTTAGAAAATATATTAATTTTAAATTTCCAAAATTATTATTTTAGAACACAAATTAATTGCTAAAACAAAATTTTTAGTAATTAATTATTGTTGTTTGGGGATTGTTGGAACGTCGCGGAATAGAATAGAACCGGTGCCGGTTAGGAGCTAGAGGCGGCGCTGGTTGCAGTCTAGAAGGATTGGCGTTTTTTTTTAAGTTTTTCTAGAAACAATTTCTGGAGCCTTCATCTCTTGCAATGGTTTAGTGAGAACAATTCTCAGCAGAATTTTTCTATTTTGAAGCTCAAAACAACAACCAATTTGTTAGTTTAAACAAAAATAAAACAATAGATTAAATTCAGATAATGAAAACGAAAGGCAACAACACATGTTCATAGAAAACATTTTTCTATAAAAGACCTATAGCACATACAGAAAACAATTTTTGACAACTTTCGAAATATGCTATAACTATTACACAAGCATTTTGTGCTACGGACTCAACCCACATCAAATTCCAAATCTAGAACCATCCACAAACGTTTTTCTGAATGAAACAAAGAAAGCCTTTTGTATCAAAATGAAAACAATTTTCATCCAAACAAAACCATACAGAAAACTATTCATACAACCCATGTATTCTACAATTACATATTCCAGAATGCAAGAACGACTCGAAACTGAAACAAGAAACCCACAATGCTTGAAAAGATTTCGACTTGAGTGAAAACAATTTTTCACAGTGAACAGAGACATACACGAATACATGAAATAGCTTGCACGCAAAAAGAAATGTCTGCAAACTACACATAGTAAGGCTCTGATACTACTGTAAGGTATCTCATGTATATCATATATAGCACAGCGAAAAGAATAAGAATAAGATACCATCCCAGTACCCGCATACATATGGAAAACAAGACATAAAGAGAAGAAGATCACTTTTCTAGTGAGTCCCTGTCGTTAAAATTTTCCTTTCTCTTCTGAGACGCGATCTAGCAATCCTCTTGATCAAACACCACGAGAGTCGAATGTCCAACTACTACAATCACAGTATGTGATTATCTCTAACAGAAATCCACACAGAGAATCACTCTCAAGCACCAGGATGTTTCTGTGCTAGCAGAAAACCAAAAAAGGCGGCTAGGGTTTATTGTTCTTCTTGTTTGTAGAAGAACAACGAAAGAGAGAGAGAGAGAAAAAAAAAGAGAAAGGTTTTTTTTTTGGAAAGTGTTGTTTGCCGTGAATCACTCTCACCATTAGGTATCGTGCATATCTCAAATATATCACGAAAGCTTACTCAAAACCGGCTACAGACACCATCTGAGAATTTTAAAACAATTAGAATTCTCTAATTGTAATTGGAACCTCAAGTTCTCAAAATTATAATCTGGCCTATAAATCATAACTAATTATAATTTAGCCACAACAACTTCTCTTTCTCGCAATTAATCCCACTATGTTATCAAATAACATCTTGAGTATATGATCCTCTATTGTGTGTGACCTATTAGGTTTCCCAGTTAATTAGTAGCGAACATGAATTAATTCAAATGTCTTTGAGATTAATAATCCATAATTGATTAGAATTAGCATATTAATTTTTATCAGGATTGGTTTATTAATTCATCAATTAATAAACTCATATTCCGCAGATCATAAGCGGTATCTAGCAACATATCATGATCACCCAAGCGTCTAGAAAATCAAATAGCTTGACATGAACCCTTCAATAACAAACTACAGTGCAATTAACTCCTTTCACCATACAATATCTCATTCGGTCTAAAGTACAGAGTTAATACCAATTCCCTCCAGAATATATATATATATATATATATATATATTAATTCTAGCTCGAATATAATAGTACTTGTACAAGGAGCCCACTACTCTAGGTGTGTATCAATTGGAACTGTTTCTAATACACAGTCGCCTTGGCCAAGGACTTCTCGAGTAGTAATTCCTACAAGTGGCCGTGAGATATTTGCCCCTACTATTAGGAGTGGTGAGTCCTTTATTGACCCTTTCAACTACTTTCGTTTACGTCACAATGTACCCAATATCCATCCCATAGGCGGCTCTCGATCTGGCTCCAAAGATTGGAATCAAAGTACAATACTCAGCAAACAAAGCACCTTAGAGGTCTCAAGTCTAAGGATACTTGCATGTTTGCTATAATGAGATTTTATCACTGGCACTAAATAGTTATCTATGTGATTATCTCATAACTAGGTCATCCAATGTATTTGTTCTATTAACAAGAATCCATGTGTTAACTTTAAATATCTCAATACTCACGAATATAAGAACCACCGCCTAATTAAATCAGGAAGTCTATCACGTGCTAGTCTTAACACATTAATGATGTCCTATCTCATTAATACTACGACTAGAGACTATTTAAGTACGAACACTATACAGTGCAGTAAGAATCTCATATCATGATCTCTATCATGATTTCCTTAACACAGTATTGTACTGGGACTTTATCTAACAGTTATATTACACAAAAGTAAACAAAAGAAACTATAAGATAAATAACGCATTTTATTAAAATAAAATGTGTCATATACAACGTACAAGTGATTGCCTCTAAGGCATAACACTAACAGATAAAACCTATTGCGTGTAAGTGGGTATATAAGAGGAAGAGAGGTGCAGACAGAATGGTAGAAACCTTTAAAGTTAGGTTTGTGGTAAAAAGTTATACTCGAAAAGAGGGCATCGACTATTAATCGATTATGAGGAAACCTTTTTCTTGATAGCTATGCTTAAGTCCATTCATATCCTTCTTGTTATCACATGTTATTATGATTACGAGATATAGTAAATGGATATCAAGACGGCCTTTCTTAATGGCTATCTTAGTAAAGGCATCTATGTGTCCCAACCGAAAAAGGATCAAAAGTACATGGTTTGCAAGCTTAAGAAATCTATTTATGGACTTAAGCAAGCATTAGGAGTATGGAACATTCGTTTTAATAAGACTATAAAATCTTATGATTTTTTTTAAAACGAGGATGAACCATGAGTGTACAGAAAACTAAAAAGTCTAGATGTGGTATTTTTATATTATATATGGATAGCATTCTACTCAACGCAATGATTTAAGGATATTATTATCAACAAAGGTTTAGCTTTCAAGTCAAATCAATATAAAAGACTTAGGGAAAATCAATTACATTATTGAGGTTAAGCTTTTTAAGAATGAGAAGCAGAGAATGTTAGGTTTATCTCAAGTTACATACATTGATAGGATGTTAGCTAAGTTCAGTATGGACTCATACAAAAGAGCACAAATTCTTTGTAGACATGGGCTGTGTCTTTCTTCAAAAGAGTGTCCTAAGATACAAGAAGAAAAAGAGAGAATGAGTAGGATTTCCTATGCTTTGGCAGTGGGAAGTCTCATATATACCATGCTGTATACTAAGCAGATATCTGTTTTGCTGCAGGCTTAATCAGCAGATATTACTCGAACCTAAAGGAGGTTTATTAGGAAGCTGTAAGCATATACTTAAGTACCACCACAAGGGAATAAAAGATTGTATGTTAGTTTACAAAGCTGATGACTTAGTTCTAACAGGAGACACAGACTTACACTTCCAGGCGGGATAACGATGAAAGAAAATTTACCAGTGAATATAACTTTATCTTGTCTGGAGAAGCTATTTTATGGAGAAGTATAAGTAATCATGTATTGCTAATTCAACCATGGAAGCTGAGTATGTGGTAGCTTCAGAGGCGTCTAAGGAAGTTATCTCGCTCTGAAAGTTCTTTTCAGAACTTGGAGTTATGCCACAGATAGACAAACCAATTACTTTGTATTGCAACAACAGCTATCTCGCAATCTGAAGAACAAAAAAATCACAAAAAAGGAAAGTATATAGAAAGGAAGTACCACCTAATCTAGGATTTATTCAGAGACAAGAAATTATGGTGGACCAAATAACCTTAGAAAATAATCTAGCAAATCCATTAACAAAGCCTGTAGTCGAAAGAGGCTTTAGAAAACACTTAACTACCATAGAGGTAGGTGCCTATAGGCTTACATAGTCTTAGAGTACACGTGAGAGATTGTTGAAATGTATGCCCTCCAAACTATGTATCTGATGTTAATTTGATAATATATATAAAAGTATTATTCTCAATATAAAAGTATTATTCTTCAATAATGTGTGTATTCTTTTATTTTAATTTATAATGCACGATTTAAATTGTAAAAGACCCATTTATTTAAGTAAATGATCCATCTGAATGGAGATCGTTCACAGTAAGGAATGGATTGTAGTTTGCTTAACACATAAACAGAACTTCTTAACCGACTGATAAGAATAGGAATCTTATCAAGAAAAGATTATTATACTATGAATTTCAACTAGAGAATATCTTACCTTTAGCCAGTGAGTAGTTCTCTCATTTTATGGTATAAGCGTATTTAGAATACGTAAAACTAGACCCATAGTAATAGTTTCTCAAAGTATTAAATCAAGAAAAATCTAGACTACTATAGCTACAGCGTGGACTTATACCCTATGGCTTGAGTATGGGTTTATAGTGTGGCAAAATAGAAAGCATGTACTTAGATATACTATAAGTGAAGCTCTATTATAGGACTAATGTACTTGCGTGTTGTGTATGTATGACCAGTTATTTATGATAAATTAATACAAAATAGCTTCTATAATCCTATATGAGATATCGCCCCTTGTGACTGTCTAACTGATCTAAATATCTAAGGTCCTAGAAACATAACTTGGATATTCACTTAAGGATAGTTCCATGGTAAAGCAGAAATATTCTAATAAGTCGTGGACCATTACACTAGTGGTTCAAGTGAAGATCGCGAGAAAATAAAAACGCAGCAGAAGATTGCAAATTTAAATTTTCTCCGAGCTAAAGTCTAAGAATACTTACTTCTAGGACGCTTAGGTTGAAAAACTAGTGTTAGATTTAGGTTCGACGGAGCCTCTTAGATTGGAATGTCTACTTGTTCTGCGGGAATTCCAGCTAAGCGTCGGCTCCTTCATATCAAACACTTACCGCATTTGCATACTCTTGACATTTCGGAGTATTCTCAAACCTCCTATTAACTACTATCACTGAAAGTAGAATATAGGATGAATTAATTGGAAGAAGAATTGGGAGAGCTATCTGAGAAGAGGAAAAGAAAAAGAGGAACTACTACCAACAAAGGAAAAATGAAAAGCTTTTCCTATCCTACGTGAACAACAATTTCACTGTAGCGCACACACACTGATAAAAAGCCAAAACTACCTCAACCCTCTTCCTTGTTTTCTGTAAAGATGTCTAACGGCTAACCTAGGTTTCTTAAACCATATAGCCATTTTCACAAACACTGGTAGGCCAAGTTGTTACTTAGTTAGTCCAAGACTAATTAAATAGCTCTCATATTAATTAATTAATCCACTTGGGCTCAATATAAAATTGCTCAAGATAATTAATTAGTAAACTAATTTAATTAAATTGGCCCAATAAATTATTCTAGCCCAAATAAATAATTAACTAGACTTTTAGAGTAATTTATTTAATAATAAATTAATCCAACAAGCCCATATAATAAATAAATTTACTAAAGTTACATGAGCTATTTTGGAGATCAAAAGATATATTATTCTTGGCTACTAAAATGGTCAAAATACACCTACTAATAAATAGCCATATTTTATCACTATATAGAAATATTGACTCCAAGAATAACATTGCAATTGTAGTGTTTTCGACCTACAAGTGTAATGACAAAAATACCCATTTACTTAACACCCATCATTGAGATATGATAATTATACAAACCTATTTCTCAATGATATCTACCATCTTTTGATAAATAGTCCAATAATCCATGACTTCCAATATGTACTTATTTATATTAGGGAGCTATCAAAAAGCATACATACTTAATAACGTTTTCTAGGGTCTTAGATTATTTAGATTATCCCGGACAATCACAAGGGGGTGATGTCTTCACAAAGTGAAGCATAGAAACTTTATTTTATAAATTTGTCTTAGTTAACTATAGTCATATACCCAACGCACAAGGTTATTAGCCTTGCAATAAGACCTTACTCATCATATATCAAAGTTCATAAATCCAGCTTCACTATACCACCAACTTATATTTAAGCCTTAGGGTACTTATCTAGACAGTACAGCGATAAACTAATATTTATTTATTATAATACTTTTGTAAATATTATTATCGCGTAGTTCAGTTCTATGTATTCCAAAAACACTTTACTATTGGCATGAGAAGACTACTCATTGGTTAAAGGTAAAAAATTCCCCATTTAGAAACTATAGTGTAATGATCTAAACCTTTATAAAATGGCCAACTTCATCAATGATTTTTTGCTTGAGTGTTTGTAGCCCATAATCTATACCTTATTGTGAAAGCATAACTCAATCACGTAGATTACTTACTAACACATTTAGACCTTTAATGTGTAAATATATGTAAACAAACAATCATTAATGAATGAAATATTTTATTAATTTCTAAAAATACTAAAATACATAATACATTTTGGCATGCATTCCAATAATCTCGTACTTGCAATAAATTGACTATGGGAGTCCATATGTGTTTATCCCTATGACGTCCAAGTATCTTCGGAATACCTTCTTTATCAAAGGCTTACTAAATAGGTCCGCTAAATTGTTTGTAGAGAAAATTTGGTCAATCACCATATGGTAATGGGTCTATCTATTTATGGTACAACTCCAAGTTCTGTGAGGAACGTTTGGAGTCAAACCGCTTCTTTTAAAGCTTTTGAAGCTACCACATACTCTGCTTCTATGGCAGAATCCAACAATATAAGATTTCTTAACACTTCTCTATGAAATAGCCCTTCCAAACAAAGTGAAAACATATCTACTAGTGGTTTCTGGGTTAAATGCAAAAATACCTTTTAAAAATGCACACTTTTGCAATACCCCTTATATTTAAAATACAGCAATAATACCCTTCTTAAATTTAAATTTTTTCAAGTATACCCTTCATATTTAAAATTCAGTAATAATACCCCTTTTAAACTTAAATCTTTTTTAAATATACCCTTTACATTTAAAATTCAGCAATAATACACTTTTTATATTTAAATCCTTTCAAATATGCCATTCAATCAAGAATTTAACGAGATACTTCACATTTAACTGTTTAAAATGATATGATTATAATATGCTTATTATTACTAAGACTGTAGCCAACTTCTTCCATATCTCTCATACTAAATTGACTTAATAACTAAACCTTTATAGATAACAATGTCTCTACATCATCTTCAATGAGTAGAGTGTCATCTACACAGAGTACCATAAAAGATACATTGTTCCTATCCAACTTCTTATAGATACACGGTTTGCCCACGTTTTATATGAAACCATAAGACTTTACAATCTCATCAAAATGTATGTTCTATGCACGTGATGCTTGCTTAAGTCCATAAATGCACTTCTTAAGCTTATAGACCTATGTTTCTGTCCTCTCACAATAAAGTCTTCAGGCTGGGTCATATAGTATTTCTGCAAAGATATCTATTTAGAAAAGTTATTTTAATATCCATTTACTATATCTCGTAGTCATAATGACATACGATGGTCAAGAAAATGTAAATGGACTTAAGCACGGCAACAAGTGAAAAAGTTTTCTTATAATCAATCCCTTTTTTCTAAGTATAATCTTTTGCAACTAACCTTATTTTCTATTTGCTATTTGTTTGTACCAATATCAGTAATGTCTCATCATATCTAGTGGGATCTTGTTCTTGATGGTCGGAAACTATTTCAAAGGCCTCTCCAATCCACCTTTCTAGAACTACTGATATCTTCCCACTACGACATGGCTCATTTCATATAGGAACATCTGGTTGGGTCTTTTCTAGTTCCTCAACTAGAGTACTAGAAGTTGAAGTATCGTTCAACTTCTTTTCCAATTCTACCTTACTCAAAACCTTAGTGGACAACTTGTTTATCTTCTAAGTATCTAGTATGAGAACTAACAAATACCTACTCTTAGGAATAATAAAAGTATCCACTCCTTGTTCCTTTTGGATACCTTACAAAATAGAACAATTCTGATCTTGGGTCTAGATTACTTCTCTTAGTTAGTACATAAGCCGAACAATCCTATACCTTAAGATAATTCATATTGGGCTTGCGTCTAGTCTACATCTCATAAGGTATCCTAGGCACTGACTTGGAAGGCACCAAGTTCAGAATATATTCTACTATTTTTAGAGCATATCCTTAAAAAGAAATAGGAAAAGTTGCACGACTCATCATGTTGCTAAATATTTCCATCAATATTCTATTTTTTTTTCTCAGCTACTCCATTCTGTTGGGGAATCTTAGGTGTAGTTAGTAAATATACTATTCCCTTAATTGACAAGTAGTCCTTGAATTCACCAAGGAGATACTTTCTACTACGATCCGATCTTAGCTTCTTGATTAGTTTATCTGTTTCATGCTCTACCTTAGCCTTAAACTCATTAAATTTATCAAAAAAGTCAAACTTGCACTTCATCAAATAAACATAACCAAAACGCGTGTGATCATTAGTGAATGTGATAAAGTATTCAAAACATCCTCTAGCAAGTGTAGACATATAACCACAAACATCAGTATGAACTAACTCTAATATTTGCTTGGCCCTTTCCGCCTTTTGAATAGTAGACCTTTTGGTCATTTTACATATAAGACAAGATTCACACTAAGATTATTCCTCCAATTTTAATGAGTCCAATGACCCATTTTGGATTAGTCTATAAATTTGATTAGAATCTATATGTCCTAATCTTAAGTGTTATAAATACGAGTTATTTGATGTGACCTTTCTTTTCTCATTATTAAGTTCTATCTGAGTATTATTTATTTGTTGACTAATGTGATTAACATAGAAAATATTGCAATATATGTTTCCAGAGCATATAGTTTTTCCATCTCTGCTAACTGAAATACCAGCATAGAAAGAAACAGAATATCCTTAGTTAATCAATTTTGAAACTGAAATCAAATTCTGTTTAAAACTAGAAGCATATAAAATATTTTTCAAAACTAAAATCCTATTACAATCAGATAAAAGTTTCAAGTATCATACTACTTCGGCCTACACTTGTGATTCATTTCCCACTCTAAGTCCATGCTCTTCTCTATGGAGTCATCTTATCTTGATGAACCCCTACAAGGAGTTACAAATATGGCCAATTACTCTGATATCAACAATCCAAGTGAATGATGACCCAACCATCAAAATAAACTCTATGTAAAGAGCAATACTTGAAGAGGATTTGGCCAAGAAGTCCGAACAATCTTTCTTGAAGCACCCCTTCTTGCCACACTTGAAACAGTCACCCTTGGGTTTTGTATTGATCTTGGACAGACCATGCTTATATCCCTTAGGCTAGGCTCTTACATTATTCTGGGCCTTCTTCTTCTAGATCTTCTTGGGTTGGGCCCTAATTTTAGAAGATAAACCAGAATCAATAATCAAAACATTTAACACATGCTTCATGATTTTCTTAGTAGCCTGAGATTCTTTCATTAGCTCTGTCAAAAATATACTCAACTTATTTATGTAATAATTTAATTTGAATTGAGAGAATAAATCTAGCAAAGTCTCAAGAACCATGTCAGTTTGGCTTTCTGGATCGATTGTTGCCCCTAAGACCTCTGCTTCCTCAAAATGAGCAATCATCTTAAGTATATGCTCGTGGACTGATACTGCCTCAGCTATCCTAGTATTCATGATTGCTCTAAGAGCTTCCTGCTTATAGGCTAACTCTTGTCAGTAAACATAGTGCGCAATGATATATCAATATCATACACAATAGGTATATTCTCGTGCTTAGACAGAAGAACATTGGACATGGAAGCTAATCTATAGCATATAGCCATCTCATTAGCTTACCTCTATGCCTTCTTATCCTCATGATATTAGTCTGTATAATCTTTCCCAATTTCAAGAAAGGTGTCGATTAGAACATGCTTATACTACTCGGTAGTAAATACTATGTTTAGATTCCTTTTCCACTCCACATAGTTAGGTCCAAGTAGCTTATTAACCTTAAGAATAATGGATAAAAGACTGAAACCAGACATTTCTCTTGATTAGAAAAAAACATCATTCAGAAAAATATTTATTTTGAAAAACATATAAGAAATGCATATTTGAACATCATATCATATCTATGTTATGATTAACCTATTAAAACCATTTCAAAAATATGCAAAATTTGGTCTAAGAAATATTGATAGAGATTTGTAGGAAGGTTAGTAATTTTCTAACTATCACAAATTAAACTTCTTTAATAGTTAATGATCTAGAGATAGTTCCATCGATAGGATGGCTACTACACACATTATCTACAGATAATCTAATATTAATACCTCCAACATAGGCTGACTGATAGTAATATATATCTATAGCTTTAATTATAATTTCTTCGTTATTTCTAGATTTTCATGAAAATCCATCCTATAGGGGATCATGCTTAAAATGACACAAGGATAACCACAATTTCTAACAGAAATTCATGATGGAAGTCATAGGGGCCATTGGAACCTTCTCCTACTTAATCTTTTGAGAAAAATATATTTTTGGAAAAACGTTGTTTAAAAAAATATATTTGGCTTTGATTAACTTCAGTAAAATTCCAAGAATTCAATCATTTTTTGCTATATTAAGGATAAAACCCTTTAAGAGAATATGATAAGGGCTAAAATCACTATTATTTTTCTAATTATTTGAGGTTATTTTGAGATACTTTTGTTATAATAACTAGGCATATTCTTTCATATTTGACATTTTACTTGTAAAAAGTGTTTTTGGCAAATTTGTGCAGATTTGAGTTAAATTCAAGCAAAAAGAGAACAATTCCAGAATGAACCTGGTGCCAGTCCTAGCCAAGGGACCAGGCGGTGGGTCCATTCTGGTTAAGCAGCGAAAATCGAGTAATTTTCAAGAAGAAAATAGAACAGACCTAGTGCCAAGTTTGGCAAATGGACCACGTGCCAGGTCCATTTTATTTGGCCAGTGAAAACAAAGTAAAAATCAAGAGGAAGAAAAGATTGTACTTGGCGCCAGGTGGGTCGAAGGTACCCGACGCCAGGCCCATTTTGGAAGGGGAAAATCCTATGCATGAATTTGAATTTTTTCTAAATATTTCGGTATTAATTCCTACTCGGCCAAGATTCCTCCAGCAACGAATTTAGCATCAAATGGGCCTATAAAAGCAAGAGAAAACACAGGAGAATGAGAGAGGGGAGGTGAATCCAAGAATTACAATTCAAAACACTCATTAAATGAGAGATTCACCACATCAAGGAGGATTGTTCAAGAGAGAAGAAGGAGGCTTGTTTATGAGTGCTTTCTTTTACCCTTGCTTTCTTTTTCTTAAACAATTATGTATTCAATGTTTTCATTATAATTTGACAATATTTTGGAATTCATGACTTATGTCTTAACTTTGCTACTTGATCAATTTTCTATCATTCTTAATATTTGATTACTTGTGATCATGGAAGAATAAAAAAAGTTAGATTTACTTCTAATTGACTTAGGAAATGATGTTAGGAGTTGATTTAATTTTATTGATTTCATATTTGTTACTTCTTAATGGACTTGGGAAATGAAGTTAAGATCAAAGAACTTAAGCAATCAAATATTAGTTAATTTTGCCTAGAGTATAGGGTAGGGGTGGCAATCGTGTTGTGTTTGGGTTGATGTGTCGTGTCAATCTAGGGTAATTATACACAACATGTTAACCTGAACACGACACGATTACTAAACGTGTCTAATTTTGTAACACGAACACGAGACGAAAATAAATAGATTGACACGATACGACACGATTACACACGAAAAGTAAATAGATAATTATTAAACCCGCCAACCTGAATACTTACTAAACCTGCCAATCCGAATACCTACTAAACCTGTCAACCCATTACACTAAAAATTTCAAAAAAATAAATCAAACTATATTAAATTAAAATAACCAATAAAACATTCCATAAAGTCTTAAATAGCTAATAAAATAATAAATCATCTAATTAAATATCTAGAGATGTGAATAAATTCATAAGACTTAATCTTAAAAATTTAAACATCCAATTTACTTAATACATTGAAAATTTAACAAACTTCAAACAATGTTGACAATGTTCTTCTCAGTAGGTGTCTCCTTATTAATGTTCAAATCCATGACATTTTGAACAACTTCATCCACATTTAACTTTTCAGCAAGTGCTTCTATAATAAATTTAAACAAACAAGTATTATAAATTTTATCTAAAAATATAGTCTGAAAATTTTTTAGCCAAAATAAAATTTTAGAATCCAAAACAAATAGGATTTTTTGCCCCCAATTTCCACGAACAGATCCCCATACCGGACAAAAAGGTTCAATTCCTTAAGCTGATTCGCGATTTGGCAAATATTATATCGATCGCAACATTTCTAACACAAAAGGATCCAAAGATCTATGTTTGTAGCTGGCCATTATATCATTACATAATGTAAATCGAATATGATTGATGACAAAACTTTCAACCACTTATTAAAGTATGAAATAAAAAAAAAAATAATATACTGATATCCTTATTTTTAAGCTGACAGCAGGGAAGACTTATTGCCACTTCATCTGTTGCCAAATTTGATGTGATATCCTACTAAAATGACTAGTAAACCATTATTGCTTGTCAATTGCTCTATCAATTGCATAATACTTTCTAAGCTTCCTATTTCCCGTTTTTTTTCCATTTTACTATTGTCAACCCAGTGAAGAAAGAATATTGAAATGACACTTGGATACTACGGGAGAATGTAATAGAAAGATAATGCATCTACAAGAAAGGTGCATCTATATACTGTGGATATGGAAAAATAATCAGGATATGACTTGCAATAAGCATATACCGAAGTGAAAGCTGAGATTATCTGGTACCAAAAAAATTTATGGTCTTGCAAAGCAGAGGATAACAACTCCAACTAGCTTTGTGATTGTAGAGGCTACTAGTTTCTAGGAATATCGTGGGGATGTTTCGGTGGGAATAATGGATTTCCCAAATGGAGGAAGGCATCTCTTAGAGAAAAAGGTGGCAATGCCCCTACTCCCACTACTTTTCTATTCAAATCAATCAACAGAGCATTCTAATAACCACAACAAAAACTAAATGCTCCTCAACACAAGTGAATGAGATATTTGTAAATAAATACAAAAGTAACAATAGTAATAAACAAGAAGAAAATGACAAAATGACAAACCAGCAAAATTTCAGCAAGTAAAGGACGCTCCCTAAACACGTCCTTGGCCGTCAGTCTTTGCTGAAGAAGGCCGGTAGTAGGGGTGGCAATTGTGTCTGCGTTGGCGGGTCGTGTTAACCTGGGATAATTACACATTACACGTCAACCCGAATACGACACGATTAAAAAATGTGTCTAATTTTGTAACACAAACACGATACGAAAATAAACAGGTTGACACGACACGACATGATTAGACTCAAAAAGTAAATAGATAATTACTAAAACAGCAAACCCGTCAACCTGAATATCTACTAAACCCTCCAACCCGAATACCTACTAAACCCGCTAACCTGAACAGTTACTAAACCAGCCAACCCGAATACCTACTAAACCTGTCTACCCATTATACTAAAAATTTCAAAAAAATAAATCAAATCATATAAAATTAAAATAACCAATAAAACAATCCATAATGTCTTAAATAGCCAATAAAATAATAAATCATCTAATTAAATATCTAGAGATGTTAATAAATTCATAAGACTTAATCTTAAAATTTTAAACATTCAATTTACTTAATACATTGAAAATTTAACAAACTTCAAACAATACTGTCAATGTTCTTCTCAGTAGGTGTCTCCTTATTGATGTTCAGATCCATGATATTTTGAACAACTTCATCTACATTTAACTTTTCAGCAAGTGCTTTTGCAATAAATTTAAACACACAAGTATTATAAATTTTATCTAAAAATATAAATTGAAATAAAAATATAGTCTAAAAAATTTTTAGCCAAAATAAAATTTCAGAATCCAAAATAAATAGGATTTTTTGCACCCAATTTCCATGAACAGATCCCCATACCGAACAAAAAGTTTCAATTCCTTAAGCTGATTCGCGGTTTGGCAAATATTATATTGTTCGCAACATTTCTAACACAAAAGGTTCCAAAGATCTATGTTTGTAGCTAACCATTATATCATTACACAATGTAAATCGAATCTGATTGATGACAAAATTTTCAACCACTTATTAAAGTATGAAATAATAAAAAAAAACAATATATTGATATCCTTATTTTTAAGTTGACGGCAGGGAAGACTTATTACCGCTTCATCTGTTGCCAAATTTGATGTGATATCCTACTAAAATGACTAGTAAGCCATCATTGCTTGTTAATTGCTCTATCAATTGCAGAATACTTTCTAAGCTTCCTATTTCCCGTTTCTTTCCATTTTACTGTTGTCAACCCAGTGAAGAAAGAATATTGAAATAACACTTGGATACTACAGGAGGATGTAACAGAAAGATAATGCATCTACAAGAAAGGTGCATCTATATACTGTGGATATGGTAAAATAATCAGGATTGACTTGCAATAAGTATATACCGAAGTGAAAGCTGAGATTATCTGGTACCAAAAAAATTTAAGATCTTGCAAAGCAGAGGATAACAACTCCAACTAGCTTTGTGAGTGTAGAGGCTACTGGTTTCTAGGAATATTGTGGGGATGTTCCGGTGGGACTAATGGATTTCCCAGATGGAGGAAGGCATCTCTTAGAGAAAAAGGTGGCAATGCCCCTACTCCCACTACTCTTCTATGCAAATCAATCAACAGAGCATTCTAAAAGCCACAACAAAAACTAAATGCTCCTCAATACAAGAGAATGAGATATTTAGGCATAAATACAAAAGTAACATTAGTAATAAACAAGAAGAGAATGACAAAATGACAAACCAGCAGAATTTCAGCAAGCAAAGGACACACCCTAAACATGTCCTTGGCCGTCAGTCTTTGCTAGAGAAGGCCGGCAGTAGGGGTGGCAATCATATCATGTCTGAGTTGGTGGGTCGTGTCAATCTAGAGTTGTTACACACAGCACGTCAACCCGAACAGACACGATTAAAAAACGTATCTAATTTTATAACACGATTACGATACCAAAATAAAAGGTTTGACACGATACGACATGATTAGACACAAAAAGTAAATAGATAATTACTAAACCCACAAACCCGAATACCTACCAAACCCTGCAACCCGCCAACCTGTATACCTACTAAGCCCGCTAACCTGAACACTTACTAAACCCATCAACCCGAATACCTACTAAACATGTCCACTCATTACACTAAAAATTTCAAAAAAATAAATCAAATCATATAAAATTAAAATAACCAATAAAATAGTCCATAATGTTTTAAATAGCCAATAAAATAATAAATCATCTAATTAAATATCTAGAGATATGAATAAATTCGTAAGACTTAATCTTAAAAATTTAAACATCCAATTTACTTAATACATTGAAAATTTACCAAACTTCAAACAATATTGTCAATGTTCTTCTCAGTAGGTGTCTCCTTATTGATGTTCAAATTGATGACATTTTGAACAACTTCATCCACATTTAACTTCTCAGCAAGTGCTTCTGCAATAAATTTAAACAAACAAGTATTATAAAATTTATCTAAAAATATAAATTGAAATAAAAATATTTAGCCAAAATAAAATTTCAGAATCCAAAATAAATAGGATTTTTTGCACCCAATTTCCATGAACAGATCCCCATACCGAACAAAAAGTTTCAATTCCTTAAGCTGATTCGCGGTTTGGCAAATATTATATTGTTCGCAACATTTCTAACACAAAAGGTTCCAAAGATCTATGTTTGTAGCTAACCATTATATCATTACATAATGTAAATCGAATCTGATTGATGACAAAATTTTCAACCACTTATTAAAGTATGAAATAATAAAAAAAAAACAATATATTGATATCCTTATTTTTAAGTTGACGGCAGGGAAGACTTATTACCGCTTCATCTGTTGCCAAATTTGATGTGATATCCTACTAAAATGACTAGTAAGCCATCATTGCTTGTTAATTGCTCTATCAATTGCAGAATACTTTCTAAGCTTCCTATTTCCCGTTTCTTTCCATTTTACTGTTGTCAACCCAGTGAAGAAAGAATATTGAAATAACACTTGGATACTACAGGAGGATGTAACAGAAAGATAATGCATCTACAAGAAAGGTGCATCTATATACTGTGGATATGGTAAAATAATCAGGATTGACTTGCAATAAGTATATACCGAAGTGAAAGCTGAGATTATCTGGTACCAAAAAAATTTAAGATCTTGCAAAGCAGAGGATAACAACTCCAACTAGCTTTGTGAGTGTAGAGGCTACTGGTTTCTAGGAATATTGTGGGGATGTTCCAGTGGGACTAATGGATTTCCCAGATGGAGGAAGGCATCTCTTAGAGAAAAAGGTGGCAATGCCCCTACTCCCACTACTCTTCTATGCAAATCAATCAACAGAGCATTCTAAAAGCCACAACAAAAACTAAATGCTCCTCAATACAAGAGAATGAGATATTTAGGCATAAATACAAAAGTAACATTAGTAATAAACAAGAAGAGAATGACAAAATGACAAACCAGCAGAATTTCAGCAAGCAAAGGACACACCCTAAACATGTCCTTGGCCGTCAGTCTTTGCTAGAGAAGGCCGGCAGTAGGGGTGGCAATCATATCATGTCTGAGTTGGTGGGTCGTGTCAATCTAGAGTTGTTACACACAGCACGTCAACCCGAACAGACACGATTAAAAAACGTATCTAATTTTATAACACGATTACGATACCAAAATAAAAGGTTTGACACGATACGACATGATTAGACACAAAAAGTAAATAGATAATTACTAAACTCACAAACCCGAATACCTACCAAACCCTGCAACCTGCCAACCTGTATACCTACTAAGCCCGCTAACCTGAACACTTACTAAACCCATCAACCCGAATACCTACTAAACATGTCCACTCATTACACTAAAAATTTCAAAAAAATAAATCAAATCATATAAAATTAAAATAACCAATAAAACAGTCCATAATGTTTTAAATAGCCAATAAAATAATAAATCATCTAATTAAATATCTAGAGATATGAATAAATTCGTAAGACTTAATTTTAAAAATTTAAACATCCAATTTACTTAATACAATGAAAATTTACCAAACTTCAAACAATATTGTCAATGTTCTTCTCAGTAGGTGTCTCCTTATTGATGTTCAAATTGATGACATTTTGAACAACTTCATCCACATTTAACTTTTCAGCAAGTGCTTCTGCAATAAATTTAAACAAACAAGTATTATAAAATTTATCTAAAAATATAAATTGAAATAAAAATATTTAGCCAAAATAAAATTTCAGAATCCAAAATAAATAGGATTTTTGGCCCCCTATTTCCATGAACAGATCCCCATACCGGACAAAAAGTTTCAATTCCTTAAGTTGATTCGCGGTTTGGCAAATATTATATCGATCGCAACATTTCTAACACAAAAGGATCCAAGGATCTATGTTTGTAGCTGGCTATTATATCATTACATAATGTAAATAAAATCTAATTGATGACAAAATTTTCAACCACCTATTAAAGTATGAAATAATAAAAAAAATAATATACCGATATCCTTATTTTTAAGCTGACAACAGGGAAGACTTATTGCCACTTTATCTGTTGCCAAATTTGTTGTGATATCCAACTAAAATGACTAGTAAACCATTATTGCTTGTCAATTGCTCTATCAATTGCAGAATACTTTCGAAGCTTCCTATTTCCCATTTCTTTCCATTTTACTGTTGTCAACCCAATGAAGAAAGAACGTTGAAATAACACTTGGATGCTATCGGAGGATGTAACAGAAAGATAATGCATCTACAAGAAATGTGCATCTATATACTATGGATATGGTAAAATAATCAGGATATGACTTGCAATAAGCATATACCAAAGTGAAAGCTGAGATTATCTGGTACCAAAAAAATTTATGGTCTTGCAAAGCAGAGGATAACAACTCCAACTAGCTTTGTGACTGTAGAGGCTACTAGTTTCTAGGAATATCGTGGGGATGTTTCGGTGGGACTAATGGATTTCCCAAATGAAGGAAGGCATCTCTTAGAGAAAAAGGTGGCAATGCCCCTACTCCCACTACTTTTCTGTTCAAATCAATCAACAGAGCATTCTAATAACCACAACAAAAACTAAATGCTCCTCAACACAAGTGAATGAGATATTTGTGAATAAATACAAAAGTAACAATAGTAATAAACAAGAAGAAAATGACAAAATGACAAACCAGCAGAATTTTAGCAAGTAAAGGACACACCCCAAACACGTCCTTGGTTATCAGTCTTTGTTGAAGAAGGCCGGCAATAGAGGTGGCAATCGTGTCGTGTCTGGGTTGGCGGGTCGTGTCAACTTGGGATAATTACACACGACATGTCTATCTGAACACAACATGATTAATAAACGTGTCTAATTTTGTAACACAAACACGACACCAAAATAATCGGGTTGATACAACACGACATGATTAGACACAAAAAGTAAATACATAATTACTAAACCCACAAACCCGTCAACCCGAATACCTACTAAACCCGCCAACCTGAACATTTACTAAACCCGCCAACCCGAATACCTGCTAAAACTGCCCACCCATTACACTAAAAATTTCAAAAAAATAAATCAAATCATATAAAATTAAAATAACCAATAAAACAGTCCATATTGTCTTAAATAGTCAATAAATTAATAAATCATCTAATTAAATATCTAGAGATGTGAATAAATTCATAAGACTTTATCTTAAAAATTTAAACATCCAATTTATTTAATACATTGAAAATTTAACAAACTTCAAAAAATATTGTCAATGATCTTCTCTGTAGGTGTCTCCTTATTGATGTTCAAATCCATGACATTTTGGACAACTTCATCCACATTTAACTTTTCAGCAAGTGCTTCTACAATAAATTGAAACAAACAAGTATTATAAAATTTATCTAAAAATATAAATTTGTTATAAAATTAGGGTAGTGTTAGAATAAAATCTACACACTACACACTAAGAAAATTCTAACTATTCTTTGCACAATAATTTCTCTTCAAACTTCTCTCTTTCTTTCTCTCACAATTCTTTCTCTAATCTTTCTTTCACTAATCTTTCTTTCACAAAATGATGGTGTATTACAAGCTTAGAGAATAGCTCTATTTATAGAGCTCTAATTAGTGAAATACATCATGGCATACATCATCTTCAACTAATCTCAATTAATGGTGTCTCCACTAAATGGTGGACATCCATAAAAATCTTCTAATAATTCACATAAATCCATAATTAGTGGAGCCTCCACTAATTAATGGAGATTCCAATAATTCATAACAAAATTGAAATAAAAATATTGTATAAAAAATATTTAGCCAAAATAAAAATTCAGAATCCAAAATAAATAGGATTTTTGGCCCCCAATTTCCATGAACAGATCCCCATACCGGACAAAAAGTTTCAATTCCTTATGCTGATTCGCAGTTTGGCAAATATTATATCGATCGCAACATTTCTAACACAAAAGGATCCAAAGACCTATATTTGTAGCTGGCCATTATATCATTACATAATGTAAATCGAATCTGATTGATGACAAAAATTTCAACCACCTATTAAAGTATGAAATAATAAAAAAATAATATACTGATATCCTTATTTTTTAGCTGACAACAGGGAAGACTTACTGCCGCTTTATTTGTTGCCAAATTTGTTGTGATATCCTACTTAAATGACTAGTAAACCATTATTGCTTGTCAATTGCTCTATCAATTGCAGAACACTTTCTAAGCTTCCTATTTCCCATTTCTTTCCATTTTACTGTTGTCAACCCAGTGAAGAAAGAATGTTGAAATAACACTTGGATGCTACAGGAGGATGTAACAGAAAGATAATGCATCTACAATAAAGGTGCATCTATATATTGTGGATTTGGTAAAATAATTAGGATATGACTTTCAATAAGCATATACCGAAGTGAAAGCTGAGATTATCTGGTGCCACAAAAATTTATGATCTTGTAAAGCCGAGGACAACAACTCCAACTAGCTTTGTGAATGTAGAGGCTATTGGTTTCTAGGAAGATTGTGGGGATGTTTCGGTGGGACTAATGGATTTCCCAGTTGGAGGAAGGCATTTCTTAGAGAAAAAGGTGGTAATGCCCCTACTCCCACTACTCTTTTCTGCAAATCAATCAATAGAGCATTCTAATAACCACAACAAAAACTAAATGCTCCTCAACACAAGCGAATGAGATTTTTGTGAATAAATGCAAAAGTAACAATACTAATAAACAAGAAGAAAATGATAAAATGACAAACTAGCAGAATTTCAGCAAGTAAATGACGCTCCCCAAACACGTCCTTGGCTATCAGTCTTTGCTGAAGAAGGGTGGCAATAGGGGTGGCAATCATGTCGTGTCCGGGATGGCGGGTCATGTCAACCTTGGGTAATTACACACGACACATCATCCTGAACACGACATGATTAATAAATGTGTCTAATTTTGTAATACGAACATGACACGAAAGTAAACGGGTTAGCACGGCACGACACGATTAGACACGAAAAATTAATAAATAATTACTAAACATACCAACTCAAATACCTACTAAACCCACCAAATGGATTTAGTTGACTAGGTCTGGATGATAATTTTTATACACCTAAAATTTACGCATCAAGTTTTTGGCACCGATACTGAGGAACAATATCATGAAAGCTTGGATTTTGTTGATTTAACCATATTTATATGTTTATATGTCAATATGTAAATATGTGAATATGTATATATGTTCTTTGTATGAATTGGTGCTATATTTTGTTTTCTTGTATTCTTGCAATTTATTGTCTCTATACGGTGTAATTCCTTGTAACTTAATTTGTGAACATGTACCTTAACTAACTAATTTGATTTCATATTATAATGTGCATACATAATACTAACAAGTTATTTTATATAGGTAAGATGGTCAATTGGAGCATGCGACGGTATCCTAACATGTCTCAAGGGATGACATCTGGACCATCCGACTCCATTACCTTAGAAGGAGTATCGGGCAAATTTGCCACCCATATAACTAACCATTTTCAGGAAATAGATGACACATTGACAAAATTTGAGGATATGATTAGAAATATGAAAAGACAAATTTGGTTTTTGACGGATTTAGTGATAAAGTCGCCATTAGGGGTAGAAGCACAACATGATTTAGCTGCTATTACATTAAGAAGTGGTAAGGAGCTACCTGATCCTCACACGGAACCAGTACCATCTAAAGAAGATGGGCCAGAACCAACCCCTCTTGTTGAACTTTTTGAAAAACAAACTAAAAAATCAGATTTTCAGTCACTAGTACCTTACCCCATTCGCACAAACAAAGCAAGAAAATATGCACAATTTGATAAGTTTTTAGAAATATTCAAACAACTGCACATAAACTTTTCACTTAGTGAGGCCTCGATACACATGCCCAAGTATGTAAAATTCCTTAAAAGCATACTTGTCAACAAGAAGAGGTTGGAGGAATTATCCACAATGATTTTAAATGAAGAATGCTCAACTATCTTGCAGGACCAACAGACTTTGTCAAGAAGAGGAAGTGATCCAGGGAGTTTTTCTATTCCTTGTCTTATTAGTACTCTTACATTTTGCAATGCATTAGCTGACCTAGGTACTAGTATTAATCTTTTACCATATAAAACTTTCCAAACACTAGACCTATGTGAACCCAAGCCTACTAGGATAAGTATTCAACTTGCGGATAGATCTATTAAATATCCTAGGAGAATAATTGAAGATGTCTTAGTTAAAGTGGATAAATTCATATTCCCTATGGATTTTTTTATTCTTGATATGGATGGAGATTTTAAAGTCCCTTTAATCTTTGGTTGATCTTTCCTAGATATGTCCAAAGCATTAATTAATGTTTATGGGTAAAGTTAACACTTAGGGTTGGGGATGAAGAAGTCATTATCACAATTCATAAAAGCATGCAACATCCAATTTTTCATGATGATTCTTGTTTAAGGATTGATATTCTTGATGAATCTATCTTTGACTTTGTGCAGGAATCATTTGTCTAATACTACAAGAAACATCCATTGCATATTTGAAGGATTCAATTGAGGGCCATAAGTTAGAAAAATTTGAGGAAATTGAAAAAAGTAGTTTGGGAAGGATGAAGTCATCCATTGAGGAACCCACAGAATTAGACTTGAAAGACCTCCCTGAACACTTGGAATACTCATTTTTTGCTAAAGGTGAAAAATTTCCCATGATCATAGCAAAAAGCCTTACTTCTGATCAAAAGACCAAATTGAATCACAAAATTTTGTTGGAAGAAGGAGCTAATGCGTGCTTTTTAGAGTAGAAAATCTTACCAATAAATTACACAGTCAATCAAGCTTTAATTAAAATGTCAACCACTAAAACCACATATACGATCAAGTATACTCATCGTATAGTATAAGGAATAGCAAGTATCGAATCCACGAGAACTTAGGCTCCCGCCTTACTTTACCCAAATCTTTATTGTTTAGCCCATAAAATAAGAAGAGACTAAAAAGAAAAATAAATAAAGATAAAAATAGATATAACTCAAGGATGCAATTTCAGTAACTAGACAATTATCTTGAAAACACAATATTGAATTACTTAGCATTCATCACAATCAATTGTCGTCTTGGCATCATGAATAAATATAAAGATAAATTCCACTTCGTTTGTCAATCCATGGAATCCTATATTTTGATTAATATTAAAAGATTTGTCAATCGAGCTAACATAACCAAAATATGCATTAAGCTCATCACTATATTCAATTAGCAGATTTGTCAATTAAGCCATTCTAACCAAAATATGCATGAATCTCAATTCCTTAAAAACTTGAAATTAGCTAATAACCCTTTGTCAAGGCAAAATCAACTTAATCTTTGATCATTTAGTTCTATAATCTTAACTTCGTCGTTCAAGTCTATTAAGATTCGACAAATATGAAATCAATACAATGAAGCTCCTAACATCGCTTTTTCAATTCAATTAGAAGAACTCGCATCAATAACCAATGATAGCAAGTAATCAAACACGAAAGATAATAATAAATTGATAAAAAATTCTAATTAACTCAAAATCATAATCTCTAAAATAATATCTAATTACAATCAAAACATTAAATACATCATTGTTAAAGAAAAGTAAACAAAGGATAAAAGATAAAACTCATAGACAAGGCCTTCTACTTCCCTTGAAAATCTCCTTTGAACAATGCTCCTTTGAGTGGTGATTGAGTAGCTAGCTTGGATCCTTCAAATCATACCTTTCTCTTGTATTTTTCTTATATTTATGAACCTCCTTGATACCAAAATTCGTTGCTTCAAAAGTCTAGTCCGTGTAGAATTCAAAAAAATATCAAAATCCTTTGGAAAATACTAAATTCCTGCACAGGATTTTCGCCTTCAGAGTGTACCTGTCGCCGGGTACCTTCGACATACCTGGCGCCAGGTGCACTCTATTCTTTCCATGTTTTTACTCTGCTTTGGTCTGTTTTCATTGGCAGACAGAATGGACTCGGTGCTAAGTACACTTGCCAGACCTGGCGCCAGGGCTATTCTACTTTTATACTGAAAGTTGTTCGAATTCCTCTACTGGATCAGAATAGACCCGGCACCTGGTCCCTTGGCTAGGCCTGGTGCCAAGTCTATTATGAAATTGTTCATTTTCTGCTCTATTTTAACTCAACTCTATGCAAATTTGCCAAAAACTCCTTTTACAAGCAAAATTCAAATACGAAAGAATATGCCTAGTTATTACAATAAATGTATCTCAAAACAACCTCAAATAACTAGAAAAATAATGGTAATTTTAGCCCCTATCACATACCCCCGCACTTAAACTTTTGCTTGTCCTCAAGCAAACAAGAACTAAAACACTAAGCATATGGCTTAAGACAAAACAAATTAGCAAAATTTTCCTTAGCAAATCTATCCACAATGAAGACATAATCTTCTTCCAACCTTAAACATAAACTTTTCATTCATTCAACCCTTTCAAAACCTTGTACATGTACTAAATCAAACAATCCCAAGGCCATCAAATTTAAGTTAAACAAGTTTATATCTAGTACAAGAAAATCATCCTACTCTTCAAGCAAAAACATAGATAACATAAATCATACAAGTCAAGCCATTTAACCAATTCCAACTTATAAATTCAAATTTACACAACTCAAGTTAGTGAAACAAGGAAAACACTCCACTCTTCTCTTTTTTTTTTTTTCCTATAACTTTGGGAATTGATAGCCTCAAGTGCACGGATTTCTCTTCACACGCCGTATTGGCTCTCTTATAGTCATCATCATTTTGTTTTTCAGCAGTTTTCTTTTTCTTTCTTCTTTCTTTCCTTACCTTCTTGCCTTCGGGATAGTCTCAAGAGAGTGTGATACTTCTTTGTTTCTTCTCTTCCACCCACCGTATTAGCCCTCTTTTTTAGCAAAAGTCTCTTTTTTTTCTTTTCAACAAATGAAAGAAATTGTTTTTTCAACTCACATTCTTTCTTTTTCACTCAAAATTTTCTCACATTCCTTATTCACAACTCAATGTCAAGCAAACTTTAAATCTATAATACCAGAATTAGTCAACAACTCTTCCCATATTTCATCATATCAACCACATTCAAACTCAAAGAATAAAATAAAACTCAAATATCAAATATAACCAAGGTTAATTTAAATTGTCAAGACTTAACAAAATCTAACTTAATACACAAGTTTAATTTTTAAATAAAAATCCAACTATAATGAATGACAAATCCATATCCAAAGTTAAAAAGAAAATCACAACTCCATTATAGACAAATAAGCTTAATTTAGCTCCAAATCTCCAAACTTTAAAATTTTCAAAATTTTTATTTTTTTTTAATTTTTCAACAAAATTTTTTGGTAACAAGAAAACACCAAGATCATACCAAGAAAATACCAAGATCATTGATAAAAACTTGGACAAAGAATATTACTAGACCACTCCCTCACACTTAAACTGGGCAATGTCCTCATTAGCCAAAATTTAACACAAGAAAACATCTCCAAAGGGACCAAAAAATGATAACAGAGGGATAGAGTTAAGTAATACTCCCCAAGTGGAATAAAGTTCCAATAAATATTAAAACATGGAATATAGAGAAGAGTTTATCTAAGAGGACTTTATTCCAACCTACAAAAGAAAACACAAATAAAAGTACAAGATAAATAAAAAAATAAAGACACACCTAAATAAAAGAAAATAAATTAAAAATCCTAAGAAAGTAAATAAAGACACAAATCACTCCCCCACACTTAAGATGGAAAATATTTTCCTTATTTGGGGAGGGAAAAGATACCAACTAAAGAAAACCCAATCTAAGACAAAAAGACAAACTCTTCTACTCATCATGCTTTCTCATCATCCCTTTGTAAGAGACATTATTGCTCATTGAAAAAATAAGATTGATGAAAGTAGAAATAAAAGAGGTTTTTGAAAAATAGAGGGTTCATGAAAACAACTTTTCTCAATAAACCAAAACACATAAACCTCATTCTCTAACATTCCTTTAGACACACAAATATCTTTTTTAACATTTAAGTGCACATGGTCTCTAAAGAATGCCTCAAATATGAAAGCATCATTTATTCCTTCAAAAGATTTGTCACAATGAAAATTTCCCTTAAAACTTAGTATTTAAGTTTTCAAAGATGGGATCAAGAAATCCTTACTTTTCAGTGCATGATCTACAAAAACTAAGTTACCTCCCTTTGAATAGGGTAAAGGGTAGAAATTACCACCATCCTCCAGGGACTTCTTATGATGTAGCATTGATAGATCCAACTCCTTGAGGTATGGTAAACTCAACACATCATGATTGGGATCATTGTTCTCCAAGAGGTGAGAGGAACCTAAAAAATCATGTGACAAAGAGAAATTAGACTTATTAGCACATAGAGTAGAATCGAATACCTCTCTTGCTACATTGTGCGCTTGTTCCTCACATCCTCTCTCCTCTCCTTGGGGATCTTCTTGGTCAATCGTATGGGCCTTTATGGCATCTTCAACCAACTAGCTAGTTGTATTCTTTGATAGCTCATACGTTGAGATGCTTCTTCATTCCACCTAATGGACGTGTTTGTATTGACAACAAAGGATTTAATAGAAGTTTCAAGTGACGTCTCACTAAAAGTAGTAATCCGAGCTTGCAAACTTGCCAACATATCATCATTGTAGTTCCTCTGACATTGTGCACATGAATAATTATCCATGATGATGCCAATCTTGCGCTCAAAGGAAAAAAATCAAATATAAAAAAACAAAAAAAATAAACAAAAAAACAAAAAAAATAAAAAAAACAAATCATAAAAAAAATGAAAATATTCACAAAGTACCTAAAACAAAAGTTAGTATTATTTACAAATACAACAAAGGCTAAATCAACAAGATTCGAGTGTTTTTGATAGTGCCCATCCTTGGCAACGGCGCCAAAAACTTGATGCGTGTTTTTAGTGTAGAAAATATTACCAATAAATTATATAGTCAATCAAGCTTTAATTAAAATGCCAACCACTAAAGCCGCACATACGGGCAAGTATACATATCGTATAGTATAGGGAATAGTAAGTATTAAATCCACGAGAACTTAGGATCCCACCTTACTTTACCCAAATCTTTATTGTTTAGCCCATAAAAAAAAGAAAAGACTAGAAAGGAAAATAAATAAAGATAAAAATAGATATAACTTAAGGATGCAATTTCATATAACTAGACAATTATCTTGAAAACACAATATTGAATTATTAGTATTCATCACAATCAATTGTTGTCTTGGCATCATGAAGGAATATGAAGATAAATTCCACTTCATTTGTCAATTTACGGAATCCTATATTTTGATTAATATTAAGAGATTTGTTAATCAAGCTAACATAAACAAAATATGCATTAAGCTCATCACTATATTTTGATTCAATTAGCATATTTGTCAATTAAGCCATCCTAACCAAAATATGTATGAATCTCAATTCCTTAAAAATATGAAATTAGCTAATGACCCTTTGTCAAGGCGAAATCAACTTAATCTTTTATCACTTAGTCTTATAATCTTAACTTCGTCATTCAAGTCCATTAAGATTTGACAAATATTGAAATCAATGCAACGAAACTCCTAACATCATTTTTTCAATTCAATTAGAAGAACTCGTATCAATAACCAATGATAACAAGTAATCAAACACCAAAGATAACAATAGATTGATCAAAATTTCAATTAACTCAAAATCATAATCTCTAAAACAATATCCAATTATAATCAAAACATTAAGCACATCATTGTTAAAGAAAAGTAAACAAAGGATAAAAGATAAAATTCATAGACAAGCCCTTCTTCTTCTCTCAAAAACTTCCTTTGAACAATATTCCTTTGAGTGGTGATTGAGTATCTAGTTTAGATCCTTAAATCACACATTTCTCTTGTATTTTTCTTGAATTTATAAGCCTCATTAATACCAAAATTCATTGCTTCAGAAGTCTAGTTCGAGTAGAATTCAGAAAATACCAAAATCTTTTGAAAAATACCAAATTCGTGCACAGGATTTTCTCTTTCCAGAGTGTACTTGTCGCCGGGTACCTTCGACCCATCTGGCGCTAGGTGCACTCTGTTCTTCCCCTGTTTTTGCTCTGTTTTTTGTCTGTTCTCATAGGCAAACAGAATGGACCTAGCGCCGGTACACTTGCCAGACCTGGCGCCAGGTTTGTTATGCTTTTGTACTGAAAATTACTCAAATTCCTCTGCTGGACTAAAATGGACCTGGCACCTAGTCCCGTGGCTAGGCCTGGCACTAGGTCTATTATGGAAATGTTCATTTTCTACTCGATTTTAACTCAAATCTCACAAATTTGCCAAAAATCATTTTTACAAGAAAAATATCAAATAGGAAGGAATATGCCTAGTTATTACAACAAATGTATCTCAAAATAATCTCAAATAACTAGAAAAATAATGGTAATTTTAGCCCCTATCAGGAGCCAAACCCATAGTGCAACCCCAACGTAGGTTGAACCCAAACATGAATAATGTGATAAAATGTGAGGTGATTAAATTCTTAGATTCCAACATCATTTGTCTTATTTTTTTATAGTATTTGGGTTAGTTCAACACTAGTGGTCCCAAAGAAAGGTAGAATGACTGTGAGCCCTAATGATCCCAATGAGATTGGTAACTAGTTGGAGGGTTTACATTATAGGAAATTGAATGAGGTGACTAGGAAGGACCATTTTCCTCCCCCTTTCATTGACCAAATGTTAAAAAAGTTAGCCGGACATCAGTTTTACTATTTTTAGGATGGTTTTTTGGATACTTTCAAATTTCAATAGCACCAGAGAATCAAGAGAAAATCACATTTACATGCCCTTTTGGTACTTTTGCCTATCGACGTATGCCTTTTGGTCTTTATAATGGTCTCAGAATTTTCCAAAAATGTATGATGGCTATTTTCGAAGGACTATAGGAGATATTATGGATGTATTTATGGATGATTTCTCTATTCTTGGTAATTCTTTTGACTTGTGTTTGACTAATTTGGAAAAAGTGCTTCAAAGGTGTGAAGAGACTAACATCATGTTTAATTGAAAAAAATGCCACTTCATGGTGCAAGAAGGTATAGTATTAGGACACAAAATTTCAAGGAAAGGTATTGAGGTTGATAGGGCCAAAATTGAGGCAATTGAGAAACTCCCCTCTCCAACTTCTGTGAAGGCAATTCGAAGCTTTCTTGGGTATGTAGGTTTTTATAGGAGGTTTATCTTAGATTTCTCAAAATTTTCTAAACCCCTTACTTCTTTGCTTGAAAAAGATGCAATTTTTTATTTTGATAAAAAATATCTCAATGCTTTCAATGTGCTTAAAATGAAATTGATCAATTCTCCTATTTTAATTGCACCGAATTGATCTCTTCCTTTTGAACTAATATGTGATGTAAGTGATTATATAGTGGGCGCAGTGCTTGGACAAAGGAGGAATAAGCACTTTCAACCAATTTACTATGCAAGCAAAACTCTTACGGCGGCACAAGAAAACTACACCACAACGGAGAAAGAGTTGCTTGCAATAGTATTTGCTTTTGATAAATTTTGTTCTTATCTTGTTTTGTCCAAAGTCGTTGTGTATACGAATCATTTCGCCCTTAAGTACCAACTAAAAAAGCATGATTCTAAACCAAGATTGATAGACAGGTTTTGTTATAGCAGGAATTTGACTTGAAAATTAAGGAAAAAATGGAGTTGAAAATCTAGCTGCATATCACTTATCTAGGTTGGAAATTCCAATCTAGAGCCTTTGGTTGAATAAGACATCAATGACACATTTCTGGATGAACAACTTCTACTTGTTGATGGTAAGATTTCTACAACACCTTGGTTTGCCTATTTCGCTAATTACTTGTTTGTAGGAATTATTTCGGAAGATTTCAATGCACAACAAAAGAAGAAATTCCTCTCTGAAGTAAGGTATTACTTTTAGGAAGATCCATACTTGTTCCGATGTTGTGCGGATCAAATCATTTGAAGGTGTGTGAATTCCGTGGAAAGTACCAATATCTTGAAACACTGTCATGAAGGACTTACAGAAGGCCATTACCAAGCTAACAACACAACAAGAAAGGTACTTGAGTCTAGATTTTATTGGCCTATACTCTTCAAGGACTCTCACAGGTTTATTTAAAGTTGTGATAGGTGTCAACGTACATGTAACATTTCTAAATCTAATGAGATGCCATTATAAATTTTTCAAGCTTGTGAAATTTTTGATTGTTTGGGGATTGATTTCATGGACCCTTTTCCTAATTCTTTGGGTAACAAATACATCTTGGTCATGGTTGAGTAGGTATCAAAGTGGGTTGAGGCGCAAGCCTTGCCTACTAATGATGCGCGGGTTGTAGTGAAATTTCTAAGAAAACTTTTCACCTAGTTTAGCATACCTAAGGTACTCATTAGTAATATGGGCACACATATTTGTAAAAACCAATTGGACAAAGTGCTCAAACATTTACGGGTTACTCACAAGTTTGCTACCCCCTATCACCCCCAAACAAGTGGCCAAGTTAAGGTGATAAATAGAGAATTGAAAAGAATTTTCGAGAATGTGGTTAATCATACAAGGAAGGATTAGAGTTTGAGGTTAGATGATACTCTTTAGGCTTATAGGACTGCTTTCAAAACTCCTATTGGTACAACCCCTTATAGACTAATGTATGGGAAGTCATGCCATCTATCTACGGAGGTTGAACATATGGCACATTGGGCGATTAAGCTTGTCAATTTTGATCTTCAACTTGCAAGCCAACGGAGATTGCTCCAAGTCAATGAATTAAATGAGTGGCGTAATGAGGCTTACCATAATTCTTGCATTTACAAGGATAAGATGAAATAGTGGCATGATAGATATATTCATTCTTCTAAAAAGTTCAAAGAAGGAGACAAAGTGTTATTATTTAACTCTAGGCTTAGACACTTTCCGGGTAAGTTGAAGTCTTGATGGTCAGGGCTATATGAGATGCATTGCGTTTGCCCATTTGGCGTTATTGAGGTGTCACACCCAACCAAGGGACTTTTTAAGGTTAATGGAAATTGAGTGAAACCATATGTGGGTGAAGAACTTGGCACTTTAGAATATTTCGATGTCACCCTCTATGATTTGCGATTTTCTTTTAGTTTTCTTTTATTTTACTTTTCGCTTTATTTTTCTAGATATATATTTTTCTTTGTTTTGTTTCTTTTTAATTAGGTACTCTTCTGACTTTTCTTATAACTCTTCCTTATGGTGGATTCGAACCTGATGGCACTACGATGTAATGGAAGTATTTTCTTTATTTTATTCTTCCTCTTTATTACTTTTGGTCTCCTTGGCTGTACTTTTAGTGTTTAATCTTTGGCCATTGAGGACAATGTCCAGTATAAGTAGGGGGGAGCGGGGGGGGGGAAGAATGGTTGAAGAGATATTTTTCCATATCAATTTTGTGAAAATTTTTCCAAATTTCAGTGGTTTTCATTGTTAAGCAATGTTGAAATTCTTTTTTTTTTTTATTTGGATATGAGTTTTGTCATTCATTTGGCGGATTTTTTTTTTTTTTTGTGAAATTAGTTTTGTTGGATAGGATATTTTTCAAGACTTGAGAATTTGGATTAATCTTATTTATGCATTGGTGTTTGAATGTTATTTGACTCATCTAATTTGAATATGAAAAATATGATGAATATAGGAAAACTTTATTAGCTAACTCTTGCATTATAAGTTTAAATTTTATTTAACTTTGAGTTGTGATAAGGAATGTGAGTTGATAAAAGATATTTGAGAAGAAATATTGTGGAAATTTTGTGAAAAATTCTTGAAGTGGAAAAAAAAATAAGTTGTTATTTCCTCTTTGAAGATGAAAAAAAAAATTGTTTCTGCTTGATTATGGGGGCCAATACGGATAGTGAAGAGAAATCCACTTTCTTGAGGCTATGAATTCCCAAGAGCAAAAGAAAAGACTATTGTTGGAAAGAATAATGAGTGATGACTAAAAAGGGGTTAATACAGTGTGTGAAGAGAAATTCATGCACTTGAGGCTATCAATTTCCTAAGTCATTGAAAAAATAGAGAGTGCTTTCCTTACATCATGACTTGAGTTGAGCAATTTTTGGATTCATAATGTTTGAGTTGGTAGATAGCTTGACTTATGTGATTCATGTTATCTATATTTTAACTTGAAGAGTGAAATAATTTTTTTAGACTAAAGTATGAACTTGAAATTAATTTGACTTCAAGAGTTTTGTGATGTCTTATCAAATGTTTCAAAGTTTAAATTGTTTTCAAAGGGTGTGAATGACAAGAAATGTATCTAAAGTTTGAAGGGAAGTTATAATCCTTGGTATGTTGTAAACAGATTTTGAATGAGTAAAGACTTATGTTTTCTTGATAATTTTTTTGGAGTAAACTATTTTGCTTGAGAACAAGCAAAAGTTCAAGTGTGGGGGTATGTGATAGGGGCTAAAATCACCATTATTTTTCTAATTATTTGATGTTGTTTTGAGATACTTTTGTTATAATAACTAGGCATATTCCTTCCTATTCGACATTTTGTTTGTAAAAAGTATTTTTGACAAATTTGTACAGATTTGAGTTGAATTCAAGTAAAAAAAGAATAATTCCAGAATGAACCTGGCACTAGTCCCAGCTAAGGGACCAGGAGCCTGATCCATTCTGGTCAAGCAGCGAAAATCGAGTAATTTTCAGAAAAAAATAGAACAGACCTGGTACCAGGTCTGGCAAGTGGATCAGGCGTCGGGTCCATTCTGTTCGGCTAGTGAAGACAAAGCAAAAATTCAGAGGAAGAACAAATTGTACCTGGCGCCAGGTAAGTCGAAGGCACCCGGTGCCAGGCCAGCTCTGAAAGGCAAAAATCTTGTGTACGAATTTGAAAATTTTTCAAAGATTTTGGTGTTTTCTAATTCCTACACCAAGATTCCTCCAGCAACGAATTTAGCATCAAATGGGCCTGTAAAAGCAACAGAAAACATAAGAGAAGGGGAGAGGGGAGGTGAATCCAAGAGCTACAATACAAAACACTCATTAAAGAAGGGATTCATCATATCAAGGAAGATTGTTCAAGAGAGTCTTCAAGGGAGAAGAAGGAGGCTTCTCTATGAATACTTTCTTTTACCTTTGTTTTCTTTTTCTTAAACAATTATGTATTCAATGTTTTTATTGTAATTTGATAATATTTTGGGATTCATGACTTATGTATTAACTTCACTACTTGATTAATTTTCTATCATTCTTGGTATTTGATTACTTGTGATCATGGAAAAAGAATCAAGGAAGTTAGATTTAGTTCTAATTGACTTGGGAAATGACATTAGGAGTTGATTTAATTTTATTGATTTTATATTTATTACTTATTATCAGACTTGGGAAACGAAGTTAAGATCAAAGAATTTAAGCAATCAAAGGTTAGTTAATTTCGCCTAAAGTATAGGGTTGTTGGCTAATTTCATATCTATAAAGAATTATATTTAATGCATATTTTGGTTATGTTGGTTTGATTGGGAAATCTGCTAGTTTAATCAAGGGATAGTGATTCAATGGATTGGAAAAGAAGTGGAGTCTATATAAGTGAATTCATGACTTGGGAAACGATTAATTACTTTATATTCCTTCATGATGTTAAGATGATTAATTGAGATAGTTGTTAAGTGTTCTAGGATAGTTGTCTAAGCTGCATATTCCTACATCCTTGAATTGTGCATATTTCTTTATCTTTATCTTTTTCTTATTTTCTTACTTTATTTGGTCGGTAAACAATGAATGAAAAGTGACTAGTACGTACTTATTTGTTTGAGGATTGATACTCGTTAATTCCTTATACTATGCTTGCGATGAGTATATTTGCTCGCATGTGTATTTTGGGATTAATGTTTTAATGAAAACTTGACTAAGGGATGGATTTAAATTTGATAATTTTTATACACCCAAAATTTATGCATCATAATAAACCAAGAATTTTTATTTTTACTACTAAAGTTAAAGTCATTTTCTATGAACTAAATTTAAAATATTTTCTATATCAAAGAAAATACCTTTTGGAAAAATAAATCATGACTTTTAGTTTGAATTCCTAAGTTCCCTTTTTAAAATTTTTTTCTTAAATATTTTATCTAGATAAAAAATTAATTCCTCAAAAACCTTATACATTTGAATACAAAATTAAATAATGTAGCCATGCTCCAAAACTAAGCTTTTTTACACGGTATTTCTATACTTTAATTCTTATGTGACCAAATAGTGGATTATACATCATAATTATAAAATTAAAATGATCTTGTTTAATTTTAAAATGGTCCCTCCTTTACTAATTATTTTCATGAAAAAATATTTATCAACATAAATAAACCATTGCAGGAAAAATATCCTGGTTTGATATGGAATCCAAAAGAAAAAGAAATTACAAAGAAATAGAAAACACAACAGCTTCTTAAGGGGACCCGAACCAAAAACCAAGTGTGACCTAAACCGAAGCTAAATCTTGGACATAGCCAGTTTATGGCATGAGGAAGTGAGAACTGGCTTCCTTTTCCTTCTATAGTCGGTCCATGGCTTGAGGAAGCTATGGACTCGCTTCCTTTCACAAGATGCCAAACCGGTCGCCATCTTAATGTTACTTGTTTCACAGTTGACTGCCAGTGTTGGATTGTATGCCCTTTTAGACTAGGTTTCTGATGTAAAATCGAATATTTTAATGAAAGAATTTATTTTCAAAAATTGTTTGTGAATTTACTTTTTGTTTGTGCACGATTTTCTTTTGGAACAGACCTATTGTGTTTAAATAAGTGATCCATGTGAATGGTGGTCTTTCACAGTAAGGTATGGATCACGGGTTATTTAACACATAAACATTTGTTCTTAACCTATTAATGAGACTGGGAACCTCATCATGTTTAGGTTATTATGTTATGAATTCCAAATGGGGAATGGCTTACATTTAGCCAGTGGGTAGTCCACTCACTTCATGACATAAGCGTATTTCGAATACGTAAAACAGGACCTGTAGTAGTGGTTTCTCAAAGTACTATATGGTAGAAACCTAGACTACTACCGCTACAGCGTGAACTAGTACTCTATGACTTAAGTATGAGTTGGTGGTCTAGCGAAGCTGGAAGCATATACTTTGATTTGCTGTAGTTGAGGTTCTATCGTAGGGCCAATATACTTGCATGTTGGGTATGTGTGACTAGTTAGTTAAGACAGACTTATACAAGATAGTTTCTGCACTATATCGCCCCTTGTGGTTGTCTGAATGGTCTAAATTATCCAGGGCCCTGGGAAACATGACTTGAATGTTTGCTTTAGGGTAGCTCCCTTGGAAAGCGGAAACATTCCAGGAAGTCGTGGATCATTGGACTAGAAGCCTAAGGATGATAGATGTCATTTAGGGGGGTGTTAGTACACTTCTTCCTCTCTAAATGTACGGCGATGTGTAGAGGGGTATTTTAGTCATTTCACCTGTAGGTCGGAAACTTTGCGAATGCAGCATTGTCCTTGGGGTCAATATTTCCTTATGGTGATATTAGGAAATATTTAAAATGCAAAATACAGCTATTTATATAGCAGGGGTATTTTGGTCATTTTAGCAGCCAAAGCGATGTGTCTTTTTGGTCCTCGGGATAGCCCGTAAGTCCTAACTACTTTTGGGTTGAGGAATTGGTCTCAGTTGAAGATGATTTTATTTTATTTTATTTTATTCAGGAAGTCTAATTTATTATTGGACTGGAATAAAATAAATAAATAAATAAAATAGGAGTTGAGAGAAATTAATTATCTAGTTTAATTAGTTAATTAATTATTCAGGGCCTAGGTCCAGTATGAATAATTAAGAAATTAACCTGGGCTTAAACTAGGGAAAATAAATAATGTTTAATTATTTATTGGGTTATTTATATAGGCCCAAGAAATAAATAATTAAAGATTAATTATTATGGTTCATTTGGGCTCATTAATTATTTATTGGGTTACTTATGTAAGCCCAGGAAATAAATAATTAATATTTATTATTTTGGGCCTTTTGGGTCCAAGAAAAATAATAAATATTTTTCTGGCCCAATAGCTTAGACCTTAGGGTTTTTTCCAGATACGGTTAAGAGGAGTTTAAGGTTAGGCCAAACTGATTCTCAAGATAACATCCGGGTGTTTTGAAATCCCGGGGATATGTTTATCAGAGATTGAGAGACCTAGTTTAAGCGAACTAATAAATAACTCTTTGGAAAATAAAACCCTAATTTTTTCCCTAGCCTCACACACTCACGTCGCTCTATCTGGGAACTCACGTTTTTCCCTCTCCCTTCCTCTGTGGTTTCTTATTGTTCTTTGCTAATTAATAGCGAAAGAACCAAGGAGTTTTAAGATCGTTCCTCTTCACCATAGTGTTCACCAACTAGAGGTTAGGCTGAGGAATATCCCGAGAGCTGGAGAGCTAAGCGTTAATGCAAACAAGGCGAAGTAGAAGGCTAGCGGGTGTTCAACCGGAAGCTCCTTCAAGTGTGCAAAGCGAGGCGATTCCAGCCGTTCAATCTGTTCCTACGCAACCTAGGAGGGTTAAGGAACGCAAATGTATGATCTTCACGCTTCCGCATAGCCTTTAAGGCTCGTGTTTTATTTTTCTCCAATTTTTTTTTTTACGTACAGCATGCTCCCTTATTTTTCGTTTTCCATCAAAGTGGTATCAGAGCCACTGGTTTTGATCAATATAGGGAGCATGGTAATTAATAAAATGGAGAAGATGTACCTACGATCCTTCGCTGTTTTGGTATAGGATAGATGGTTTTGTAAGCTTCACAGTGGAAGCATAGGACCCTCTGTAATATTTTTTGGCTTTGAAGTTTAATTGTGTAAACCCAATTTAAATGGGTATAGGCGGTTGTGTTTTTGTTTTGGATGTTTTTTGTAAGTAAATATGTCCAAAGAAGCCAAAAATATGAGCAAAAGGTCGCAGGATAAATGCTCAGCAAGTTTCGTGCGAGAAAGATAAAAAAACGAAGAAGACAACTATTCCTAAGCCAATTGAGCCGAGCCGAGCCGCCGCCGAGCCGCTGTCGAAATTGTGAGTAGAGCCACGTAAGCCGAGCCGATTGCAGAGAATTCAAGCCGATTCGCATCTGGAATTTGCAATTGAATTGAAATTGGAGGTCGGGTGGCGCGCGGGTTACCGGGCCAACACGCGGGTCGGCAGCTGAGGAGGACCGGGTGCAGGCGCTGGCACTCAGGCGGGCAGGTCGCGGCTGGTTGCTGAGGATGGTGATCTGGTGCGGCCGGTGCACCGCGGTAGCGGTGGACCGCAGGCCATGCGGGCGCGGATCCGGTGCGGCCGGTGCAGTAGACCGCCAGTTAAAATTTTTATTTTTTTTTCTTTTTCGTTTTGGGTCCCATACCAGGCGAAGTTAATATTTTTGCAATTTTTATATTCTTGGAATATGTTTGTATGAAAAATATTAGTAAAGGATTTTAGGATTAAACAAGATCATTAATTAATTAATTAATGTGTTTAATTCTATTAATAGGGCACTTAGGTTTGAAAAATAGAAAAGCATAAAAACGTTAATTGTTTTCTAGCATGCTATTTTTTTATGTACCTATGTGTGCTTTTTCTCAAAGACCAAAGTCTTTGGGAACTTTTTGTTTTGGCAAGAAAAAATATTTTTCTTTAAAAACTAAATGGTTATTTTAATTGGTACAAAAATTAATCCTTAAATATTTTCTCAAAGGATTTAATCCTTGACATAGAAAATATATTGGATTTAGATATTTTTGTAAATTAAAATGGAGAGCCATTTTGTTTTGTTTTGGACTAGAAAAATAATTTTGTCAAATAAGCTTGAGACCAAAGTCTCTAGAAAGTTTTAATTGAAAATTTTTTGAAATCATTAAGTTTTAACTTGAATAAAATTAGTCCATGGAGGAAATCTCTCAAAGGATATAAGCCTTGACATAGAGATTTTATTGGACTTAGATATTTTATTTTTGAGTTAAGAAAAACTTGATGGAAATTTCAAAAGGATATTTTTCAGAAAAACTTTATTTTAAAAGACTAAGTGGAAGAGGGGTTCCAACAGCCCCACGGCTTCCATCACGGTCCTCATTAGAGATCGTGGGTCCCCTCGCGTCACCCTGGGAGTGAACCCGTATAGGATGGGGATACCACAAGGATCTAGATCTAATGGAAGGATGTAATTAATAACTCGGGGCACGTACTATGATCAGCCAGCCTACGTTGGAGGTTATAGTGCGAGGTATGTCCATAGGAAATGAGAGGAAACGGCCATCCCACGATGGAGTTATCCTCTAGATCATTACCTAGAAGAGAAATTAATTTGTGGTGGTTAATACACTTAGCTTAGGAAACTGTTAATCTTCCCAAGAAGCTATGTCAGTTTTCCTACGAGCCAAATTATTTTCAGTGCACAAATTTTATTTTGTTTTCACAAAGTAAATTCTTTCTTTTATTTTTTATTTTCAGAAATGGTGGGAGGTTCTTTTAGTCCATTGGCCGTTATTCTCAGGGAGAATAAGCTAATGGGTCCAAACTATGTGGACTGGAAAAGGAACCTGGACATAATACTCACAGCTGAGGAGTATAAGTATATCCTTTATGAGACCTGCCCTGTTATCGAGGAAGGTTCCACCGCTGAAGAGCGAGAGGCTGAAAAGGCATGGAAAAAAGCTGACGAAATGGCACGTTGCTATATGTTAGCTTCCATGTCTAATGTGCTCCAGTCAAAACACGAGCACATGGCTTCGCATATGACATAAGTCAATCATTGGGCAATTATGTTCGCGAACAAGAGCCGGCCCGCAAGGCAGGAGGCTCTTCGAACTATTGTGAACACTAAGATGGGCGAGGAGCATCGGTCAGAGAGCATATGCTCAAGATGATTGCTTGCTTTCGAGGAGGCGAGAAATCTTAGAAGCTGTCATTGACCCAGAGAGCCAAGTGGACATGGTTCTCGAATCTCTACCGAGCTCTTTCACTCGGTTCAAGTTAAACTATAACATGAACAAGTTGAACATGAGTTTAAGCTGAACTGATGAAGGAGCTCCGGATGGCGGAGAAGGTCATGAAGCCGCGAGTCTAAGGCCATGATTGCTAAGGCCTCTTCTTCAAGAAGCCGGGCCTAAGCCCGAGAAAGTTCAAGAGGAAGAAGGGGAATGCGACGACCCGGCCAAGAACCAGCCCAAGGACAAACCAAAGGGCAAGTGCTTCAAGTGTGGAAAGAAGGGACAACTGGAAAAGGAGTGTCCAGATCTTCAAACCAAGAAAAACCCCACGGGTAATGTTTACTATCTAGAGTCCATATCAATGGTAGGATCAACTTCCACTTGGATTGTTGATTCGGGAGCCACCGATCATATCCGTAACTCCTTGCGGGGGTTTAGGAAGATAAGAAGACTCAAGAAGGGCGAACATGGGCTTCGAGTGGGAAATGGAGCACAAGTGCGGGCCCTTGCGGTGGGAGAGCTGGATCTCATTTTTTATTGTAATAAGATAGTGGTTTTAAAAGACATTTTATATGTACCTGGTTTTCGTCGGAATTTGATTTCGGTTGCAAAACTTATTAATCAAGGATATTACGTATCTTTCCATTACGGTATTTCTATCGGTAGAGATGGAGAAATTTTATGTCTTGGGCACATGTATGGAAATTTGTTCTTTTTAAACCCTATTAACAAACAATCAAATAACGCTCGATCTGAACCTTTAACTAAGAAGAGAAAGACCAATATCAATGATTCATACCTTTGGCATCTGAGGTTGGGTCATATTAACTCAACCGAGATTCGGAGGCTAATCCATGATGGGCGCTTTGGGCTCATTGAGATTGGAAAGTTGGCCTCGGTGTGAATCTGCTCGATGGGAAAAATGACCAAGAGGTCATTTACACCAAAGGCGGATAGAGCCAAGGAGGTGTTGAGTCTTGTTCACACTGATGTGTGCGGTCCATTGTCTACACCAGTTAGGGGAGGTTTTGAGTACTTCATCACATTCACGGATGATTGTACGAGGTATGGTTACATTTACCTGATGAGACGCTAGTCTGACTCATTTGACAAGTTTAAAGAGTTTAAGGCTGAAGTGGAGCGTCGGACAGGTAAATTAATCAAAACCTTACGATCGAATCGTGGTGGAGAGTACCTCCTAGGTGAATTCAAGGACTACTTGGTACATCATGGGATAGTATCTCAGCTCTCTGCGCCAAGAACCCCCTAGCAGAACGGAGTAGCTGAGAGAAGGAACATGACGTTAATGGAAATGGTCCGAAGCATGATGTCTTATGCTACTCTTCCAGTGTCCTTTTGGGGATATGCCTTGGAAACAGCGACATATATTCTGAACTTGGTGCCTTCTAAGTCAGTACCTAGGACTCCCTATGAGATGTGGACTGGGCGTAAGCTAAGTCTGAATCATCTCAGGATTTGGGGATGTCCAGCTTATGTACTGATCAAGAGAGACAAGTTGGAACCAAGATCAGAATTATGCTATTTTGTTGGGTATCCAAAAGGGACAAAAGGAGGCTACTTTTATCATCCTAAGGAGCAGAAGGTACTAGTCAGTACCAATGCTAGATACTTGGAAGATGATCAAAGTACTTCCACTAAAGGTTCAACGAGGTTGGAACTTCAGGATAAGTTATCTATGGAATCAACTTCTTCTGACCTGATTTTGGAACAAGAAGAGGCACAGCCTCAAGAGCCTGTGAAAATAGAGCCTCGTCGTAGTGGGAGAGTGTCTAGGGTTCCAGATAGATGGGCTGGAGAAGCCTTTGAGTTGGTCTCCGACCATCAGGAACAAGACCCCACTAGATACGAGGAGGCTATTGCTGATGCCGATGCAAATCTGTGGCATGAAGCAATGAAAGCCGAGATTGAGTCTATGTATCTCAATCTGGTTTGGGATCTTGTAGCTTTACCTAAAGGGATAAAACCTATTGGGTGCAAGTGGGTATACAAGAGAAAGAGAGGAGCGGATGGGAAGGTGGAAACCTTCAAAGCTAGGCTTGTGGCGAAAGGGTATACTCAGAAAGAGGGTATCGACTATGAGGAAACCTTTTCCCTGGTAGCCATGCTTAAATCCATCTGCATCCCCCTTGCCATCGCCTGTCACTATGACTACGAGATATGGCAAATGGATGTCAAGACGGCATTCTTGAATGGCCATCTTAGCGAAGACATCTATATGTCCCAACCGGAAGGCTTCATTCTTGAAGGCCGGGAACACATGGTTTGCAAGCTTAAGAAGTCCATTTATGGACTTAAGCGAGCATCAAGAGCATGGAACATTCGTTTTGATGAGGCTGTAAAGTCTTATGGTTTTATTCAAAACGAAGATGAACCATGCGTGTACAGTAAACTTGAAGGCATTAATGTGATTTTTCTTGTCCTGTATGTGGATGACATTCTACTCATTGGAAATAATGTAGGGACATTGTCATCTACAAAGGTTTGGTTGTCTAGTCAATTCAGTATGAAGGACTTGGGAGAAGCCGACTACATTCTCGGGATTAGGCTTCTTAGAAATAGGAAGCGAGAGAATGTTAGGATTATCCCAAGCGACATACATTGACAAGATGCTGGCCAAGTACGACATGGACTCATGCAAGAGAGCTCTAATCCCTTGCGGACATGGGTTGTCATTTTCTTCGAAGGACTTGTCCTAAGTCTCAAGAAGAAAAGGACAGAATGAGTAGGATTCCTACGCTTCGGGCTGTGGGAAGTCTCATGTACGCCATGCTATGTACTAGGCCGGATATACGCTTTGCCGTGGGCTTAGTTAGCGAGATATCAGTCAAACCCAGGGGAGGTTCATTGGCAAGCTGTAAAGCATATTCTCAAGTACCTCAAGGGAACGAGAGATTATATGTTGGTTTACGTGGTCGATGATTTGGTTCCTACGGGATACACGAGACTCGGACTTCCGGGCGGATAAGGATGAGAGAAAATTCACTAGTGGATATGTCTTCACCTTGTGCTAGAGGAGCAATTTCATGGAGGAGTATTAAGCGGTCTTGTATTGCTGACTCAACCATAGAAGCTGAGTATGTGGCTGCTTCGGAGGCATCCAAGGAAGCAGTCTGGCTCCGGAAGTTTCTTTCAGAACTTGGAGTCTACCACATATGGACAGGCCGGTTGTGATGTATTGCGACAACACTGGAGCAGTATCACAATCTAAGGAGCCTCGGAACCACAAGAAGGGGAAACACATCGAGAGGAAGTATCACCTGATCCGGGATTTCATCCAGAGACGGGAAGTCATGGTGGAGCATATTGCCTCAGAAAACATTCTAGCAAATCCATTCACCAAGCCTTTGGCTGAGAGAGTCTTCAAGAAACACTTAGACGCCATAGGGGTGGGCACCTATGGACTTACCTAGTCTTAGAGTGCAAGTGGGAGATTATTGGATTGTATGCCCTCTTAGACTAGGTTTCTAATATAAAATCGAATATTTTAATGAAATAATTTATTTTTAGAAATTGTTTGTGAATTTACTTTTTGTTTGTGCATGATTTTCTTTTGGAACAGACCCATTGTGTTTAAATAAGTGATCCATGTGAATGGTGGTCTTTCACAGTAAGGTATGGATCACGGGTTATTTAACACATAAACATTTGTTCTTAACCTATTGATGAGACTGGGAACCTCATCATGTTTAGGTTATTATGTTATGAATTCCAAATGGGGAATGGCTTACCTTTAGCCAGTGGGTAGTCCACTCACTTCATGACATAAGCGTATTTCGAATACGTAGAACATGACCTGTAGTAGTGGTTTCTCAAAGTACTATATGGTAGAAACCTAGACTACTACCGCTACAGCGTGGACTAGTACTCTACGACTTGAGTATGAGTTGGTGGTCTGGCGAAGCTGGAAGCATATACTTTGATTTGCTGTAGTTGAGGTTCTATCGTAGGGCCAATATACTTGCATGTTGGGTATGTGTGACTATTTAGTTAAGACATACTTATATAAGATAGTTTCTGCACTATATCGCCCCTTGTGGTTGTCCGAATGGTCTAAATTATCCAGGGCCCTGGGAAACATGACTTGGATGTTTGCTTTAGGGTAGCTCCATTGGAAAGCGAAAACATTCCATGAAGTCGTGGATCATTGGACTAGAAGCCTAAGGATGGTAGATGTCATTTAGGGGGGTGTTAGTACACTTCTTCCTCTCTAAATGTACGGCGATGTGTAGAGGGGTATTTTAGTCATTTCACCTGTAGGTCGGAGACTTTGCGAATGCAGCATTGTCCTTGGGGTCAATATTTCCTTATGGTGATATTAGGAAATATTTAAAATGCAAAATACAACTATTTATATAGAAGGGGTATTTTGGTCATTTTAGCAGCCAAGGTGATGTGTCTTTTTGGTCCTCGGGATAGCCCGTAAGTCCTAACTACTTTTGGGTTGAGGAATTGGTCTCAGTTGAAGAGGATTTTATTTTATTTTATTTTATTCAGGAAGTCTAATTTATTATTGGATTGGAATAAAATAAACAAATAAATAAAATAGGAGTTGAGAGAAATTAATTATCTAGTTTAATTGGTTAATTAATTATTCAGGGCCTAGGTCCAGTATGAATAATTAAGAAATTAACCTGGGCTTAAACTAGGGAAATAAATAATGTTTAATTATTTATTGGGTTATTTATATAGGCCCAAGAAATAAATAATTAAAGATTAATTATTATGGTTCATTTGGGCTCATTAATTATTTATTGGGTTACTTATGTAAGCCCAGGAAATAAATAATTAATATTTATTATTTTGGACCTTTTGGGTCCAAGAAAAATAATAAATATTTTTCTGACCCAATAGCTTAGACCTTAGGGTTTTTTCCAGATACGGTTAAGAGGAGTTTAAGGTTAGGCCAAACTGATTCTCAGGATAACATCCGGGTGTTTTGAAATCACGGGGATATGTTTATCAGAGATTGAGAGACCTAGTTTAGGCGAACTAATAAACAACTCTTTGAAAAATAAAACCCTAATTTTTTCCCTAGCCTCACACACTCACATCACTCTCTCTCTGGGAACTCACGTTTTTCCCTCTCCCTTCCTCTGTAGTTTCTTCTTGTTCTTTGCTAATCAATAGTGAAAGAACCAAGGAGTTTTGAGATCGTTCCTCTTCACCATAGTATTCACCAACTAGAGGTTAGGCTGAGGAATATCCCGAGAGCTGGAGAGCTAAGCGTTAATGCAAACAAGGCGAAGTAGAAGGCTAGCGGGTGTTCAATCGGAAGCTCCTTCAAGTGTGCAAAGCGAGGCGATTCCAGCTGTTCAATCTGTTCCTACGCAACCTAGGAGGGTTAAGGAACGCAAAGGTATGATCTTCACGCTTCCGCGTAGCCTTTAAGGCTCGTGTTTTATTTTTCTCCAATTTTTTTTTTACGTACAACATGCTCCCCTGTTTTTCGTTTTCCATCAGCCAGCTTTCTCTTTTTGTGACATGAAGCTACAGACCAGCTTTGACCTAGTTGGTCACAGCTAGCTTTCCAAGCCTATGACTGGCTTTTTCAAGTCGATCACGATTTGTCCCCTGAAGCACTACTTCTTCATCGGTTTTCATCTGTTCGGCTTTCTTTCTTCTTTTCCATGGGATTTTAGTGTTAATTCAGCACCAATATTGTTACATAAATCTGTAGATAAAATTAAATACAATTCAATCGTCTATACCTTTCAAAACAATGCATACATAAATTCTACGAAAAGTTAATAATAAATTACAGGTGCCTATACCTCCACACGCAAGGCGTACAGAACATCTACCTATATCAAAAACCATGAAGGATCCATACAATCACAAAGATTGAATTTTTATTAGTAAAGAAATCACCTTTCTGGTTATTAATTCTAAGTATGCTCTTAGATTATAACTATGATGGCTCTGATATCACTTGAAGGATCGTAGGAAAATAAAAACGCAATAGAAGATTACAAATTTAAAATTTTCTAGAGTCAAAGTCTAGGAATACTGACTTCTAGGACACTTTGGTTGAATATTCGATGCCAGATTCAAGTTCGACAAAGCTTCTTAGATAGGAATGTCTACTTATTCTGCCAGAATTTCAGCTAGCCGTCAGCTCTTTTGCATAAAACACATACCACATTTGCTAGTTCTTAACCTTCTAGATTATTCTCAAACCTCTTATGTGCTACTATTGCTGAAAGTAGAATATAGGATGAATTAATTAGAAGAAGAATTGGGAGAGCTATCTAAGAAGAGGAAAAATGAAAGAGGGACGGCGACCAACTGAGGAAAAATGAAAAGCTTTTCTTGTCCTATGTGAACAACAAATTCACTGTAGCCCACACTATGACAAAAAGCCAAAACCGCCTCACCCTCTTTGTTTTCTTTACTATAAAGATGCCTAACGTCTACCCTAGTTTTCTAAAACCTTATAGTCATTTTCACAAACCCTGGTGGGCCAAGGTGCTACTTAATTAATCCAAGACTAATTAAATAGCTCTCAAATTAAATAATTAATCGGTTTGTGCCTAATATAAAATTATCTGAGACAATTAATTAATAAACTAATTTAATTAAATTAGCCCAATAAATTATTCTAATCTAAATAAATAATTAACGGGACTTTTTAGAATAATTCTTCTAATAATAAATTCATCCAATTAGCCCATCTAGTAAATAAATTTACTAAGGTTACTTGAGCTATTCTAAAGATCATAAGACATATTATTCTTGGCTACTAAAATGACCAAAATACACCTGTTAACAAATAGTTGTGTTTTGTCATTTTAAATATTTTATTTATCACCATATAGAAATATTAACTCCAAGAGTAATATTGCAAGTACAGTCTCTTCGACCTATAGTTGTAATAATGAAAATACTATTCTATGTAATACCTATAATTGAGATGGGATCATTGTACTAACACATTTCTCAATGATATCTGTCATCCTTTAATAACTAGTCTGATATTCCGTGACTTCCAATTTTACTCACTTATATCAAGGAGCAATCCAGTAGTATACATACTTAGTCATATTTCTTAGGCCCTAGATTATTTAAATTATCCCAGAGATTACAAGGGGGTGATGTCTTCACAAAGTGAAGAGTCGAAACTCTATTCTATAAGTCTGTCTTAGTTAACTAGAGTCATACACTCAACGTACAAGGTTATTGGTGTTATAATGAGACATCACCCATCATACATCAAAGTCCACAAGTCTAACTTTATCAGACGACCAACTTATACTCAAACCTTAGCGCACTCATGAAGGACCGCAGGAAAATAAATATGAAGCAGAAATTGCAATTTAAATATTTTCTCGAGCCAAAGTCTAGGAATAGTTATTTCTAGAGCGTTTTACTTGAATAACAAGAGTTGGATTCGGGTTCAATGGCGCTTCTTGAATGGGAATGTCTACTTGTTTCGCAGGTATACCAGCTAACCATCGGCTCATTCGCGTTAAACACTTACTACATTTGCTAGCTTTCGACCTTTTAGAGTATTCTCGAACTACTATGAACGTCTATCGGTAAAATTAGAATTAGGGTGAAGAAGATTGAAAGAATAATGGAAGAGATAATACGATATAAGAAAAATAAACAAAAAACGGCAAGAAAACGGTGGCCTTGTTTCATTCTAGGAAAAAAATGAAAGCTGTTTTTCTCTATGTTGAAAAATCGGTCAACCCAACAATAGACACACAGAATGCCTATTTAAATCAACAACTTCCTTTTCCTTTTCAAAAACAAATAGCCAGCCACTTCTTATTTTCTTTTAATTTCCTTATTTCTTTTTTCTTTGGTCATGTGGCGGCTACCCTAGGTTACTAAAACCTTCCAGCTACCACACCTAAACCCCGGTGAGCCAAGGCTTTTCTTAATTAGTTTAAGACTAATTAATTAATTCTTTTATTAATTAATTAATCTACTTGGGTCTAGTATAAAATTATCTAGAATAATTAATTAATACACATTTAATTAATTAAATGATTAATTAATCAATCCATTTGGGCCCAATATAAATTACTAAGATAATTAATTAATTAAATTCGCTCAATTAATTATTGTAGCCCAAATAAAAAATTAATTGGACTCCTAGAATGATTCTTCCAATAATAAATTCACCCAATATACCCATATAATAAAATAAATTTACTAAGGTTATTTAAGCTACTCTAGGGACCAAAAAACATATTATTCTTGCTACTAAAATGATTAAAATATCCCTGCTAATAAATAGTAGAATTTTATCATTTTAAATATTTCATTTATCACCATATAGAATATTGTCCCCGAAAATAATATTGTAAGTGCAGTGTCTTTGATCTATAGGTGTAATGACGAAAATATTCTTCTACGTAACACCCATCATTGAGATAGGAGAAATGCACTAACACATTTTTCAATGACATCTACCATCCTTTAATAGCTAGTCTGATAATTCATAACTTCTAATATGTATCCACTTATACCAGAAATCCACACAAAAGTGTACATACTTAGTTATGTTTCTCAGGGCCCTGGATTATTTAGATTATCTCAAACAATCAAAGCGGGTGATTTCTTTATGTAATGAAGTATAGAAACTCTATTGTATAAGTCCGTTTTAATTAACTAGAGTTGTATACCCAAAGTATAAGGTTATTAGCCTTGCAATAAGACCTCATCCAACATACATCAAAGTGTAAAAGTCCAACTTCACCAGACTACTAACTTATACTCAAATCTCAGGGTACTCGTCTACTCAATAGCTGCGATAAATCAATCTTTATTTATTTTAGTACTTTTATAAATATTATCATCGCATGGCCCACGCTTACACTATTAGTGTGAGTGGACTACTCACTGATTAAATGTAAATCATTCCCCATTTAAAAATCATAGTGTAATGATCTAAACCTTGATGAAGTGCCCAGCTCCATCAACCTATCAAGAACAATTTTTCACTTATGTGTTAGTAGCTCATAATCTACAACTTACTGTGAAAGTACGACACAATCACAGTAACAATGATAAACCAATATTTATTTGTTATAGTAATTTTTATAAATGTTATTATCGTGTGATCCAATTCTACAAATTCTAAAAATGCTTACACTATTGTCGTGGGAGGACTACTCACTAGTTAAAAGTAAACCATTCCTTATTTAGAAACCATAGTATAATGATCTAAATTGACGGGAGCTAAACTCACCTATATTTTCCTAGTTATTTGAGGTTCTTTTGTGATATTTTTGATGTAATAACTAGTCATATTCCTTCCTATTTGATATTTTCTTTTAAAAATGTATTTTGATGATTTTATGCAGAATTAGACAAAAAACGAAGCAAAACCGTCGGTCGTACAGAGCATGGCCAGTGTCGGCTGTGTAGAGCATGGCTAGTGCCGGTCCTTCACTAGGAAAATAGTGCCGGCACAGAGGCCCAGCTAGTGCCAGCTCAGAGGCACGACCGACACTAGCTCAGAGGCATGTTTGGCACCAGCCATACGCCTATTTAAGGCAGCGGGTTTTCTTTTCTAAGCAGATTTTGGCAATTTCAATTGGATTCTTTTGTAAACTCTTTCAACCATAGAAAAGGATTCTTGTGGGCACTTTTTGACAATCTAAGCTCCAATAAATACAAGATAATAGAATTGTATAAAGTAGTTTTCAATTATTCAATGTAATATATTTAGAAAATTCCAAGAGAAACACCAAGAACAAGGAGGATCAATGAAATCTTAGAGAAAAAGAGGAGCTTTATCAAAAAGATTTCAAAAAAAAGAAGGGGATTACATTTGTCTATGAGTTTTTCTTCTTTCTTTTTTGGTAATTTTATTTTGTTAAAGTTGGATTAATATATTTTAATTGTAGTTGAGGATATTTTTAACTTATAATGTTGTATTGAATTAATTCTAGACTTGTTAAATTCCAATGCTAAGTATTTGATTGCTTGATTTTATGAGTTGAATTAATTATTTCGGACTAGTTAATTCACTATCTTGTGATCTCTTAATGGATTTGAGAAACAAAGTTAAGGGAAAGACTTGGTAATTAAAGAGAGATTGATGTCGCATAGAGTATAGGGATATTATTTCTTCCAAAAGACGTTATTGTTGCCTAGAGCATAGGGATGTTAATTGTTTAATTGAGTTGTTCTTAATGCTTTTTAGTTTTAATTAGGAAGGTAGAGCGTACCTTTTAATTAGACTAAGGATATGAATTTCATGGTTTGTTAAATGATTGGAATATACTTTTGAAATGCATATTGGTATTTTTTAGATTGGAAATCAATTGCTTGAAAGATATTTTCTTCACTTGTCATAGAATTTAGATATTTATTCATTACATGTGTTTTCTCCTTATTCTTACTCATTGATTATCCTTGTGACTTTCTTGTGTGGACTTGATTTATTCTATAGTATATTAGGTTAGTTGGTTATTTATTTTATCTTCTTATTTTGTTGGCTAAAGAATAATGATTTGGGTAAAATAAGGTGAGAGCCTAAGTTCCTGTAGATTCGATACTTACTATTTGATAGCAGTAAAATTTATCTATACTTTTCTAGTTATTTGAGGGTATTTTGTGATACATTTGTTTTAATATATAAGTATATTCCTTCGTATTTGATATTTTACCCTTGAAAATGTGTTCTAAACTTTTATTGTAGAAAACGACGAAACCCTACTGTGGAAAAACAAGGGATTTTTGTCTAAAAAACAAAGCACGACTAGACCGACCAGAGCATGGCGGGCACCAACCGTGCCAAACGGAGCTAGCGTCGGCCCTGTGCTGTCCAATGTCAACAAGTTTTCCAATCATGCGCAAATTTGGTAATTTCTCAAGAGTTTTGGTATTTTCCATTCTGTATTGGTCTAGGACTCTTAGGGGGATGAATTTTAGCCTCTTAGAAGTCTATTTTTTTAATAAAAAAAAAATACAAGACAAAAGTGTGAATTCAAGGATCCAAATCAGCTACTTATTTTTCAAGGACGAATTCACCACTCAAAGGAGCATTGTTCAACGGAGGTTTTCAAGAGAAGAAGAAGGACTTGTCTATGAGTTATTTCTTTTATCCTTTGTTTACTTTTCTAGAATAATGATGTGCTTAATGTTTTGATTGAAATTGGATATTATTTTGGAGATTATGATATTGAGTTAATTGAGATTTTTTTTATCAATCTATTGTTATCCTTAGTATTTGATTACTTGTTATCATTGGTTATCGATGCGTTTTCTTCTAATTGAAATAGGAAACATTGTTAGAAGTTCATTGTATTGATTTCATATTTGTTAGATCTTAATGGACTTGGGAAACAAAGTTAAGATTAAAGTAATCAAAGATTAGTTGATTTCAAATAAAGCTTAGTGTCATTGGCTAATTTCATGTTTATAAGGTATGAGTTTAATGCATCTTTTAGTTGCTTTGGTTTGATTGTGAAATCTGCTAAATTAATCAAGAGATAGTGATTCTATGGATTGGGAAGGAAGTGGAGTCTACATAAGTAAGCTCATGACTTGGGAAACGATTAGATTTTACTTGAGTTCTTTCATGATGCTAAGATGACAATTGATTGTGATGAATGCTAATTGATTCAACATTGTGTTTTCAAAATAATTATCTAGTTACATGAATTTGCATCCTTGAGTTATATCTATTTTTATCTTTATTTATTTTTCTTTTTATTCTCTTCTTATTTTATTGGCTAAACAATAAAGATTTGGTTTGAGTAAGGTGAGAGCCTAAGTTCTCGTAGATTTTATACTTGCTATTCCCTATACTATACGATGGGTATACTTATCCGTATGTGTGGTTATAGTGTTTGACATTTTAATTAAAATTTGATTATTGTGTAATTTGTTAGTAATATTTTCAACATTAAAAAACACGCATAAAGTTTTTGCAAAAACTTGATGCGTAAATTTTAGATGTATAAAAATCATCAAATTTAAATCCATCCCTTAGTCAAGTTTTAATTAAAACATTAATCCCAAAATATACATACGAGTAAGTATATTTATCGCAAGCATAGTATAGAAAATTAACGAGTATCAATCCTCAAAGGAACAAGTATACACTAATTACTTTTCATTCATTGTTTAACTGACCAAATAAAGTGATAAAATAAGAAAAATAAAAATAAAGAAATATGTATAACTCAAGGATGTGAAAATATGCAATTTAGACAACTAGCCTAAAAAGCTTCTTAATGAGTCATTTAGCAACTACCTCAATTAATCATCATATTAGCATTATGAAAGAATATAAAGTAAAATTCAATCGTTTCCCAAGCCATGAATCCAAATATATAGACTCTACTACTTTCCCAATCCATAGAATCACTATCTTTTGATTAAATTAGCAGATTTCAACTCAATCCCGACATAACCAAAAAATGCATTCAACTCAATTTCTCATAAACATGAAATTAGTCAACAACCCTACACTCTAGGGGAAATCAACCAATCTTTGATTATTTAGGTTCTTTGACTTAACTTCGTTACCCAAGTCTATTAAGAAATAACAAATATGAAATCAATAAAATTAAATCAACTCCTAACATCGTTTCCCAAGTCAATTAGAAGCAAATCTAACTTCATCAATTCTTCCATAATCACAAGGAATCAAACACCAAGAATGATAGAAAATTGAGCAAATAACTAAATTAATACAAAAATTATGAATCCCAAAATATTGTTAAATTATAATGAAAATATTAATTACATTATTATTCTAAAAAAAAATAAAAGTAAAAGAAAGAACTCATAGACAAGCCTCTTGGACAGCACTTGGCCGAGTAGAGATTGGAAAATACTAAAACTCTTGGGAAATTACCAAATTTGAGCATGTTTGAAAAAAACTCGTCGATATTAGACAGCACAGGGCCAGTGTCGGCTCCATTTAGCATGGCCGGCACTCTGGTTGGCCCGGTTGTGCTATATTGTTTAGAAGAAATTTGCCCTGTTTTTCTAGAATGGGGCTGACGCCGGTTCCGTGAGTCATGGCCGGCATCAGTTGTGCTCTGACGGTGACAGTTTTGTTGTTTTCTGTCGTTTTCTACAATAAAATTTCGAAATTCCTTTCCAAAGTAAAATATCAAAATATAAAGAAATATGCCTAGTTATTACAATAAATATATCACTAAACACCCTCAAATAACTGAAAAAATATAGATGAATTTTGCCCCTATCATATTTCCCCACACTTGAACCTTTGCTTGTCCTCAAGCAAAGCCTTTAAATAAAGAAAAACAGGACATTCTTTCAAAAAGATTTTACATAAAACAAAGTTACAATTACCTTTCAAACTTTAAATATGTTCTTCTTATTCTTTCAACCCTTTAAAAGCATTCTCAAAACAAAGTACTAAACAAGATATATCAAGGCCCTTGAAGTTGAATTAAACAAGTCCATACTCTAGTCTAAGAACATTATTTCACCCTTCCAATAAAAACATAGATAACATAAATCATACAAGTCAAGCTATCTACCAACTCAAGCATTATAAGTCCAAAAATTGAACACACCAAGTTATGATGTAAGGAAAACACTCCAAATTTTTATTCTTCTCTCAAATTTTTCTCCAATGACTTAGTGATTTAATAGCCTCAAGTGTATGGATTTCTCTTCATACACTGTATTGGCCCCCTACTAGTCATCACTCATCATTGTTTTCCTCATCAATCTTTCTTTTTCTTTTGCTTATGGGAATTAATAGTCTCAAGAAAGTGAATTTCTCTTTACTATCCATATTGGCCCCCATAAGCAAGCAAAAATATTTTTCTCATCAACAATAATCAACTAATTGTTTTCATAATTTTTCAACTCATGCTCAATTTCTTTTCCTTTCACAATCTTTCCACTCAAAGATTGTATCTCCTCACATTCCTTATCATAACTCAAAGTCAAGCAAAGTTTAATCCCATAACACAAGAGTTAGCCAACAACCTTTCCCATATTTCTCATATTCTCCATATTCAAACTAGATGAGTCAAATAATATTCAAATACTAATGCATAAACAAGATTAACCCAGATTCTTAAGTCTTAACACATCCTATCCAATAAACCAGTTTCATAAAAAAAAACTAAATAAATGACAAAAGTTCATATCCAAGTAAGAAAAAGAATTACAACCTTGCTAATTAATTAAAACCACAAAAAATGTTTGAAAAATTTCACACAAAAAATGATATATGGAAAATATCTTCAATACCTAAACTCTTCCCCCACACTTAAACGGAACATTGTCCTCAATGGCAAAAAATAGAACAATGAAATCAAAGCCAAGAAGACCAAAATAAATACATAAAGAGGAAGAATAGAGAAAAGAAAATACTCCTATTGCAATTAAACTTCAACATATTAGAATTCATCACAAGGAGGCATAAGGGAACGGGTACCTATATAAAAATAAAAGAAACAAAAACAGAAGTATAAATCTAGAAAAAGAACAAGAAAATCAAAATAATGACGGTGCAAAGAAAAAGAAGTAACAAGGACTAAAGGAGAACCATGAATCATAGAGGGTGACACCGAGATGCTCTAAAGTTCCAAGTTCTTCACCTAAATATAGTGCACATATAGTGACAATAATTTTCTTGTCACTAAATAGTGTACTTACAGTGACAACATTCTTCTTGTCACTATTTATGTGAATTTAGCGACAAAAAATGTTGTCCCTATTGTGTATGTGTGCGTGTTTTTTTTATTAGAAATACTATTATATGTCTTTTAATTCATATAATTTTACTTATATAGAGAGCAGAGGGGTGATATAAATAAATGTAGACATGTATATATATAGGGGAGAGAGTAAGATAGAGAGACAAAAAGAGTGAGAAAAATGGGGGGGAGAGATAGAGTGTGTAAGAGAGGGAGAGAGAAAAAGAAAAAGAAAGAAAAAGAGAGATATATGGAGAGAAATAGTACTAAAACAAAGGGGAAGAGATAAAAAGAGGAAAAGAAAAAGTGGAAGAGGGAGAATGAGAAAAAGGGAGACGAGAGGGTGAGAAATGGAGGAAATAGGTGAGAGAATGGGACAGAGTGGGAGAAGGGTTGAAGAGATATATATATATATATATATATAAAGGGAATGAGAGAGAGAGAGAGAGAGAGAGAGAGAGAGAGAGAGAGAGAGAGAGAGAGAGAATAGATAGGGAGAGAGTTAGAGTGTGTAAGAGATGGAGAGAGAAAAAGAAAAGAACGAAAAAGAGAGATATATGGAGAAAAAGAGAACTAAAACAAAGGGGAAGAGAGATAAAAGGAGAAAAAGAAAAATAGGAAGAGGAAGAATGAGAAAAATTGAGAAAGAGAGATCGAGAGGATAAGAAAGGGAAGAGAAAATGGGTGAGAGAATGGGAGAAAGGGGGAGAAGGATAGAAGAGAAAGAGAGGGAGATATATATATATAAGGAGAATGAGAAGAAAGGAACAGAGAGAGAGAGAGAGAATGAGAGAGAAAAAATGGGAAGGGGGAGAGGTAGAGTTAGAGTGTGTAAGAGATGGAAAGAAAGAAAGAGAAAGAGATATGGAGAAAAGGAGAACTAAAACAAAGGGGAAGAGAGATAAAAGGAGGAAAAGAAAAATATGAAGAGGAAGAATGAGAGAAAGGGAGAAAGAGAGATCGAGATGGTGAGAAAGGGAGGAGAAAATGGGTGAGAGAATGGGAGAGAGGGGGAGAAGGGTAGAAGAAAAAGAGAGTCAGAGATATATAAAAAGAGAATGAGGAGAGAGAGAGTTGTATATTAATAAATATATATATTTATATATATATGGTATATAGATATATGTATATATGTATATCTATATATATCTATTTGTTGTGTGTATATATATTTATATATACATATATATATATATATATGTATGAATGTATTTGGTATTTATATATAGGCATATATGTATACCTATATATTTATATATATGTATGTATATATATAACTATATATATATGTAGATACATTTACATACAGATATATACATGCATATGAATATATATATATATATATATATGAATGTATGTAGTATTTATATATAGGTATATATTTATACCTATATATTTGTATATATGTATGTATATATATATATATATATATATACACACACAGATATATACATACGTGTGTGTATGCATGTATGTATGTATGTGATATTTAAATATAGGTATATATATATACCTATATATTTGTGTATATGTATGTATGTATGTATATAGGTATGTATATATATAGATATATATATAGATATATATATATATACAGATACATACATGTGTATATATAAATATATATTTATGTAGTATATATATACATAATATATGGTATGTATATATATATATATATATGTGTGTGTGTGTATATATATATATATATATATACATAGATATATAAACATATATAGATACATATATACATATACACCACATATATATATATATATATATATATGTTTATATGTGGTGTATATGTATATATGTATCTATATATGTTTATATATCTATGTGTATATATATATGTATATATATATATATACATACATATATATATACACATATATATATACATACATATATATATATATATGTGTGTGTGTGTGTGTGTATCTATATATTTATATATATGTATGTAGATACATATGTATACGAACATATATATGTATATATAGATATCTAGTTATGTAATATGTAGATACATAATATATGGTATGTATGTATATATGTATATCTATATATATGGATTTAGTATATGTATATATGTTTATATATTTATATATATATATATATGCGTATGTCATATATTGTGACACACACACATATGTGTATGATATATAGGTATGTATATATATAGATATGTATATATACGAACATATATGTGTGTGTGTGTGTGTATAGACATATATTTATGTACTATGTATATCCATAGTATGTGGTATGTATGTGTGTGTGTGTGTGTGTGTGTGTGTATTTGTATTTGTATGTATATATATGGTGTATATATGTGTGTGGTCATATATATATATATATGTATGTATGTATGTTTGTATAATTTTTTTTTTAATGAATCTATATGTTTAAAATCATTTAATAAAAATAATGCTTTAATTAACAATATATACATTTTTAAATTTATATAAATATAAAAATATTTTGTTATATTGAATTACGTTATTTCATAAAAAATTTCATATAATTATTGTATTTTTATATTATATTATTGTTTTATAATTTTAAAAGTTATTACGAATAGTTTAAATAAAAAAAAAAAGAAGTATAATACACAAAGTGGCTTGGCCCAGCGGCTGAGACACAAGGTCTCTATGCGCGAGTAGGATCGAATTTTCATTGCCTCACTTAACTCACAATTTCAAATTAATTTGGAGTTGCGATCTGGTGCGTCGGATTCACGTGCACCATGCTAAATTAAAAATTTTTAATAATTTAGTAAGCGAGCTCCGATCCGATATGACCGGTTCACATGGACCATGCTAAATTATAATTTAAAAAAACTTTGGCTAAAAAATAAATTAGTGACAAAAAAATTAGTTTTCACTAATATATATGGATGTTGTCACGAATGAATAATCATTAGTGACAAGATATAGGTAATAGTGACAATATTTGTAATGAATTAGTGATGAGAAATGTTGTCACTATTGGTTGATTACATTAGTGACAATGGAATTTTGTCACAAAAAGTTAAGTTTCAGTGACAAGAATAAGTTGTTGTCACTCCATACCTTTAGCGACATAAATTTAGTGACATTCAAGTGACAACAAATTTTTTGTCACTAAAGGTCTTTAGTGGAAACATTTTTGCATTTAGTGACAACATTACGTTGTCATTAAAGGACACTTTTCCTATAGTGAATCTCTCTTTGTCACATGATTTCTTAGGTTCCTCTTGATTCTTGGAGGACAATGGTCTAAATGATGATGTATAGAGTTTAACATGTCTCAAGAAGTTAGATCTTTCAATGATTCATCATACGAAGTCCTTGGAGGGTGTTGACAAATTCTACTCTTCACCCCATCTAAAGGGAGGTAATTTAGTTTTTGTAGACCATGCATTGAAAAGTAAGGATTTCTTGATCCCATCTTTGAGCACTCAAATAATAAGTTTAAAGGGGAATTTAAATTGTGAAAATTCTTTTGAAATATTAATTAGTGATGCCAATGTTGATACATTCTTTAGATACCATGTGCACTCATATATTGAACACAGTATTTGTGTGCCTAAAGGAATGTTCAAGAATGCAGTTTATGTGTTTATTTTTATTGAGAAAAATTGTTTTCATAAACATGACCTTTTTCAAAAACCTCCTTTCTTTCTACCTTTATCTTGCCTATTTTTTACTTTGAGCTTAAACTTCTTTGATAAGGGTTTGATGAGGAAGTATGATGAGTTAAAAGAGTGTTTTTTTATATGTTTTGGGTTTGTTTTGAATTTGGGTTTCCTTAGGTCTTTTGGTTATTATTTTGTTAAGTGTTTTGTTATTCCTTCAACTAAGGAAAATATTTTCCATCTTAAGTGTGGGGGAGTGAGTTGTGTCTTTATTTGCTTTGTTAGAATTTTTATTAGGATTTTTCTTTAGTTTATTTTCTTTTATTTAGGTGTTTTTATTTTGTTATTGTTTTCTTATGCTTTTATTTATGTTTTGTTTTGCAGGTAGGAATACTTCTTGGATAAGCTTTTCTCTCTACCTCAAGTTTTAATATTTATTGGAGCATTATTGCACTTGGAGAGTATTGCTTAACCTTCTACCTTCCTTATTATTTTTGTCCCATTTAGAGATGCTTTCTTGCGTTTATTTTTTGCCAATGAGGACATTGTCTAGTTTTAGTGTGGGGGAGTGGTTTTGTAATATTCTTTGTCCAATTTTTTGTCCATGATCTTGGTGTTTTCTTGGTATCAAACAATTTTGTTGAAAATTTGAAATTTTGACATTTTGAAAATTTGACAAATTTGAAGGTGTGGAAATTGTGGAGCTAAATTGAGCTTATTTGTCGATAATGAAGTTTTAATTTTCTTTTTAACTTTGGATATAGATTTGTAATTCATTATGGTTGAATTTTTATTAAAAGGTAAACTTGTGTATTAAGTTGAATTTTTCTAAGTCTTGAGAATTTATGTTAACCTTGGTTATATTTGTTATTTGAGATTTGTTTTATTCTTTAAGTTTAAATATGGATGATGTGATGAAGTATGAGAAGAGTTGTTGACTAATTCTAGTATTATGGATTTAAAATTTGCTTGACTTTGAGTTGTGAATAAAGAATGTGAGGAAATAAAAAAAAAATGAGTGAAAAGACAACAATGTGAGTTGAAAAACACAATGAGTGAAAAAAATTATTGTTATGTGAAAAAAAAAAAGAATTGAGTTGAAAAAAAATGCTCTTATTTTTAATCTTTGAAGACCTTTTGCTGAAAATGGGGTTAATATGGAAAGAAGTGACAAGTATTGTTCAGTGCACTCTCTTGAGGCTATTCCGAAAGCAAAATGACAAGAAAGAGCAAAGAAAGAAAATGTTGAAAAGAATGAGGAAAAATAAAAAAAATGATGATGATTATAAGGGGGCCAATACGGTGCGCGAAGAGAAGTCCATTTATTTGAGGCTATCAATTCCCTAAGTCATTGAACAAAAAAAGAGTGGAGTGTTTTCCTTGTTTCACTAACTTGAATTTTGTAAATTTGAGTTTATAATGCCGGAATTGGTAAAACGTCTTGACTTGTATGGTTTATATTATCTATGTTTTTGGTTGATGAGTAGGATAATTTTTTTGTACTAGATATAAGCTTATTTAACTTCACTTTAATGACCTACGGATTGTTTGATTTAACACGTGTTTAAAATGCTTTAAAAGGGGTTAAATGAATGACAAGTTTGTATTTGAGTTTGGAAGAAGATTATGTCTTCACTATGGATGAATTTGTTAAGGATAAATTGAAAAATTGTTTAGTCTTGTCTAAAATGCTTAGTGCCTAATTCTTGTTTTGCTTGAAAACAACCAAAAGTTCAAGTGTGGGGGTATGTGATAGTAGTAAAATTTATTTATATTTTCCTAGTTATTTGAGGGCGTTTTGTGATATATTTGTTGTAATAACTAGGCATATTCCTTTCGGCACTAGCACCGATCTGGAAAGCATGGGATTTTCGGCTAAAAAATAAAGCATGATCGGGCCGACCAGAGCACGATCGGAGCCGGCCATGCCAAATGGAACCGGCGCTAGTCCTGTGCTGTCTAATGTCGGCAAGTTTTCCAATCATGCACGGATTTAGTAATTTCTCAAGAGTTTTGGTATTTTACAATCTCTACTCGGTCCAGGACTCTTAAGGGACAAATTTTAACCTCTTAGAAGCCTATTTAATCAAGAAAAACATAAGATGAAAGTGTGAATTCAAGGATTCAAGCTAACTACTTATTTTTCAAGGATGAATTCACCACTCAAAAAAGCATTGTTCAACGGAGGTTTTCAAGAGAAGAAGAAGGGCTTGTTAATGAGTTCTATCATTTATCCTTTGTTTACTTTTCTAGAACAATGATGTTCTTAATGTTTTGATTGTAATTGGATATTATTTTGGAGATTATGATTTTAAGTTAATTGAGTTTTTTTTATCAATCTATTGTTATCCTTAGTATTTGATTACTTGTTATCATTGGTTATCGATGTTTTTCTTCTAATTGACTTGGGAAATGATGTTAGAAGTACATTACATTGATTTCATAATTATTAGATCTTAATGGACTTGGGAAACGAAGTTAAAATTAAAGAACTAAAGTAATTAGAAATTGGTTGATTTCACATATGAGCATAGGGTCATTGGCTAATTTCATGTTCATAAGATATGAGTTAATGCATCTTTTAGTTGCTTTGGTTTGATTGGAAAATTTGCTAAATTAATCAAGAGATAGTGATTCCATGGACTGGAAAAGAAGTGGAGTCTACATAAGTAAGTTCATAACTTGGGAAATGATTGGATTTTACTTGAGTTCCTTCATGATGCCAATATGACAATTGATTGTGATGAATGCTAATTGATTCAACATTGTGTTTTCAATATAATTGTCTAGTTATATGAATTTGCACTCTTGAGTTATATTTATTTTTATCTTTATTTATTTTTATTTTTATTCTCTTCTTATTTTATTGCCTAAACAATAAAGATTTTGGTAAAATAAGGTGGGAGCTTAAGTTCTCGTGGATTCGATACTTGCTATTCCCTATACTATACGGTGGGTATACTTGCCTATATGTGTGGTTTTAGTGGTTGGTATTTTAATTAAAACTTGATTATTGTGTAATTTGTTGGTAATATTTTCGATACTAAAAAACATGCATCACTATTCCCTATACTATATGATGGATATACTTGTCCATATGTGTGGTTTTAGTGATTAGTATTTTAATTAAAGCTTGACAGATTGTGAGTTTTGTTGTTAATATTTTCTGCACTAAAAAAACATGCATCAAGTTTTTGGCGCCGTTGCCAGTGATGGGCACTATCGGAAACACTTGAGCCTTGTTGATTAGCCTTTGTTGTATTTGCAAATATCACTAACTTTTGTTTTTTTTGGCACTTTGTGAATATTTAAGTTTTTTTATTAGTTTATGATTTTTGTTTTTTATTTGTTTAAAATTTTGCTACTCTTTATTTTTCTTTTCTTTGAGTGTGAGGTTGATATCATCATGGACAATCATTCTTGAACACATACATGGCATTGAGCTCAAGATCATAGGAGCTATACTGATAATAGATTGGTACAATTGCAAGCTCACATTGATGTTTTAATTGAGACGTTACTTGAAGCATCAATAAATTCCTTTATTAACAATTCCAATGCTTCATTAAGGGGTACGAAGAATCATCCCAACGAGTGAGCTCTAAAAAACACAACTAGCAAAGTTGGTTGATGAGATCTGTAATAGGAAATTAAAAATTGCAGAAAAACAGAATACCTCTCGATTCATGGAGCCCACTGATGCCATTGATGATGTGTTTAGTTTATCATGCCTTAAGGAGTTAGATATTTCAATGCTACATCATACGAAGTCCTTAGAGGGTGTTGACAAATTCTACCCTTCACCCCATCTAATGGGAGGTAACTTAGTTTTTGTAGACCATGCATTGAAAAGTAAGGATTTATTAATCACGACTTTGAGAATTCAAATACTAAGTTTAAAGAGGAATTTTAATTGTGAAAAATCTTTTGAAGGATTAATTGGTAATAGCAAGATTGCTACATTCTTTAGATACAATGTTATTTGTGTGTCTAAAGGAATGTTAGAGAATGAAGTTTTTGTATTTTGCTTTACTGAAAAAATTCGTTTTCATGAACATTATCTTTTTCAAAAACCTCTATTCTTTCTATATTCATCTGGTCTATCTTCTACTTTGAGCTTTATTTTCTTTTACAAATGTTTGATGAGGAAGCATGATGCACTACAAAAAAAAGTTCTATATACAACGCTAGCATTTACGGCGGTTTTATAGCCGTCGCAAATGGTGGTTATATATAACAAACTGTCGTATATAACTATTAAAAATGACAGTTTTTAGACTATCGCATTTAATCTAATATTTACGATAGACCGTCGTATATAATACAGTAAACGCAATGGCCAGTCATAAAAGGTTATTATATACGACGGTTTTGTGGCCTTCGTAAATATATGGTTATATACGACGGTCTTACATTTATTTATGATGGTTTTATGGCCATCTCAAATAATATAGTATTTACGACGGTTTTGTGAGTTTCTATTGCAAAAGATTAATATATGTGACGGTTTGGAGGGCACCGTAAATACAAGGGTATATACGATGGTTTTAAATAATGGTTTTTTAGCAGTCATAAAAAATACATCATTTACGATAGTACTTTTACATTTAAATTCCCTCAAAAGTTAAACTCCGATTACCTTCAAATATGGTCATAATACTTTTTTTAGTAATTTTAACAAATCTAACGGTTGGATCGTTAATTTGATATATAAATCTTTATAAATGCGTTAAGTTAGAGATTTTGTATTTTTGTAGAGATTTTACTAGATTATGTGGCAAAATATATCCGATTATTTTTAAATTTGGTCATAATATAAATTTTTAGCAATTTTAACAAATCTAATGGTTGGATTATTAATTTAATATGTCTATCTTTGTAAATGTGTTAGGTTTTGGACATTTGGCAAAATATATCAGATTACCTTTATATTTGGTCATAATACTTTTTTAAGTAATTTTAACAAATCTAATGGTTGGATCATTAATTTGATACACCTATCTTTATAAATACATTAGGGTTTGCATATTTTTTTAGAGATTTTACTAGACTATGTGGTAAAATATATCTTATTACCTTTAAATTCAGTAATAATACTTTTTCTAGTAATTTTAACAAATCTAACAATTGGATCATTAATTTAATATACATATCTTTATAAATGCATTAGGTTTTGGGCATTTTTATAGAGATTTTGCTAGATTATGTGACAAAATATATCCGATTATCTTCAAATTGGGTCATAATACCTTTTGTTTTAACAATTTTAACAAATCTAATGGTTGGATAGTTAATTTAATATGCCTATTTTTGTAAATGTGTTAGGTTTTGGGCATTTTTATAGTGATTTTACTAAATTATATGACAAAATATATCTGATTACCTTTAAATTTGGTCATAATACTTTTTTTTAGCATTTTTAACAAATCCAATAGTTGGGTCATTAATTTGATATACCTATCTTTACAAATGCATTAGGGTTTGGGCATTTTTATTGAGATTTTGCTAGATTATGTGGCAAAATATATCCGATTACATTTAAATTTGGTCATAATATGTTTCTTTAGTAATTTTAACAAATCAAATGGTTGAATCATTAATTTGATATACTTATCTTTATAAATGTGTTAGATTTTTAGGTTATTTTACAGAAAGTGTACTAGATTATGCTACAAAATATATCTTATATATTACCTTCAAATTTGGTCATATTACCGTCTTTAGCAATTTTAACAAATCTAATAGTTATATTGCTAATTTGATACCCCTATATTTGTAAATGGATTCGGTTTTGAGATCTTGTATAGATATATATGCTAGATTATGTGGTAAAATATATCCAATTACCCTCAAATTTGCTTATAATACCTTTTTTAGTAAGTTTAATAAATTCAATGGTTGGATTGTTATTTTGATATATATATATATATATATATATAAATGGTATGTATATGGTGTGTGTATGTATTTGGTATTTATATGTATGTATATATGTGTGTGTATATATTTATTTATATATGTATATATATATTTGGTATGTTTATGGTGTATGGGTGTGTATGTATGTATGTATGTATATATATATATATATATGTGTGTGTGTGTGTGTGTATGAATGTGTGTGTATGAATGTGTGTGGTGTTTATATATATGTTTATATGTGTATGTATATAGTGTATATATGCATGTATGTATATATTTATTTATGTATGTAGATACATATATACACCTTGATTTATATATGTGTGTGTGTGTGTGTGTAGTATGTACATATAGTATGTGGTACGTATGTGTGTGTGTATATATATATGTATGCATTTGGTGTGTGTGTGTGTGTGTATGTATGAATGTATGTATGTACGCATGTCTATATGTAATATTTATATATATGTATATAAGTGTATATATGTGTATTTGTACATTTGTATATAAGTGTGTGTGTATATGTATATATATATATATATATATATATGAATGTTTGTACTATTTATATTTATTTATTTCAGTGTATATATGTATGTGTGTGTGTGTGTACATTTGTTGTGTATGTACATATATTTGTTATATGTATATACATGTTGTGTATGTATATAGATATATGTGTGTGTGTATATATATGTGTGTGTATGTGTATTATATATATATATATATATATGCATGTATGTATGTTTGTATAAGTTTTTTTAATCAATTTATGTATAAAATCATTTAATAAAAATTATGATATCATTAATTGTATATAAACTTTTATAATTATTTAAATGTACAAAATAATTTATTACATTGCATATTGTTACTTCATAGAAAAATTTAATATAATTGTTATATTTTTTTATAGTATTAATGTTTTAAAATTTTGTTAAAAAAATATTGGGTATAGTTTAAATAAAAAAAAGAATTATACGAAACAAGAAGCTTGGCCTAGCAGCTAAGGCATAGAGCCTTCATACGCGAGGACACTAATTTGACTTCTCATTGCGGCACAAATTAATTGGAAACTGCGATCAGGTGCGTCTGGTTCATGTGGACCATGGCTTGAAGGAGAGCTCAGATCAAGTGCGGGTTAGCCCAAAGAATTCTGGTGGTTCACAAAAAATTATTAATTTTTTTTGTTGTGGTTTTATTATATACAGTGGTTCTAGGACCATCGTATTTGTTAATTTATTAATTTTTTTATTATTGTGGTTTTATTATATACGGCGGTCCTTTGGTCGTCATATATGTTTTAACAAATACGGTGGTCTTAGGACCGCCATAAATAGCGCCACCAATAACCTTATCATATATGACACTTTTTATGATTTTTTTTACGGAAAAAATGTGAAACCGTCATATAACCCATCGTAAATAGTATAAACGATGATTTTCAGGCCGTCCTTTAAGGGGTTTAATGGCTTTAGAACAAAGCTGGATATTTTTGTTCTTGCTAAATGACTTACAAGCTAGTTGGAATTTTTTGATTTAAGTGAGCTAAGAGAAGTCCGAAATTCTCCAAGAATTTTCCAATTTTTGCTTTCAAGGAAGGTTGCTAGTTTGCAAGAGAAATAAAGCAACTTAGCTGCCCAATTTCGGTCACCTAGAGAAGTAGAGTGACCGAATTTAGCTAAGAAAGGAAGCAAAATAATTTCAAAATTTTTACGAAAGAAAGAATAACAAAAATGAGGTTTCTTAGGAGAGAAAATTGGTAATTCAATTAGGAAATCAAATACTTTTCTAACTCTCCTATTTTGCTCCTATGTTTCGGCCATATGGTTCCAAAATGCTGGAATTTTATTTTTGAATTCCAAGACCCCAAGAATTCAGAACAATATAAGAAAATAAAGAGTATTTTCAAATTCAAATGTTTTAAGACATGGATTACAAAAATAATGGAGACTAAAACTCCTCTAGATTTCCTTTAGGATAAGATCACATAATTAGAAAATTACCATTGTGGTTTCTCAAGACATCATTCTTAGATTCACGAAATGCAATAAATAAATTTCAAATATTAGTTAGGATAATCAAAAGTAATTTTTTAGTTGATAGGATTTGAACTCAAGTCCTTAGGAATTAACCACAAAGCTCTATCCACTTAACCATATTAATTCTTCTTTTTCTATTTTCCCAATTGAATTTCTTTCTCTCTAAATCCTAAGCTTCTCATTCTCTCATCTCTACTTAACCATATTAATTCTTGTTTTTCTATTTTCCCAATTTAATTTCTTTCCCTTTAAATCATAAGCTTCTCTTTCTCTCATCTCTAACTAAAATTTGCTATTTGGCCCAACACTCATCAAGCACATAGAATTTATATAAACCACATATAAACAATTCTAAAATACATAAATTCACTGAAAATTTATGTTCATGCGATATGTTATAAAATGCATCCTTCCCTCTACTCCTAGGGTAGGCTTAGGTGGAGTTTTACATTATTGGTGTTTCTTCCCCCATTATGTCATTCTTGTAGTTCTTTGCCATATTAGTCAAGTTATAAAATCAAAACAGCCTATTGAAGAAATTATAAAAACAAAAATAGTGGTAAAAGAATAGATCCAAGCAATTCATTTTCTTTTCTCCTTTTTTTCTTTATAAATTATTTTCTGTTTCATTCTTTTGAATATTTACCACAAAAATAGATATTGCTCTCACATTCCTATTTTGATACATTAAAAAATAAAGTTTGGCTTCTTAACATAAATGATAGGGGCTAAATTCATCACTATTTTTCAAGTTATTTTGGGGTATTTTGTGATACTTTTGATGTAATAACTAGGTATATTCCTTTATATTTAACATTTTTCTTGTAAAAATTATTTTTGACAAATTTATGTAGATTTGAGTGGATTTCGAGTAAAAAGTGAAAGATTCCAGATTAGACCCGGCAGCAGGTCCAGTTAAGGCACCAGGTGCTAGGTCTGCTCTGGAAAAATAGTAATTTTGTGGAGAAACATATTGCACCCAGTATCAAGTGTGCGAATGGACCCGACGCCAGGTCCATTCTGATCAATGTCGGCGGGTTTTCCTTTTCCAAGCAAAATTTGACAATTTCAGTTTGATTCTTTTGGGAACTCTTTCAACCACGAAAAAGGACTCTTGTAGGCACTTTTTGGCAATTAGAACTCCTATAAACAAAAAAGAGAATAGTATTGTACAAAGAGTTTTCATAGTTTTTAATTCTTCAATATAATATCTTTAGAAAACTCCTAGAAAAACACCAAGATTTAGGAGGATCAAGGAGAATTCATGGAGAATAAGAAGAGGTTGCTAAAGAAGGTTTCGAGGAAGAAAGGATCTTGCTTGTCTATGAGTAGTTTCTTTTTCTCTTCTTTGTAATTTATTGATAATTTGATATTAATGTTTTAATTGTCTTTAGAGGATATTCTTTTGGATTCATAATTTTGTATTGAATTTAATTCTTTGATCAATTTATTTCTATTCTTGGTATTTGATTACTTGAGCATAATATTTTGTTAGATTGATTAGTTCTCTTCTAATTAACTTACAAAACGATGTTAGGAGAGAATGACCAACTAATTGATTCAATACTAGCTATTTTTAACTTTCTTGGAAAAGAGGTTAAGGGTAAAGACTAAGTAATCAAAGGTTGGTTGATGGTTGTTAGAATATAGATTCATTGACTAATTTCATGTTTAAATCACCTAGAATATAGAGATTTGTGTGAGGATTAATTTTAACGCATCTTTTGGGTAAATTGGTTGAGATAGAATATGTTCATTGATTTATCTATAAAATAGTGATTCTATGGCTTGCAAACGAAGTGGGTTTACTTTAATCCTTCATGATGCCAAGATAATAATGAATTGAGAGAATTGCTAGTTAATCATTATGGTGTATTCAAGGATTTCTATCTATTTACATGTATTTTCTCCATATTCTCACTCCTTGATTATTCTTGTGACTTTTCTTGTGTGACTTGATTTTCTCTAGTTTATTAGGTTATTAGGTTATTTACTGCTATTCTTTTGTTCTATTGGCTAAATAATAAAGATTTGAGTAAAGTAAAGTGCGAGCCTAAGTTCTCATGGATTTGATACTTGCTGGTCCCTATACTATACAATGGGTATACTTGCCCGTATGTGTGGTTTTAGTGGTTAGCATTTTATTAAAGCTTGATTGATTGTGTAATTTGTTGGTAGTATTTTCTACACTAAAAAAAACATGCATCAATAAACCTCTATAAACTTTCACAATTAACTTTTTTTTATTTAAGGGATCTCACGTATTTATGTATCATTTTTTTTATATGTTATAGCTTCTTTCTCTTGATAATGAAGGATTACGGAAGCAAAAGTTGGCATGTAATAATGAGGAAAAGATGATTAAGAAAGGTTTAGAAGCTACAAAGGAAGAGATTAATTCTTTGGAAAGAGAGTTAGTAGATGTACTTTTGATATGGATGTACTGACTTTTAATACGGATGTACTTTAGTATTTATGCAAGATTGTTTTGTCAGACATGTGAATTATGAATTATATAGTGATAATGTAATTTTGGTTACTAATAAAAAATTTATTGATACTTACCAATAATATAGTGTTTTTTACTATGATATTACCAATTGAATTTTAGTTGGTAAGTTATTAATTGATATGATATTCATAGACATCTACCAACTAAATAACAACTGAATCGTCTGTTGGTAATTTATAATATTTACCAATAAAACAAATATGTCAACTAAGGAACTATTGAAAAATTACCAACTAACTGACTAATTTAATAATCAATTGGAAAAAAATACCAACTAAATTGCCAAAAAAAGAATCAATTGAAAATTTACTAACTACTTTACCAACTAGTTATTTGGTTTGTTGGTAACTTAACAAATTTACCAATAGAAAATACTTAACTCCAAAAAAACATTTACCAATCGATATCTAATGTTACCAACTGTGAAATCTATTGCTAATTAAACACTGATTTGAAAAAATCTTATTGGTAATAATTTTCAACAAATGTTTTACCAAAGGACCACATTTTGTTAAGAATCTGTTGGTAATCTCGTATTACGAATAGAACTTGGAAAATTACCAACAAAATTTATAAATTGGTAATCAACTTTTTTCTAGTAGTATCAGGCCACGCATGAAGGACCATCCAAAAAAGAGAGAAGGACAGCAAAGACAAAACTCATGGTTCCTTGGGCAAAACCAATATTTAAGAGGTTTCAAGAGGACTATCAAGCTTTCAATCTAAGAAATTAGAAAATTGTCAAGAGATGGGTGTCAAAAGAAGGACCAAAAAGAGGTCAAAACCAACACAATTACATTTTAAAAGATCAAGGCACCTTGGAAGCCAATTGAAGACTCCAAAAAGCTTAATGAGAAGTTGATTCAAGTGGAAGACTAAGAATGGTTAAGAAGATCCAAGGAGATGAAATTAATCAAGCTTTGGAATGCAAAACAAGGAATCTACAGCTTGATGCATGGGCATGCACAAAGCCGTGCAATTTGGAGAACTCCCAAAAGTTGTGCACAGCTATATGCATAGTCTTGCACAACTACTGCTAGCTTCATGCATGGCTAGTTGCACGGTAGTGCCACTGGTCGTGTATGAGCAAACATTACTCAGCTCAATATTGGTACAGTTGTGTACCTCCAATGCAAGGCCATGCAACCCCCTGAACACAATATCATGTTTTATTTCGAACTTGTTTTGGTCTTTTTTATATTATCCATGGATTGTATTATTTTTCTAAGGCCAATTTGACTTGTTTTTAGGCACCTTTTGACTAGCTTAGGTTAAGGATTCTATATATACCATATTATAACTCTTGTAAATATAACTTTTGATAATTAGCCATTTTAGATATTCAAGAAACGTTTAAGAGAGTTGTGAGGGTAATGTCTCTTGGAGCTTTTCCCAAATTAATTAAGACTTATCTTAGAGCTTAGTCCTTCCTTGTGATTCAAGTCTCTAAACCATCTAAGGATAATCTAATCATTTTTCTCTTCTTTGGCTACTAGGTTTCTTTCTGGTGTTTTTGTTAGAATTTTGTTTTGCTGCCTAAATTATCTCATCCCTCTTGTTCTTGATCCCTGATGATTAAGGGTGTTACAGTATTGATTTAGTAGGCTTGTTTCATTAGATTTTAGGTTCTAGGAGGCTTAGATTTACTAGGGTTCTTATCATTTGCATACAAGTATTGTTTAGACTTCAATTTCTACCATTAATTTGTTATTTTGAATGTGTTTTATGTTCATGTTTTTAATGATCTCTTGAGCCACAAAATCCATTCAAAGAGGAGCTCACATGCACACATTAAATGTGCATTATATTTCCATGGAATTTGAGAAATTCTCCTTTCTTGTAGTCAACCTATGATGTCTCGAATTTCTGGACACTAGAGTAGGTAATATGGATGTTTAAGGTATATTTGAACCTAACATAAAACATGGAAGGGTTCTATATGATCAAGCAAAGCTTTTTGATGTTAGAAATCATTCAAACTAACTTTGGTATTTGCTAGACAGATTGAGGAAATCAATCTCTACATTGTTCTTGTGAATGTCAATTTTGCTGTCTTTTGAGAAGAAAATTTTTCTGCGATTTTCCTAACTATAGTTTGAGTGAATCTTGTGAGAGATGTGATATATATATATATATATATATATATATATATATATATATATATGTCTAACAAAGGTCTGGGAACATTGGTTTGATAAGAAAGTCATAAAAATCAAGAAAAACTTTCCCATGAATAACCTGTCAATGCTAGATAGATTTCCTTGTGATTTTTTGTTATTTATGTGGCTGTTTTGGATGAATTAACAAGTGAAACTTGTTTAGACAATATTAATAAAAACTTGGCTTTGATTTAATTTCATTTGGATGGCTTGAAAAATTAAGGAATCAACCACGAAAACTGTTAACATGTTGCTTTGTTTTGCTGGGAAAAAAAATTAACCTAAAATATTGTTAAAATTTTGGGAAGTTTAACTTACTAAAGTGGTGTTTTGAATTAAAGCATGTGCTGCCAATTTGGAGGCTAAAAACACCTTAAATAGCTGCCACATTGGGAATTTATTACTAGAATTTTGTTGCCACATAAATGATAATGTTGTTGTGCATTCTAGATGACATTTTGTTGAGTTTAGGTTACTAGAAAATAGTATTTGAATTGAATTACATTGGATTATTTTTAATAAAGAGAAATTACCTTTAAAAATGCTATTTATGTGATGTATAAATGACAGGGATTTTGTATTTGAATATGTGAAAGAATTGGAGCATTTTGGTGTATTTTTGTGTGGAAAAAAAAAATGCAAGAAACATAGTTTTATTATTTTACCAAGTAACCCCCTATAGTCTGTCTATATTATATGAAAGTGGTGCAATTTTAAACCCCCTCAAGTAGACCTTTTTTACTGCATCCGAATATGATTTTTGAAGTATGGAAACTTAAATATTTAAGATTATTTTGTCACAAGAATCACCAAAAAATTCCTTTTAGATTGTTTGCAATGAATTTTTAAAATTAATTGCGCAACTCTGCCCCCACCGAGTTATTGTAGCAGTAGGTTATTTTTGAAAATTCTATTTTACCTAATTTTAAGTGGAATTTTGGGAAGAATTTTATATGGTAATTCACAATGAGGTTTCAAATTGAAAATTTTGAGAGAACAATAAATTATTTTTCTTGGTTAATTAATTCAATATTTTAACCTCAGTTTTGCTCAATTAAAGTAGAAAATTATATTTTATTTAGAGTTTGGTTTTGAATGGAACTTTGCTACAAAATCTATATAATCTTAATTCGATTTGATTTTATGATCTTTATAGGATGTCTAGGAGTATTTATTTGCATGCCTTGATGCTTGGGTTGAATAACTTGATTAATAGGATTTTAACCTAAGGCATTATTTTAGTGTGACTAGGTTACTTAAGGGGACCTTTAATTTTTATGAAATCACTTGATAACATGATTCACTTAGTATGATTCAGTGACAGTTACATGATTTTGTGACCATTGAATGTTGGTCAATGAGTTTCTTTGTGATTAGGAATTTATAATTAGGGTTTTGTTTATTTCATTTGTGTAAGCGAATGAATTTGTTGAGATCAATGTTGAATGGAATTATTAAATTCCTTTTATGAGTTGATTGGACCTCTAGTAAGGTTATTTATGATGCTTATGACTAAAGTGTCCATGATTGTGAGTTGGGAATACCAAGGGCACAAGTGGTTACCTAGTACCCTAGGATGATAGTTAGAATTTCTGTGCAGAAAGTTCATATAGGAATTTGATTTATATGTACTTTATACAGTAGATTGGTGGAGGTAGAAGTGATAGGTTATACGTAAATTTTGGGTGTATAAAAATCATTAAATTTAAATCCATTCTTAGCCAAGTTTTAATTAAAACATTAATCCTAAAATACACATACGAACAAGTATACTCATCGCAAGTATAGTATAGAGAATTAACGAGTATCGTTCCTCAAAACAACAAGTACACACTAATCACTTTTCATTCACTGTTTAACCTATCAACTAGATTAATAAAGAAATCAATATATATATATATATATATATATATATAACTCATGGGGAGAAAAACATGTAAATAAATAATTATTCTAAAAAACATAACATGAATCATCTAACATTTATCACAATTAACCATTGTTTTAGCATCATGAAGGAATATAAAATAAAATTCAATCGTTTCTCAAGTCATGAATCCACTTATATAAACTCCACTTCTTTCCCAATCTATGGAATCATTATCTTTTGATAAAATTAGCAGATTCCCAATCGTACTAAAACAACCAAAAGATGTATTAAACTTGATTCCTTATAAATTATCCATATACTCTAGGTGATAATAAATATGAAAGCAGTTAATAACCCTACACTCTAGGTGAAATCAACCAATCTTTGATTACTTAAGTTCTTTAATCCTAACTTCGTTTCTCATGTCCATTAAGATTTAACAAATATGAAATCAATACAATGAACTTCTAACATCGCTTCCCAAGTTAATTAGAAGAAAACACATTAATAACCAATGATAACAAGTAATCAAATACTAAGAAAAATAACCAATTGGTCTAAGATTAAATGAATTCAAAATCATAAATTCATGAATAATATCCAAATACAATTAAAGAATTAAACTCATCATTGTTTAAGAAAAAGAAAATAAAGGAAAGAGATAAATACTCATAGACAAGCCTTTCAATTTTCAATGAAAACTCCTCCTAAAACCAATTTTCCTTGAGTTATTTCTCTAGAAAAAAATATTAATTTGGTGCACTCTAAAAGATATGTCTAAGTCTCTACATTGAGCACACTTTCTCCTACGTAATTAGCCTTATTTATAGGCTTACAAGTTTCCTAAAAATCCAAAATACAAAAGAAGTAGTTTCCTATTAGGGTCTAAAATTATTCACAAAATCGACCGCCTTATTACAGAAGCCATTTCCTTTTCTTCCTTACAATGGAGTCAAATTCTATTTCTTGTGCTAGAGCCGTGAGAACTGAGCCATGAAGCCGCCAAAATTTCTCTTCTTCTTGAAAACGGCTCACCTGAGCTGATTTCTCCTTTCTATCGAGTCGTGCCTTTAGCCGAGCCACCGAGCCATGGATTGCTTTCTTGTTTGGTTGCATCCTCCCCAGGATGTTTAACATCCTTCCCATGATGTTTGTTTTGTCTTTTTCCTTTTCTTTGTTTGTTTAGTTCAACAACGATCGCGCCTTTCTTTTCCTCTTTTTTTTTTTTTTCGTTTTGTCTTCTTGTGAAGCCATGAGCCGCAACTTCCTTTGTTTTATACCAATGTTCCTTTATTTATTTTCGGTCTTTTTCCAGACTGGACCCGGCGCTGGGTCAGTCTTCTTGGCCTGTCGCCAGGTCTTCACTATAAAATTCTCCAAACAACTCTAAATTCCCCTATTTTTGTATAAAATCACATAAAAATTGTTAATAAGTGGAATATCAAATAAGAAAGAATATGATTAGTTATTATATCAAAAGTATCACAAAATATACTCAAACAACTAAGAAAATATAAATAAATTTAAGTCCTATCACATTCTCTCACACTTGACTCTTTGCTTGTCCCTAAGTTAAGTACAAAGCACAAAAAACAAAATAACTCTTCTCAAATTCATCCATAATAAAGTCATAATTTTTTCCAACATTGGATATAAAATTTGTCATTTATTCAATTATTTAAAAATCATTTTAAACTCATGCATTAAATCAAATATATCAAGACCCACAAAATTAAGTTAAATAAGTTTATACGTTAGTCTAAGAAAATTATTTTACCCTTCAAGCCAAGACATAGATAACATAAATCATACAAGTCAAGTTGTTCAACTAATTCAAATTTCATAAAATCAAATTTGCAAAACTCTAAGTAGCAAAATAAAGAGATGCTCGTGTTTTTTTTTTTCTCATTTTTATTTTTTCAGCCTCAAGTGCATGAACATTACCTTCATACACTGTATTGGTCCCTAACATTGTTTTCTTTGCTTTTTGGGAATTAGCTTTAAGAAAGTGTGATGCTTCTTTTTTCTTTTCTTCCACTAACCGTATTGGCCCCATTAAGCAATTTCCTAATGAGATAAGTATTTTCTTTCCAAATAGAATAAGCATTTTCTTTTTCCACTCATTTTTTTTCCAATAAAAGAAAATTTCACTCACTCTCTCTCTCTTTTTTCTTTTTTCAATTCTCACCATCCTTATTCACAACCTTAAGTCAAACAAATTTAGACAACCATGAATCAAGAAGTAATCAACAAATCTTCCCAAATTTTATCACATCATCCATACCTAAACAAGAAAAGTAGAATAAAATTAAAATACTAAAATATAACCAAGATTAACTTAAATTACCAAGACTTAGCATATTCAACTTAAGACATAATTTTACTCAATAAAATTCAACCAATTTGAATGACAAAATCATATCCAAAGTGCAAAAGAAAATCATAACCTTATCATAGGCAAAAATAATTTCATACCAGTTTTCAAAATTTTCAAAAATATTATTAAAAATCTATTGAATCTAAAAAAGATGCACTTGAAAAAATATTAAATCCCTTCCCCACACTTAAATTGGACATTGTCCTCAATGACCAAAAATAGCACAATGAAGCATAACCAAATGACCAAAAATATAAAAAGGGAAAAGAAAATAATACTTCCTAAGGCAGATTAGCTCCAAGTAAAGTGACCGTCAACCTTCAAAAAGTTGGAAGAATTATTGCCAAGAGAGAATGGTGAATAAACCTACAAAAAGAAAGAGGAAAAAAAAAACACCAAGTAAAAGTATAAAAAGAAATTAAAAGAAAATTAACATAAGAAAACAAAATAAAAGAAAACGAGAAAAATAAACAAAGCACTCAAAACCCCCTTGAAGTAGAGCCTCCAAGCGGGCTTTAAGGTCCTCCACGTCGATCTCAAAAGTGGCGCCAATGATCAAAGCCATCTCAATTGAGCTTGAGAGAGCACAAAATTACATCATGGTGCTACTTGTTAGTCATAGACGATTTTGTTCAACAACAACAACAACCACAACATTTAATAATAAAATTTGCAATGAAGCTCGAGAACACCACTTTAAAAGTTTTTCCAAATAACTCACTCTAAAAAAAAAAAATATTCCCACAACAATTTCTTTTACCAATCCATTCCATAATTATAATAGCACAATTTCATCAACTCCAACAACACTATTAAACACAAAGATAATATCATAGTAAGTGCACAAATTAGCCAAAATTATCATGACGTCAAGAATTTCAGAAAAATGCATAGGCTGTAAAGCTCTCAAAAAATTCAACAACTATATTTTCAAGCCGAGTAATTTTTTTTTTTTTCAAAATGAAATATAAAAAATTCCAGAAATGCAAACAAGCTTGGAAAATTAAAAAAAAAAAAAAACTGGTGAAGAGGAATAAAGAAGAAGAAATGGGGAAGGAAAACAAAAAAAGAATCTGGAACAACAAAGAAAGGAAAAGGAGAAAAAGAAGAAAAGGTGAAGAAAATGGTCATTGATGAAATAAACAAAAGAAAAGGAGAGACAACATCCTTGGGGATGTAACAAAAAAAAAACAAAACAAGTCCCAGCTCACCAAAAACAATTTGTTTTTGTTTTGTTTTGTTTTTTTGTTTTTTTTTTTTTTTTGAAACCACAAGGAACATCACAAAACAAGACCTGGGGAGGCTTCCATCAAGCCTTCCTAGGCTATGATACCAAAAACAATAAAAGCCAGGCATGGCTTTACGAAAGCCGTGCCAGCTACATATATATATATATATATATATATATATATATATTATAAAGCAACAGGAGCATGCTTTGCAAAAATAAATAAATAAATAATAAAATTATACATAGCATGCAAGAAAATAATAAACCTAAATACAACAATATATTTTATAATTAATTTCACTTATTATAGTTATTGATTAATATTAACACAACAATAGAAAAAAAAATTAAAATGACAATACAATATTTTTCCTTCTTTTTTTTTTTTTTTTGAAAACAGTATATTGACAAATTTATTATTTTTTTCAAAAATAAAAACAACAAAATAGTTACAGGCATACAAAAGAATTATTGCACAACGATATAGCAACATAAATTACAACTAATTAATATTATAGCTCTTATTACTATTATTATTATTATATGGAATAATTAAACTATTACAATAATACTAGAAAATAAATATAATAATATATTCTAATTACAGAGAACAAGTACAAATACTATTATTGGTAGTATTACTAATATGAAATATTTAATAAAAATTATTATAGTGCACTAATATATGGTTTATTCACAACAAAATTTTTCAAAATAAATAAATATATACAACACCTCGAGCAAATTATTTACATGGTATCAAAAATAAAAATATTTATCCATTTGCATTATTTACACAGTTACATTATTCACGGGACAAACAAGAAAGTAAAACCCAAAGAAAAAAGAATAAATGAAAGAAAGAAGAAAAGAACAAAAACAAAAATCTGAGCAAGATGAGGAAATGGTGAAAAACGAGGGTTATTAAAAATTTGATGCGTAAATTTTGGGTGTATAAAAATTATTAAATTTAAATCCATCCCTAGCCAAGTTTTAATTAAAACATTAATACAAAAATACACATACGAGCAAATATATTCATTGCAAGCATAATATATGGAATTAACGAGTATCAATATTCAAATGAACAAGAACACACTAATCACTGTTCATTCATTATTTAACCTGTCAACTAGATTAATAAAGATATAAAAATAAAAATTATATATATATATATATATATATATATATATATAACTCAAGAAGAGAAAAACATGTAATTAACTAATTATTCTAAAAAATATGACATGAATCATCTAACACTTATCACAATTAATTATTATCTTAGCATCATGAAGAGAATATAAAGTAAAATCCAATCGTTTCCCAAGTCACGAATCCACTTAGATAGACTCCACTTCTTTCCCAATATATGGAATCACTATCTCTTAATTAAATTAGCAGATTTTTCAATCGCACTAAAATAACCAAAAGATGCATTAAACTCGATTCCTTATAAATTATCCCTATACTCTAAGTAATAATAAACATGAAAGTAATTAATGACTCTATGCTCTAGATGAAATCAACCCGTCTTTGATTACTTAGGTTCTTTAATCCTAACTTCGTTTCCCAAGTCTATTAAAATTTAACAAATATGAAATCAATGCAATGAACTTCTAACATCGTTTTCCAAGTCAATTAGAAGAAAACGCATCAATAACCAATGATAACAAGTAATCAAATATTAAGAAAAATAATCAATTGGTCTAAGATTAAATAAATTCAAAATTATAAATCTAAGAATAATATCCAAATATAATTAAAGAATTAAACTCATCATTGTTCAAGAAAAAGAAAATAAAGAAAAGAGATAAATATTCATAGACAAATCTTTCAATTTCCAATGAAAACTCTTCCCAAAACCAATACTCCTTTAGTAATTTCTCAAGAGAAAATCTTGATTTGGTACACTCAAAAAGATATGTTTAAGTCTCCACATTGAGCACACTTTCTCGTACGTAATTAGCCTTATTTATAGGCTTACAAATTTCCTAAAAATAAAAAATACAAAAGAAGTAGTTTCCTATTAAGGTCTAAAATTATTCACAAAATTTACCGCCTTATTACTGAAGCCATTTTCTTTTCTTCCTCACAATGGAGCCGAATTCTATTTCTTGTGCTAGAGCCATGAGAACTGAGCCGTGGAGCCACCAAAATTTCTCTTCTTTTTGAAAACGGCTCACCCGAACCGATTTCCCCTTTCTATTGAGCTGTGCCTTTAGTCGAGCCGTGCCTTTAGCCAAGCCACCGAGCCATGGCTTGCTTTCTTGTTTAGTTGCATTCTCCTCATGATGTTTAACATCCTCCACATGGTGTTTGTTTTGTCTTTTTCATTTTCTTTGTTTGCTTTGTTTTGTTTGTTCAGCTCAACAATGACCGTGCCTTTCTTTTGCTCTTTTTTTTTTTTTTTTCCTGTTTTGTCTTCTTGCGAAGCCATGAGCCACGACTTCCTCTATTTTATACCAATGTTCCTTTGTTTCTTTTCGATCTTTTTCTAGACTGGACTCTGCACTGGGTCAGCCTTCTTGGCCTAGCGCTGGGTCTTCGCTGTAAAATTCTCCAAACAACTCTAAATTCACCTATTTTTATATAAAATCACAGAAAAATATTTTTATAAGTGAGGCTAGTCATTATATCAAAAGTGTCACAAAATATACTCAAATAACTAGAAAAATATATATAAATTTAGGCCCTATCAATAGGCTAAAGAATTAAGCTAAAGTTGTTAGTTTTGCTAGCTTGGATGGAGATAATTCCTTGTACCTCATGAACATTCTTTTGCAAGAATGATTTATAGGACTTATGAGTCCATGCATTACATTAAAAATAATTTATGCAAGACATATTTATGCACATACCCTATGCTCAAAAAGTCATTATATGAATTATGTGTATGACAAATACATAATGGAATGCATCATGAACATGGCATTTTAGAAAAATGCTTATACTCGAGAAGCTTATTCAATTATATTATGAAATGAATTATTGAACATGCTAACTTGGGGAAAATGCCTATATTTGAGAAGTGAATTATTGAACAAGTACATATACTCATGATATTCTTACATATAAATAGTTTGTAAAGTCTTCTCATGGTCATTATATTTATGAATGGAGGAATGCATTAAAGGTTGTGAATGACATACGAATATGAATTTTATACATTTTCATGCATGTAAATATAGCGAAAATTATAACATGAACTTTATTGGTGATGGCTCTAATTACTATTGCTTTTGCAAGGCAAACTATGAATAATAAATTATTATGCCTTGAATAAATTTACTAGAACGGATATGCGAAATTTTACTAGAGTATTTTGAAAAAAAAAATGATTTTGGATTTTAGTCGGGACGAAAATTGAAAATCGAATTTTGGACTGAAACAAATTTTAGAAAATGCAATTGGAATTATTCCTCAAAATAATAATAACTATTTTTTAGCCAATTAAATAGCATCTAGACTTGGAGTACTCAATAGGGTAAAACCCAAGTATTAACTCGGTTTTAGACTTAGAAAGATTTATGATAAATAAATAATCTCTGGAAGTTTGTCTTTTTTCCAAATTGAGTGATAGTACTACGTGTGGAGTCGGGTCTTTTGCTATCAACTTGGACTCTAAAGAGAGTCAGAGGACGAATGTGGGACATTTGAGTAGAAGAGAGTAATCATTATATGGTGGTATCATAACGATACTAAAGTGAGTATTATATGACGGTATTTTACTGATACTGAGGTGATTATTGCATAGTGGTACCTTACTGAACTAAAGTAATCATTATATGGTGGTATCGTAATGATATTGAATTGATTATATAATGTGTCTTGATATTTTAGTTGAGATTATGGTTTAAGATGTAATAAAAAATAAAAAAAAGAAATTGCAATGTTCCACGATAGTGTTGTGGATAAATTACTCGACAAAATTATTTGACAATATAAATGAATTATGCTTTGCCGAATTTATCATTCATATACATTCAAAATAATTCTACTCATACATCATGATATGCATTATAACTATCACAAATGTTAACCATGCTTTCGGTGCGGTGAGCTTATCAAAATTATGGAGTTATATTTATTTAATTGACGAGTGAAAATTTTACTTTGGAGACTTAAGTCTATGTTGATATTACATTGGATTCTAATTTTTAAATTTAATATTAAATTCAGAATTTCAGAACTGTCTATTTATTTATTCTACCAAGTTATATAAATTCTTGGTCTAAAAGCCGAGATGATACTTACTGTATTATGTATAATGGGGTGTTACGCCTTATGTAAAATAACTAATACAAATAATATTCAATTCAAATTCGAATAAACAAATTCCATAGGGTATATCCGCGCATCTCAAGAACGAATCTCCATAGTGGATGAATATAAAAAAAACAAACTTTATGTTATAAAATTAGGGTAGTGTTAGAATAAAATCTTCACACTACACACTAATAAAACTCTCACTATTTTGCACAAGAATTTCTTTTCAAACTTCTCTCTTTCTTTCTCTCACAATTCTTTCTCTAATCTTTCTTTCACTAATCTTTCTTTCACAAAATAATGGTGTATTACAAGCTTAGAGCATAGCTCT